>CAWUFW010010692.1:0-674148 GCA_963921515.1 Calotriton arnoldi
TACTTCGTTAGTTACACGTATTGCTATGGCAGGATCTTTACGACTGCAGAGTCTCCACACTTAAAAATATAGAACTGCCCTATCTATTTATGAATGGAGACTCTGCAGTTGTAAAGATACTGCTAGTAAATTACCTGTGAGAATAGCAAACAATCGTAAGCTTATACAAAAGTGTAAGTGTACCCCTGTGAATCCGGCCTGTAGTTTGTGAATACCAAAAGTAGTAAAGTTACTACAACAACTGTAAACGTACACAAAAGGGGAAGTGAAGAGAAGTGAAGAGGACGCAGTAGTGGGAGTTGTAGTAGTATTTATTCGAGGGGTACAGAGAGCCGTCCCAGCTGGCACAGCCCAGGCACAAGAAGTAACTGCCGCTCATAGAACACTTGGGCAGGATGCTCCTACACACTCTGAATGACATCACCGTGTCCATGCTGATCACTGCCAGCATCACATCACCACACCTCCCCCTTTTAACAAAATAATACAAAAACAACGGGAAAGGGAGAAGGATACAGAAAGGAAAAAAGGAGTGGAAAAACCGAAGGCCAGTGTAAATAACAAGCATTTAAAATATAAATAACAGACATTTGAAATTATACATAATCTTGTAATCTGCTAATTAACAGACATCAAAGTTTACACAAAATCTTGTAAACTGTTTGGCCTGGTATGAGCCCTTGAGCTCTTCCTGACACCATCCCCCCCCAAAACATTTTTGTCAGACTTCACATTTCTGGGAGAAAAACAAGGATCCTTAGCCACACGTGAGGTGCTCCACCAATTTCCATTGGCCAATTTCACAGCATTCTTGCGAATATCTACAACCTGCTGAGAATCTAGAAATTTAGAAAGACCTTTTCTTACTGACACAGGGTTTTTTACTCTCACCCAATCTCCCACATGAATTTTGAGGATTTCATTCTGGACAGTAGGTTCAATGTTTTTAACACATGTTTCAAAGATTTTTTGTTGGCAGATTCCTACATGCTCCTCATATCACCACCGTGATGGAAAGACTTTACCATCCAAAGGGATAGACCTGTGAAGAAGCTTTCCTTCCTCTCATAAGTTCGAATGGACTGAAATTGGTGGCAACATGAGGCGATGTGCGATATGACCAAACCAAATCTTTCACAGCTTGAAAAATACAAAACTTGGATCTGAAAGCTGCTTGAATACACTCCACAACAACTCTGTTTTGCCGTTGCTTTGCGGGTGATAAAGGGGGTTCTTGTGTGTTTAATACCACAAGAACGTAGAAAGGAATTCATCTCGTGCGAGACGAATTGGACACCGTTGTCTGTAAGAATTTCCTCAGGATAACCTTCCCTGAGAAAATCTTATTCAAACAGTCAATGACACACTTAGAATTGGGGATATCGATAGGTTCAACCTCAACCCACCTGGACAGATGATCAATAAGAACCAAAAATATCTTGAATTGGCAGGAAGAACATGGAAAGGTCCAAGAAAGTCCATGCCTAACTTCTGCCAGGCTCTACCAGGAGGAGGTACAGGACATTCAACAATACCCTCTAAGACAAGAACTTTGGGGCACATTACGATACCCGGCGTAAAAAATCCGCCAGGCATGGAAGCGGCAAAAATCCGCCCGCACACACCGCCTGAACACCGACCACGCCATTATGAGTACACAAACTGAAAACCGCCATCGGCGGAAAATCATACAAAATACCGCCCGCCATCGTCCGAGTCGGAGTCAAACCGCCCGCCACGGACGGAAACACGCACGACAACACAAAACCGCCCGCCCTCACGGCCGACACACCGCACGTGAAATTACGATCGCACCGCCATGAGCGCGGAAAAACAACAAAAATACCGCCCGCCAGCGCAAACAACGCCGATGAGAATCGACACGGCAGAAGCCATGGCGCCCACGTACCTGCACAGAAACCATCCACACACAAAACCAATAGCACACAACATGGCCAACAAGTCCACACAGCAAGGCAACGTACAAATACACAAGCACAGTACACATCCCGAAAACACCCCCCCGGACAAACAAAAAATACAAAGGCCAGAACCCCAGACACAACACACCTGAAAACAACAGACCATGAGGACACACCCACATAGGTGAGTACAAAAGCAGCACTCCCACAGACCACAACCCCTTGCTACATTGCAAACCAGAGAGGAGAGGAGAGGACACAGTGACACAGCAAGGACAGCAGCACACCACAGAAACGCACACATCACAACCACCACCACCACCACCACCACCAAACACCGGCACCACAAACCCCCTGCACATTACACAACACACACCGCACCAGCACCACAAACACCATGGCACCACAAAGGATGCCCAAGTTCACGCCCATGGAGCTGACGGTCATGGTCGACGAGATCATCAAGGTGTACCCACAAATCTATGGGAACATGGTCCAGCACACACCACTAGCCACCAGAAACAGAATGTGTACCCGGATCGTAGACCAGGTCAATGCAGTCGGGACCCTGCCCAGGAACAGAACCGAGATAAACAAACGTTGGAATGACGTAAAGAGCCTGGTCAAGAAGAAGGAGGGCAAAAACAGAGAGCTGGCTGCCGTCACTGGCGGAGGGAATCCCGCGCTCTTTAAGACCTTCAAAGCGTGGGAGGAGAAGGTGCGAGTCGTAATCCATCCGGAGATCCTCGCCGGATTAGCAGGGGGAGTGGAGGCTGGTAAGTACAAACTAATGTATACCAGCACACCGCTATGTACACACATGCGCAACCACCATGCCACAGCTCCCAGGGACAAACACCCCCATGTCCAGCACACAATACACAACACATCACACGCACATGCAACAGACACTACCACACACAGAGCCAAACCGAACAACTGTAAGATGCGTGGGGACATGTGTACACTAAGCCAGCCACGTAACCACCAACAGGTGCCCAAATATGCCAGAAGCGCCACTAACGAGCACCCACCACACCCATGTGTCCGCCACAGCTGCACTAACCGACAAGTAACAGGTAAGTGGCAGGAACACAAAGTGCAGTGGGTGGGACGGTGGACAGCTGAAGTACAACACCCACCAGGCCCCCACTCCCACAGACCAGCAAGGTGGAGCACTCCCCACACCCATGTGTCAGGCACAGCTGCACCAACTGACAAGTAACAGGTAAGTGGCAGGAACACAAAGTGCAGTGGGTGGGACGGTGGACAGCCCAAGTACAACACACACCAGGCCCCAGTCCCACAGCACAGCAAGGAGGAGCATCCCCACACCCCACACCCACGTGTCAGCCACCGCAGTGCACAACGACAGCCGAAAGGCAGACATCACGGTCCACAGCAATCGGTGTCAGTGGGTGTACAGCCACCCCACGACCCACTACACCCCCCACCCCCACAGACCTGCAACATGGAGCACCCCCCGCTAAGAGCCATGTGGCATCCAGTACAGTGCACGCACGAACAACTTGCAGGTGGGAAACTGGACAGGGCTGGATTACTGGAGGCATGAGGACCATAACACCACCAACACATGGGACATGTCACGTAGCACACGAACACGCAGCACCGCCCACCGTCACGAACAAGTGAACAATGTGCACACGGACATGAACAGCAGACTCACACCCCACATGACCCATCACAGACATAGCAACACCCAAGGAGCCACGTCTGCATGCACAAGCCACACTGAATATAGTCCCACACGGCAGCCACTGTGCAACTCATCACACACAACCAGAAACACCATTGAAGTCCTGTCCATGTAGCCCCTACTGCCTGTCAACCACACACCCCACAACTACGCCTATGTAAGACAAACAACACTAGACGCAACAGAGCGGAACAACAGAAATGCACACGAACACCACTGAACCCATCAAACACACAGACACACCATGCACATACAACATACCATCCATCCCATCCGTCAGCCCCAGTCTCATGAAAGGCATGTCATCCGCACAGCTGCCACACATACAGCAGTCACGCTAAGACACATGCCCATGACCAACCATGTGCCAGAAGTCAATTAAGCGCACGACACACTGTGAGCAACAACACACAACATGGGCCACACCCCCCGAGCACTGCAGTGATGCACATGGCACAGGGCAGCACGCACACCAAGGAGATGGGACAACTGCAATACGTTGGCTGGCACACAACTATCACTCACTCATAACGATGCGTCCAATGCCATGTCCAGTAACCACAACAGACAGCAAATATGCAGGGCATGTCAGGCATGCACACACCTCAGACCATGCACTGTCATGCTGCCACAACACATGTCACGTTCGGCACCCATGGCTCACAGCATGTACCCCAAAAGCATATACCCTCCCAAATGCGAATCTGGGGCATAGCCCCCATGTTGCCATATGCGTTCCTAAGCGTTCCATTTGAACCCCAAAAGCATATTCCATCCCAAATGCGAATCTGGGGCATGGCCCCATGTTGCCATATTCGTTCCTAAGCGTTCCATTTGAACCCCAAAAGCATATTCCATCCCAAATGCGAATCTGGGGCATGGCCCCCATGTTGCCATATGCGTTCCTAAGCGTTCCATTTGAACCCCAAAAGCATATTCCATCCCAAATGCGAATCTGGGGCATGGCCCCCATGTTGCCATATGCGTTCCTAAGCGTTCCATTTGAACCCCAAAAGCATATTCCATCCCAAATGCGAATCTGGGGCATGGCCCCCATGTTGCCATATGCGTTCCTAAAGCGTTCCATTTGAACCCCAAAAGCATATTCCATCCCAAATGCGAATCTGGGGCATGGCCCCCATGTTGCCATATGCGTTCCTAAGCGTTCCATTTGAACCCCAAAAGCATATTCCATCCCAAATGCGAATCTGGGGCATGGCCCCCATGTTGCCATATGCGTTCCTAAGCGTTCCATTTGAACTCCAAAAGCAAAGTACAAACCAGACCCAGGACGGGCCAGGAGCCCGCATACACCAGAGTCACAATGAGTAGGGGCAAAGCAACACACCCATCGGCATGGCCAATCCGTCCCATGCCACATGTGCACAGCACACAGTCCCATTGCCTAGCACACACACCTACAGATGCCACAGCCACACACTCGCCTCCGGGAAACCCATGTACGAGATTGCACGAACTGCCAATGTCAGACGACTAATACATACTTCGCCAGGTGCAACACAATAACAAATCTCATTCTCTCCACAGGTGACGAACTGCTGGACGCTGGGGATGGAGACAGCAGCCAGCACAGCCAGCCTACAAGCCCCCAACGAGGACACACGGATCTGGAGGATCTGTCCACCTCTTCGGACACGGACCACCAAGCTGGCCCATCTGGCGTGGCAGGGCCCAGCCGCTCCCCAGGACCCCTCCTACCCACCAACCCATCATCCAGGGATGCTGAACAGTCCCAGTCCCCTGCTGCCACTGTCGTTGCGGCCACACCCACGGTCATTGCGGCCACTACCACTGCCGCAACCGCCACCATCGCCGCACCGACCACCACCGCCTCCACCACCACCACGTCTTCGCTGGCACCAGCCCCAGCGCAGGTGGTGGCCCGGCCGACTGGATCCACCCTGGGAGCCACAGCGAGGACCGTGGTGAGCAATGTGGCTAGTGGGCAGGCCGGTGGCAGCAGGACTGGTAGGAGGAGCAGGGTCAGGGAAACGCCAGCCTCCCCTGGGAGCCATGCCCTGCCTCAAATGGACAGAGTCCTTGGGGCCTATGAAGAGGCCCAAGGACAATGGGCCAGGTCTGCTACTGACACGCGGGAGGTGCTGGGGGTGCTGAGGTCCATGGACGCCCATATGGGCCAATTCGTGTCCCGTATGGACCAACTCGTGGACCTCATGGGCCAGCTGGTGGTGGCGGTGGGGTCACAGGCAAGGCCAGCAACACCACCTCCGCCACCACCTGCTAGGGCGCAGGCTCGGGCAGCAGTGTCCACTTCCCCTGCGTCCACAGCCAGTGAGCACACCTCACCCACCACCAGCAGGTCGCCACCACACCCCCCCTCCCAAACGTGGAAGGGGCCGTCCGAAGAGGAAACAGATCTCCCGGGAGGACTTCGCACGCTCCAGTCGCAAGTGAGGCAGCCAGCCAGCCTTCCGCCAGCCTTCCTTGACCAGCCACTGCATTGACTTGCTCTACGATCCCACTCCACACAGCCATCTGGATGGCATGTGTGTGTTGGACTATGGACATAGAACCAGTGGGTACACCCTGATCATCACGCAGCCATGACCGACAGCTCATTGTCACTGCACGCACCACTTTTGTCATCACCTTACACACAATCACATGTCACAGTTCGTAATAAATGCACCTTTTTCACTAACTGCTGTTTGTGCCCTGTGTCTTTATTGTACGGAATACAACGGCCACCTTGGGCGGAAAGGCACCTGATGCGTGGCATGGAAATGGAATCCGGAGGGCCTGTAGGGACCTAGGGGTGGGAGACAGAACAGGAGCACATTCAATGAGTGTGTCACACACCCATCACACAGTACATGTCAACAACTACAAGCAATGTACACACATCGCACAGAGCAATAGGGCACAATGCCACAGCCACCAACAGTGGCATACTACCCTGGCCATGGAGCGTTGACACACTGCACGCAGTGAACATACGGCCACCCTGACACAGCACACACACACCTGCATAGATACAGACACATCATCCGTCGTACATGGACACTCACCGTCAAGTGAAGTAGCGGGCGATGAGCTGCTGGCGCACATTCCCAGCTTCCTCCTCTCCGCTGTCCACCTCACTCGAGCTGTCCTGGTCTGCGGGCTGGGGCCCTGGTTGATCTCCGTCATCCACAATGAGGGGGATCTGCTTCCGAATGGCCAGATTGTGCAGCATGCAGCACGCCACCACTATCTGGCACACCTTCTGTGGGGAGTACGCCAGTGCACCCCGGTGCGGTCCAGGCACCTGAACCTGGACTTGAGGAGGCCAAAGGTACGCTCGACCACACGTCTGGTCCTCCCATGTGCCTCATTGTATCGATCGTCTGCTGGGGTGCGAGGATTCCTCAATGGACTGAGCAGCCATGCCCCATTCGGATACGCAGAGTCACCTGGGTGTGAGGGACACAGAGAACCGTTGCTATTCCAACTGGACAGGGGACAGCATCGCACAACCAGCACGCTACACCACTCCACATACTCACCGACAATACAGCCACGATCCTGTTGCAGATTGGCCATCAGTCGTGGCAAGATGCTGTTGCGCATTATGTGTGCGTCATGGGCCGAGCCTGGAAACTTTGCACACACGTGGGTGATCACCATGTCCGCAAGGCACACCACTTGCACATTCAGGGAGTGCGTGTGCTTCCTGTTGCGGTACAGGTGCTCAGTGGCCTGTGGTGGAACAAGGCCAACATGAGTGCAGTCAATGGCTCCCACGACGTGTGGGATTCTGCCAAGGGCATAGAATGCACCCTTCACTGCCGCCAATTCACGAGCCCTGGGGAATCTGATGTACCTGTTCCGGTACAGCATCATGGCTGCCAGTACATCCCTCAGCACCTTGCTGAACATGGGCTGGGACATCCCTCCTCCACTGCCCACTGTGTGCTGGAATGACCCAGTGGCGAAGAAATGCATGGCGGCCATCACCTTAGCCGTGGGGGTGACAGCAGTCGGATACACCCTGCGGGGACGGAGATGGGGCTCTAACATGGCACACAGTCGATGCAGAGTTGGCCTGTCCAGCCGAAACTTCCTGATTACCTCTGTATCGTCCATGTCCGCCAGCAATTGGTATGGGCGGTCAATGTTCGGTCTCCGCCTGGGTTAAATGGCAGAGGACACATGTCAAAGCAACACGGCACATAGCAATTTCGCATACACATCACTGACATGACTGAGCAAGCACATGAGCCACAGCCCAGCTGTCAAGCTGGGACGGCACGACCACAATACACTTACACAGGTCTCCCAACAATGGCAATGGCAAGTGAGACATACCACTGCCATGTGCATGCACATGGGGATCTAGGCCCCAATGACTTGCGGGGCGTGCTGATGGGGACTGACTGCATATTCGTCAGCGGCAACGCCACGGCAACATGAGTGTCTGCTGTGCATGGTACTGCTTCCGAGGCTGGATGAGTATGGCACACGGCGAGCGACGATGTGGGCACGGGCTGAGCGGCCAATACAAGTGGGACCTGTGGCACGAGGGGATATGAGACAGTAGTAGGTGTCAGCACTGCACCCTATGTACAGCACTGTACGGATCACAGCTCCCGAAACATTGACTGGTGTCCACATTGACAGCCCCATGCCAAGACGGCTGTGTGCTTGCAGTCACACGTCACAGGTGAGAGGTTACATTGCACGTGCCAGGTGGCAGACGTACATAGTGGGAGCTGGCATGTGTGTGCATGTGTCTCCTGTTCAGGATCCACCAGATGGGCGCTGACTCTGTACTGACCATTGGACACAGCATGTTCCGTGGAAGGCTTGTGTGTGTGGGATGGTGGCACTGGATGTGCCTCCGTTGGGTGGGGGGCCATGCACAGGGCGGGTACGTCGATGATTGCGCATTGTTGGTCACGGTGGGTGCACCAACTAAGATGTGTTGCCCTGTGTTCAATTCCTATGTCCGCATGATGATGGACTGTGGATGTGGGCAGACTACACATTGGTCGATGTGCTGTCTATATGCATGTGCCTTCACACCAGGCACAGCTGCCCCTGCACATGTGACCCCTGCTGGACTCGCTGCTGGGTCTGTGGAGCTGATGCACCTTCTGCGCGTGGGGCGGACAGCTCTCCTCACTTCCCTCATTGCGCATGTCATGTCTTTGCCGCAGGTGACATGGATCATGGAGGGCCCACATGTACGCGTGGGTAGGCTACACATGATTGTTCACTGGTCGCCACCCCCAGTCAGTGTTTCGAATGGGAAGGTTGTCGTGCTGGTGGTATGTTCGATGTGGCGGATGGGCGGGCCTAGGTGCGGGCTTACATTCCGGACATGGGGGGTAGTTGGATTGGCGACTAGTTGCAGTACACACGGGACACGTCTCTTCCTTTCCACATCTGGGTCATCCCTTGTACTAACTGGCAGTGATACAGTCATCTTCGCCCCAGCCCTCATGTCCTCCCCTCGCCCCCCCAATATGCATGCTCACCTGCGAGGCTAGCGCTTGCACAGGCAGCCCCAAGCTTGCACCAGAGAGGGCAAGGAGTGTATGTGTGGGTCCAGTTGCACGAGTGGGCTGTCTCAGGGTATGATGTGTGGCGGGACGCCGTCCACCTGTGTGGTGCCCCAAATGGAGACCCGGCCTGCATGGACTATGCATCACAGTCTTCGCCTTCCGGATCCGCCACCTGCGACACCCAGTGGCTGTGGCTGCCCTTGCGGCCATGCCGCGTCCGTCTGTGGCTGATGGCCCACACATTCACTCTTTGGCCTCTCTGGGGAGGGCTCAGGGGTGGTGGCGCACGCGCTTGCACTTAGTCGCAATGGCATGTGTCGTGGTTGGTATGATGGGCAATGGATGGGATGGTGCGAGCCACCTCCCGTGACGTCAGTGCTGCTCGTGCTGTGGTGCGTCCCCTACACTTCCATTTGACTTTTTGCCATGCTGGACGTTGAGGTTCTATTGCCTGCGTGATATGACCAGGAGGAGCGCGAGGAGACCTCTCACACACCATGCTCCACTGCCATCCCGTGCCCTGTATCGCCTGTGCGGATTGACTATGTTGGGGTTACACCTGGTCGACTGGGGCTGTGTGTGCCTTGTCAAGGGGCATGGCGGGCGCACAACAGGATCCAGCTCGTCCACAGAGGGTGGGCTGAGGTGCGCCTGGTACCGCTTTGTACGTGTGCCCGGCTGCTGTGCACACACGTGTTCACTCCCCCGACAGGTGTCCTCTCACAATGCCCAGGGAAGCGGTGGTGTACTGTTCATGAGCCCTCCCAACACGGCGTGCTCCAACTTGGCATGTGCGCATCTACCCGTCGCACCCACCCACCTGAGCACTGCGTCCATACGACTTCACACGACACATGTGTGTCTTCCACAGTAGTGCTACTCATTTGCGTTGACATCCAATACCAGTGGACTACATGGTCATGTCACGACTGCCGTGTACTTCACATACTCTCATCCTCTCTCATTCGTACTTGTGAAATGAGTCAGCGGAGACAGTTCTGGTTTCAAACATTATATTGAGTCTTCTGTCCTCTGTGATGCAGTATAGTGGACACTACTGGCAGCGGAATACATATTGAGGATATACTGAGCATGATTACAAATGGGATAGGGTGTGGGGTTACATCTGCTTGGCCAAGGCTGTGCTAATGTACATTTACGTATAGCTGCGGAGCTGCGGACTTTGACACAGACGGTATACATGTAGCCTACCAGACCGCTCGGCATCATGGGCACAGTCCATCTCAGTTCCATGTGACAGGTTTGCTGCGGTTGTTCCTCATGCACGCGTGCATGTGAGATGACATCAGGGCATGTGCTTGCGTGCATGCAGCGGCGTGCCACTTGTTGTTGCACTGTGGTGGTTACTGGACATGTCACAGTCACTGGGGTCGTGTTGTTGTTGTATGCACTTGTCGTCCATGCAAAGGTCCTGGTATGGGATTCCCGGGGCGGGGGTGGGAGGGGTGCAGCACCCACAGACTCCAGGCGACCTATTCATGTCCACTGAGCGGTGTGTGTGTCCATGTGCGCTGGATCCATGTCGTGTCCTGGTTGTTCGTGCAGTTCCGTCCATGTGGGTGCGATGCACAGAGCCCATGCCACTGCCTCCCACGATGCATGCGGTGTTCCTGGATGTGATGGGGAACAGTGTGCATGTCCCGGTCATATCCGATGTCATGGCGATGTCGTTGATGGTGTGGTTACAGTTGCCGGTCGTTTGGTATGGCTGTTGTGGTGGTGACTGTCCAGTCCGTGCGGAAGCTGAGCATGGGTGCGGGGTTGGACTTCATAGGTCACTCGGGGAACCTGCGTTGTGGTCCGACGTATTTACAGGTTGTCAGGTATGCAATGCCGTCCAGCAGGGCTTCCATGTCATTGGTGGTGTACATGTTTGCCAGCCAATGAAGCGGATGGTGGCTGTCAAGGTGTTGTTCGTAGGTTGTCCCTTGGAGGACCATGATGGGGCATGCTGGGTGACATTCGATGTAGCTGTTCTCGATGATCCGTCGTGTGGAGGCACAGTGGTTCCATTTCAGTGCGCGTGCGATGTTGGCCACATACGCCATGCCCCCATAGGCAGAGCAGGCCCTGTCGTGTGCGTCCAGAGGGAGGAGTAGTGGTAGCAGGTCCGCCTTCAGACATGCCGGGTTGGAGAGGCATATCTCGACGGGATGCTGGTAGGGACACCTCCGACAGTAGAAGACGGGCATGACGCAGCTGAACAATGTGATGCGGTAAGTCAGTCGGTAACTTACGTTCAGCAGGGACAGGAGATCGCATCCCAATGTATGTATCGTGCTGGTTTGGTACAGCTTGAGCTCTTCGGCGTAGTTGGGTAGGTGTGTTGCGGTTGCCATTTCGCAGCGGTGCGTTGTGGTGGCGTGCTCCGGCTGTGTGTGCAGTCTGCAATGTGCACACTCCGGGGTTGCTGTGAGCTCTGTGTAGTCGTGGGGAGACAGGACTTGTGTTCTGTTGGCTTGTTTGGAGGACACGGGCCCTCTTCCCACATGCTTCTCAGACAGTTCAAGGTCAGTGCTGTGTGACTCCTTCCAATTAACTTGCATGTGGCCGACATGGGGGAGTGTTTTCTTCTTTCTTCCCCGTCCGTTGTGTGCTTCTGTGATATGCGCTATCTGCCCTGTGGTCGGTCTCCTCGGCAAGCCTGTGTTGGTCTATTCTTGGACAATGGCTGTATTCACCGGCTTCTGTCGTAGGGCTGTGGTTTCGGTGTTGGAATGGAAGGTCATTCAGTGCTGTCTGCTCTCCCTTGTGTGGGCGGCAGCCTGCCTTTCCGCTCCGCGTTGGGCCTTGTGTGTGGATGTAATTCTTGGGCCACCTGTTGTCGGTCACCGGGCTCTTTGGTGTTCCGTTTCATGTGTCTTGTTCATATGGGCAGGGTGGTATGGGTTTTTCAGTGTGGTACTGGCGTTCCTCTTCCCGAAGGAGCCCTGCTTCTCCTAGTTGGTGTTGCCGCCGCTGTGTGCTTCGCCATGTTTGTTACACTGGGGTGTGTCCTGCTGTTGCGTGACTTCACTGACATGTGTGCGTCGGTTGTGTGGCGTTGGGTGTTGTCCGTGAATTGGGCGTTGGGGACATGTCTGTGGCCGGCCTGTCACGTGTCATGTGCGTTCGGGGTGGGGCTGATGTGTGTGCTGCTTGGTTGTGTCCCTGTCCCTGTGTGCGACGCATGCATGGCGCTGCGGTTGGCCTCTGCGTTGTGCGCATGTGTGGCGGCGTCATCGGCGCTTTGGGGCCGTGACGGGGTGGTTGGTTCCTAGTCCCAGGTGGTGTGTACACATGTGTTCTGCGATGTTAGGATTTGGCCTGTGTGTCATATGTGGATGCAATGGTGGATGTGTAGTGTGCACGCGCTGGTGGGGGGTTGTCCGCTTTTTCCGCCCTTGCACTGTGTGCGCTGTTTGCGTGCACTTGTTGTGTGTGTGCCTACCTGCGTCTCCGCGGTACGTTGCGTCCTTGGTGGTGCATCAGCAGAAGCATGGGAAGGGCCTGCAGTGCTGGATTCATGCCCGGGGTGCCGCTTCTTCGTTGTCCGTGCTCTGCGTCCGTGTTTCCGCCTCTCTTTCACGTGCGGTGTCTCTTTGCCGTGGGAGCCGTTTGTTTGCGGCATCGTAATTTATGCGCCGGGCGGGACGTGTTTCGTCGGACGGTGTGTGTCAGTTGTGCTGCGCCGCTACGTGTGCGGGCGCACTTTGATGGCGGGCGGTGTTGCTGGCTTGCCGGCGGTGTTTGGCCTGCTTTTCGCATCGTAATTTGGCGGGCGTGTGGGCTGCGGCATGCGGGCGGTAACTGGTGGTTTTTGCATCCGCCAGCACGGCGGTAGTGCTTCCGCCCGCCATCGTAATGGGCCCCTTTGTCACTAGCATTGCATCGTGCACATTGTTTAACCAACTCATCAACCTTGGTGTCCATCTTAGGCCACCAAAAATCAGACCTGACTTTTCTTTTAGTAATGGTCGCACCAAGGTGACCTGAATGGGCGGCTAACATGATTTTGTCTCGGTAGCACATGGGAGGCACCAGTTTGTCACCTCTGACTACTTTTCCACCTTCAACTGAAAGTTCATTACTGACCTTCCAGAACATCTGAAGATCAGAGGAAAGACACTTCTCTCTCGGCCAACCTTTCTTAATGAGTAAAGCAACTTCTCTAAGCACAACATCCTTCTCAACTTCAGTTATCCAATCATCTTCTACAAAAGACAAGCAATCATGATTAACATTTGCCACAAAACACTCTTCTACATCAGTCTCCCAGTCTTGCTCATCTGTGTCAGAGATGGGGAGCCTGGATAGGCAATCTGCTCTGCTATTTCTTCCACCAGGAATGTATTCTACACTGAAAGTGTACTCAAGTAGTTTGGTACACAACCTGGCCAAGCGAGCAGTAGTGCGTTTAATATTTTCCCAGACAGAATGTCAACCAAAGGTCGATGGTCGGTCTTGAGAACAAAAGATCTACCCCACAAGTATGGTTTGAATTTCTCGATACTCCAGACACAAGCCAGCAGCTCTTTTTCAATAACGGAGTACTTCCATTCAACAGGACGAAGAGTCCTAGAGGCAAATCCCACCGTGTGCTCCTTTCCTTCAACATATTGCGATAGCACAGCTCCTAGACTGTACTCACAAGCATCAACTGTAACAACAGTTTGCATACCTTCAACAAAGGCTTCTAGAGCTGGAGCTTTGACAATATGGTCTTTGATGGATTGAAAACCTTTCTCACAATCCTCTGACCATTTGTAATCAATCCCTTTCTTAAGTAGTGTTCTGAAACATTCTGTGGTTTTGGCAAAATCCTTCATAAACTTTGCATAAAATTCGCAAAGGCCAAGAAAGGACATGAGTTGTTCCTTGTTTTGAGGAGCGGGCGCCTCAACAATACTCTTGACTAAGCCTGGTCTAGGTTTTATACCCTGTTCCGAGATGATATGACCTAAGTACTCAATCTCTTTTACTTTGAAGGTGCACTTGCTTTTCTGTAGCGTCACTCCTCTGCTTTCTAACACACTGAAAACGTGATCAATCACTGAATCATGCTCAGCTTCAGTTTTTGTGAAAATAAGAATGTCGTCTTGGAAGACCACTACATGAGGGTTATGCTTAAACATTTCAGTCATAAGTCTCTGAAAAACAGCGGCCGCAGAGGCCAGACCAAAAGGAAGACGGCAAAACTGAAAAACACCATCAGGGGTAACAAAAGCAGTAAGGTGTCGGGACTGAGGATGTAATTCGACTTGGTGATAGGCGGCTTTAAGGTCCAGCTTAGTAAACCATGAAGATGACCCTACTTTAGCGATGAGATCTGTGAGAAGTTGGCCTGGCATATGCTGTCCACTAATTATAGTGGGCACCTTGCACCAGTCCAAACAACCCCTTATTGGAGATAGGTTAAAGACAACCTTTATTGAAAGCTATCCTAGTGGTAGCTATGGAGAGCAGCCTTCAGGCTAAGTCTTGAAGGAATGTAAAGCAGCTTGTTTTACCAGTCTATAATCTCTTGAGTGACCAAATGAAAGAGGACCACACCAGGTATATATTCAAAATATATGTATTTATTACTAAACACACCCCTCTAGTCTCTTTATGAGGCTAGAGTTCGAAGTACATACGTTACGAGTTAGTTATCTACAGTAATAGCACAAATACACGTTTGAGCCCCAGGGGCGTACCAAACCATATACCAATAAAGTGGTATAAGAACCACGACTGAGCTAGACACAAGGCCTAGAGCCTGTAGAAGTGCTTGGACCACAAGGAACCACCCAAGGCAGTGACACAGGGGACCCACGGGGGACGCGTGCAGTGTATGAACACAACCGCGAACCACCGTTAACTTCTATGGGGAAAGTCGCGATTAGAATTTAAAAGAAAAGGGACACTTAGAGGAGGACTTGGAGCAAACCCTTTGAGAACTAGGCTGTTCTAGTGTCAATACCCACGGGAGCACCGGAGTACTCGAGTTACCTCACCCAGGGAAGCCGGATGCATAGGTGTCTTTCGGGGTCGGGTTTCGTCGTCGCTTTCTATGGCGATCTGCTGCAAAGTGCTGCTGGCGACCAAGTCGAAAGTGTTCGGGTGGATCCAAAGGTGGATCGAAGATCTGAAGAACCTGAAAGCAGAGGGGACAGAGTCTGGGTCACTAGCCAGTGACCAGGAAGGCGATGAGCAGGTGCCCACCGATGTCGAGTGCTTCAGGTAGGTTGACGGTCGTCTTGACTCTTCAACCACGAGGTCCAGGAGGCGTCGACGACAACCAGGAGCTGGATTCGAGCTGTCCCACAACGTCTGTCGATTGCAGGGGTGTCGGCGACCGGATTGGACCCAACAAGCCTTGGCCACGGCAAGTCTTGTGGAAATGGAAGAAGGACGATGTTGCAGACCAGCAAGGTCTGGGGGACTCACCCAGTGAGGATAAGTCAGGGCACACCTGGAGCAACCAGGGAGCCCAAGCAGAAAAAGATTGGCCTTCGTGAGGGCCTACTAGCCAACGGACTAGCGACCGCAAAGGAGCCTCAAGACGGAGCACGTGGAGCTGGCTCACAGGACACTCGTGGAGTGGAGGCCAGTGATCTTCAGTGCAGTTGGTGCTGGAGGCTGGGGCTACTCGGAGCCCAAAGCACGACTTCGTGGGATACCCAGAAGAGGATGCACTTGCAAATGCGTTTAGTGTCCAGGGGTCACGGTTCCACGTTACCCACGACAGCTACGGGCCTCAGCTTTGCTGGGGACTCAGGGCAGCCTCGGGGAAGTCTGGAAATCTACCTCTGGTGATGCAGAGACTTCAGCATCCGACGGGAGCTTCAGCGATGCAGACCGGACAATTGCTTCTTTGGTGCCTGCCAAGCAGGGGAGTCACTCCTTGACCCCAAGGGAGATTCTTCAGTCCTCTAATCTTGAGTAGAGCGTCGAAGGTCCAGGATTCTATGTCAGAGTTTCGTCCAGGTAAATCTAAAGTCCTAAGGACTGGGTTCCCCTACTTATACTAAGGTAGGGGGTTGGACATACTCTGTGGCCCCACCTATGGGAGGGCCAGGGCAGAGGGGTGGTTACACCCCTTTCCCTTTGTCCAGTTTCGCGCCAGAGCAGGGGCTGGAAGCCCCTGAGCCGGTTTCAACTGGGGTATGCACAGGGACACCAAATGTGCCCCCAGTGCAGGACTTCAAAGCACCAGAGAGTGCTCCTGCCCAGCCCCAATACACACAATCCTGTCTGGGGAGGTGGTCACACCTCCCTGGGACAGGAAACCTATTGTCCAGGCCTCCCCTGCCGGAGTTTCGGTCAGCAGCAGGAGGCCAGACTCGTGTCTGTGGCAGCGGCATCCATTTTGTGATGCCAGGGCTCTGGAAAGTCAGTACCGGGCATACCGGTGTGTACATTTCTTTCCCTCTAGAAGGGTGGAATGCTACCCCCGCCACCAGAACTGGCGGGGGGGTAGTATTCCAAGATGTTTGACACCAAACACGACATGTTTCCGTGCAGCCATCCCAAAGTTAGCATTTAACGCGAGGTTATAATGCGCTTAAGAGTATATGGTCAGGCTGCACTACAAACATCATCAGAGAAGGGTCTCCGAACGCTGCAGAGGGGCCCTGCTCATGCAGGGGCACCCTCTCACATAGGAACCACGCACTCTGCCTTCAGGATTGATAAGGCCTGCCATAGGAGTGACTTATAGGTTTATATGTGTGTATGTATATAGTGATATAGGTAGCCTATATCACATTAAGGGGTGCATGCACCACCTTACCCAGGCTGCAGTAGCAGACCTGTGGTGTCAGTTTGGATGGCCTTCCAGGGGTGGCACAATACATGCTGCAGCCCCTGGTAGGCCTCTGAGGTACCTATGCCCTGGGTACATAGTATACCATATACTAGGGACTTAAAGGGGACTCCAGATTCCAATCAGAGATGTGCCTAAGGCACATGGAAACCATTTTAGAGAGGAAGCAGCTAGGCTGGGGTTCTGATTAGCAGGGCCCCAGCCAGACTAAGGTCGAAAAACAGTGAAGCATCAGCAAAAGTGGGGGTACCCATGTGAAGCAGATCCTACTCTCCTACACAACCCCCCAAACGTAGGGACATTAAACTAACCTTGCCCAGTTAAGTCTTCATGTTCTAAGTGGAAGTACCTAGAGAGTCCATCTGCATTGGCATGGTTACTCCCAGGTCTATGTTCCACTGTGAAGTCCATCCCCTGTAGGGAAATGGACCACCTAAGCAGTTTGGGGTTTTCACCCTTCATTTGTTTTAGCCGTAAGAGGGGCTTATGGTCTGTTTGAAGAAGGAAGTGAGTACCAAACAAGTATGGCCTCAACTTCTTCAGAGCCCAGACCACAGCAAAGGCCTCCCTCTCAATGGCTGACCAACGTTTCTCTCTAGGGGTCAGCCTTCTGCTAATGAAAGCTACTGGCTGATCCTGACCTTCATCATTCAATTGTGACAGTACAGCCCCTACCCCCAATTCAGATGCATCAGTTTGAACAATGAACTTCTTGGAGTAATCAGGACTCTGCAGAATGGGAGCAGTGCACATGGCCTGCTTCAGGTCATCAAATGACTTTTGACAGCTAACTGTCCACTGAACCTTTTGGGCATTTTCTTGGAAGTTAAGTCATTCAGGGGTGTCACTATTGATCCATACCCCTTGACAAATCTCCTATAGTACCCAGTCAGGCCTAAGAAGGCTCTCACCTGAGTCTGGGTAGTTGGAGCAGTCCAGTCCATGATGGTCTGGATCTTGCTCTGCAGTGGTTGAACCTGGCCTCCACCCACAAGGTGGCCCAGGTACACAACCTGACTCTGCCCTATCTGGCACTTGGTGGCCTTGATAGTCAGGCCTGCTTTCTGCAGGCCTGTAAAACATTTCTGAGGTGGACCAGGTGATCCTCCCAGGTGGAGCTAAAGACAGCAATATCATCTAGATATGCTGCACTATAGGCTTCCAGACCTGTAAGGACTGTATTCACCAACCTCTGAAAAGTGGCAGGTGCATTCTTCAGACCAAAGGGCATCACCACAGATTGATAATGCCCACTAGGGGTTGAGAATGCTGTCTTTGGCTTTGCATCATCAGCTAGTCTGATCTGCCAGTAGCCAGCTGTCAGGTCAAATGTGCTTAGATACTTGGCTGAGGCCAAAGTGTCTATTAGCTCATCTGCCCTTGGTATCGGATGGGCATCAGTCCTAGTGACTGCATTGAGACCCCTGTAGTCCACACAAAACCTCATCTCTCTTTTCCCACCATTGGTGTGAGGTTTTGGCACAAGGACCACTGGACTAACCCAAGGGCTATCTGAGGGTTCAATAACTCCCAAATCCAACATCTTCTGGACTTCTGTCCTGATACAGTCCCTGACATGGTCAGGTTGCCTATAAATCTTATTTTTAATAGGCAGACTGTCCCCAGTGTCCACTTCATGAGTGCACCAGGTAGTCTGACTGGGTGTCAGTGAGAATATGTGTCTGAACTGATTGAGCACCTGTCTGCAATCAGTCTGCTGCTGGGTAGTGAGGCTGCCTGCCAAGGCTACACCATCCACTGACCCATCACCAGGGTTCTGTGAGAGCAGGTCAGGGAGTGGGTCACTCTCTTCCTCCTGTCCCTCATCAGTAGCCATGAGCAAGCCCATGTCTGCCCTGTCCACATATGGTTTTAACCTGTTGACATGGAGAACCCTGTGGGGACTCCTGGGTGTTCCTAGGTCTACTAAGTAGGTAACCTCACCCTTCTGTTCAACAATGGTATGGGGTCCACTCCATTTGTCTTGGAGAGCTGCTGGGGCCACTGGCTCCAACACCCACACCTTCTGTCCTGGCTGATAAACAGTCAGTACAGCCTTTTGGTCATGCCAGGCCTTTTGAAGTTCCTGGCTAGCCTCAAGGTTTTTAGTTGCCTTTTCATATACTCAGCCATCCAGGAGCGGAGACCAAGTACATAGTCCACTATGTCTTGCTTTGGGGGCTTGAGAGGTAACTCTCATCCTTCCTTCACCAAGCACAGTGGACCCCTGACAGGGTGACCAAACAAAAGTTCAAAAGGGCTGTAGCCAACCCCTTTTGAGGCACCTCCCTGTACGCAAATAAAAGGCAGGGCAAGAGTATGTCCCATCTTCGCCTAAGCTTTTCTGGGAGCCCTTTAATCATGCCCTTCAAGGTTTTGTTGAATCTCTCAACTAAACCTTTGCATTGTGGGTGATAGGGTGTGGTGAACTTGTAAGTCACTCCACACTCCTTCCACATTGCTTTTAAGTATCCAGACATAAAGTTTGCACCCTGTCTGATACAACCTCCTTAGGGAAGCCCACTCTTGAGAAAATTCCCAGGAGGGCCCTTGCCACCACAGGTGCTGTAGTGGTCCTAAGGGGAATAGCCTCTGGGTACCTGGTGGCATGATCCACTACCACCAGGATAAACCTGTGCCCAGATGCTGTTTGGGGATCCATGGGACCAACAATGTCAATCCCCACCCTTTCAAAGGGAACCCCCACCACAGGTAGTGGTATCAGGGGGCCTATGTAGTGCCACCTGCCTTGCCACTGGCCTGGCAGGTTACACAGGAGCGACAAAACTCCTTGGTGTCTTCAGACATGTGGGGCCAGTGAAAGTGAGGGACAATTCTGTCCCAAGTCTTGTTCTGGCCCAGGTGACCTGCTAAGGGAATATCATGGGCTAGGGTCAATAGGAAGCCCCTGAACTTCAGAGGTATAACCAACCTCCTGGTAGCACCAGGCTTGGGGTCTCTACACTCTGAGTACAAGAGTCCATCATCCCAATACACAGTATGGGGACCACTAGCTTTCCCAGCAGCCTCAGCAGCAGCTTGCTGTCTGAGGGGTTCAAGAGAGGGGCAGCTCTGCTGCTCCTGGCTCAGATCTGCCCTGGAAGGTCCCCCTGCCCCCAAGAACTCAACCTGTTCAGGTTCAAGCTCCTCTGGGACAGTTCCTTCCTCAGGACTGAGATCATCCCCCTCAAGGGACTGATCTTCCTTCTGAGCCAAGGGGGAAGGCACTGCCTTTACCCTACTACTCCTCTTCTTGGAAGGCACTTGGTCCATTATTCCAGAATCCAAGGCCTGTTCAGTGCTAGACATTTTGGCTTGTGACCTGGTCACAGCAAACACATCTGCAGGGATCCCCAGCATTTCTGCATGGGTCCTGAGCTCCACTTCTGCCCAAGCTGAAGTTTCTAAGTCATTGCCAAGCAAGCATTCAACGGGTAGGTCTGCACTTACCACAACCTTCTTAAGGCCAGTTACCCCTCCCCAGGAGAAGTTAACAACTGCCAGAGTATGGTCTGTTCTGACGTTGCTAGCATTGTTCACTTGGTACATTTCACCATGTATTATCTGCCCATGATTCACAAGGTCTTGTGTCACCATGGTGACACTTGCCCCTGTGTCCCTAAATGCCAAAGCCTCTCTTCCATTGATTAAAGGCTGTTGTCTGTACTTGCCCAGATTACTGGGACTCACAGAGGAGGTCATATCCATGCCTCCATCACAGACTAGGACAGCCTGAGTGAGTTCTCTGACTAGGTCAGAGCTCATCTCTTTACCCAGGGTCAACCCTACTAAACCTTTGGCTTGTGTAGTCCCACCACCAACTGTAACTGCACTAGGGGGAGCAGGTGCCTTAGGGGCATTGGTGGGGGCTGGAGTCGAGTCTTTGGACTTGGTGCAATCACTGGTCCAGTGGGTCTTTTGCTTACAGACCTTGCACCATGGTTTTCTTTGGCCTTTCCCTTTGGTAGACTGTGAATCCCCACCTGAAGAAGATTTTTGGGGGCCTTGTGAAGACTTTTGATCTTTACCCTTTTCCCCACCCTTATCAGAGGTTTTCGAATCTTGCTTCTTAGGGTCACCACCTTGGTTCTGTACTTTCTGCTTCACCCTGGTTCTGACCCATTTGTCTGCCTTCTTTCCCAATTCTTGGGGAGAGGTCAGATCAGAGTCTACCAGGTGCTGATGCAACAGCTGATTTTGACAGTTATTAAGAATCTGCTCCCTCATTATCAGATTGTACAATCCTGTGAAGTCACATACCTTACTGCCCAATAACCAACCTTCCAGAGCCTTGGCAGAACAATCAACAAAGTCCACCCAGTCTTGAGTCTGTGCTTTCTGGGTATCCCTGAACTTTAACCTGTATTGTTCAGTGGTTAGGCCAAACCCATCAATTAGAGCACTCTTCAAGACTTTGTAATTATCAGCATCCTCCTCTCTAACAGTGAGGAGCTTGTCTCTACCTTTGTCTGCAAAGGAGAGCCACAAGATTGCTGCCCACTGCTCCTGAGGGATCCTCTGTACTTTACAGGCCCTCTCTAGAGCAGTTATCCATTTGTGGATATCATCCCCACTCTGGTAGGGAGGGACAATCTTGCTCACATTTCTATGGTCATAAGACCTTTCCCTATCTTTGGGGAAACTGCTGCCACCATGGGACTCTAGTCCCAACTTTTGTCTCTCTCTATAGAGATCTAGGGACTCCCTGTCTATAGCCAATTGCTGTTTCCTGAGTTCAAGCTGAGCTTGCTCATACTGAATCAGTCTCTTTCTCCTCTCATGAGAGGATTCCCTCCTATGAGAGGAGACAGAGGTCCCTATTGAGGTGTCAGAGTGGTTAGACTCCTGAGAAGGAGACCTAGACCTTCTGGGCACACTCAGAACTCTTCCTGGGGGGACAAAGGGGAGGTCAGTCTGATCCTCTCCCTCCTCCTCCTCCACAGGAGGAATTGGATTTTCCAGGGCAAGGTCATTTTCACCTTCCTGGCCAGTTTCAGAGGGGGGGGGCTGGGTTTCTTCACCCCTGGCCCCTTCCTCATCTTCTGCCCCACCCTCTTTGCCTAACCCTTCAGACCCTAGGGGCCTGCTGAGATCATCAGCTAGTAACACCTCCCTGAGGTGTTGGGTGCTGGCACTTTTGCCTGTCTTCAACTTCCTAGTAGTGCATAATGATCTCAATTCCAAGAGTTTATCATACTTGGAGGGAAGAAGCCCACTGGCTTCTGGCAAGGACTCACTGGGTCCTGGCTTTGAAGACATTACTAGTGAGGTGTGGTGTATGCACTACCTACTCTAGTGTGGCCTACTAAACTCTCTTGAGTTGTAGAAAGGGTGTGCTGTCCCTTAACACACAACTCTAAGTTCAGTAGAACTTACTGTATTACTAAGCTTGATTTATATGTACCTTAGGTACCCTTAGTGGTTTTCAGTTGATCAATTCAATTGAGATTATCTGGTAAAACAATAGCAAGCTGGAATCCCACACGCTGCACACCAATGTGAGAAGTTGGCCTGGCATATGCTGTCCACTAATTATAGTGGGCACCTTGCACCAGTCCAAACAACCCCTTATTGGAGATAGGTTAAAGACAACCTTTATTGAAAGCTATCCTAGTGGTAGCTATGGAGAGCAGCCTTCAGGCTAAGTCTTGAAGGAATGTAAAGCAGCTTTTTTACCAGTCTATAATCTCTTGAGTGACCAAATGAAAGAGGACCACACCAGGTATATATTCAAAATATATGTATTTATTACTAAACACACCCCTCTAGTCTCTTTATGAGGCTAGAGTTCGAAGTACATACGTTACGAGTTAGTTATCTACAGTAATAGCACAAATACACGTTTGAGCCCCAGGGGCGTACCAAACCATATACCAATAAAGTGGTATAAGAACCACGACTGAGCTAGACACAAGGCCTAGAGCCTGTAGAAGTGCTTGGACCACAAGGAACCACCCAAGGCAGTGACACAGGGGACCCACGGGGGACGCGTGCAGTGTATGCACACAACCGCGAACCACCGTTAACTTCTATGGGGAAAGTCGCGATTAGAATTTAAAAGAAAAGTGACACTTAGAGGAGGACTTGGAGCAAACCCTTTGAGAACTAGGCTGTTCTAGTGTCAATACCCACGGGAGCACCGGAGTACTCGAGTTACCTCACCCAGGGAAGCCGGATGCATAGGTGTCTTTCGGGGTCGGGTTTCGTCGTCGCTTTCTATGGCGATCTGCTGCAAAGTGCTGCTGGCGACCAAGTCGAAAGTGTTCGGGTGGATCCAAAGGTGGATCGAAGATCTGAAGAACCTGAAAGCAGAGGGGACAGAGTCTGGGTCACTAGCCAGTGACCAGGAAGGCGATGAGCAGGTGCCCACCGATGTCGAGTGCTTCAGGTAGGTTGACGGTCGTCTTGACTCTTCAACCACGAGGTCCAGGAGGCATCGACGACAACCAGGAGCTGGATTCGAGCTGTCCCACAACGTCTGTCGATTGCAGGGGTGTCGGCGACTGGATTGGACCCAACAAGCCTTGGCCACGGCAAGTCTTGTGGAAATGGAAGAAGGACGATGTTGCAGACCAGCAAGGTCTGGGGGACTCACCCAGTGAGGATAAGTCAGGGCACACCTGGAGCAACCAGGGAGCCCAAGCAGAAAAAGATTGGCCTTCGTGAGGGCCTACTAGCCAACGGACTAGCGACCGCAAAGGAGCCTCAAGACGGTGCACGTGGAGCTGGCTCACAGGACACTCGTGGAGTGGAGGCCAGTGATCTTCAGTGCAGTTGGTGCTGGAGGCTGGGGCTACTCGGAGCCCAAAGCACGACTTCGTGGGATACCCAGAAGAGGATGCACTTGCAAATGCGTTTGGTGTCCAGGGGTCACGGTTCCACGTTACCCACGACAGCTACGGGCCTCAGCTTTGCTGGGGACTCAGGGCAGCCTCGGGGAAGTCTGGAAATCTACCTCTGGTGATGCAGAGACTTCGGCATCCGACGGGAGCTTCAGCGATGCAGACCAGACAATTGCTTCTTTGGTGCCTGCCAAGCAGGGGAGTCACTCCTTGACCCCAAGGAAGATTCTTCAGTCTTCTAATCTTGAGTAGAGCGTCGAAGGTCCAGGGTTCTATGTCAGAGTTTCGTCCAGGTAAATCTAAAGTCCTAAGGACTGGGTTCCCCTACTTATACTAAGGTAGGGGGTTGGACATACTCTGTGGCCCCACCTATGGGAGGGCCAGGGCAGAGGGGTGGTTACACCCCTTTCCCTTTGTCCAGTTTCGCGCCAGAGCAGGGGCTGGAAGCCCCTGAGCCGGTTTGAACTGGGGTATGCACAGGGACACCAAATGTGCCCCCAGTGCAGGACTTCAAAGCACCAGAGAGTGCTCCCGCCCATCCCCAATACACACTATCCTGTCTGGGGAGGTGGTCACACCTCCCTGGGACAGGAAACCTATTGTCCAGGCCTCCCCTGCCGGAGTTTTGGTCAGCAGCAGGAGGCCAGACTCGTGTCTGTGGCAGCGGCATCCATTTTGTGATGCCAGGGCTCTGGAAAGTCAGTACCGGGCATACCGGTGTGTACATTTCTTTCCCTCTAGAAGGGTGGAATGCTACCCCCGCCGCCAGAACTGGCGGAGGGGGGTAGTATTCCAAGATGTTTGACACCAAACACGACATGTTTCCGTGCAGCCATCCCAAAGTTAGCATTTAACGCGAGGTTATAATGCGCTTAAGAGTATATGGTCAGGCTGCACTAGAAACAGCATCAGAGAAGGGTCTCCGAACGCTGCAGAGGGGCCCTGCTCATGCAGGGGCACCCTCTCACATAGGAACCACGCACTCTGCCTTCAGGATTGATAAGGCCTGCCATAGGAGTGACTTATAGGTTTATATGTGTGTATGTATATAGTGATATAGGTAGCCTATATCACAGTAAGGGGTGCATGCACCACCTTACCCAGGCTGCAGTAGCAGACCTGTGGTGTCAGTTTGGATGGCCTTCCAGGGGTGGCACAATACATGCTGCAGCCCCTGGTAGGCCTCTGAGGTACCTATGCCCTGGGTACATAGTATACCATATACTAGGGACTTATAAGGGCACTCCAGATTCCAATCAGAGATGTGCCTAAGGCACATGGAAACCATTTTAGAGAGGAAGCAGCTAGGCTGGGGTTCTGATTAGCAGGGCCCCAGCCAGACTAAGGTCGAAAAACAGTGAAGCATCAGCAAAAAGTGGGGGTACCCATGTGAAGCAGATCCTACTCTCCTACAAGATCCTCAATGCGTGGAAGGGGAAAACCATCAACCCAGATGGCTTCATTGAGGCTCCTCAAGTCGACACACATCCTCAAATCCCCAGACCTTTTCTTGGCCAAAACAATGGGAGAAAGCCAAAGGGTAGACTCAACTTTTTCAAAAATACCTTTATCACACAATGTTTGTAAATGTTTGGAAAGATCACCTCTAATGCTTAAGGGAACATTGCGTAATCTATGTTTGACTGGGATGGCATTATCCTTAACTCTAATAGAGTGTTGAAAATTGGTGATCTTACCAAGACGGTCCTCAAAAATTTTGCTGAACTTGCATTCCCAATTATTGGTCATTTGAATGGTGGACATGGAATCGGTGACATAAGTGAAAGAAGAACTTCGATTAGGTTGTCTGTCAATGAAAACAGGCTTAGCTAGACCAGGTTTGATAGTCAATCCAAATTCAGCTTGATGAAGAAGACCAAGAACATTGATGCCACGTTTTGCAACATATACTTTACCTTTGATGGATTCCCCTAGAACACCAATAGTAGCCCAAAAATAGCCCAACAATTCAATTCTACTACCTTCAAAGGCTACAGTGAGAATATCCGGAGGTAATAAGCTCTTTTCAGACCAGGGTCAGGAATATGTAGTAAATTTTGCTTTTCATTGCAGTTTTCAACTACTACAACATATTCCTGACTAGTGACATCTTCATCATAGAAATTATCACTTTCATTGATAACACATCTTACATTTCTTCTTCTGCCACTCATACAAACTTTGGCAAAATGGCCCATTTTGCCACACTGGCCACATTGTTGGTTGGTGGCTGGACAGTTTTTAAAAGATGAGAAATGTAAAGATGAGCCACACCTATAACAATAGATTCTGGGATTGGACTGTCTACTTTGCGTAAAGATTCTTCCACCTCTAGGCATGCTTGGTGTTCTGATGTTATCACGTGTGACAAAAGAAGGTTTGGCGGAGACAGCACCAGAAATGGTGGTATTGGATAGAGCAGTTTCAAGTTGCTTTGCATCTTCCATCGAACTTTCGATGCTCTTGGCAATATCAATAGCTTTATCTAAAGTAGGATCTTTGCAGGTAAGTAATCTTTCTTGAATCTTTTTACAGTAGCATCGTGCAACAAGTTGATCTCTCATGAGTTGAGATGTGAAGTTATCAAACTCGCATTTTGAGGCTAAAATTTTTAAAGCTGTGATAAAAGTGTCTATACTTTCATCAGGTTTCTGCATCCTTGTGAAAAACTTGTATCTGTGCACCACAATATTCTTTGTTTTGGTGAAGTACTTGTCTAATTGTGCCACAGCTATTTCAAACTCGTCGGGATCTTCGCCATCAGGAGGATCATATGGAGGTAAGTGGTCAAATACATTTTGACCTTCGACCCCCAGATGATAATACATAAGATTCTTTTTCCTCTCAGGTCTATACCTCTGGCCATCAATTGCGCCTAAGTACGCCATAAACGATCTAACCCATAATTTCCATTCTAATGGTGGATCGCCGGGTACTTGTAGAAAAGGCGCCGGCGGAGTGACACTTTGCATGTTGTAAAAGTACCTGTGGAATGAAAGTAGTTAAATGAAAATTAAAAAAAAATAAAGAAGAGTGAGAAAAAGAGGAAACAGGAAGAAGAACTAGAGGCACAAAAGAAGAAACAGAGAGATGATTAAAAGTTCAGTAATGCTTGGTTTTGTACTAATAGAGTATTTCTTTAAAATGTCTTGTCTGGAGATGATAGGTAAATGTAATAAATACAGTTGTTAAGACGAAGAATAAGTGTGTGTGTATCACAGATGTAATACACAATGTAAATTCCACATGAAATGTTGAACTTTAACTTCGATCACTAGATGGCAGTATTGGATAACGTTGAAGCAGAGAAGAGCATTGAACTTGAATATTCCATCCGACTAATGAGAGAATCCGTGAAGATTGCCTTCCGTGAATCCGTGAAGATCGCCTTCCTAAAAGCGTGGTATGAACTGAAGAAAGACTGAAGAGAAGTGGAAATTTTGCCGACACACAATAGTAAAAGCTGAGTGTGTCAGCGCGACGAATAAAGATTTCTTATTTGAATGGCTGTGTGTGCGTGTAGACGCAGCTCCGTGAATGGACTCTGTTGCTGGGCAACAAACACCAAGAAAACTGAGGCCGAGCTGCCAGAGCGAGGAGACAGCTCGTGAAGGCAGCTCGTGGAGTTGCGCGAGACAGTTTGAATGCGGCTCGAGGAGTTGCGCGTGGACGGAGCGGGGTAAGCGCTGCAGCTCCTTCCCTTTTTAAAAAAAAATAAATAGAGAGTCTCGACTTGATGACCTTAGTTTTTGAGGCTAGGCACAAGGCAGCGGGAAACCCACAACAGGAAACTTGCGGCGAATTCAATCAAAGCGCAGAGTTCAAACGGAACGCTGCGAAAGTCCCAGCAGACAAAGCGCTTAGAAAATGTTTAAAACGGGCACGGCTCTCTGTACCATCGTGCAGGAATGCCTTGGGTGAAGAAAAAAAATTGTACTCACAGCTGCCTTCCTATATGACAGATAGGAAATACTTGTAATACAGCCCACGAAGATCATCAGCAGGTGGAGAGGGCTGTGGGTAGGTAAATCCCGTCTTCTGTCGCCACTGAAGAGAAGTGAAGAGGACGCAGTAGTGGGAGTTGTAGTAGTATTTATTCAAGGGGTACAGAGAGCCGTCCCAGCTGGCACAGCCCAGGCACAAGAAGTAACTGCCGCTCATAGAACACTCGGGCAGGATGCTCCTAGACACTCTGAATGACATCACCGTATCCATGCTGATCACTGCCAGCATCACATCACCACAGTAAGTTTACCTTTGTGGAACAGGCCCATACTGAGAAAAGTGTGAGCACTACTCCCCGACCCTGAAAGCACTTCATTGGTGATTTTTCCCTGCCAGAATTCACTTCAAAGTTTGGAGTCTAACTGAAAAGCCACTACACTTGAATATAAATGACTACACTGGCTAAGAACCTCAGTGTATCAAGTTGCACAAATACTACCATATCCATAGCTGGTCTGGAAATTGAAAAGACTAAAAAAGACGGTGCATGCCAAAAGGCTTTCTGTGCACATGAACTACGACTCTGTACACCCGTCCTTTGTACCACAGATTTACTCTTTCGCTTGAATGCGATTCAGTAAAGGTGCCAGAACCAACCTCTTCACACTCTCCCTACCATCGTAGATGCTATACATTTCAACTTTCGGGCACCCTATTCTCACCCATAGATTTTGACGCAAAGTGCAAACTACTAAGAAAGCCAGACCAGGCTTTGCATCAAAAATTGCTGCATAAACGAGATGAAAAGTGTTCTAAAAAAACCTGACACATTGCATGTGTGCTGTAGTGCACAGAACATATCCCATGCAGGGGATCCTCCTGAATTTGTCTAGGCATAATACTTTGCACTCGAAGGATATGCTTCCTGTCCAATTCCTATGCTAGACAACATACACTCACCTCGGCACCATGGTTCAAGGCTGTACATTACACAATGTGCCCTGATTATGTGTTGCAGGTGGGATGACAACAGCAAGTCAATCTTCTTGAAACACGACCCTGCGATATTCCCTCTTGCACAAAGGAGTGCAGCAAATTGGGTTGCATGAAAAATAAGTAAATCTGGATCTTAGTTTCCGTACATCAGGTGTATGACGGTACTGAATCATGACAAATGTCTGTCAGGATCAACATTCAATGAGGCGAACCCTAAGAAAATTCTAAGGGTAAGCACATTATTATAATATTTTTTTCAGGCTGGGTAATGCATGCCTTATTTGCCTTCTTTCAGATCTCTGATTCTTCATTCCCTTTGCAAGATCAGCTGCTACAACCCTCTATGACTGCGTGACTGTTTTATTGGGAGAAACAATTGTTATAGGAGGACTCTTTCCAAGTTTTCTGAATTTGCATTTGTGGCATTGAGCACTATGCAAATCAAAGGGATCCAGATCGAAAAGTCTTGGGAGCCTGGGGCACCTCTCATTTTAGAGTTCTTTACAGATCCCTTTACTTTTAAATCGGTCTAATGCTCATTTTTTACGATTTTGGAGAGCACTAGAATGAGTCTTTTAAGTGCCTTTTGAATTAACTATTTTACAACAAGGCAATGTCTGCCAGTCTAGCGCAAAATGAAATTGTCCTAGTTAATCATCGACATTACATCATCTAAATTCTTTAAAAAGGAATTTCCACTCGAAGAGCATTATGTTTTACAGCAGTCACTAGATAGGGAAGGAGGCCGATATGACACTAAGGGGCATATTCACAAGGACTGGCGATACCTATCGCAAACGCCAGTTAGCAGCAGTTTTTTTATCGCCGCCTAACCCTGAAAACTATCGCCATGTTAGCGGCGTATTACCAAGCCGTCACTACATGGTGATAGTATCAGGGAACGGCGGTGAAAACTGCCGCTAACATTAGCGCGATGGCGATAGGAATTCCGGCGTTAGCGGGCGAAAACCAGCGATAGGCCCATTAGCGGCAAAAAAACCTCACGTTAGTCAGCCCAACGTGAGCTTTTTTGCCTCTAATGCAAAAAATAGCCTATCAGTCAACCCCCAATAGAAAATAGGCATAAAAAACAATAACATTCAGAATGGAGCAGCCAGGGCCAAGTGCAGCACACATCAACAACCCCTGCAAGCCAGCCAACATCCAGGATGACCAGGATGTGAGCCTTGATGCCTCGCTGGACCTGCGTCTGGAGCCTAGATGCCTCGCTGGACCTGCGTCTGGAGCCTGGATGCCTCGCTGGACCTGCTTCTGGAGCCTGGATGCCTCGCTGGACCTGCGTCTGGAGCCTGGATGCCTAGCTGGACCTGCGTCTGGAGACTGGATGCCTCGCAGGACCTGCGTCTGGAGCCTGGATGCCTTGCTGGACCTGCGTCTGGAGGCTGGATGCCTTGCTGGACCTGCGCCTGGAGCCTGGATGCCTTGCTGGACCTGCGCCTGGAGCCTGGATGCCTTGCTGGACCTGCGTCTGGAGCATGGATGCCTCGCTGGACCTGCGTCTGGAGCCTGGATGCCTTACTGGACCTGCGTCTGGAGCCTGGAGTGGGATGTGGATGAGCTGTGGAGTCGATGAGCCGTGATGGTAGACATTGAGGCGCGACGATCGCCCGTACCTGGTGGTGAAGTCTGGCAGGTCGCATGGAGACACATTGCTGACCTGTGTGAGAAGACCACCTTGCGCCCCTTGGAGCTGTTATTGGTAGAGGCGGTCCTGCGCACCTACGTAGTGAGGTCCGTATCGCATACTACGATCCACCAGTACACCGGGGTGCAGAGGAGATTACCAACTGTGGGTGCCTTCTCCCTGCATCACAGGCCGGTTGATGTTGGGCTGGCCGTACGCTGTGGAAGGTGAGGCCCCTGTGCTACGCCGAACTTGTGTGGCGTGAGCGCTGCAACTTCACGCCTAATGGGGCCCTGCTGCATCAACTGCATCGGGAGGTCCACCAGCGGACTAGGCGGTGACTGCTGTACCCAGCCTAGTGAAATCACACCTGGCTGAGGCTCCTGCTGGATAAGTCACAGATTTGGAGAGAGTGCAGTGGATTGCGCCACGGTGTCAATGTCCATCAATCAATCAATCAATCAATCAGGGGTTTATAGAGCGCGCTACTCACCCGTGAGGATCTCAAGGCGCTGGGGAGGGGGTGGGTGCAGCTTCGGATCATTCGAAGAGCCAGGTTTTGAGGCTCTTCCTGAAGGTGTGCAGGGTGGGGGAGCGTCTGATGTTGACTGGGAGCTCGTTCCAGGTCTTAGCTGCGAGGTAGGAGAAGGCCCTTCCGCCTGCTCTGGTTCTGCGGATGCGTGGGGTCTCTGCCAGGGCCAGGTCGGCAGAGCGGAGGTTCCTTTTGGGTACGTGGAAGGAGACTCTTTCGTTGAGGTATTTGGGTCCGATTAAGTGGAGGGATTTGTAGGCGTGGGTGAGTAGCTTGAATGTTACTCTCTTCTTGATGGGGAGCCAGTGTAGGTCTCGTAGGTGCTGGGTCATATGCTCGTGTCATGGGCTTCCGAGGACGAGACTGGCTGCGGTGTTCTGGGTTGTTTGGAGCTTGTGTAGCAGGGTTTTGTTGATTCCTGCGTAGAGGGCATTACCGCAGTCCAGTCTGCTGATTATGAGTGCGTGGGTGACGGTCTATCTGCATTCGGGGGGATCCACTTGAAGGTCTTGCGGAGGATGCGGAGGGAGTTTAAGCAGGTGGAGGCGACGGCGTTGGCCTGGCGGGTCATGGTGAGGGAGGAGTCTAGAATGATACAGAGGTTCCGGGTGTGGTCCGTCGGGGTGGGTGGGTTGCCGAGCGCAGGGGGCCACCAGGAGCTGTCCCATGCAGTGGGGGAGGGTCCGAGGACAAGGACCTCAGTCTTCTCCAAGTTCAGTTTTAGGCAGCTGTCGTTCATCCATGCTGCGACGTCTTTAATTCCTTCTTGGAAGCTGAGTCTGGTATATTCGGGGTTCTTCGTGAGAGAGAGGATGAGCTGGGTGTTGTCGGCGTAAGATACTATGCTGAGCCCATGCTGTCTGACGTTAGCGGCGAGGGGGGCCATGTAGATGTTGAAGTGCGTGGGGCTGAGCGAGGATCCTTGGGGTACTCCACAGTTGATCTCTGTATGTTCGGAGAGGAAGGGGGGGGAGTCTAATCCTTTGGGTTCTGCCGGAGAGAAAGGAGCGAATCCATTCAAGGGCGGTTCCTCGTATACCGGCGTTGTGGAGTCTGGCTGCGAGAGTGCGGTGTGAGACGGTGTCGAAGGTTGCGGAGAAGTCCAGTAGGTTGAGGGCTGCAGTGTGGCCCTGGTCGAGTAGCATGCAGATGTCTTCGGTGGTGGCGAGGAGGGCGGTCTCGGTGCTGTGGTTGCTGCGAAATCTGGACAGGGAGGAATCGAGGATGGCGTACTCTTAGATGAAGGTGGTCAGCTGGGCGTTGATGAATCACTCAGTGACTTTGGCTGCAAAGGGAAGGAGAGAGATGGGCCGGTAGTGTTTCAGGTCCTTCGGGTCGGCTGAGGGTTTCTTGAGGAGGGGCTTGACCTCTGCCCGCTTCCAGTCATCGGGGAAGATGCCGGATTCGAGGGAGGCGTTGATGGTGCGGCCTAGTTCGGGTGCTTAAGGCGGTGGTGGCTCTGTGGTAGATGTGCGGCGGGCAGGGGTCCGTGGGGGCTCCTGAGTGAGTGTTCTTCATGGTCGTGGAGGTGTCTACGATAGTAGCGGTTTTCCAGGTGGTGATGGTCGGTTGGTTGTCGGTGGTGGGGAGGGGGGTGGTGACCGGAGTATGTTTGCTGAAGTTGTCGTAGAGGGCCCTGATTTTTACGTGGAAGTAGGAGCTGAGCCTGTTGCAGAGGTCCTGGGATGGTGTGACGTCTGTCACTTCGCTGGGGGGTTTGGTGACCTGCTGTATGATGTTGAAGAGTTCTTTGGCGTTACTAGCGTTGGTGTGGATTTTGTTCTTGATGAAGGTCCGCTTGGTGGCTCTTATGCGCTGGTGGTATTCATTCATGGTGTTCCTGTAGTTCTTCTGGTCTTCGGTAGTTTTCCTGATCCGCCATAGTTTCCTGAGGCGTCTGCAGGAGCGCCTGGCTTCTTGGAGTTCGGTGGTGAACCAGGCGGCCTTCAGGGGGCGTTGTTTGATGGGGTGGCGGAGGGGTGCGAGCTCGTCAGCGCAGCTGGAGATCCAGTGGTGTAGCTCTTTGGCTGCGGAGTTGGCATTGGTCGTGGCAGAGTGGGGGTCGTGGAGGAGGGTGGTGTTGAGGTGTTCCTCTGTCATCTTGCTCCAGTTCCTTCGAGGTGGGCGCGGGGTGGGTTTGGGTGCAGTGGTGGTGTTGAAGGCGAAGTGTACGCAGTGGTGGTCTGTCCAGAGGGGCTCCGTGGTGTGGCTGAAGTGGATGTTTTTCCCTCCTGCAAAGATGTGGTCGAGGGTGTGTCCGGCTCTGTGGGTAGGGGTGGTGACGAGCTGCTTCAGTCCGAGGTTGGCGAGGTTGTCAAGGAGGGTGGTGTTCGGCGTCGATCTTTGGCAGTTGTTGTTTCTTCCGGGGTTGAGTGCGAGGAGGATAGTGGAGTTGTAACAGTGAAAGGTCGTACATCCAGGGTTCCTGGCGCCGGCCGCGGTTGGCTCGCGGAGGGGTGCCGACGGGCTTGCCTTTGGCGCACCTTCGGCGTGCCAGCGGCGTGGCCGCGCAGAGGACGGCATTAAATAGGGGTGAGGGAGGGAGGCACAGCTGGGAGGCAGGAGCGGGAATCGTCAGGGGGGAAAGGCCGCAGGGGCAGCAGCGGCGGGTGGGGAAGCGGGAATAAACGGGCAGAGAGGGCAGAACGGCACAATAACAAACAAAGGCACAATAAGTGAAAAGAGAATAAAAAGCACAAAAGAATAAAAGCACAATGAGGAAAGGCAGTTAGAGAGACAACTGGGCAAAACCAAGAAGGGCGCAACCTAGGCAGGAGCCGAGGCTCCAACCCCTACCTGCACTGAGTCCTGCATAGGGCAGATGCATTGCACAGCAGCCGGAGCTACGGCGGAAGAGCGTTGCTCCACTGCCTTCAAGCAGTGCAGAAGAGGGACAATCATCACATGATGATAACTTACTGATGTAATCATGCTATGTATCCTTAGGGGGTGGGAGGGTGGGTAGGACTGCTCCAAGCACGGAGCAGGGCATGGGCGGATTGTCATGCCCACTCAAGTGCGCAATGACTGTTTGGTCAGCCCACTCAGGCCGCACAAAGCAGTCATGCGCACTTCCCTGTTCGCAATGCAGGCTGCATTACAGCCTGCATGGAGAACATGCCCACCCCTCCAGCCCCTGGCTGCATGCCTTGTCCTGTTGCCCATTACCAATCCCACCGCCGCATCGCTGCATTGTGATTGACTCAGGGGAGGGAGCCTGGCTGCCTACTTCCTGTCCCTGGAAGCAGACGCAGGAGAGCAGGAGGTATGAAGACACGGGGCTCGGCTTCGAGGTAAGACTTCCCTCATTAAAATATTTACAACACCCGCTCACACACACATACCCGCATCCACGTCCCATCCAGTATTCTTTCCGGCGTTTACCACCTCACAGCTGTCCAGCCACCCCCCAGCACTTCTCAATGGCGGCCGTTATGCGCCAATGCACAGCGGGCATACCACTCGTGTGCCAAAGGCACATACGTAGTTACGACGCATGACATAACATCGCATTCCATTCCAATGCATACTAATACTAGGCACATTGCAACAGTAGGGTAGGTGTTGCATAGCGGAGACATAAATATCACTATTCCCACTTCAGTGAGTGCAACCCTAAACTAACCTTTGCACTCCAAACCCAACCGTGAACCTTGGAATTCCTTTTTGAGCCCCCAAAACACACACCAAATTTCATAATGTACCCCAAATGCACACCGCAATTTTCATATTTTACCCCAAATGCACACCCCAATTTATATATTTTACCCCAAATGCACACCCTAATTTTCATATTTTACCCCAAATGCACACCCCAATTTTCATATTTTACCCCAAAACACACCCCAATTTCCTGATCCGAAACCCATACCCACCCGAAAAACTTAAAATGACCCCATCACAATGCGTTGTAATCAAATGCGATGTAAAGGCACCTGCGCTGTCGGAGTTGCGTTGTTAACGATGTACTGCCTGTGTTGTAATGGACGTCTCCTGTGCCAAAGGCAACCCATAGGCAAGCCAGTTTGCGTCCGTCTGCCCCTGGACCACGCTCAGCACCAAGGAGCCTTCCTCTTGGACACTCCACCGCTATGACGCCAGCATCCTCCTCGCCATCAACCCTGGACGCCACCTCGCCTGCCAGGACCAACCTCTGCTCCGGACCGGACATCGCCATCGCCGTTACTAACGGCTGCAGTATCACCCACAAGGAGCACCCCGACCATCAAGGAGGAGACATTGCCATCACCTACAGAAGCAGACTCCGACTGACCACGCACTCTAATGACCCAAGGGTGACCATGGACCACCTCAACTCCCAGATCCAGACAAGGCCCAAGCACATCCTCTGCAGCACCCTCATGTGCAGGCCCCCCGGGCCATGGCCCACCATTCTCCAATACCATTGTAGACCTCATTGCACCCCAGGGTCTCCCATCCACCGACGACATCCTACTTGGTGAACTCAAGTTACACCTGGACAACCCCAGTGACCAGAACACCCCCCCCTCCTGGGGAAGGTCCCCAACATCAGACGCAAGCAGCAAGTCACCTCAACAAGCCACATAGCAGCACACATGGTCGAGCACGTCACCTCCGCCAGCCACAACACCGGACTCTCCTGGACCGACCATCATTGGATACATCACGTCTTCACCTTGCCCACCGGACGCCACTGCCATCATCGCACACCCTCGCAGCTGGATCAAGGCCACCGAAGAACGTCTCGTCAACTCCCTCCGCTCCAACACTCCGCCAATGCTTCCAAACGATGACACCGCAGCGCGCAACCACCACCGATGGATCTCCAACAGCGCCGACATTCGGGCACCCCTCATGAATGGCACTGCATCAGTACCTTCCGCCTGCCTGATGGCAGGCATGAGGGTGACGCAGTGCCACAGGGATAGGCTGGCCCCATGCATTGATGGAGTTGCGTCATGGTTGTGACACGACTGCAGCAATGCGTGACTTTAGCGCAGACAGATACGTCAGGATTCCAGACGTATCTGTCATTACTTGCGTCATGGAGTGCTGTCCAGTGAATACAGCGCATCCATTCTGTCGTAAGAAGGGCGTAGTGAGAATTGTTGCAATGCTGTCTTGTCGCAGCGCTGCAACACTTTTCATGACTGGGGCCCAGGAATGCGCACTATCTTGTTGATGGTGCACATTCCTGCACTGTAGTTTTTTTGCAGGGCAGCGCTGCAACATTGCTTGCAGCGCTGCCCAGCACCAAAACCTGCTGAGATGAGGCCCCAAGTGTTGTCTCCATTTTTAAGACCAGCTATTTTCTGGTCTTAAGTCCCAGCAGCTAACGGGCCTTAGCGGCTGTTTTTTTAACGTATCGCCGGTCCGTGCGATCGTTGTGAATATCGAGAAGTGGGGTTAGCGTGCGTTTTTGCACGGGAACGCCTACATTGCATATCATTAGCGATAGTAATCGCTAACATCGTTGGCGATGCTGGATGCGGCCACTATCGCCAGAAAGCTGTCGCTAACGGCTGTTAGCGACAGCTTGGTAATACGGCGATAAAAATATCGCTGCATTAGCGGCAGAAAAGTGCCGCTAACGCAGCGATAACTCCTTGTGAATATGCCCCTAAATTGGGCAAGGAAAGGTACAAGTAATAGATGTGGGGCTTAAAGGAAACTATGGACCAAAAGTCCCATATGAGGATGAGTGCTGTTATATTGTCTGTCCAATTTGTCAGATAGATCCTGAGGGATGAAGTGTTTTCTGTAGAAGTAGAAGTAGAAGTGAGGCAGCTCTTACAAAAGGGACTAGCTTTATACTATATGTAGCAATAGTGGTTGAAATGCTGCTACAGTTCTATAGCATAATATAGAGATAAATAATAGCGGCAAAGAAATACATCACAAAACAACCTACTCATAACACACAAAATCACAAATATTGACTGCAAAACAATAGCCATAAAAATATTAAAAACAAAAAAAAAGAAATACAAAATATCATCAATATAATAAAACTAAAGAAATATGACCAAGACCACAAAAAAAATATCATGCACCAAAATATTGCTAAAATCAATAAATTAAATATTTCAATATAGATATATAATATCAATATTTCGGTAAATATGTATATATATATATATATACACGAAAATTCCCATTTTAAAGAGCTCCTCACTCGAACAGGAAAAAGGGACTCGCACTCCAGGGTGAATGTAATTCAATATTTTTACTGGCAACGCTGTTTCGATCAAACGATCTTCTTCACAAGCTTGTGAAGAAGATCGTTTGATCGAAACGCGTTGCCAGTAAAAATATTGAATTACATTCACCCTGGAGTGCGAGTCCCTTTTCCTGTTCGAGTGAGGAGCTCTTCAAAACGGGAATTTTCAGTGTATCTTAGCCGGGATCCGACACCCGGAACTCGCACCGACCCCGAGTGGAGAGGAGCCGGTATTTGGTCGGAGACTTTCCTCTCATATATATATATATATATATATATATATATATATATATATATATATATATATATGTATATATATATATATATATATATATATATATATATATGGGCCTTGCATCAAGTACTGCTGCACAAACACGCCAAAATGTGTTCTCTCTCTATTACTTATATGTATAGGTAGTTATATTTAGGACCTAGTTTCCATAGGAAAAGAGTTTTTTGACTTGCCTATCCCTTTGGCGTCGTTTGACAAATCTTCACAAAATTTGGTAAAAAAAAGTTCCCCGGTGATTCTTGTTGCACATGGAATGTTTTGGGGTGATCCGTCAAGCGGGGGCCAAGAAAGAGGGGGAGGTCAAAAAACGTGCGTTTCCCATGGTAATTCCCATAGGACTTTTAGACACAGCTACAGACCAAACTACTGGACGGAATTACACCAAATTTGGCAGAAAGGTAGCTGTTGGTCCAGAAAGCCCTCTTTTGTAAATTGGCATAAATCTGTTCAGTAGTTTTGGAAATATTAAAGTAAATCCCAATTTGTATATATAGGGATGTCGCTCCTCAGAGGAACCAACAGTCCCCTTGTTCAAATTTGATTGGCTGCCAACACTTCAATTAAAAAAAAACAAGATCTGGCTATAAACACATGACAATTTCAAACAATTTTTACTAAATGGGTATCATGTCTTACTCCTTGGTGAGGCTATGCATACTTATCTAGGTTTCAAGGTTTCAAGGTTTATTATATTTGATTTAGATCTCTACTGAGGTCAACAAATACGACAGATGTATTTTTAAAACATTTACCATAATACACTTTAAAACCCCTTTAAAAAACTCTTTAAAAATTAATACAATTGATGGCAGGCAAATTCATCAGGTGGTGATTTACTTAACTTAATTAGACTTTGTGTAGAAAAGACATTATATCTAAAACAAATGGGCTTTAAATACCGACGCCGGGCTTCTACCAGGGCTGGATTTGGGCAAACTATCAATATGTGTGGTAGATCTTGTATTCCTCCCTTACACAAATCACAGAATCCTGTTTAGTTTTCTGAGTTATCCCATTTGGCTGTGTATACTTTCAAGGGGAGGATGTCCAACCACAGTAAAAGAATACAGCGCCGTACCCTGTGTTCTAGTGAGAAATATGTGTATAGCTCAGGGGATTTATATTCTATGTTTTTTACATATCATATATGGTGTTTTAATTGTAAACAATGTTCTACATCCAGTTCGAAGCTTATTTTTGGAGTCAAGTTCTTTAAAAAGAGCTTCAAATGGGCTGATGTCCAAGTTTGTAAAAGTGCTATTGTGCAGTGAGATAGGTTAAGAGCTATATTAAGGTTTTTGTTAAAAGTATGCTGTGACGACTCATCTCTAAAAGTTTCCAATTTTAAGATGTGCCTTAGAGATCCAGGATCGGCGTGTAGAAGGTAATATGCCCATCTTATTATGTTGGAAATTGCCCTAGCAGGTATGCTAGCTAAGGAAAGCTCGAGGCGGAGTGCTTGGACCGGGACAGCTTGGCTAACTTTTAGCAGTTTGCGTAAGAGAATCCCTTCTCTCACTTTTACTGGTTGCCAGGATTTAATGTGTATATACTCGAGGGCATATGTTAAAATGGGAGGGATTTTCATACGATAAACCTCTAGCAAAGGTTGAAAATGCCTGTTACCGGAAGAAGAGTATATCTTCAACAATGCCCCTACATGGGCGTCTGCCTTTCGCCCTTTGTGTTGTAAATGGGAGGATGTTTGTAAGGTGTGGGAGAAAATTCGCCCCAAATAAGTATATTCTTTGATGGACTCTAATGGTTTTCCTCCCAGTGTCCAATTGAAGGGGCAAAGTCACGTTTTACCCTTAAAAGGTAATATTTTGTTTTTTGAGGAGTTTGGGACTAGAAAGGTTTCTTTTGCGTAACAATTTAGTGCATTTAAGTTTCTTTGTAGTCCTATCGGTGTAAGATCTAATATCACAATGTCGTCAGCGTACATTAAAAGATGAATGTCTCTCAGTGCTAATTTCGGTGGGAAATTATTTACTTGAGTAAAATACTCTGGGAGGTCGCTTAGATATAGAGAGAATAACATGGGGGCAAGGAGACAGCCTTTTTTTAATCCATTCAATGTGGTTATTGGTCCAGTTAAGCCCTTTACTCCCCCATTTGGACTCTACACCAAGTTGCTGTGTGGAGAGATATAATTATTGTGAGTAAGTCATGTGGGATTCCTAACCTCACCAATTTCTTCCAGAGTATTGACCTGTCTACCCTATCAAATGCAGTAGTAAAGTCAATAAAAGCAGAATATACAATTTGTAATTTTGACACAACATATTTGTCGAGGACCGTTTGCAAAATTGCAATGTTGTCAGTCACTGAGTGTTTTGAGCGGAATCCTGCCTGGGTCATAGAAATCGCTCCACTGGAAAAGTATTTAGTCATGCCCACCCATATCTGTTAGCCATATTAAAAACTCATCAACCACCAAAATCAGGTCAAAAACCCATCAGCCAATAGTCTCAAAATGGGCTAGCAAGATACAAATATTTTATAAAAATGTGAGGTGAGTCAGAAAGTGCCTCACTTAAGCACCATCCATGGAGCTACTGGTTGGTACTCACCAGTTTGCTCACTCTGTCATCATCGGCACTTTCTTAACAGAAAACAAATGTAACCTAACTCTAAATTAATATAGAAAATTAAATAATAAAAGGTTGAGGTGTGTAAATAAAGGTGACATTTGTCTACCATCTAAGCCCCGTAATGTGAAAAAGAGTATACTAAACTCCCCATAAGTTAAAATTGAGTTGTGAACATCTATCACACATATAATTTTGATTAGCGTTCACACTCAGTTAAAAAGATGGCATGTTTAGAGCATTTTAACCTGAATGGCTGACATGTTTCATTGGCCTCAAAGTTTGCTGTAATTTCATCAGGGCACGGGGACACATTTCCACCTCAAGAATGCACCAGACCGAGTGGTTGCCAGGTGTACTCCTACCAGCAACTCATCGGGAATGGCCCCCCCAAGACTCAATGCAGCCAAGAACGCACACTGCCGGGCCGGATGCTCTCGTTTCAAATGCAAACCAGGAAGTGTTGGCAGCCATCTTGGGACTCAGTTTACTAAAACATTAAAAAAAGAGAAAGGGAGAGGGTAGGAATACCATAACCCACAAGGCCTCTTGGAGGGGTCCCAGTGGAACCCTGCCAGGGCAAAAAAAATGCTATTTAAAAAAGACATTTCCTGGATGGGCCAGGTCCCAGGGGCATGCAGCCATTGTCATTTTTATCAAATGTGGGGTTTCGTGGATCGCCCATGCCCCGGGGACTGCCAACTCCCCGGGGCTACTGTAATATAATTCAGGGGATCCTCGCGGACCCCCCCATCCATGCTCTGGGCCCCACCACCACCTCGGGCTATCTACATTTGTAATGGGTGGCCTCACGAACACGTGGGCCCCAGGGACCACCAGCTTTCTGGGGCCAACTTGTTTTTTTTTATGGGAGGGGAGCCCATCCCACCTCACCTCACCTCTGTGATCCATTTCCTGACCCTGACACTTTTGCCTGCTCTCCAAAGTATGTTGTGCTGCTCTTGACTCTCCTTGTCCTCTGTGCTCAGATTGCTGCCACAGCCCCTCCCACCTGCCCTCTGTGCTCCATGTGCTGCACTTACCCCTTCTGCTTGTCCTCCATTCTCAACTCGTTGCCCTTGCTCCCCCCACCTGTCTACCATGGTCCTTATGCTGTCCTTGTCCCTGCAGCTTACTCTCTAGAGTTCATTTTGCTACCCCTGCCACCTGCCTTCATGTTCAGTTTGCTGCCTTACCATTCCCATCAGCCATGTGAAGTCTATGTCCTGCCCCTGGCACTCCCACTTGTCTCCTGGATTCCATGCACAGCCCTTTTGCCTCCCGCTTTCTCTCTGTGGTATGTTGTGCTGTCCTTGCCCATCCCACCTGCAGTGCATGCACAGCTTGCTGCTACTTCCCCACCCACCTGCCCTCTGTGCTCTTTGTGCTGCCCTTGCATCTCATGTTTGCTTTCCGTGATATGCTGTGTTGCACCTGCATGTCTGCCTACCATGCTCAGCTTGCTGTTTATGCCCCTGCCAGCCAGCCTGCAGAAGCTGGCTGCTTCTGCCCCTTTCGACTGTTCTCCTTGGTCTGTTGTGTTGCCACTGCCCCTTCAGACATCCCTCCATTGTCCTTGCACTGCCCTGCCCCTCACACCTGTCCATCATGGTCCATTGTGCTGTTCCTCTCCTTCCCACCTGCTGATCATGCTTGACTTGCTGCTGATGCCCCTCTTGTCTCCCCTTCATGGAACATATGCTGCCACTCACACTTGCCCTCCATTGTCCGTTCTGCTGCTCCTGTCACTCAGCCTACACCCTACACTCTGTGCTCATCCTCCTGCCCTTGACCCTCCCACCTGCCTGCCAATGTCCCTGTGTTGCCCTATCACTTCCACATCCCCTCTGCGATTCATGATGCTGCCACTAACACTACCACCTGCCCTCAGGGCCCAGCTTGCTCTCACTGCCCCTCCTGCCTGCCCTCTGTGGTCTCTATGCTGCTTCTGTCCCTCCTGTCTGCCCTTCATGATCTGTTATGCTTTCCTTGCTGCTCTCACCTACCCTCTGTAATCAGCTTGAGGCCTCTCCTCTCCCACCTGCCCTCCATGATCTGTTGTGCTGTCCCTACTACTCCCTGTCTGTCTGCCTGCACTCCATGCTCAGCTTGTCCACCTTTCCTCCATGTTCTGTGTGTTGCTCCTCCTCCTCATGCCCATCCTCAATGGTCGTGTGATTGCCCCTGCCTCTCCCTCTTGCTGTCTGTGCTCTGCTTGATGCCCTTGATCCTTCTATCTGCCCTCCATAGTCCATGTGCAGCCCCTGCCCATACAGATTACCCTCCATGGCTTGCTGTGCTGCCCCTGACCTTTCTACCTGCCTGTTGTGTAAAGCTTGCTGGCCTGCCCCTTGCCTGCTCTGTGTGGAATGTTGTGCTACACCTGCCCCTCCTGCCTGTTGTACATGCTTAGCTTCCTGCCCCTACCCCTCCTGCCTGCCCTTAGTGGTTTGTGTGCTGCCTCTTCCAGATGCTCTCTGTGGTCCATTGTTGTCCTTGTCCCACCAGCCTAACCTCCATTGTCCTTGTGCTGTCCAGCCAATGCCAACTGCCCTTCGTGGTCTATTGTGCTGCCAATGCCAACTGCCCTTCGTGGTCCATTGTGCTGCCCCTGCCTTTAATGCTCAACTTGCTGCCCCTGCCTCGCTCACCTCCATGGACCATATGCTCTCCTTCCCCCTCTCACTTCCCCTCCTTCCTACCTTCTGTGCTCAGCTTTCTTTCCCTGCCCCCTCTGCTGTCATGTGCTCGAGTTAGGCCCCGTAGGAATTAGTGCTATTTTACATGCACACAGTCCTTCCTAAAGTTGCCTTCTTCTGTTTGCCACATCAACCTTTGACACACATTTGCATTTGTGACTCTTAGACTAGTTTCTTGGAAACACTGGCCTTGCTGACACGGAACACTTTGTGAGCACACTATCACACTGCCTTGTCATTAGACACGGCCCTCACGTGCGTGGCACAAATGTGTTTTATTATTATGTCCATGTGGCAACGCAGCTATCTGTGAAATACAAACAATACCAGGTTGATCACAATCTCGGCCCGAGGCAAGGATACCATTTTCTATATATAACCTTTTGTTTCTTGGCCTAATCAGAGGAGACACTTCTGCTGACTTCGAGGGTCCCTGCATGCTGAACCCTTTAGCCTAGCAGCTGCCTGACATCTCCGTAAGGGGTGTCCAGTTTGTGACCAAGTCGGGGTCTTACACTCTTACGCATCAGGTAATGGGGTTAGATCATCCAGAAGAGGGCTTCTTGGCAAAATATACATCTGCACCCTAGACGCGTAGGTTAGGGTTTCATATTTTAGGAGTGCACTACATAGTTGTTCTATTGTATATGTATGCATATATAAGTTGTGTCAACAATATGGTCGAGCTATTCATTTTGTTCACCGTTCTGAAATTCAGTATAACTACTGTCTGCTTCTGTCTATTAATCATCGCAGCCCATATATTCTATGCAAGAATCACTATGGTTCAATAAATATTGAAAAAGCTCCTCTGTGCATTCCTAGTATATTTCTCTGAGCGAAAGAGAGCACGAGAGACTGAGCGAAAAGTTGGAAGTCTGTCACCACGGATCCTGAGGGAACAGAGTTGTCATGTTCAGTGGTTGCCAGAACTATCCGTCCCCTGTTTAGGCTTGGTGGGATAATGGTGGCACTCCGAGCTAGCTGGTCCAAGGCACAACATATCCTGCAGGGGTGTATCGAATCAGTCTGGCACCATCCTAAGTTTATGTTGCCCCCAAACGCACAGTTCCTACTGATAGGTGAAGACTACACAACAACGCCTGCAGTCAGGCTCCTTATGCTGCCCCTGCTCCTCCCGCCTGACTTGCATGCTCAGCTTGCTTGCACTCCCACCTGCCCTCAGTGGTGAATGTGCTGTCCATACCCCTCCTGCATGCCCTCTGCGTTCCTTTGACCTACCCCTTCCGCATACCCTCAGTGTACAGCTTGCTGCGCTTGTCCCTTTTTCCTGCCATGTGGTGTTCTTGGGCTACCACGGTCCCTCCCACCTTCCCTCTGAGCCCAGTGCTGCTTGTGCCACTCCCACTTGGCCTCCATGGTGTGTTGTGCTCCTCCCGCCTGCCCTCCATGCTCCATGTCCTGCCCCTCCACATCCTGCCTGATCTCGATTGTCCATCAATTTGCCCCTGCACCTCCAGCCTACCCTAATTTTTCAGCTTGCTTCCCCTTCCTTCTTGCCTGCACTTTATGCTCTTTGCTCTGTCTCTTCTGATCTTGTCTGCCCTCTGCAGTCTGTTGTGCTGCCCCTGCATGTTCCAGCTGCCCTATTTGCTCAGATTGCTGCCTCTGCTCTTTCCACCAGCCCTCTGTGATCTGTGTATGCTTCTGCCTTTTCTCCGTGGTCCAATATTCATCCCCCTGCCTCTACCACTTGATTTCCATGCTCAATTTTCTGCCTTGGGCCGTCCCACATACCCTTAATGCTCAATGTGTTGTCTTTCACCCTCTCACCTGTCCTCTATTGCTTGTTATGCTGACTGCTGCTCATCCTGCCTACCCTGGGTTTTCAGCTTGCTGTAACTGAACCCTCCCTGCCCTTCATGGTCCAATGTGCTTTCCTTGCACCTACTGCCATGACCTCTTGCTCAGCTTGATGTTCCTGCCCCTCCAACCTGTCCACTGTGGTTTGTGTGTTGCCCCTGACTCTCTAGCCTGCCCTCCGTTGTCACTTGTGCTAGCCCTTCATCTGCTGCCTGTCCTCTTTGCTCAGCTCCTCCCACCTTCCCTCTGTGGTTTGTGCACTGAACCTACCCCTCATGCCTGCATTCAGTGGTACGTTGTGCTGTCCCTTCCCCTCCCACCTGTGCTCAGGGGTCCTTGTGCTGACCTTGCTCCTCCCCTCTGTCCCATGTGGTGTTTTGTGCTGCCACTGCCCCTCCTACCTGCTCTTAAATATCAACTTGTAACCCTGTCTCTCTTGCCTGCTGTCTGTGGTCTGTGTGTGGCCCCTGACCCAATTGCTTGCCTTCCATGGTCCATTGTGCTGTCCCTGCCCCTGCTGCCTGCGCTTCATGCTCAGCATGCCGTTCCTGCCCCTCCTGCCTGCTCTATTTGGCCCATGTGCTTCTGCTGCCTCTCCCTCCTGCCCTCCATGGTTCTTGTGCTGCCCCTGCCCCCAAGCCTGCCCTTTATGGTTTGTTGTGCTTTCCTTTTCCCTCCCTCCTGCTCTCTATGCTCAACTTGCTCCTCCAGCCCCTCCTGCCTGCTGTCCATGATCCGTGTGCTGCCCATACCGCTCCTACCCACCCTCTGTGGTCTATTGTGCTACCCTTGTCCCTTGCACCTGTCCTGAGTGCTCACCTTGCTTTCCCTTCCTCTCCTGCCTGCTCGCCATGCTCAGCTTGCCCCTCATACCTGCTCTCCATGGACTGTGTGCTCCCCTGCCCTTCATGCATGGCATGCAAGGACTATTGCACTACCTGTTTTTTTCTGCCACCTCCCCTCTATGCTCAACTTGCTTCATTGCCCCATCCACCTGCTCTCAGCGGCCCTTGTGCTGACCTTGCACCACCCACATGCCCTCTGTGGTCCTTTGTGGTACCACACCCCCTTGTACCTGCACTTACATGTCATCTGGCTTTCCTTGTCCCTCTTGCCTGCCATCGGTGGTCTGTGCGCTGCCCCTAACCCTCCTGCCTGCCTTCCATGGTCAATAGTGCTGTGCCTGGCCCGCTGCCTGCTACCTGCCTTCAATGTTTAGCTTGCTGTACCTGCAACTCCAGCCTTCCCTTTTTGGTCTGTGTGCTGCCCCCTCCCTCCTGCCCTCAATGGTCCTTGCGCTGCCCCTGACCCCATGCCTGCCCTTCATGGATTGTTGAGCTGCTGCTTCCTCCAGCTCTTCATGCTCACCTTGTTACCCCAGTTCCTCCTGCCTGCTGTCTGTGATCTGTGTGCTGTTCTTGCCCCTCCTACCTGCCCTCAGTGGTCCGTTGTGTTACCCTTGTCCCTTGCCCCGCACAGGTGCTCAACTTGCTGCCCCTTCCTCTCCTGCCTACACTCCATGCTCAGCTTGCTGCAACTGCCCCTCATTCATGCTCTCCATGGTCCGTGTGCTCCCCCTCCCACATGGCCTTCAAGGACCTTTGTGTTGCCATTTTCCTTCCTATCTCCCCTCTGTGTTAAACTTGCTCCACTGCCTCGTCAACATGCCCTCCATGGTCCGTGTGCTGCCCCCTGTATCTGTTGTCTGCCTTCCATGGTTGTTGTGCTTCCCCTCTCACTCCCACCTGCACTCCATGCTCAGCTTGCTGCCCCTGGCCCTACTACCTGCGCTTCGAGGTCTATATGCTATCCCTGTCCTTTGTTTACCCTCTGTTGCCTGTTCTACATCCCTTGCCCTTTCTGCTTGCCCTCTATATTGAGCTTGCTGACCCTGCCGCTCCTGCCTACATTCCAATGCTCCTTGTGCTGCCCCTGCCCATCCCGCTTACCCTCCATTGCCTGTGCAGTGCCTCTTCCCTCCTGCCTGCACTCTGTGCTGCGTTTGCTGCCCCTCCCACTTGCCCTCTGTTGTCTGTTTTGTTTCACTTGCCCTTCTGCCAGCCTCCGTGCTCAGCTTGCTGCCTCTGCATGTCTTGCCTGCCCTCTGTGCCCCATGTCCTCCCCATGCCCCTGCCCCTCCACCTGTCATCTATGGTCAGGACGTTTGTTTGGTCTGCTGGCAAAGGGACTCGATGTCCCCGAACACCCTGAAAGGAGTGAGGAGGAAGAGCCTGGTGCCGCCGGCGCTGAAAAGCTCAGTTTGCTTCCCACGGCGCAGGACGTTTGTTTGGTCTGCTGGCCCAGGGATTCGTTGTCCCAGAACACCCTGAAAGGAGTGAGGAGGAGGAGCCTGGTGCCGCGGGTGCTAAAATGCACAGTTTGCTTCCCGCAGTGCGGGATGTTTGTTTGGTCTGCTGGCAAGGGGACTCAGTGTCCCAGAACACCCTGAAAGGAGTGAGGAGGAGGAGCCTGGTGCTGCGGGTGCTGAAAAACGCAGTTTGCTTCCCGCGGCATGGGACGTTTGTTTGGTCTGCTGGCAAGGGGACTCGGTGTCACAGAACAACCTGAAAGAAGTGAGGAGGAGGCTGAAAAGCCCAGTTTGCTTCCCCCCACATGGGACGCACCCGAGCCGCACCCAGGTGAAGCCCAGGCGAATGGCGGGCCCGTTCATGCCTGTCAGAGACCGGAAGAGGTTGGGCTGGGCCTACCCTCTTGGTCCCTCTTTTTCAACACCCGTTTAACAGCCAGGATTCACAGCATGACGAGGAGGATCACAGTGGTTGCAGTGGCCCGGGAACTCACGTTGCCAAGTTCAGTACGGTGCAGGTAAGAAGGGCGGTGTACCCTCGTGTTATATCTTAATTATTCATCTCCCACTCTTCTGTGACTGGGTGATCGGGTGACTTTTTGTTGGGTTGAATTGGCATCACGGTTTGTTGGCCTGCCCACCTTGTTTCATTGTGAGCTATCATGACAGCAGTCTCTGTTCTGGTTTTTCGTGAGCCACCCTAGTCTCTAGCATATATACTGCCTGTTGGACTTGGCCCTTTTTGGCAGGTTTACCCCTAAACTTTTTGCTTTAAGTTGTGACATGGTGTTGGTGGTTTTAGGCCTCTGGGCACTTTAGCACTGTGGTCCAGTGTAAAGTGCGTGTGCTCTCTGTGTTACCTTTGTAAGGTTGGCCTGCCCTCCCATAGGAATGCATTGGGGATTCCCTGATCAGTGTGTGTCAATGGTAATTCCTGTTATGAGAGGAGCAGAGTGGTCAAGTCTAGTATGTATGAACTCGTGAGAATAAATGCTGCGCAATGGTGTGTGCAGATTTATGATGACTGGTGGAGAACTGCCACTTTTAGAAGTTGGCATTTCTGTGTGCTGTGTGTCTGCCTGCCTGATGTGAATTGCATGTCTGGCTTGTGAGTGACAGGGGCTGGGAGGTGTGTGTGGCTCCAGGAGGGGCAGGGTGAGTCAGCGCTGGGCTGAATAGGACACCTGGGCTGGCAGTAGTGGGAGGAGTAATCCCCTGACTCTAAATTGGAAGGTGCCTGCCCTAGTGAATGCTGGCTCCGCCCCCTGTGGTGTGTCTGATCACCTAGCCCCCACCTGACAAAGGGGAAGAGGAGCTTGCAAAGCAAAGTGCTCCAAATCCCCCCTGAACCAGTTGCATCTGGTTCCCCCATGCCCTGCACTACAGACAAAGGAAATGTTGGTATAAGTAGAGGGGCTGTGACCCCATGAAAATCTTCTTCTTGTGCTGTTCCTAAATCCTGCTGGGGCGTGCTGCTGCTGGGGCCCAGGAGGAACTGCCATGGGGGCTAGCCTCCCTGGGCCCTGCATTGCCCCCTTGATCCCTGAGACCCTTCAGGACTTTTGCTGTATTTTTGCACGCTGGGAGCGCTTTATTTTGATTTACCCCGAGAGAAGGAGCATGAGGGCTCTGCAGCGCTGAGCTGCTCGTCCTGATGGGGGGAATCCCGGCATGAGGGATTCCCCTGTGATGCCCAAAGCGGCGGGTGCCCACCCCGCTTATTTGGATATTTAAATCGTGGGTGCCAACCCCACATGGCCGCGTTATGTTTAATTTGAATGCGGGTGCCTACCCCGCATCGTCTGCCATCGCGGGAGCCCACCCCGCGTTCTACTTTGAGGAACGCACCGCTGCGGCCCCGATCGAAACAGGAAATCAGGCACATCTGCCTGTCCTGGGGCGGAGCCTATGGCCGGAAGGAGGAAGTCCCGCCGCCGGAGATCAGCCCGGATCCTCGGAGGCTCCACGTTGAAGTCCCGGGTCCCAGGAGGGGGCCCGGGTGAAGAGGAGAGGCGGCCAAGGCCACCAATGGCAGCGCGGGGCTCCCGTGAGTGAGGGAAGCCCCACGTGCAGGAGAAAATGTGGGCGCTGGTCAGCGGGGCTCTCGTAGTGAAGAGAGAGCCCCGCGTGTGACTTAGCTGGCCCGGATGCCCCGCCTGCTGACAACAGGAGAGCCGGTGAGTGGAGCCAGAGGGGGGGAGCGGCGTCGAGGCACCATGCTGGTGCCCCTTTCCATGAGCGGCCCTGCCTGAGAGAGGGCCGCTCCAAAGTGGGGCATGTTCTGTTTCCAGAGCCTGGGTGGCTCCAACGAGGGGGGCACATAGTTGACGAGGGCCCAGAGGGGCCCGTGTCCCCCCCAGCATAGCGAGGCACATTGTCGGTGCCTGAGTGGTCCTGCAGGAGAGCGGGCCACTCCAACAAGGGGGCATCTTTGTTTTTAGAGCCCGTGGGGGTCCTGAGGGCACAGAGGTGCCGGGCCCCCTTCACGAGTGATGTCACTGCTGCGCCGCCAGTAGCGGGCAGCTGCCACGTGGGCGCATTTGTTCGTAGGGTCCAGGAGGGGGTCCAGAGGGCCCTGAGGGGCCCATGCCCATTTGGCCACATTTTTGCGATAGAGTCCCTGGAGTGGGAGAGGAGGCACAGTGGTGCCAGGGCCTTCACTTGATTCACAGCTGCGCAGCACTTAGTCCCAGCTGCTACGTTTAGGCCACAGTTCTTTGGGGGCATGTTTTAAGAGATAGGAGTGAGATGCACTCCTTTGCCCCAGCGCGATGGCGCACTTTGGATTCTGCTGCATTGGCAGCGCGCCCTGACACTTTGGACATAGGGCATTTGAGCCCCTTTTGAGAAGGCCAGTTGGCCAGGGGGACTGTGGGTTTGATAGGGCGCCAGGCCCTAATGTGATGTTAGGAAATGTGATTCTCTACCGTGATTCATGCCTCTAAATGCGTTTGGGGATGAGATTATGTGCGTAATGTGATTATGCTGGTGAGATTATTTCCTACTGTGAGTTTTACCCCTAATGTGAGTTATGCTTAGGAGGTTAGGGTCTAATGCGTTTAGACTTATGAGATAATTGCATAATGTGTTTATGTTGGGGAGGTTGGCGCAGAATATAATTCGCGCCTAATGTGATACTGTGCATAATGTGGTTTATGTTACAGGAGGATGCTGAGTACAGTGGTTACCAGTGATTACTGGTTGTACGTTTATGATATGTCCTACATGTACTAAGTTCACTTTGTGATGGTTCTGACAGTGGTCCAGTTGGCCCTGTCAGGTGTACATAATCCCTTGTAGATATTACCTAGTGCCAGGTGGCACAATGTATATTATGTGATTACTATTCTAATGTGTTATGAGAATACACAGGCTATTTTTGATATAACCTTGTGTCAAGTTCCTTTTGTGGTGTGCCTGGTATGTTGTTGCTGTGTGCGTGCGCAAACGCTTACACATGGCCTCCGGGATAAGCCTCTGACTTCTCGTGCCAAGCTACCAAGGGGGTGAGCAGGGGTTATCTTTGGCGTGTAACTCCCTCGCCCTGACTAGAGTGGTGGTCCCTGCCTGGCTTTGGCGCAAGCCTTAGCCAGTCAGAGATCCCATTTCTAACATTGGTTGTCAGCGGTGAGGATAGGACTTGCGTTTGCGCAGTACCACAGCGACAACTGGCTGCACTACAAAACTCTGCATTTTAGATAGTCACATGTTGGGGATTATTGTTTCTAATTTTGTTTTCTCCTCAAAAGTGTCATTTTTAAATGGTGTTTTCTGCGCTTTTATGTTTAGTGGCAGAAGAGAGAAAATGACAGGGCGGGGACGCCAGTAGGTGGGGAGGTTCCCATAGATAGGGAGTCCCTTGCTGTGTCCAGTGCCCCATCCCTTTTCCTGTCCCCAGAAGTGTGGGTGGATAGGAGGGAAGAGAGGGAGTGTGGAGGAGAAACAGCTAGCTCGGGAGGGTAAGTTATCCCCTGAGTGTAGTTTGAGTTGTCTGGGTTCACCAGTAAGGGTGGGATCCAGTGGTGGCAGCAAGATGAAGTCCAGTGCAGGAAGTCCCATTCCCAGTTCCCAGAGTATGGTACCTGGTTCCCAGTAAGAGGGGGATAGGTTGAGATTCAGGTGCAGTAAGATACTGTCTCACCAGTCTGGGGGGGGGCGTATGCGTATGAGTGGTGTGTTGCACTGGACGATTGGGTGTGAGTTCTCTGAAATAAGGAGCTTGCATGGGGGAGTGACCCTAGAGGAATGGTGCAGGTGTCTCCCAACCCGCGTGGCGGAGATGGTTCAGAGGAACCCAACTAGGTGCCCTTATAGTGAGAAGGTTGCAAGGCCTCACATCATGTCCTTAGAGGAAGGTGTGAGACTGGGCCGTATTCCGAGCCTCAACCTTAGTCTCCAGTACTGGATGGTTCTTAGAGGGAACACCAGGTAAGGAGCCTAGTCTGTCCTGTTGGACTGTTCTTGGTGGGGGATCTCCCCATGGTAGGTGAGCTGAGAGTGATCTTACAAGGAGTGGCTGAGGTGACTTCCAACCCAGAGGGGTGGAAGAGGTTCAGAGTAGCCCAGCTAGGTTCCGGTGTAGTGGGAGGAGTGTAGGGACTCACGTCCTGTCTCAGAGGAGAAGGAGTGAGTGTGGGGCTGTGTCTCTCAAGGTGCCCGAAACCCCGTCTCAGGACCTGGATGGTTCCCGAGGGGAACACCAGGTTGGGATCCTAGGCTGTACTAATAGGCCATTTGTGGGGGATCTCCCAGTGTCTAGAGGACGTGGAGTGTCTGTAACTAGAGCTCCAGCAGTCCTGGTGTCTGGTGGTACCGCTCCAGTTGGGAGGGTACAGAGGTCCAGAGTCAGGGGTGAGAGGGGGATGTGTTCCCCAGTGGGAGAGCCAGTGGGTCAGAAGGGGCCATGGTGACATCACTTCTGTCCTGGGGGATCTTCACGCACTGTCAGATGGACAGGAGGTCGCGAGATCTGCGCCAGGCAGACTGTCACATGACACATTAGTCCTGTGTCACCCTCAGGGGGGGCATGCGTGCTCTCCATGAAGTCCTGGTTCGCCGGGCATCTGACCAGAAGGTATCGTCCCTGGGTTGGGGAGCCAGGAGCAGGTGTTTCCTGACCTGGACGGCAGGGCGACTGTAATCAGTGTCCTGACCGGTTTGCCTTCTAGGAGTACCACCCCTGAATACAGGTGGGGCCCATCTTAAGTGAAGGGACCCTGTGTTTCCCAGAGGGGTGGTGCAGGCCTAGCCGGGATCTTTAGGGTCCCTGGCTGAGTGTGGTAGTACTACCCCTGAAGGCAGGTGGGGCCCATCTTAAGTGAAGGGACCCTGCTCTTCAGTTGGGAGGGCATCGGGCTCTGGAAGGGGTGCAGAGGAGGGAGTCTCGCCTGACCCCGGTGCAGTCAGTGAATGGATCCCAGGTGGTAGACCAGTTGATGGAGAGAGGTCCTGAACTGGTGGGAGAGTTGTGTTCTGGTGGGTGCTTCTCCTGGGAGAGCGCAGAACCTCAGAAGAGAGGTAGGGTGAGGAGATGCTTCGCCCGTGACCTCTGGTCAGCCTGAGGGTGCGGACCCTAGGTTGGAAGATCGGTGATAGTTTGGAACTACACTGAGAGGGAGAGTGGAGAATGGCTATTGTATGCCAGGGGTTACTGCCCCCACTCTGTGGATTGGCAAGGACCAGTGACGCCTGGGTGGCCTAGGGCCTGGTCCTGGCTGTGGACAACTAGGGAATACCAGTGGGGTAGCCTAGTTGGGCCTGAGAGTTCTTTTTCAGAGGGAACCACATGGGTTCAGAGTGGCGTAGAACCGGAGGGTGTCCTTGTAGTGAGGGCCCGCGTCCGTGTTCTATCGCCCGAAGCGGGGAAGCCCATCAAGGTAGTGATTGGTCTACGCTGCGTTTTGGCTGGAAGGGGGTTGTGTTGGACTTGGCCCTTTTGGCATGTTCACCCCTAAACTTTTTGCCTTAAGTTCTGACATGGTGTTGGTGGTTTTGGCTCCTGGGCACTTTAGCACTGTGGTCCAGTGTAAAGTGCGTGCGCTCTCTGTGTTACCTTTGTAAGGTTGGCCTGCCCTCCCATAGGAATGCATTGGGGATTCCTGATCAGTGTGTGTCAATGGTAATTCCTGTTATGAGAGGAGCAGAGTGGTCAAGTCTAGTATGTATGAACTCGTGAGAATAAATGCTGCGCAATGGTGTGTGCAGATTTCATGATGACTGGTGGAGAACTGCCACTTTAGAAGTTGGCATTTCTGTGTGCTGTGTGTCTGCCTGCCTGATGTGAATTGCATGTCTGGCTTGTGAGTGACAGGGGCTGGGAGGTGTGTGTGGCTCCAGGAGGGGCAGGGTGAGTCAGCGCTGGGCTGAATAGTACACCTGGGCTGGGAGTAGTGGGAGGAGTAATCCCTGACTCTGAATAGGATGGTGCCTGCCCTAGTGAATGCTGGCTCCGCCCCCTGTGGTGTGTCTGATCACCTAGCCCCCACCTGACAAAGGGGAAGAGGAGCTGTGCAAAGCAAAGTGCTCCAAATCCCCCCTGAACCAGTTGCATCTGGTTCCCCCATGCCCTGCACTACAGACAAAGGAAATGTTGGTATAAGTAGAGGGGCTGTGACCCCATGAAAATCTTCTTCTTGTGCTGTTCCTAAATCCTGCTGGGGCATGCTGCTGCTGGGGCCCAGGAGGAACTGCCATGAGGGCTAGCCTCCCTGGGCCCTGCATTGCCCCCTTGATCCCTGAGACCCTTCAGGACGTTTGCGGTATTTTTGCGCGCTGGGAGCGCTTTATTTTGATTTCCCCCGAGAGGAGGAGCATGAGGGCTCTGCAGCGCTGAGCTGCTCGTCCTGATGGGGGGAATCCCGGCGTGAGGAATTCCCCCGTGATGCCCAAAGCGGCGGGTGCCCACCCCGCATATTTGGATATTTAAATCGTGGGTGCCAACCCCACATGGCCGCGTTATGTTTAATTTGAATGCGGGTGCCTACCCCGCATCGTCTGCCATCGTGGGAGCCCACCCCGCGTTCTACTTTGTAGAAATCACCGCTGCGGCCTCGATCAAAACAGGAAATCAGGCACGTCTGCCTATCCTGGGGCGGAGCCTATGGCCGGAAGGAGGAAGTCCCGCCGCCGGATATCAGCCCGGAGCCTCGGAGGCTCCACGTTGAAGTCCCGGGTCCCAGGAGGGGGCCCGGGTGAAGAGGAGAGGCGGCCAAGGCCGCCAATGGCAGCGCAGGGCTCCCGTGAGTGAGGGAAGCCCCGCGTGCAGGAGAAAATGTGGGCGCTGGTCAGCGGGGCTCCCGTAGTGAAGAGAGAGCCCCGCGTGTGACTGAACCGGCCCGGATGCCCTGCCTGCTGACAACAGGAGAGCCGGTGAGTGGAGCTAGAGGGGGGAGCGGCGTCGAGGCACCATGCTGGTGCCCCTTTCCATGAGCGGCCCTGCCTGAGAGAGGGCCGCTCCATGGGGCATGTTCTGTTTCCAGAGCCTGGGTGGCTCCAACGAGGGGGGCACATAGTTGACGAGGGCCCAGAGGGGCCCGTGTCCCCCCCAGCATAGCGAGGCACATTGTCGGTGCCTGAGTGGTCCTGCAGGAGAGCGGGCCACTCCTACAAGGGGGCATCTTTGTTTTTAGAGCCCGTGGGGGTCCTGAGGGCACAGAGGTGCCGGGCCCCCTTCACGAGTGATGTCACTGCTGCGCCGCCGTAGCGGGCAGCTGCCACGTGGGTGCATTTGTTCGTAGGGTCCAGGGAGGGGTCCAGAGGGCCCTGAGGGGCCCATGCCCATTTGGCCACATTTTTGCGATAGAGTCCCTGAGTGGGAGAGGAGGCACAGTGGTGCCAGGGCCTTCACTTGATTCACAGCTGCGCAGCACTTAGTGCCAGCTGCTACGTTTAGGCCACAGTTCTTTGGGGGCATGTTTTAAGAGATAGGAGTGAGAAGCACTCCTTTGCCCCAGCGCGATGGCGCACTTTGGATTCCGCTGCATTGGCAGCGCGCCCTGACACTTTGGACATAGGGCATTTGAGCCCCTTTTGAGAAGGCCAGTTGGCCAGGGGGACTGTGGGGTTGATAGGGCGCCAGGCCCTAATGTGATTTATGTGATGTTAGGAAATGTGATTCTCTACCGTGATTCATGCCTCTAAATGCGCTTGGGGATGAGATTATGTGCGTAATGTGATTATGCTGGTGAGATTATTTCCTACTGTGAGTTTTACCCCTAATGTGAGTTATGCTTAGGAGGTTAGGGTCTAATGCGTTTAGACTTATGAGATAATTGCATAATGTGTTTATGCTGGTGAGGTTGGCGCAGAATATAATTCGCGCCTAATGTGATACTGTGCATAATGTGGTTTATGTTACAGGAGGATGCTGAGTACAGTGGTTACCAGTGATTACTGGTTGTACGTTTATGATATGTCCTACATGTACTAAGTTCACTTTGTGATGGTTCTGACAGTGGTCCAGTTGGCCCTGTCAGGTGTACATAATCCCTTGTAGATATTACCTAGTGCCAGGTGGCACAATGTATATTATGTGATTACTATTCTAATGTGTTATGAGAATACACAGGCTATTTTTGATATAACCTTGTGTCAAGTTCCTTTTTGTGGTGTGCCTGGTATGTTGTTGCTGTGTGCGTGCGCAAAATCTTTACACATGGCCTCCGGGATGAGCCTGACTGCTCGTGCCAAGCTACCAAGGGGGTGAGCAGGGGTTATCTTTGGCGTGTAACTCCTTCGCCCTGACTAGAGTGGTGGTCTCTGCCTGGCTTTGGCGCAAGCCTTAGCCAACCAGAGATCCCATTTCTAACACTGCCCATCTATAACTGGAGAGTGTGGAGCGGACATTGTTCCAGTCTGGGACTGCTATGGTGAAACGTAAGGTGGATACGCTGCCCATGAAGACCGCTAAAGGCGCAATAGTCACCATGGACTCTTTCCTACAAAGGGCGGCTGCAGTTCTTGATAAGGAGATAGAGCTGGTGACTCAGCTCCTCTCCTGCTCCCCTTTGTTAACCATCCTCTCTCAAGTCCTCCAAGGATGCTGGTGATCCCTGAAACTGTTCCAGGACCATTCAATAGATCTTTAATGCAGGAACCAGAGGATATAGCTAGCTACGCGGCTGGTCAACATATGCCCCTCTCACCTATCATACTGGTCACCCACGTACCGTGGGTTAATTTATATTATCTACCACCCAGGAGCAAGTTAATATTAACCCTGGGCGGTAAACTCCGCTCCGCCCACGGAGTTCACAGAGTTTTTTTCATTCCGCGCTCTGCTTGGGGAGCGGAGTTCTGCAAAAACTCTGCCACCCACAGCGGAGCGGAGTTTACCAGCACCACCCCTCTTTAAGTGCTGAGTCCCTAGGTTGAAGTGCGGTATTTTCTGTGCGCAATCCCCAGTATTGCTGTTTGGACAGGAGTGCGCTTTTTTGCACATCATTACGGTAGCCAGACCAGGTTGCTACAACGGCAGCACCAACATGATTGGGGCAGAGAGGCTGCCTTCCTTCCCTCCTGTTCTCTGGAGCACATGCGCGTAATCCCGACCAGCAGCCATTGAGCAGAGAAGCTGCCTTTCCTTCCTGTTCTCCGGGGCACATGCGTGCCATTCCGGTCATCAGCCATGAAGCAGAGAGACTGCCTTTCCGTCCTGTTTTCCGGGGAACATGCGTGCAATTTCGGCCAGCAGCCATGGAGCAGAGAGGCTCCCTTCCGTTCCTCTTCTACGGGGCACATGCGTGCAATCCCATCCAGCAGCCATGGCGGAGCACTATGCCTTCCCCCAGTTTGCACAGAAGAATAACATCAGCAGCAGCAGGTAAAGCCTGAGTCATTATTTGATGTGTGCACATAACTAAAGTTTGAATGTCTAAAATGAAAGTCATGTAGAGCTTTCGTTCTACACATGGGATTCCCCTCCCTTTTCCCTCTTATGACTTAGGCAAAATCTGGGCTTTCGGATTTCTCTGTCCCTTAAGTCATTTTTCATTTTTATTTCGTCAGTTGGACACAAACCTGATTATCGAACCAAGGAACACCCCTCAGTCGCATCGTGTCCCCGTCCCTATCTAGTATGAATCACTTGTTTTCTCTTTTCTTAGCACACACCGTTTATTTTGCCTGCTACTCATCCTTTCCTTCTTGTTTTGACATTCCCTGCCTCACCCCAGTGCACACTAATTTTACGCACAATTCTGTTGCTTGCTTCCTCATGTCGTGATACATGATTAAACATCCCCCATCAATCACAAATTCCCTTTATCGACAGCTCTGTGCTGCCGTCGATAAAGGCAGCAAAGTGGAAACAGTGATTTTACTTAATCCTAAAAGTACTTTTGAACTCTACTGCCACCTAGTGAATTTAAATAAAGTGATAGATAGATCTTTTTGGATGATATCTATTGTGTTCTAAGTGTTCAAGAGCCAGAACTCAGAACTCCGCCCGTTCACGGAACTCCGCGGAATTTGGCAGAGTTTTCCAGCAACTACGTGGAATTCCGCGGAGTGAAACTCCGTGAACTATGCCCAGGCTTAGTTATTATTAGCCCCAACAAGCAATCAGCTGCCATTATGTCAGCCCCACAAGGGAGGACAAGAGGAGGAGCAGTGGCCAGTATAGGCTTGGGGACAAAAAGAAAGGGCCTTTTGCTGGAGGAAAGGCCAAAAGACCGAGGCCTTAGGGGTCGTATCAAAAAGCACTGAACGAGCAAGTACTCACAAAGGCAGATATGGTGGCTGTATTGGAATCCTTTCAGGGCTCTTTACGGGATATATTGGACTCAAAATTTGACTCAATCTTTCAATCCCTCAACTCTATAGAGAAGGGACTTTTTGACCTCAAACAACGTATCTCACTTAGGGGAGAGGCACCAAGGACCTCGATGGGCCATGTTGCAACCGAGGGCCTTAACTCAGAGGATCAATATATAAAACATAGGGAGCAGCCACCGCCACCATCAAAGCCTTTAATGGGGTCTGCCTCTAACTGGCCTCACCATCTACGGCCCCTGCCTCCTTTACAGAATCAACCGGGCCCAAATTTAGGATCCGCAGGAAGGGCACCTACCTTGGAAGAAATTAGTCCAAGGGAAATGTCAAATGGTGAAGAGGGTAGTTCTAATGAGAATTTAATGAACTTACATCTCCCACCAGAATCGACGCCGTACATTGTGGTCTTGGGGAATGTGCAAACTCTTTCTCTGGGTGTCAAGGAAGACTTTTCTCAATTGAAGAATAAAGTCATACATTGGTTGTCCCGTAACACCGCTTTGGGCACAAGGGTGGGAAAATACATCAACATGGTGCGTAGGGTCATCTGGGTGGGAAGGTCCAAAAAGACCTACAAGGGAGACTGTGTTGTTATCAACTTCAATAGACCACATGTTGCGGAAAGGATCTTAGCTTCACTCTCCATCTGTACTTCCCTTGGCCCTCAGTCTACCATCATGGCCCTTCCTCTCGGATTCTTTTATAAACCTGAGCCCTCCAGTTGGAACAACATGAACTATAACAAAGAGGTTCCACTTGAAAGGCAGATGTCTACCCTCCCTTTATCAATGCGTTCAAACATTTCAGCACCCTGGAATAATTCTAACCACACTTTTTGGGCCCCTCAGGGCGGGCAGAGGTTTGTACCTCGTCTCTTGGAGCTATCTAATAGCTTTGCACCTTTGGGCACCTTGGACACTTGTGATTGACTGAGTGGGGCTGTTCCAGTGGAAACGGGGACATGAAATATCCAGCAGGACAGTCCCCGGCAAGGCCGTGTCATCATGGGTGGCAGGGTTAGTAATTTCATTTCATGGAATGTTGCTGGCCTGGTCAACAAGTTTCTTGACCCCTCATGGATCCTATTTATAAAAAAGTTTAACTTGATCTGTCTGCAGGAAACGTGGGACATTACGTTTCCCCTTGGTCCTTTTTTGTCCCGGCTACTCCCTCGAGTTCAGGAAGATCTAAGGGTGGTCTTGTGATCTATGTCTCCCTAGCAATAGAGTGCAAAGTATCAGTGCTGTTCACGAACAACCTCTGTTTACAATCGTTGCTTGCTGCTGTGTAAGGGGTTCTGTAAATTGGGGCTTTTGAACCTCTATAACGCAACCACTTGTCCCCAGGCTGTCGGTAATATATCTTTGCTGGGCTCATTTTTAAGGAAACAGCTCAATGCAGACTTCAAAAAGTTTATGATTGTTGGGGATTTTAACATCCACCTACGCAGGGACCCAAGGATATCTAGCATCATTGACTTGGGTTGCCAACGTGTGAAGGAAATTCACTTTGAGCACACTGCACAAGGTGACTCCCTTAATGACCTACTATACGAATTTGCTTTATCCTCGTCTATGTGTACATTAGAACCCTGCAGCAAGGGTCTTAACCCGTGTTTTGTTGGGTGGGGAAGTGGTTCATTTATTGATTTTATCCTCATATCAATGCCTCTCCTTCAATGGATCTCGGGTTTCACCATCGAGGCCAGCATACACAGTGACCATAATCCTTTATGTGTTCAAATAAGCTGGCCTCTACTAGCACCCAGTTTGGGGGTAGGGAAGAGCGGGGAACTAAAAACAACGGACAGAGTGAGAAGGTTAAAATGTGCCCAGATTACCCCGGGTTCATTCTACAAATCATTAACCGTCCTGTGTAATAATGAGTTAGTATTGTGTACATCCCCAGTAACGGATTCGGGCGATGTTATAGAAGCTTTTAAGGACATCTCCTCCATAATAACAGACATTCTCAGTGCCCCTGAGCGGCGACCCTCTGTTTTGGTTCCCAGATGGTTTGACTCTGATTGCTTCCGTGCTGCCAGGAAATTAAGGGAAGCACTAGGTAAGAGCCCAAGGGATTTCGTTTTAGTCAGAACCTGTTGAAGGGTGTACAAAGCAGAACTGGCCAGATGCAGGGCAGCGCTGAAGGAGGAAACTTGGAGGGAGTTAATTAAGGCCAGTACTTTGAAGAGCAGCGCAAAGTTTTGGAGCATAATAAACATCCCTTTTTTAAACGAGGATGCAGGAAACGCGGTGGGGGCCCACATTACGGAGGAGGAATGGGTGCATCATTTTGAGGTTATGTTTCAGTGTCCTCTTGACACTAATAGACCTCCCGGATTTGTGGCAGGGAAATCTGCCCTGGCTTTATCGGCAGAAGAGGTTAGGAAAGGTATTGTTGGGCTGTCTAGTAACAAAGCACTGGGTCCTGGCGGTATTCCGATGGATCTTTATAAATCCGATTTGAATCTGTGGGTACCTGTCCTCACAGCTGTTATTAACGCTGCAGTAAAAACTGGTCCTCCTGGCTCCTCGGCTACCTCCACTATAGTGCCAGTTTTCAAAATGGGTAATCGAGATAGCACCCATTGTTATAGACCAATTTCTCTGTTGGACTCGGTGGTCAAGGTGGTGGGTCGTGTCCTCCTAGATAGGTTGACCAGCTGGGCAGAGGATAATGATATTCTAACCGCAATCCAGTATGGTTTTTGTCCGGGACAGTCAACAGTGGCGCAGTGTCTTAATTTATTTTTGATCCTTAAAAAATACACAGTTGCCCGCCCCGGTACCATTTATTTGGCCTTTATTGACCTGTCATCCGTGTTTGATCGCGTGAACAGAGCTAAGGTCTGGCAGACTATGCTGTCCATTGCGGTGGATGGAGACATCGTCCATTTTCTGGAGGACCTCCATAGTGACACCAAGGCCGAGGTTTGATATTCACAAGACCTCAAGGTCTCCCATCAGTTCTCTATAAAAAGAGGAGTACTTCAAGGGTGTATCTTAGCCCCTTTTCTGTTTAACTTATGTCAACAAACTGGAGAAGGTTTTATTGGAGACCAAGGTAGATTATCTTCAGGTGAGTCGGCGTGGTCTGCCTGTTTTACTGTACGTAGATGATATGGTCCTTATTGCGCGGACCGCAAGAGGGTTGAAATCACTGCTCAACTCTTTTTCCCACTGTCACTGATTGGTGCGTCCATGATGTGGACACTGGAGACGGTCCTCCTGTTAAGCACAAAACTTACAGGGTAACTGACAGGGTGAGAGCTTGCATCCAGGAGGAGGTCTCCAAGATGCTTGCGTTAGGGGTGATTGAGTCCTCTAACAGTCCTTGGGCCAGCCCAGTGGTCTTGGTCCCAAAGGCTGCCGCACCGGGTGCCACGCCAGAACTCCGGTTCTGTGTGGACTACCGAGGAAATTCAGTCACGAGGACTGACGCGCACCCCATCCCCAGAGCTGATGAGCTCATCGATTGGTTAGGGGCTGCCCGGTACCTCAGCACGTTTGATCTAACATCTGGGTACTGGCAGATCGCCTTGACTGATGGGGCAGAGAGAGGTCAGCATTCTCCACACCAGATGGGCACTACCAGTTCCGGGTTATGCCCTTTGGGATGAAGAATGCCCTGCCACCTTTCAGAGGTTGGTCAACCAGGTGTTGGCTGGACTGGAAGAGTTCAGTGCCGCCTACCTGTATGACATTGCAGTGTTCAGCGCCAGTTGGGAAGAACATCTGCGCCACCTCTGGGAAGTGTTGTTGGCGCTGCGGAGGGCAGGCCTCACGATCAAGGTGAGTAAGTGCCAGATCGGGCAGGGTTCCGTGGTGTACTTTGGACACCAGGTTGGGAGCGGCCAGGTGGCGCCCCTACAGCCCAAGATTGAGACCATCCTGGCTTGGCAGCCCCCAAGACCCAGACTGAGGTGAGAGCCTTTTTAGGACTCACTGGGTATTACAGGAGGTTTGTCAAGGGGTATGGCAGCATCGTTGCACCCTTGACAGAGCTGACTTCCAGGAAGCAGCCCAAGAGAGTGATTTGGACTGACACCTGTCAGAAAGCTTTTGAGGCCCTGAAAACTGCCATGTGAACGGCGCCCGTGCTCCTGGCACCCAACTTCTCAAGAGAGTTTATCGTTCAAACAGACGCTTCAGAGCATGGTGTGGGGGCTGTTTTGTCACAGATAAATGAGGAGGGCCTAGATCAACCCGTAGCCTTCATCAGTAGGAGGTTACTTCCACGGGAACAGAGGTGGAGTGCGATTGAGCGTGAGGCATTTGCTGTGGTCTGGGCGCTGAAGAAGCTGAGACCATACCTGTTTGGGACTCACTTCCGGGTTCAGACAGACCACAGGCCCCTCAGATGGTTGATGCAGATGAGGGGTGAGAATCCAAAGCTGTTGAGGTGGTCCATTTCCCTACAGGGGATGGACTTCACCGTGGAACACCGCCCTGGTACAGAACACACCAATTCTGATGGTCTGTCCAGATATTTCCGCCTTAGTGAAGAGAACTCCCAGGAGGTAGGGTAGTTCTCCCCACATTTCAGCTGGAGGGGACACGTGTTAGACCTGGCACTGTTGGCGTGGGTCTCCCTTCCATTTTTGCTGTTGCCTCATGTGTTTTTGCTGGTTATAGATGCTTTGGGCACTTGCCACTGCTATTCAGTGCCACAGTGCAAGTGCTCCCTATGGTAAATTGGTATATGGATTAGAGATTCCATGATTGGTTGGTTTGGTTTACTTGTCAGACCCTAGTACAGTGCACTGAGTGTGCCCAGGGCTTGTAAACCAAATGCTGCTGGTGGGCTTGCAGCACTGGTTGTGCCACCCACAGAAGCAGCCTGTAAAAGTGCGTCTCAGGTCTGCCGTTGCAGAGCCTGTGTGCAGTCTGGTACTGCCATGTTGACTGGGCAAGTGCACCCACTTGCCAGTCCCTAAACCTTCCTTTTCTTCATATCAGACACCCCTATGGTAGGCCCAAGGGCAGGGTGCATTGTAAGTATAAGGTAGGACATGCCCTGGTGTGTGTGGCATGTCCTAATTGTGAATTACAGCCATTTTCGTTTTTCACTATTGCAAGGCTACCTGTTCCCCATAGGCCAGAATGGGCAGTTTGATTATTACATCTTATAATCCTAACTGACCCAGGGAACATGGTAGAAAAACGAATTTAGTATGCCTGAACTCAGAATGATAAAATACATCTTTTAGTGAAGTTGGTTTTAACATTCTGTGTTTGAAAATACCACTTTTAGAAAGTGGGTATTTTCTTGCCTAACTATCCAAGCCTGCCTCTGCTAGGTTGTGTATTCCTTGTCTGGTTTGTGAGTGGCAGGGGCTGGGGGATTCCAGGAGACAGGGTGAGTCAGCACAGGGCTGAATAGAGAGATCTGCATGTAGATGGGTGGGAGGAGTTGCACCTGGGACCTGAATAGGTCTGTGCCTTCACTCCACAATGCTGGCTCCGCCTCCTGTGGTGCGTCTGATGTCCCTGGCCTACACTGTGAAAGGAAAGAAGGAGTCTTGTCAACAAAGTGCTCCAGGACTGACCAGAACTGGTTTGGGCTAGGCAAAGGCCTCTCTGCCTTCAGAGAACAAAGGGAAAATGAGTATAAAAGAGGGGACCCAAACCCCAGAACTTTAGATCACTTTGGGAAACAAGAAGAAACCTTTGCTAAGGAGAGGAACCAGAGAAACTGAGGAGGAGACTATCCCTAAGCTGAGTGATGTTTGGGGGATTGGCCTGCAGTGGTTGCCTGACTGCCAAAGAAAGGAGAAAGGAACTTTGTGTGTACTTTCATCAACTTGTAAAAGATCTCCAAGGGCTTGAGAGAAGAGCTTGCCTCCTGCTGAAGTCTCAGGGACAACAGACTTCACCAACCAGCTCCCCAAGAGTCTTTCTGGAAAGTGCCTGCTGCTGTGCTGGACTTTCTGAGGGACTGCGTGTCGAAAGGAGCTAGAACCGTGACTCACGAAGAAGAAGCGTCGCCGTCGCAGCCGAAGCGCCTCGCATCGCCGAAGAAGAGGATCGACGTCGCACCAGACGCCACCGCATCAATGGAGAAGAGTGTTGCCGCTGCTGTCGCATCGTTGCCGAAGCGCCTCGCATTGCCAGAGAAGAGGATCGACGTTGCATCAGACGCCGCCGCATCACCGGGAAGCGTGTCGCAGGGCCTGTCGCGGCTCAGAAGAATCGTTGAGTCGCCGTACCACTGTCGCATCGTTGCCGAAGTGCCTCGCATCGCTGGAGAAGAGGATCGACGTCGCATCAGACGCCGCCACATCACCGGGAAACATGTCGCACGGCCTGTCGCGGCTCAGAAGAATCGTTGAATCGCCGCACGGCCGTCGGGCATGCACGCATCGTGTTGCATCAAGAAGAAGACGCTATCTTTGTTTCATTGCACCGGATCTTCATCGCATCACGGCGTTGCTGGTCACATCACCACGAAATGAAGAACCGACGCATCCCCTACACATCAGTAGAGACCCGACGCATCACATTTCTTGCGTGTAAGGAACCGACGCTTCACCTTCCCTGCAACACTTTCGTTGTATAGCGTTACGCATCCAAAGGTACATTGAACTCAAAGTGTCGCATTTACCATCTTAAGAGAACTGAGCAAATTCTACCATTTTTGAAGTACAGTATTGTGGATTTTTGTTGTTTGTGGACTTGTGTTAAATCTATATAAAAGATACTTACTTTTAATATACAACTGGTGTGGTGTCCATCTGTAGTGTTGTCACTTGATTACTGTATGTGTTCACAAATGCTTTACACACTGCCTCTGAGATAAGCCTGTCTGCTCGTGCCAAGCTACCAAGGGGTGAGCAGGGGTTATTTTAGGAGTTTACCCCCTTACCCTGACTAGATGCAAGGGTCCCTATTTGGTCAAAGGTACCTACCTCTGCCAACTAGAGACCCCCAAATCTAACATTGGTGGTCAGCGGTGAGGATTCTGGACTTGCATTTGTGACTCATGTACAGTCATTGGTGAACACTACTAGTGAGTGCAGACCAAAACGCGACCACATACTTTTGGTAGATTGTTTTTTCTGGGATTTTCTATTTTTGCAAAGAACTGCCAAGTTTAACCACCATGGATAAAGCAGCATCCATAGCATCTGTTGATTATGAGTGGGAAGAGGAGAAACTAGAATGCTACAATGTGAAACAGCTCAAGCACTTCTGCAGGAAATTTAAAGTTGCTATGACCGGTCTCTCCAAGAAGGATGAGTTCCAAAAAGCGCTGAGGGCCTGGATGGAAGCAAGGAATACCCCTGAGAATGAGGAAGGGGCTGAGAATGCAGATGCGCAGCTGGAGGGGCCATTGGGTCCACAGGGGAAGAGAGCAACTTCCCCAGTAGGTAGCAGTGTTTCTGCCAAAAGCCTGTCCCCAGAGGAGTTGGCGGACAGGAAAGAAAACAGGATGCACGAATTGGAGCTTGCCAAGCTCAAGTTGGGTGGGCAACTGGAGTTAGAAAATAGGAGATTGGCCTTGGAAGAAAAGAGAATGCAGTTGGAGCATGAGAAAAGTTGGAGGAAGTTGGAGTTGAAAGCTAGAAGCTTAGAAATTACTCCCTCTGGTGGCAGCACACCGTCCATGCCTGTTGAAGCTAGGGTGTATATTCCTAAGGATGTGGTGAGAGAGTTTTATAAGAATGATGATATTGGGCAGTGGTTCAAAGCCTATGAGGTAGCCATGTCTTCCCACCGGGTCCCTGAGAAGGATTGGGGAGCGGGGTTGTGGGGGCGGTTCCTTAGTGAGGGGCGGGACACACTGTTAGACTTGCCTTCTGAAGTCCATAATTCTTATAGCCACATGAAAGATGCATTGATGTCCAGGTATGGGTTGACTCCTGAATTGTATAGACAGAGGTTTAGAAATTGCAAGAAGGTGGAGTCAGGTACCTGGGTAGAATATGTCACTTTTTTCTGCAGAGCATTGGATGGTTGGGTGAAGGGTAGCAAAGTGAATGATTTTGAGGGGCTCTTTGATTTAATTGCATGGGAGCACTTGTCAAGTAATTGTTTTCCAGAGCTACGCCAGCACCTGATTGATAGCAGGCTGACTAACCCTAGGAAGCTTGCTGAGGAGGCGGACCGCTGGGTGAGCACCCGGGTCCACAAGGGTCACGTGTGAGACTCCACCAAGAGTGGGCAGGGTCCCCAGCAGAAGAGTGGGGGGGACAAGGATAAACAGAGGGAGTTCCAGAAAGGGCCCCAAAGTAATCCCCAAGGGAACCAAGGGAAGGGTTCCCAGCCTCCCCCTGAGAAGAAGCACGGGGCCCGACAGGTAGGCCTGTTCCCAGGGGACCCCTGAGGTGCTACAAGTGGGGTGAAGTGGGCCATAAGTCTAATGATCCCAAGTGCCCACAGTTTGGAAAGACAGCACCCACTGGTGGTCCACCCCGGCAGATGGTGAGTGTAGCCCTGGGGAAGGAGAGGGGTGTCCAAGGTGGGTGGGGTCCCGCAGAAATGTCCCTTGTCTCTTTAGGAGACTGTGAGGTGGTCCCCAGGACCCAACTGCCTTATAACACTAAGAAGTACAGGCAGTGGGTGACCATCAATGGCCATAGAGTGGAGGCTCTTCGAGACACAGGAGCCAGTGTGACAGCTGTCAAGTGTCACCTGGTGTCTGAAGAGCAGGTTGTCCCCAATGCATTTTACCCGGTTGTTGCCGCTGACAACACAGAGAGCCACTGCAAGGTGGTTCAGGTTCCCTTTGAGTGGGGGGGGTCTCTGGTACTCTTCAAGTAGCTGTGAGGCCAGCCATGCCTGTTGACTGTTTGTTGGGGAACGATTTGGAGAGCTCACCTTGGGCTAAGGTGGAGCGAAGTGCTCATTTGGAGATGTTGGGTCTGCCTGACTGGGCGTGTGTGACCACACGGTCCATGGCAGCCAGTAAGGGTGTTCAAGAGGACCTGGAGCCTGAGAGGGGGGCCCAGGTGCCTGCCTTAAAGAGAAGAGGCAGGGGGCACGGGAAACCGGCCCCCGAAGATCCCACGGTCCAGGAGGAGGTAGACCCTGAGGGGAATGCCCTGGAGCCTACAGGGGAACAGGTAGCTGAACTGGGGGACCTGCCTGAGCTGACCCATTGGCAGCAGGAAGGAGGACCCTCCAGGAAAGAGTTCTGCGCGGAGCAGAAGAAGTGTCCTTCTCTTGTGGGTTTGTGGCAGTAGGCTGCAGGCCAGGCAGCAGGTGATCAGTCTGGATCACATTGGATCTACTGGGAGAATGATCTCCTGTATACTGAGCCTAAGGTTGCTGAGCCTGGGTCAGCCCGTGTGCTGGTGGTACCCCAGCGCTTCAGAGCCTTCCTACTGGGGCTGGCTCATGATGTGCCGTTAGCAGGACATTTGGGGCAGGACAAGACCTTTGAGAGGCTTGTCACCCACTTTTATTGGCCCTAAATGCGCAGGAGTTCAGGTACTCACTGCAGGACCTGTCAGACTTGCCAGGCAAGTGGAAAGAGTGGGAGGAAGCAAAAGGCTCCTCTCCAGCCATTCCCTGTGGTCAGCACCCCCTTTGAACGGGTGGGTATTGACATTGTGGGGCCACTGGACCCCAAGACAGCCATGGGCAACAGGTTCATCCTGGTCTTGGTGGACCATGCCACCCGGTACCCGGAAGCCATACCTCTGAGGACAGTGACGGCCCCCGTGGTGGGACGGGCACTGATGGGAATTTTCTCCCGAGTGGGATTCCCTAGAGAGGTAGTGTCTGACGAGGTACAAACTTCATTTCCAAGTATATGAAGTCCCTGTGGCAGGAGTGTGGGGTAACTTATAAGTTCACCACTCCTTACCACCCCCAAGGAAATGGGTTGGTTGAGAGATTCAACTGGACCCTAAAAGGCATGATTATGGGTCTTGAGGAACCTATGAGGCGTAAGTGGGACGTCCTCTTACCATGCCTGCTCTTTGCATACCGTGAGGTGCCATAGAAATCTCTAGGGTTCAGTCCCTTTGAGCTTCTCTATGGTCACCCAGTGAGAGGACCTCTGAGTTTGATCAAGGAAGGCTGGGAGCAATCTCCCAAGAAACCACCCCAGGATGTATATAGCTACATGCTGGCCTTCAGGAACCAGACTAGGCGTTTCAGGCAACTCGCTGAGGCGAATCTGGAAGCCAGCCAGGAGGAGATGAAGTGGTGGTATGACCAGAATGCCACTCTGGTAGAGCTTCAGCCTGGTCAGAAAGTGTGGGTCATGGCCCCCGTGGAGCCTTGTGCGCTCCAGGATAAGTGGACCGGACTATTTGAGGTGGTGGAGCGCAAGAGTCCTGTTACCTACTTGGTGGACTTGCGGTCTCCCAGGAACCCCTTGCGGGTCCTGCATGTCAACCGCCTGAAGCCCCACTTGGAGAGGTCCGAAGTGGGCATGCTCTTAGCGACAGATGCTGGAATGGAGGAGGAGACTGAGCCTCTTCCTGACCTCCTGTCGGCGACAGAGGGAGATGGGTCAGTGGATGGTGTGAACCTCTCTTCCACCCTGACCCCTGAGCAACAGAATGACTGTCACCAGTTGCTGGGACAGTTTTCTGATCTGTTCTCCCTGATTCCCAGTGTCACTGATTGGTGCGTCCATGATGTGGACACTGGAGACGGTCCTCCTGTTAAGCACAAAACTTACAGGGTAACTGACAGGGTGAGAGCTTGCATCCAGGAGGAGGTCTCCAAGATGCTTGCGTTAGGGGTGATTGAGTCCTCTAACAGTCCTTGGGCCAGCCCAGTGGTCTTGGTCCCAAAGGCTGCTGCACCGGGTGCCACGCCAGAACTCCGGTTCTGTGTGGACTACCGAGGAAATTCAGTCACGAGGACTGACGCGCACCCCATCCCCAGAGCTGATGAGCTCATCGATTGGTTAGGGGCTGCCCGGTACCTCAGCACGTTTGATCTAACATCTGGGTACTGGCAGATCGCCTTGACTGATGGGGCAAGAGAGAGGTCAGCATTCTCCACACCAGATGGGCACTACCAGTTCCGGGTTATGCCCTTTGGGATGAAGAATGCCCCTGCCACCTTTCAGAGGTTGGTCAACCAGGTGTTGGCTGGACTGGAAGAGTTCAGTGCCGCCTACCTGTATGACATTGCAGTGTTCAGCGCCAGTTGGGAAGAACATCTGCGCCACCTCTGGGAAGTGTTGTTGGCGCTGCGGAGGGCAGGCCTCACGATCAAGGTGAGTAAGTGCCAGATCGGGCAGGGTTCCGTGGTGTACTTTGGACACCAGGTTGGGAGCGGCCAGGTGGCGCCCCTACAGCCCAAGATTGAGACCATCCTGGCTTGGCAGCCCCCCAAGACCCAGACTGAGGTGAGAGCCTTTTTAGGACTCACTGGGTATTACAGGAGGTTTGTCAAGGGGTATGGCAGCATCGTTGCACCCTTGACAGAGCTGACTTCCAGGAAGCAGCCCAAGAGAGTGATTTGGACTGACACCTGTCAGAAAGCTTTTGAGGCCCTGAAAACTGCCATGTGAACGGCGCCCGTGCTCCTGGCACCCAACTTCTCAAGAGAGTTTATCGTTCAAACAGACGCTTCAGAGCATGGTGTGGGGGCTGTTTTGTCACAGATAAATGAGGAGGGCCTAGATCAACCCGTAGCCTTCATCAGTAGGAGGTTACTTCCACGGGAACAGAGGTGGAGTGCGATTGAGCGTGAGGCATTTGCTGTGGTCTGGGCGCTGAAGAAGCTGAGACCATACCTGTTTGGGACTCACTTCCGGGTTCAGACAGACCACAGGCCCCTCAGATGGTTGATGCAGATGAGGGGTGAGAATCCAAAGCTGTTGAGGTGGTCCATTTCCCTACAGGGGATGGACTTCACCGTGGAACACCGCCCTGGTACAGAACACACCAATTCTGATGGTCTGTCCAGATATTTCCGCCTTAGTGAAGAGAACTCCCAGGAGGTAGGGTAGTTCTCCCCACATTTCAGCTGGAGGGGACACGTGTTAGACCTGGCACTGTTGGCGTGGGTCTCCCTTCCATTTTTGCTGTTGCCTCATGTGTTTTTGCTGGTTATAGATGCTTTGGGCACTTGCCACTGCTATTCAGTGCCACAGTGCAAGTGCTCCCTATGGTAAATTGGTATATGGATTAGAGATTCCATGATTGGTTGGTTTGGTTTACTTGTCAGACCCTAGTACAGTGCACTGAGTGTGCCCAGGGCTTGTAAACCAAATGCTGCTGGTGGGCTTGCAGCACTGGTTGTGCCACCCACAGAAGCAGCCTGTAAAAGTGCGTCTCAGGTCTGCCGTTGCAGAGCCTGTGTGCAGTCTGGTACTGCCATGTTGACTGGGCAAGTGCACCCACTTGCCAGTCCCTAAACCTTCCCTTTTCTTCATATCAGACACCCCTATGGTAGGCCCAAGGGCAGGGTGCATTGTAAGTATAAGGTAGGACATGCCCTGGTGTGTGTGGCATGTCCTAATTGTGAATTACAGCCATTTTCGTTTTTCACTATTGCAAGGCTACCTGTTCCCCATAGGCCAGAATGGGCAGTTTGATTATTACATCTTATAATCCTAACTGACCCAGGGAACATGGTAGAAAAACGAATTTAGTATGCCTGAACTCAGAATGATAAAATACATCTTTTAGTGAAGTTGGTTTTAACATTCTGTGTTTGAAAATACCACTTTTAGAAAGTGGGTATTTTCTTGCCTAACTTTCCAAGCCTGCCTCTGCTAGGTTGTGTATTCCTTGTCTGGTCTGTGAGTGACAGGGGCTGGGGGATTCCAGGAGACAGGGTGAGTCAGCACAGGGCTGAATAGAGAGATCTGCATGTAGATGGGTGGGAGGAGTTGCACCTGGGACCTGAATAGGGCTGTGCCTTCCCTCCACAATGCTGGCTCCACCTCCTGTGGTGCGTCTGATGTCCCTAGCCTACACTGTGAAAGGAAAGAAGGAGTCTTGTCAACAAAGTGCTCCAGGACTGACCAGAACTGGTTTGGGCTAGGCAAAGGCCTCTCTGCTGTCAGAGAACAAAGGGAAAATGAGTATAAAAGAGGGGACCCAAACCCCAGAACTTTAGATCACTTTGGGAAACAAGAAGAAACCTTTGCTGAGGAGAGGAACCAGAGAAACTGAGGAGGAGACTATCCCTAAGCTGAGTGCTGTTTGGGGGATTGGCCTGCAGTGGTTCCCTGACTGCCAAAGAAAGGAGAAAGGAACTTTGTGTGTACTTTCATCAACTTGTAAAAGATCTCCAAGGGCTTGAGAGAAGAGCTTGCCTCCTGCTGAAGTCTCAGGGACAACAGACTTCACCAACCAGCTCCCCAAGAGTCTTTCTGGAAAGTGCCTGCTGCTGTGCTGGACTTTCTGAGGGACTGCGTGTCGGAAGGAGCTGGAAGCGCGACTCACGAAGAAGAAGTAACGCCGCCGCAGCCGAAGCGCCTCGCATCGCCGAAGAAGAGGATCGACGTCGCACCAGATGCCACCGCATCAACGGAGAAGAATGTCGCCGCCGCTGCCGCATCGTTGCCGAAGCGCCTCGCATCGCCGGAGAAGAGGATCGACGTCGCATCAGACGCCGCCGCATCCCCGGGAAGCGTGTCGCAGGGCCTGTCGCGGCTCAGAAGAATCGTTGAGTCGCCGCACCGCTGTCGCATCGTTGCCGAAGCGCCTCGCATCGCCGGAGAAGAGGATCGACGTCGCATCAGACGCCGCCGCATCACCGGGAAGCGTGTCGCAGGGCCTGTCGTGGCTCAGAAGAATCGTTGAATCGCCGCACGTCCGTCGGGCGTGCACGCATCGTGTCGCATCAAGAAGAAGACGCCATCTTTGTTTCATTGCACCGGATCTTCATCACATCACGGCGTTGCTGGTCGCATCGCCACGAAAGCGCAGTAAGAAACCGACACATCACCTCCCCACGCCGAGAAGAACCGACGCATCCCCTACGCATCAGTAGAGACCCGACGCATCACCGTTCTTGCGTGTAAGGAACCGCCGCTTCACCTTCCCTGCAACACTTTCGTTGTATAGCGTTACGCATCCAAAGGTACATTGAACTCAAAGTGTCGCATTTACCATCTTAAGAGAACTGAGCTAATTCTACCATTTTTGAAGTACAGTATTGTGGATTTTTGTCGTTTGTGGTCTTGTGTTAAATCTATATAAAAGATACTTATTTTTAATATACAAATGGTGTGGTGTCCATCTGTAGTGTTGTCACTTGATTACTGTATGTGTTCACAAATGCTTTACACACTGCCTCTGAGATAAGCCTGTCTGCTCGTGCCAAGCTACCAAGGGGGTGAGCAGGGGTTATTTTAGGAGTGTACCCCCTTACCCTGACTAGACGCAAGGGTCCCTATTTCGTCAAAGGTACCTACCTCTGCCAACTAGAGACCCCCAAATCTAACATTAAGAGATTCACTGAAAAAAAATATTATTCCCATTTTGAAAAAAAATTCTTTTAGGCAGGTACAACCAGCTTTTATTTTTTTACAAATGCTAACTGGTAATACTGTTTTTATGTCCTTAATTTTTTAGCGGTGAGGCTTAGAGCCTGCTGCGATTAATTGATAGTGGCTCACAATGTGATTGTACTGTGTCCCAGTATGTATGGTTGGGGCACATCTAGTCCAGCGGGGATCCCGGGTCTACCCCCCTTCTTATTTAAAGATTTATTATATACCCATTTTTTAATACACAAACTTTTTTTATGTACTGTATATGAGACTTTTAAGTAAGATCTGTTAATCATGTCACTTTTCTGTATAATGTACTGTTTTAGATTATTTTTATGGTTTTATGCAAAAACCGAATAAAGTGAAATTGATTGATTAATTGATTGATTGACATCTATGGTCTGTTGTGGTGTGCCTTCCTCTCCTGCCTACCCTCTGTGCTCAACTTGCTGCACCTGCCTCTCCCGCCTGCCCTCTGTTGTCTGCATGCAGCCCTGTGTCCCAGTGGCCAGCCCTCTGTGCTCAATTTGCTTCCCCAGCCCCTCCAGCTAGTCCGCTGTGATCTCTTCTGCTGCTCCTGCCTATCCTCTGTGCTCAGTTTGCTGCACCAGCCCCTTCCACTTTTCCTATGTGCTCCACTGTCCTGCCTCTGCCCCTCCCACTGACCTTCCATGCTCAGTTTTCTGTCTTTCCTGGCTTCCCTCTCTGACGAGTATGCTGTCACTGCCCTTCTCACCTGCCCTCAGTGCTCCGTTTATGCACAGTACTCTTGCCACCTGTCTTCCGTGGCTCGTGGTTGTGACCTTGTACCGCCTGCCTTCACTCCATGCTCAACTTGTGACCCCTGCCTCTCTTGCATGCACTCCGTGGTACCTTGTGCTTCCCCTGCATCTTCTGCCTGCCATCTCTGATCCCTGTGCTGCCAGTATCCCTCCCGCTAGACCTTGTGGTATGCTATGCTGTCCCTGCCCCTCTTGCCAGCCCTCCATGTTCAGCTTGCTGTACCACCCCCTCTCTTCTGCTTTCCATTGTGTGTGTGCTGCCCCACCTTCTCCCACTTGTCTTCTGTGGTCATTTGTACTGCCCCTACCGTCTCCCATCTGTGGTCAGCTTGCTTATCCTGCAGATTGAACTTTCCTTTTTTGCTTTGTGTGCTGTCCCTGCCTATCTTCCTGGGTACTTTTTGGTGCCCTGACCCCTCCGATCTGCCCTCTGTGCTCCGCTTGCTGCCCCTGAAACCCTGCCTGCCCTTCGTGGTCCATTGTGCTGCCCCTGCCGCTTGCTCTCGGTGCTCGGCTTGCTGTACCTGCACCGCCTGGTGGCTCGCTTTGGCCCATGTGCTGCCACTGCCCCACCAGCCTAACCTTCATCGTTTGTTGTGCTACCCATGCCCCTCCCACTTGCCCTCTTTGATTAGCTTGCTGATATTGCCCCTACCACATATCCCCAGTGGTACATTGTGCTGCCCTGCCCATCCTGTCTGCCCTCTGTGTTCATTTTGGTGCCCCTGTCCCTCCGACCTGCCCTCTCTGGTCCCTGTACTGACACTGCCCCTCCTGCCTGCCCTCTGAGGTCCTTTGTAATGCCACTACCCCTTCCACATGTCCTCAATTCTGAACCTGCTGCCTCTGTCCCACCTGCCTGGCATCCATGGTGCATATTTTACCCCTGACGCTCTCATCTGTTTTCCATTGTGCTTTGTGCTGTGCCTGACCTTGCTGCCTGCCCTCAATGGTCAGCTTGCTACCCATAATCTCATGCTTGCCCTCCATGTTCCGTGTGCTGCCTCTCCATCTCCCCCCTGTGGTCAGCTTGCTCCCCTTGCCCATCCCACCTACCCTCCATGATCCTTGTGCTGCAACTTACCCTCCTACCTGTCCCCCGTTTTCTGTGTGCTGCCGCTGGCCCTCCTACCTGCCCTTTGTGCTTAGCTAGCTTCCCCTGCTTCTCTTGCCTGTCCTCTGTTGTTCCTGTGTTGCCCCTTCCACCTCCCACCTGAACTCTGTGATATGTTGTGCTACGCCTGCCATTCCCACGCTGCCTCTCTCGCCTCCCCTCTGTGATCTGTGTGCCTTCACTAATCCACATGGCTGCCCTCTTTGGTCTGTTGTGCAGCCCCTACCACTCCTGCCTGCCCTTCATGCTTAGCTTGTAGTCCCGGCTCCTTCTGCCATGCTTCCTATTTGCCCTCAGTGCTCAGAATGCTGCCTGCGCCCATTCCACCTGCTCTCTGTGCTCAGCTTGCTGCCGCTGCTCCTCTTGCCTGCCCTACATAATCCTTGTGCTCCTCCTGCCCCTGCAACCTTCTCTTCGTTGTTAGTTGTACTGTCCTTGCCCCTCTCGCTTGCCCTTCATGATCAGCTTACTTCCCTTGCCTCTCCTGCCTGCTCCCTGTGGTCCTGGTGCTGCTCCTTCCGCTAACACTTGTCTTCCATGGTCTGTTTTGCTTCCCTGGCCCCTCCAATCTGTCTGCCATGCTAGGCCGGGTCTGGTCGCTCAGTGTACTAATGCGTCCGATGCAGAATCCTGTGTTTGACCTCATGGCCACAGGTTCAAACCCCGGCGGGTCCACTCAGTCTTTCATCCACCTGAGGTCGATAAAATGAGTACCATTGAGTTGGGTAACAATAAACATATGTGAAAGAGGGGTGGAGGGCTGGCGATTGCCACGCGTCCCCCTTATCACATTAAGACCCTTGACTCTGTCTCTAACCCCAACTTAGAGCTGCTGATCTTCAAACTACAGCAAGGACTTAAGACTGAATGGACAGGAGCCCTAGTGTATCACCCTCCAGGAGGAAATAAGAGAGACTTTTGTACAGCATTATTAGAGAGGCTGGCCCCTTTCACGCTGCAATCCGATAAGTTTTTACTTGTAGGGGACTTCAACCATCATTTGGAGGTACTTGCTAATGCAGACTCTGCCTGCCTGCTTGCAGCCATGGAATCTCTTGACCTCTCTTCTAGAGTTGACAGTCCAACTCATTTGGCGGGTCATGTATTGGACACCATCTTCTCGAATATCCCAGAACTAACAGTTGAACCTCCTCGGAGGGTTGGCTGGACGGATCATTCGGTTTTGAGTTTCTCTTGGGCACACTCTAACTTTGGCGGTATTTTGCAACCGCGCAAAGATCTTTGCAGAGGCTGGAAAAAGGTGACATCCTCGGCGTTTAGCAGTGTCTATACTCCTCCTAATTTCAAGAATTGTAATGATTGTGACCGGGCCTTAGAAATATTTGAGGCCTCTATTACTGAGGCGCTTGACTCTGTTGCACCGCTGAAGTTGGTAAAGATACAAACCAGGGCAGCCCCGGCACCATGGTATTCTGACACACTTAGAAGGGATAAGGCCCTGTGTAGGGCAAAAGAAAGGAAATGGAGAAAGTCCAAATCTGTGCAAGATGAAAGGTGCTACCGAGAGGCCCATAGAACTTACCTAAAGAGTTGTAATGTTGCTAGGAGATCCTATCTAGGCTCTCGCATTATAGGAGCCAAGGACTCCTCGCGCGAGCTCTTTGCCATCCTGAAGGAATTTACTAATCCCAGGGCAAACAACCCGCTTCCGCCATCAACGCAGGAACTATGTAACAACCTAGCAAGACACTTCACTAATAAAATTGATATTATTTATCACTCCTTCGGGCCTGAAGAGGATGCTCATGAGGAAGTCATCCCCCAGGAAAATCCCTGTTCCCCGAGGTTAGAATGCTTCCCTATCATCACTAGTGAACAGGTAGGCGCCCTTCTAGTTCAGGTGAAATCGGGGTCTGTTTTAGACCCGGTACCACCTGCGGTCATGTCTGAATTATCCTCAGTCATAGCGGACTCACTTGCAGAGATATGTTAAATCTCATTAGTAACTGCGACTTGCCCACGTAAATGGAAGACCGCGCATATTAAGCCTTTGCTTAAAAAGGCCTCAATAGATCCTATGGATCTACAGAATTATAGGCCAATCTCTCTTCTCCCTTGTTGTTCCAAAATCATGAAGACAATAATTAACAGACACCTTTCTAGTTACTTAGAAGACAACAAAATACTAGACCCGTCTCAGTCTGGTTTTCGTGCATCTTATAGCACCGAGGCCGCTCTACTAGAGGTGATGGACTCGCTCAGGATGTCACTGGACAAGGACTCGCCAGTTATGTTGGTGTTGCTTGACTTGTCGGCGGCCTTTGACACCATCTCTCATCGTATCTTGTTGAACAGGCTCCGAGAGATTGGTGTAGGAGGCCCGGCTTTTAACTGGATTCAGAGTTACTTGTCCGATAGAACACAATGTGTTCAGTTGGACTCTTTTGTGTCACATACAATTGTAGTGGACAAGGGGGTTCCACAGGGCTCTATACTGAGCCCCACGTTGTTCAATCTTTATGTCGCTCCCTTGGCCTCCATCATCAGAAATCATGGGTTTGAAACCATCTCCTATGCCGATGATACGCAATTGATAGTACACATTGAGAACAACCCTGCAGAAACTAAGGCGAAATTTATGTCCTGTATGACGAGTATTGCCAGTTGGTTGAGGAAGCACTTTTTACAACTCAACTCCTCTAAAACGGAGATTCTGTTGTTCGGCAAGGCTGAAGAACTGTGGAGCGCAGACTGGTGGCCGACAGAATTAGGAGAAGCACCTGCCCCTAGTGGCTGGGCTAAGAACTTAGGGGTCAGAATAGACAATAAGCTTTCAATGGAGGATCAGGTAAACTCTCTCGCAGGAACCTGTTACGGGACCATGCGATTACTTAGAAAGATCTTTCCTTGGATCCCCCTGAACGCGAGAAGGACCCTTATTCAGTCGCTCCTTATCAGCCGCCTTGATTATGGTAATTCCTTGCTGGTAGGAATTAGGGAGGACCTGTTATCCAAGCTTCAGGTAGTGCAGAATACCGCAGCCCGTCTTGCCCTTAACAAACCAGCTCGTACTCCCTCCCTCCCTCTCCTGCGCCTTTTACACTGGCTTCCGGTGAGGAAACGAGCCATTTTTAAGCTACTCTGCCTGGTCTTCAAGTCCCTGTACGGTTTGGGTCCGTCCTATTTGACTAATAAAATTGAACGCTACCTACCTGGGCGACAACTTAGATCCAGTAATCGTAGCCTACTCTGTGGCAGGAGAATAAGGAAGGTTAAAATGGGGGGCCGCGCGTTTTCTTATCTGGCCCCCAAACATTGGAATGAGCTCCCCGAACATCTTCGTGCCTGCACAAACTTTCCACAATTTAAAAAGCTGCTCAAGATCTGGCTATTCGAGTGATTTTCATTCGCCTCCCTCATTTGCCGCTTTCTCGGGCGCCGAGAGATCCCCCTGGGGATGATTCGTACGCCTTATAAATAAGTTAAATAAATAAATAAATATTCAGCTCCAAGATACCTCCGGGTGAACGTGCGCTTTACAAATACACATGTTATGTTATGTTATTTTGCTATCCCGTCCCCCCTCCTGCCTGCCCTACATACTCTATGTGCTCTCCTTGCCACTCCTTCTTCCACTCTGTGCTCAGCTTGCTGCTCCTGCCCCTGTTGACTCACCTCTGTTGTCCATGTGCTGACCCTTATCGCCTGCCTTCCTTCCTTGGTACATTGTGCTCCTTTTGCTCCTTCCACCTGCCCCATGTGCTCAGCTTGCTGCCCCTAACCCTCTCAACTGCTTGCCATGTGGCCTATTCTCCTTTCCGTGCTCAGCTTGCTGCCTCTTCCCCTCTTACCTCACATCTGTGGTCCTTGTGATGCCCCTGCCATCCTGCCTACTCTCCTTGGTACTTTGTGGTGCACTTGCCCCTTTCACCTTCCATGCATGCTGAGATTGCTGCCCTGCTTTCTTCTGTCTGTGGTTCGTTGTGTTGCTCCTGACCCTTTCACCTATACTCCTACAATCAGTGGTCTATGTACTCTGCCTTTCCTGCCTCTTGGTCCATGTATTGAGCCTGCATCTACTGACAGTTCTTTGTGATCAGTTGTATTGCCCCTGGCCCTCCAGCCTTCTCTGTCTGCTTAACATACTGCTCTTTGCCCTCTCATCTCCCACCAGTGGACTTTGTGCTGCCTCTGCCCCTCCTGCTGGTCTTCCATGGCCCGTTGGGCTGCCCCTGCCCCTCTTTTCTGAAATCTGTGCTCAGATTGCTGCCATTGTCTCTCCTACCAGCACTCCATTGTCCCTGTGCTACCCTGATTGTTCTCTGTGATCTTTTGTGCTGTCCCTAACACTCCTGTGTGACCTCCTTGCTCAGTTTGCTGCCCTTGCCCATCCTGCCCTCTGGGGGCTCTGTGCTAACCCTACCTCTCCGGTCTGCCTTCTATGATTCATTGTGCTGTCCTTACAGCTCCCGCCTACTCTTTGTTATCAGCTTGCTGGACATTTTGGTTCCACTTGCACTCTATGCTAAATTGTGCTGTTACAACCACTTCCGTCTGCCTTCCAGGCCCAGCTTGCTGCCCCTGCCCCACCTGCCTAGCCTCTATGGTCTGTGTTCTGCCCCACCCTTCCTGTTCAGTCTTCTGAGGTCTGTTGTACTGCCTCTGTCTGTTGCATCTGTCCTTCATTCTTAGCTAGCTGTCCCTGCCCACCCACCCAGCATTCTGTGGCTCTTGTGCTGCCTCTGGCCCTTCCTGCCTTTTCTCTGTGCTCCTTGTGCCCCTGCCCCTCCTGTCTGCCCTCCACTGTCTGGGTGCTGCCCCTGCCACTCATGTATGTCCTCTGTGGTCCATTGTTCTGCCACTGCTCCATCTTACATCCGTACTACATATGCTGCCACTGTCACTGCCACTTTCGCCTACACTCTGTGGTCCTTTATGTTATTCCTGCCCCTCTTGCCTGCTTTCAATGTTCAGCCTGCTATCATCACCCCTCCCACCTGCCCTTGTTGTCTGTATGTTGTCCCTCCCCTCCATTTAGCCCCCTGTGGTCCATGTGCTGCTCCTGCCCCTCTTCCGCACTCCAGCCATGTGACTAATGTTGTGATGTCCCTGCCCCTCCAGCCTGTTCTCTTTTCCCAGCTTGCTGCCCATGACCCCCATATGCCCTTCATTGTCCCTGTGCTGCCTCTTCCAGGCCACCCTACCCTCCATGGTCCGTTGTGCTGCCCCTGCCCTGCCCTTCCTACCTTCCCTTCAGGCTCAGTTTGCAGCCCCTGCCCCTGTCACCAACCCCCTGTGGTCCCTGTGCAGCCCCTGCAACAGCCTCCTTCCCTCTGTGGTCCGTTGTGCTGCCCCTGGTCCTCCCGCCTGCCTTTTGTGATTTCTTATGCTGACCCTGCAGCTTTTGACTGTCCTCCTTGCTCATCTTGCTGCCCCTGCCTTTCCCATTTACCCTCCATGCTCTGTGTGCAACCTCTGCTCCTCACACACCCCCTTTGTGGCACATGGTGCTCCACTGCCCCTCCCTCCTGCCCTCCATCCTCAGCTACTACCTTTCCCCTTCTGACCTTCCCTCTGTGATCCATGTGCTTTCCCTGCCCCTCCTGCCCACTATCCATCATCTGTTGTCCTTCCCCTGTCTGTCCTGCCTGTCCTCCATGCTCACCTTCCTGTCCTTGCCTCCCTGGCCAGCCCTCCTGCTCTATATGTTGGGTTTCTGGTTGGCAGAGGTATGCCCCCTCTGGTAGCTTGGCACAGAGTAGGCAGGCTTAACTTAAGAGGCAACGTGTAAAGTTTTTGTGCAAGACTTCAAACAGTAAAACTGTGAAAACACCACACAAAAAGTATGCACACCAGAAAAATAGGGTAAACACCCATTACCACGAATCTTTCCCCCCGCATACCATCACCCTGCATACTATTATAACGCATCTACCATGACTCCGCAATGCCATTACAACGCATGGAATTAGATTTCATATGCTTTTACCACGCATACATTTACAACGAAATTCGTGATAAATGCATGAATGGAAAAAGCATATGTTTTTTTATATGTAAGTATAAGGTAAGTATGGGTATAGGGGTATATGTTTTGGGGTTCTGGGGAAATTATAGTGTAAAGTGTATTTTTGTGTTTTAGGGTGCTGGGGTATTTTTAGGGGTCAGGGTGAGTTAGGGTTTAGGGGTGCTGGGGTATTTTTAGGGGTCAGGGTGAGTTAGGGTTTTGGGGTGCAGGGGGTATTTTTAGGGTTCAGGGTGAGTTTAGGTTTTGGGGTGCTGGGGTATTTTTAGGGTTCAGGGTGCGTTTAGGTTTTGGGGTGCTGGGGTATTTTAGGGTTCAGGATGCGTTTAGGTTTTGGGGTGCTGGGGTATTTTTAAGGGTCAGGGTGGGTTAGGGTTTTGGGGTGTAGGGGGTTTATTTAGGGTTCAGGGTGCGTTTAAGGTTTTGAGGTGCTGGGGTATTTTTGGGGTTCAGGGTGCGTTTAGGTTTTGGGGTACTGGGGTATATTTAGGGGTCAGGGTGGGATAGGGTTTTGGGGTGCAGGGGGTATTTTTAGGGTTAAGGGTGCGTTTAAGGTTTTGGGGTGCTGGGGTATTTTTAGGGTTCAGGGTGCGTTTAGGTTTTGGGGTACTGGGGTATTTTTAGGGGTCAGGGTGGGTTAGGGTTTTGGGGTGTAGGGGGTAATTTTAGGGTTGAGGGTGCGTTGAGGTTTTGGGGTGCAGGGGTAATTTTAGGGATCAGGGTGGGTTTAGGTTTTGGGGTGCTGGGGTATTTTTGGTGTTCAGGGTGGGTTTAGGGTTATATATATAAATACATATATAAAATAAATATATAAAAAAAAATTTAAAAAATTATAAATATATAATATATATATATATATATGTTGATATATTATCTACTGGCGGTCGCCAGTAGATAGTTATAGTTAGGACCTATTATCCATAGGAAATCCGCGACATTCTATTTGAAATAACGTTGGCGCCGGTTGACGAATCTTCGCGAAAGTTTCCAACTTGTTGGGGCGCTCCGCTCCTCTCCTACCCTGAAAATCTCGGGTTGATTCGTCAAGCGGGGGCCGAGAAAAAAGGGGGGTTCCAAAACGCGTTTTCCCCATTCATTTTTCCATAGGAACCTTTAGTCGCAGCTACAGCCCGAACTGCTGAACGGAATTACACCAAATTTGGCAAAGAGGTAGCCCTTGGAGGGAGGGGGCGGGGCTTCAGGCGACATGTGTGCAAACAGGCCCCGTGGCGCATTTTAAGATGGGGAATTAAATCCCCTTCAATCCTGAGGGTCCCTGGGGGCCAACTAGCCCACCAAGTACCTCCAGTAAGCGCCTCGGAGCTGCGTTGCAGAGTGTTGTAAAAAGGGGCGTGGCCTCTGAACACCTCTCTGCAACGCAGCTGTCTGGGGCATACTAGAGGTATCTGGTGGGCTAGTTGGCCCCTAGGGACCCTCGGGATTGAGAAGGAATTAATTCTCCAACTTAAAACGCGCCACTGGGTGTGTTTGCAGACATGTCACCTCAGGCCCCACCCCCTTCCTTCACCATTGTGCAAATATTCCTCTAAAATCAGCCGAACTACGAATTCCGATTTACTCACCTGTTATCAGGAGAGACCTCAGTGCTGCATCTTTCAGCCCAGTACTGATCCTGAAAAGTAATTTTAACCGTACTTACCAGTAACTTGAATTTCCTTCCATAGGATATCATTGCCTGCTTTTTGCTGAAAAAGTTTCTAAGTGTCGATTTTTGAAACATACAAATATTCCTCTAAAATCAGCCGAAATACGAATTCCGATTTACTCACCTGTTATCAGGAGAGACCTCAGTGCTGCATCTTTCAGCCCAGTACTGATCCTGAAAAGTAATTCTAACCGTACTTACCAGTAACTTGAATTTCCTTCCATAGGCTAACATTGACTGGTTTCACTTGGAAATTCTTCTAAGTGTGCAGTTTTGGAACTTTATAATATTCCTCTAAAATCAGCCGAAATACGAATTCCGATTTACTCACCTGTTATCAGGAGAGACCTCAGTGCTGCATCTTTCAGCCCAGTACTGATCCTGAAAAGTAATTTTAACCGTACTTACCAGCAACTTGAATTTCCTTCCATAGGCTAACATTGACTGGTTTCACTTGGAAATTCTTCTAAGTGTGGAGTTTTGGAACTTTATAATATTCCTCTAAAATCAACCGAACTACGAATTCCGATTTACTCACCTGTTATCAGGAGAGAACCCAGTGCTGCATCTTTTAGCCCAGCACTGACCCTGAAAAGTAATTCTAACCGTACTTACCAGTAACTTATATTTCCTTCCATAGGAATCCATTGTCTGGTTTTCAGCAGAAAAGTTTCAAAGTGTCGATTTTCACAAACTACAAATATTCCTTAAAAATCGCCTGTATGACTTAAACGCATTCTTTCAACTGTTTACAGGAGATGCACCAGTGCTGGATCCAGGATCCAACTCTGAGTAAGAAAAAGTAACGATAACACTACTTACCTGCTAAGTGAATTTCCTCCCATAGGATAACATTGGTGATTCTATGTGAAAAAGTTTCTAAGTGTCAACTTTTAAAATACAATAATATTCCTTAAAAATCACTACTGTAACCAAAACGCTTTTACTCAACTGTTTACAGAAGATGTCCCAGGACTGAATCTAGGATCCAGTCCTGTGGTTAGAAAAGTAATCCATAAAGTAACTAATTGCATTTAACTAGAAATTCACATTGAGCTCAATGTTGCATTGTGTTTGAAATTGTGTTGCCCATTGCAACAACTGCAACTACTGTACTTAAAAGTCTATTGCCTATTTGCAAAGTATTTAAACTAAAGTAATTCATTCAGAGAAAGTATATTTTGTAATGTAATGTATAATGTAATTACAATGTAATTTAAAAAATAAAATATGTAAAAATAAATAGTTTAAAAAAATGTAGTAAATCAGTATCCCAAAAATAAATATAACAATTAATACATTTAAAAATTGTCATTTACAAAACCTTTGAAATTCACTGAAAAAAACATAGGTTTCAGACATGTTATAGTTAGGAATTAGCATTTAAAAAACCTTTGAAATTCACTGAAAAAACCATAGGTTTTAGGGACAGTTATAGTTAGAAATTAGCATTTAAAAAACCTTTGAAATTCACTGAAAAAACCATAGGTTTCAGACACGTTATAGTTAGAAATTAGCATTTAAAAAACCTTTGAAATTCACTGAAAAACCATAGGTTTTAGGGACAGTTATAGTTAGTTGGACATTGCACTCGTACAAAACCCGTGAAATTCCCCGTTATAGTTAGTTCAGCTAACTATAACTCGCGCCCCGCAATGCACTGCTGATGACGTCACATATTACATCACTCATGACATGGTCAGTGACATCACTGATGACATCACTGATGACATCTCAAATGACATCACTGATGACATCACTGATGACATCATCCATGTGATAATCTGATGCACCTCCTCACACCCTAATATATCCTTTGATACACCCACTCTAAATAACAGACTGCCATTCGCAAAACCATAGACACTCCAACACCAATAACTACATACCCACTCACTGATTCTTAGGTCGACACACACATCCACTAACTCACCCGTACAGTCACTCAAACTTACGGTCACTCAGTACAGGACTATCATATGCACTCATACTCCTATATAGACACTCACACACCGCCACTCATCCATAGAGGTACTCACACACCTAGTCAGTCATGCAAATAATTATTCACACTGCCATTTACTCACCTATACAGTCATACACACACCAGCTCACTTACTCATACAAATACTAGCACATTTTTACGCTCTTATACAATCACTGATACAAGCACACACTCATCCATACAGCCACTCTCACAATCACACACTCTCACTTATAGCCATTTATATACTCCAACACACATATATACTGCCTTTCACATATGTAGTTATTCACACATGTACCACTGGGACATACATTCACTCACTAACACACTCTTACACACACTTACCCACCCATACAGTCTATCACAGATGCACTCTTGAAACCATCCACCCAGTGAATCACCTACTCACACATCTATGCACAGAGTCGCACACACCCCACCCACACAAACACTCAGGCACCCATACAGATACTCAGACAACCAATCAATAACTCATATAAACACTCATGTAGCTATTCACAAACCCATGCAGCCACTTACACAGCAACAGACAGACGGATTCAGACATTCACCCAGTTTAGTCACTAACCCATGTATTCAGTAAGATACGTTTAATCACTCACTTATACAGTCAGTCACGTACCTACTAAATCCTCCATACAGACACTTATACACCCACTCATTCCTCAATACAGCTTGGCATATATATAAAACAAAATTAAACTTTAAAGAAACACACAGTCACTGGATGATGTCATCCGTGATGTCATCAGTGATGTCATTTGAGATGTCATCAGTGATGTCATCAGTGATGTCACTGACCATGTCATGAGTGATGTAATATGTGACGTCATCAGCAGTGCATTGCGGGGGCGCGAGTTATAGTTAGCTGAACTAACTATAACGGGGGAATTTCACGGGTTTTGTACGAGTGCAATGTCCAACTAACTATAACTGTCCCTAAAACCTATGGTTTTTTCAGTGAATATATATATATATATATATATGAAGGTAAAGCACTTTTACACAGTTTATGATTTCAGCACGCATGCATTTGCGTTGTAAAGGCATGCGTGGTAAACTCATATGCGGAGTGAAAGTTTGCGGGGTAATGGTATCGCAGAGTAATTGCATTTGCGTTGTGAAAAATGCGGAGTGATGGTATGCGGGGTGAAAGTATGCGGGATAACGTCGTATATTCGAAAAATAGAGCTTCATTTAGTAAATTAGGAAGACAAAAATGCCAAAAATCAAATGTGTAGAGGTCGATATATTAATTTTTAAAGAATAAATGCAAAAATAGCGCTTAGAAGCAGAAATCGCCTAAAGAGCCAATTGATCGCGCCAAACCGGGACAAAGTCAAGAGTTCAGGCCGACCGCGATGGAGCACAGGTTTGATACAGGGACCCACTTAGGTCCACTTAACAAAAGTGGTAATCAAACAAAATATTGAATTTGAAATATCGAGCTACATAAATATTGAGTTGTTAATATCATGACACATAAATATTGTGATGTAGAAATATCATTGACAAAAATATCGATTTTTCAGGTAAGTAATATAAATTGTGTAATTATTATATTTTTAAGTTACATTTTAGGTGCGGGTTGTTGGGCTTGTAAGGGTATAGGGTGTGAAGTTAATTAAGTAATAATTGCTTGATAAAAATTATTAATTTAAAATTAATTATTTAATTGATAATGAATTATGTAAATTGTGTAATTATTATATATTTTAAGTTATATTTTAGGTCCAGATTGTTGGGTTTGCAGGGATATAGGGTGGGAAGTTAAATAAGTAATAATTACTCATTAATTGTTAATTTATATTAAAATAGCTAATTGAGTTAGCATTAAGTATTTTGTTTAATAAGTATATTTTTATGTAATATTTTAGGTGTGGGTTGTTCGCTTTGTAGGGGAGTAGGGTGGGAAGTTATTTAAGTAATAATTAATTAACAAATACTTATTAATGTATTAATAATTATTTTATTGATTACATAATATGTTAATTGTGTTATACTTTTTATTTTAATTATATTTTAATTGCTGGCTGCTAGGTTTGTGGGAGTATGGTGTGACAATTTAATTAAATTAATACCATTTGTTTTATTTGATATCAAACATTAAACATTTTTATAAATAGATAACTTCTTTGATTGTTTATTTAAATGTGTATACATAATTTTTATATTAAGAGTTTTATATTTTTGGTCAATTAATAGAGTTATTAAAATAAGTTATGTGTTTGAAATAAACTACTTTCCCTACTGTTGCACTGCCTGAAGTGGGAATAGTACATTTTAACCCTCTGAATTTCAACACTTTTCCTACTGTTGCAGAGACTGGAGTGGGAATAGTAACTTTCACCCCTCAGGCATCCATCGCTTTCCCTAATATTACACAGACTGGAGTGGGACTAGTAAAATGTAACCCTCCAGTGTCCATCGCTTTCCCTGCTGTTACATAGACTAGAGTGGGATTAGTGAGTGTTATCCCTCCGGAGTCCAACACTTTCTCTACTGTTGCACATATTAGCATAGGGATAGTAAATGTTACCCCTATGGGGTCCAACGCTTTCCCTACTATTGAACAGAGTGGAGTGGGGCTTTCCCTACACATTTGAGTAGAAATAGTATATCTATTTTTCACAGTTGTTAGTTTAATTTTATAATATCTGTATATATAGGCTTTTAATTTTTGATTGTTTTATTTAATATTTTAGTAATTGTTTATTTTTATTTTTTATTTGTTAATTTGTTTGTGTTTTATGTATATATGAATTACTCTGAGCCTGGGAGCAGCACAGTAGATTTCTAAATGAAAACGAGACTTGCACTCTGAGGCCCATTGGAGGTTTAGAGAAATGTTTTAATATTAATACTGCAAGAACACAGAATCCACTGGCAGAAATAATTGGCACAACACATACCACAGCTCCCAGCATGCACGAGCACTTACTCACCTGGGAGACCCACCAGAGGGCAATTATCCACCAAGCATGCAGAGGAGAGGGTGTGTTGCTGCTTCTGTGGACTGTCAGTAAACCTATGATTAAGGAGCAGAAGCACCGAAACACGTCAGGCTATGAAAAAAAAAATTGGAATGGAAGTGCCGGTTTGGAAATAAAGTTTCTGATGAAACATCTCCTGGTGAGTGTGTCTTCACTTCAGGACGACAGGGGAATATATATATATACTGTGATCAAGGGAGTGTATCCCGAAACGCTTCGAGTGGTTCCATTTTTGCTGAATAAACACTGCTTTGAAAGCTCATGGTGTCCGTGGTTGCTGTTGGTGCTACGAGGTAACAGCGTGTGTTGGTGTGATGAGGCTCGTCTCCTCACCGCAGACCGCCGTCACAAGAGGAAGGGGAAGGGCGATTACGGTGCGTTGCACTATGCTGCAGTTTGATATATATATATATATATATATATATATATATTATCTACTGGCGGTCGCCAGTAGATAGTTATAGTTAGGACCTATTTTCCATAGGAAATCCGCAACATTCTATTCCCAATAACTTTGGCGCCGGTTGACGAATCTTCGCGAAATTTTCAAAACTTATGGACCGCTCCGGTCCGCTCCTATCCTTAAAGTCTCGGGGTGATTCGTCAAGTGGGGGCCGAGAAAAAAGGGGGGTCCCAAAACGTGTTTTCCCCATGCAATTTTCCATAGGAACCTTTAGTCGCAGCTACAGCCCGAACTGCTGAACGGAATTACACCAAATTTGGCAAAAAGGTAGCTCTTGGTTCAGAGTTGTGCCTTTTGGTTAAATGGTGTAAATCCGTTCAGTAGTTCCTGAGAAAATCAAAAGTAAAATCACATATATATCTGGGCGGAGCCTAACCACACATGTCATTGTGAGATCTGATTGGCTGTCAGCACTTCATCCTGGAATTGCTGGCAGCCATCTTGGGACCAATATGCATGATAGTACCCCATTGAAATGCATTGTAGTGAATCAAAGATTTTGAGGGTTACCAAAAGGGGAACTATAAAGGGTGATAACAGACTTTAGTTACATTAGAATTCATTTGTTGATGGTACCATACTAATTTCAGGAATTGTGGTGTGTTCTAAGGTGATTTTACCCTGTGAAAAACCTTCTGCTGGGATATCATGAATCATGTTTGAGAGAAAACTATTTTCACATGCTTGTCCCATAGAGTTTTGGAAGGTGCTCCAGAAGCTAAAATGAGAGCATATTTTCTGTAAATTCACATTATCTTTCTCAGTCATGTGAGAATGAAGTCTGACATTCTCAGTAAAACATGTACATCCAACAAGGGCAGAGACTGTCAGTTGATTCCTTTGTGTTCTACTGCAGCTTCCCAGAGTGTTCTAAAGAACAACTAGAGTGCTAACAGCCTTACTTATGACAAAAGTATGGCACACCTGAAGCCATCTTGATTGGAATAAACTGGTAACACTTAAAACAATTAATTTAAAAAGGAACAAAATGATGGGGTTCATTTTGTCATAGAAATTATGGTTAGTGCTGTAGAAAGAAAAATTAGGACGTTTCAAGTGTGATCTCAAATATCTTCCTGTTATATTTCAACAGGAGCAGCCTGCCAGTTGATGCCTTTGTGTTCTACTGCAGCTTCCCAGAGTGTTCTAAAGAACAACTAGAGCGCTAACTGCCTTACTTATGACAAAAGTATGGCACACCTGAAGCCATCTTGATTGGAATAAACTGGTAACACTTAAAACATTTAATTTAAAAAGGAACAAAATGAGGGGTTCTTTTTAAATAGAAATTATGGTTAGTGCTGCAGAAAGAAAAATTAGGGCATGTTTTAAGTGAGATCTCAAATCCTCTTCTATTTCATTAAAAAAGTCTGACATGCAGACTGAAACAATCACTTTCAATACCAGCAGCAGACTTCCAGTTAACTCCCTGGTGAGCAGTAGCTTTACTACAGTGATCTAATGAGCAACTAGAGTGCTAACATTCTGAATTTATGGCAAATGTGAGACACATCTGAATGCCTTCTTGATGGAATCAAAGTAAAAAACTGAAAGCATTTCCTACTGAGGAGACTGCAGTAAATGAGGAAATTAGGAAACTTCATAACAAAGAAGTCTTCCAAGATGGCCACCAGGGAAAAAAGAGCCCAAATGTAGCACAAATATTACCCAGATGTAGCCCACATATAGCCCAATGACAAAAGTGTGCAAAACACTTTTTATTTTTAGTTTTTTGCAGTTTTATGTAGTGCAGACTGGTCAGGTATTGGAGCGTTGCATCTTAAAACATGACCCCTACACTACAAAAACACCACTGCACTACCCTAAACCCTAAAACACTACCCCCAGCACGACCCCCTACACTACACAAGCACCACTGCACTATCCTAAACCCTAAAACACTACCCCCAGCATGACCCCCTACACTACACAAACACCACTGCACTACCCTAAACCCTAAAACACTACCCCCAGCACGACCCCCTACACTACCCAAACACCACTGCACTAACCTAAATCCTAAAACACTACCCCCAGCACGACCCCCTACACTACCCAAACACCACTGGACTACCCTAAAACATGCCCCCCTACACTACACAAACACCATTGCACTGCCCTAAACCCTAAAACACTAACCCAGCATGATCCCCTATACTACACAAGCACCAATGCACTACCCTAAACCCTAAAACAGTATCCCCAACACGACCCCCTATACTACACAAACACAACTGCACTACCCTAAACCCTAAAACACTACCCAAACACCACTGCACTAACCTAAATCCTAAAACACTACCCCCAGCACGACCCCCTACACCACCCAAACACCACTGCACTACCCTAAAACATGACCCCCTACACTACACAAACACCACTGCACTACCCTAAACCCTAAAACACTACACCCAGCACGACCCCCTACACAAGCACCACTGCACTAACCTAAACCCTAAAACACTACCCCCAGCACGACCCCCTACACTGCCCGAACACCACTGCACTGCCCTAAACCCTGAAACACCAGCCCCTGCACGACCCCCTACACTGCCCGAATACCACTGCACTGCCCTAAACCCTGAAACACCAACCCCAGCACAACCCCCTACACTGCCCGAACACCACTGCACTGCCCTAAACCCTGAAACACCACCCCCTTCACGACCCCCTACACTGCCCGAACACCACTGCACTGCCCTAAACCCTGAAACACCACCCCCAGCACGACCCCCTACACTGCACGAACACCACTGCACTGACCTAAACCCTGAAACACTACCCCCAGCAAGACCCCCTACACTGCCCGAACACCACTGCACTGCCCTAAACCCTGAAAAATCACCCCCAGCAAGACCCCCTACACTGCCCGAACACCACTGCCCTAAACCCTGAAACACCACCCCCAGCACGACCCACTACACTGCCCGGACACCACTGCACTGCCCAAAACCCTGAAACATCACCCCCAGCACGACCCCCTACACTGCCCGAACACCACTGCTCTGCCCAAAACCCTGAAACACCAGCCCCAGCACGACCCCATACACTGCCCGAACACCACTGCTCTGCCCTAAACCCTGAAACACCAGCCCCAGCACGACCCCCTACACTGCCCGAGCACCACTGCACTGCCCTAAACCCTGAAACACCACCCCCAACACGACCCCCTACACTGCCCGAACACCACTGCACTGCCCTAAACCCTGAAACACCATCCCCAGCACGACCCCCTACACTGCCCGAACACCACTGCACTGCCCTAAACCCTGAAACACCATCCCCAGCACGACCCCCTACACTGCCCGAACAACACTGCACTGCCCTAAACCGTGAAACACCAGCCCCAGCACGATCCCCTACACTGCCCGAACACCACTGCACTAACCTAAATCCTAAAACACTACCCCCAGCACGACCCCCTACACCACCCAAACACCACTGCACTAACCTAAAACATGACCCCCTACACTACACAAACACCACTGCACTACCCTAAACCCTAAAACACTACAACCAGCACGACCCCCTACACTACACAAGCATCACTGCACTACCCTAAACCCTAAAACACTACCCCCAGCACGACCCCCTACACTGCCCGAACACCACTGCACTGCCCTTAACCCTGAAACACCAGCCCCTGCATGACCCCCTACACTGCCCAAATACCACTGCACTGCCCTAAACCCTTAAACACCACCCCCAGCACGACCCCCTACACTGCCCGAACACCACTGCACTGCCCCAAACCCTGAAACACCAGCCCCTGCACGACCCCCTACACTTCACGAACACCACTGCACTGCCCTAAGCCCTGAAACACTACCCCCAGCAAGACCCCCTACACTGCCCGAACACCACTGCACTGCCCTAAACCCTGAAACATCACCCCCAGCAAGACCCCCTACACTGCCCGAACACCACTGCACTGCCCTAAACCCTGAAACACCAGCCCCAGCACGACCCCCTACACTGCCCGAACACCACTGCACTGCCCTAAACCCTGAAACACCAGTCCCAGTATGACCCCCTACACTGCCCGAACACCACTGCACTGCCCTAAACCCTGAAACACCACCCCTGCATGACCCCCTACACTGCCCGAACACCACTGCACTGCCCTAAACCCTGAAACACCACCCCTACACTGCCCGAACACCACTGCACTGCCCTAAACCCCGAAACACCACCCCTGCACCACCCCTACACTGCCCGAACACCACTGCACTGCCCTAAACCCTGAAACACCACCCCCAGCACGACCCCCTACACTGCCCGAACACCACTGCACTGCCCTAAACCCTGAAACACCACAACCCTGCACGACCCCCTACACTGCCCGAACACCACTGCACTGCCCTAAACTCTGAAACACCACCACCGCACGACCCCCTACACTGCCCGAACACTACTGCACTGCCCAAAACCCTGAAACACCACCCCCAGCACGACCCCCTTTACTGCCCGAACACCACTGCACTGCCCCAAACCCTGAAACACCACCCCCAGCACGACCCCCTACACTGCCCGAACATCACTGCCCTAAACCCTGAAACACCACCCACTGCGCGACCCCCTACACTGCCCGAACACCACTGCACTGCCCTAAACCCTGAAACACCACCCCCTGCATGACCCCCTACACTGCCCGAACACCACAGCACTGCCCTAAACCCTAAAACACTCCCCCCAGCACGACCCCCTACACTACCCGAACACCACTGCACTGCCCTAAACCCTAAAACACTACCCCCAGCACGACCCCCTACACTACCCAAACACCACTGCACTGCCCTAAACCCTAAAACACTACCCCCGCATGACCCCCTACACTACCCAAAGACCACTGCACTACCCTAAACCCTAAAACACTACCCCCGCATGACTCCCTACACTACCCAAAGACCACTGCACTACCCTAAACCCTAAAACATGACCTTCTACACTACACAAACACCACTGCACTACCCTAAACCCAAAAACACTACCCCAGCACGACCCCCTACACTACACAAACACCACTGCACTACCCTAAACCCTAAAACACTACCCCCTACACTACACAAACACCACTGCACTACCCTAAACCCTAAAACACTACCCCGAGCAGTAGCCCCTACACTACCCAAACACCATTGCACTACCCTAAACCCTAAAACACTACCCCCAGCAGTACCCCCTACACTACCCAAACACCACTGCACTACCCTAAACCCTAAACCACTACCCCCAGCACGACCCCCTATACTACCCAAACACCACTGCACTACCCTAAACCCTAAAACACTACCCCCAGCACGACCCCCTACACTACCCAAACACCACTGCACTACCCTAAACCCTAAAACACTCCCCCCAGCACGACTCCCTACACTACCCAAACACCACTGCACTACCCTAAACCCTAAATCTACCCCCAGCATGACACCCTACACTACACAAACACCACTGCACTACCCTAAACCCTAAAACTCTACCCCCAGCATGACCCCCTTCACTACCTAAACACAACTGCACAATTTGTTACAGGCGTTGCAACGCAGGCCTGTGGTGCTTACTGAAGGTACCTGGTGGGCTAGTTGGGCCCCAGGGACCCTCAGGATTCAAGGTAACCTAATCCCCTAACTTAAAACGCGCCACGGGGCGCGTTTGCACAGTGGTGAAGGGAGGGGGCGGGGCCTCAGGTGACATGTGCGCAAACACGCCCTGTGGTGCGTTTTAAGTTGGGGAATTAATTCCCCTTGAATCCTGAGGGACCCTGGGGGCCAACTAGCCCACCAGGTACCTTCAGTAAGCACAACAGAGTTGCGTTGCAGAGAGGTGAAAAAAGGTGCGTGGCCTCGGGACGCCTCTCTGCAACTCAGCTCTGTGGTCCTAACTGTAGGTACCTGGGGGACTAGTTGGGCCCCAGGGACCCTCAGGATTCAAGGGGACTTAATCCCGCAACTTAAAACGCGCCACGGGGCGCGTTTGCACACATGTCACCTCAGGCCCCCCCCTCCCTTCACCACTGTGCAAACGCGCCCTGTAGCGCGTTTTAAGAGGTAGTTTTAATCCCCCTGCCCTATTATGTACTAGGGACTTACAGAGGAGGTCATGCTAATCACAGGGGTACCCCAACGCATAGTGTTCCCTAGTGTATGTAGGTGTTTTCACTGTATTCTAAGTGTCTTTTAGCATAGCACTGGCTCTGGTTAGTCAGAGTCAGTTACCACCAGTACCCATCTGAAAAAGTTGTGGACAAAGGATGATTTTGCAACAAGGCCTCTTTCTGCTCCTCTGTTGGTTCTTTCTGCACATCTTTTGCTTCTTCCTGCACTTTTCTTCGTCTTTGTGGACTTCTGTTGCTTTTTTCTGCATTTCTTTTGCTTCTTTCTGTGCGTTTTTTCTTCTTTCTTCACATGTCCTACCTCTGTAGGCATAGTTAGAAACTAGCATTTAAAAAACCTTTGAAATTCACTTAAAAATCATTGGTTTCAGGCACGTGATAGTTAGAAATTAGCATTTAAAAAACCTTTGAAATTCACTGAAAAAACCATAGATTTCAGACACGTTATAGTTAGAAATTAGCATTTAAAAAACCTTTGAAATTCACTGAAAAAACCATAGGTTTTAGGGACAGTTATAGTTAGTTGGACATTTCACTCGTACAAAACCATAGAAATTCCCCCGTTATAGTTAGTTCAGCTAACTATAACTCGCGCCCGTAATGCACTGCTGATGATGTCACATATTACATCACTCATGACATGGTCAGTGACATCACTGATGACATCACTGATGACATCTCAAATGACATCACTGATGACATCACTGATGACATCATCCATGTGATAATTTCATGCATCTTCTCTCACCCTAATATAACTTTTGATACACCCACTCTAAATTACAGACTGCCATTCTCAAAACCATACACACTCCAATACCAATAACTACATACCCACTCACTGATTCTTAGGTCTACACACACACATCTACTCACTCACCCGTACAGTCACTCATACTTATAGTCACTCAGTACAGGACTATTATATGCACTCATACACCTATATAAACACTCACACACCGCCACTCATCCATAGAGGTACTCACACACCTAGTCAGTCATGCAAAAAATTAATCACACACCCATTTACTCACCTATACAGTTATACACACACCAGCTCACTTACTCATACAAATACTAGCACATTCTTACGCTCTTATACAATAACTGATACAAGCACACATGCATCCATACAGCCACTCTCACAATTACACACTCTCACTTATAGCCATTTAAATACTCTAACACACATATATACTGCCTGTTACATATGTAGTTACTCGCACATGTACCACCGAGATATACATTCACTCACTAACACACCCATACACACACTCACCCACCCAAGCAGTCCATCACAGATGCACTCTTGAAATCATGCACCCAGTGAATCCCCCACTCACACATCTATGTACAGAGTCACACACACCCCACCCACACAAACACTCAGGCAGCCATACAGATACTCATAGAACCAATCAATAACCCATATAGACACTCATGTAGCTATTCGCAAATCCATGCATTCACTTACACACCAACAAACAGACGGATACAGACATTAACACAGTTTAGTCACTAACCCATGCATTCAGTAAGATACGTTTAATCACTCACTTGTAGAGTCAGTCACGCACGTACTAAATCATCCATTCAGACACTTATACACCCACTCATTCTTCAATACGCCTTTCCCTATATATATTAAACATATTTAAACTTTACAGAAACACACAGTCACTGGATGATGTCATCAGTGATGTCATCAGTGATGTCACTGACCATGTCATGAGTGATGTAATATGTGACGTCATCAGCAGTGCATTGCGGGGCGCGAGTTATAGTTAGCTGAACTAACTATAATGGGGGAATTTCTATGGATTTGTACGAGTGAAATGTCCAACTAACTATAACTGTCCCTAAAACCTATGGTTTTTTCAGTGAATATATATATATTCACTGAAAAACCATAGGTTTCAGGCACGTTATAGTTAGAAATTAGCATTTTAAAAACCTTAGAAATTCACTGAAAAACCGTAGGTTTCAGGGACGTTATAGTTAGTTGGAGATTTCACTCGTACAAAACCAGAGAAATTCCACCGTTATAGTTAGTTCAGCTAACTATAACTCACGCCCGCAATGCACTGCTGATGACGTCACATATTACATCATTCATGACATGGCCAGTGACATCACTGATGACATCTCAAATGACATCACTGATGACATCATCCACGTGATAATCTGATGCACCTCCTCATACCCTAATATAACCATTGATACACCCACTCTAAAATACAGACTACCATTTTCAAAACCATAGACACAGCAATACCAGTTAGTACATACCCACTCACTAATTCCTAGGTCTACACACACATCCACTCATTCACCCATACAGTCACTCATACATGCAGTCAACCATCAATGCAGCATTATCATATGCACTCACATATCTATACAGACACTCACACACTGCCACTCATCCATAGAGTTACTCACACACCTAGTGTGTCATGCAAAGAATCAATCACACTCCCATTTACTCACCTATACAGTTGTACACACATCACCTCACTTATTGAAACATATACTAACACACACTTAAACTCTTATACAATAACTAATACAAGCACACACTGATCCATACAGCCACTCTCACAATCAGTCACTCTCACATATAGTCATTTATACATTCCAACACTTACATATACTGTGTTTCACATATGCAGTTACTCACACATGTACCACTGAGGCATCCATTCACTCACCAACACACCCATACACACACTCAACCACCCATACACCCCTTCACAGATGCACTCTTGAACCCATACACCCAGTGAATCACCTACTCACACATCTATGCACACACCCCCACCCACCCACAGAGACACTCAGGCACCCATACAGATACTCAGACAACCAATCAATAACCCATATAGACACTCATGTAGCTACTCACCAACCCATGCAGCCACTTACACATCAACTGACAGACTAATACAGACATTCACACAGTTTAGTCACTAACCCATGCTTTCAGTAAGACACGATTAATCACTCACTTATACAGTCAGTTACGCACCTACTAAATCATCTATTCAGACACTTATACACCCACTCATTCTTCAATACAGCTTGGCATATATATAAAACATATTTAAACTTTAAAAAAACCACAGTCACTGGATGATGTCATCAGTGATGTCATTTGAGATGTCATCAGTGATGTCACTGACCATGTCATGAATGATGTAATATGTGACGTCATCAGCAGTGCATTGTGGGGGCGCGAGTTATAGTTAGCTGCACTAACTATAACGGTGGAATTTCTCTGGTTTTGTACGAGTGAAATCTCCAACTAACTATAACGTCCCTGAAACCTATGTTTTTTTCAGTGAATTTCTAAGGTTTTTTAAATGCTAATTTCTAACTATAACGTGCCTGAAACCTATGGTTTTTTCAGTGAATATATATATATATATATCCAAAGCAGTATTCCACCTGGGGCCAGCCGAACTCACGGCGGGTGCAACCGGGAAGCGGTGGTGGAAACCTCTTAAAAAACAGCAAAAAACAAGGAGTTTATAATACTCCCAAGGTCCGGTGCACTCACGGGGTGTGTGTCGGCTATAAAACATCCGCAGACGCGTTTCTGGCTCTTGCCGTCATCAGTGCAGAAAAGCCGTCAATAAAACAAACACAGTCATTTAAAACGGTCCTGCCATATGGTTGGTGGATCCTTGGCCAATGAAGGGCCAGCAATGGGGCGTCACTGTCTTCATTATTTATTGCCTAATGCAATTTCTATGGCGCTCCCATCGCTAAAAAAATCAATTGGCAGCCGTGATAACTGTGCCTGTACATTCCCTCGCCTGCCACTGGATTAAAAACAAAAACACTGTGAGTGTCCCACATATGGTGAAACACTCTAGCTTTGTATATGCCATGACCTAAATAGGTCGACAGAGTCCGTAAGCGGCGGTTCAGGCAGCCCAAATTGAATCCAAAGTAGTATTCCACCTGGGGCCAGCCGAACTCGCGGCGGGTGCAACCGGGAAGCGGTGGTGGAAACCGCTTAAAAAACAGCAAAAAACAAGTAGTTCATAATACTCCCTATATATATATATATATATATATATGTATATATATATATATATATATATATATATATATACATATAGGCTTTTTATATTTAAAAAAATACAAAAAACTAAATGTAATGTGAAATATATTTTTTAATAATAGTGTTATGTTTTATATATATGTATAAAGGTTGTATTTCGGAACCACGAATTCACTAACCACGCCTGCCTTAACAACGCGGTCTTAATAACGACCGTGTCTTAACCATGCATACCTTTACCACGCATGCCTTTACAACAAATTTAGTTGTAATGGCTTAATTGGTAAAATCATTTGCGTGGTTAAGATTATGCCCTAACACCCGCCCTGAGTCCAAAAACCCTGTCACCTGCCCAGAGTTCTACCCCGACCCCAGTCCTAAAATCTGCCCAACACCCTGCCCTAACTCCGAAAAGCAGACCCCAGCCCTGAAAACAAATCCACTCCAGCACTAAAAACACCCCATCCCCCCTGTGCCCTGAGCCAGAAAACCCCATCCTGAGCCCTACCCCCCCTGCCCTGAGCCCTAAATCCTTGACCCCATATTTAAAAAACATCCCAGCCCCCCGCACTGAACCCTAAACCACCCCTGACCCACCCCCAGCCCTGAAAACTACCCAGACCCACCCCCAGCCCTCTGCCCTAAAAGCAGAGCCGAGAAAACTACCCCCGACCCACCCCCAGCCCAAAACCTACCCTGACCCACCCCCAGCCCACAAAACTACCCCCAACTCACCCCCAGGTGAGAAAACTAACCCCCCTGCCCTAAACCCTAAAACCTTGACCCCATATTTAAAAAACATCACTGCCCCCCACCCTGAGCCCTAACTACCCCTACTCACCCCAAGCCCACAAAACGACCCCTGACCCACCCCCAGCCCACAAAACTACCCTCAATACACCCAGCCCGCCACCCTAAAATCAAAGCCCAGAAAATGACCTTGTTCCACCCCAGCTCACAAAACTACCCACGACCCACCTCCCCAGCCCACAAAACTTCCCACAACCCCCCAGCCTCAAACAAAGGTACTCACCAGCTCACTTCCGACCCTCTGCCCGCTCACTTCCGTCCCGCAGACTAGAGTGCTAACTACCACTGACGTCTGAACCACGCATATGGGTGGTAAAGGCATATGCGTGGTTTAGATGTCCGTGGTTACGCCTGCGGTGTTCAGCCATGTGTAGTACAGACTACGTGGTTTAGGCTGTTTCCCATGTATAAACATAAAACCACATGTATATTTATGTGTGTATGTTTATGTAAGTATATATTTATATTTAGGGGCCGATTACGATGCCGTAGTAAACGGCTCCGACCCTCGGTTGGTTCCGTTCCAACAGCATCGTAATCAGCAGTTTGGATTCATTTCCGACCGACCCATTTGGATGGAGTCCGTTGGAAATTAATCCAAAGAGGATTTCCGCATGGCTTCTGAAGGGTTCAGAGAGCCTGCCTGCCATTCGGAAAGCCTCCTGTAATTCCAAGGGCGGCTTTTACCGCCTGAGAGATTACAATGTTGGATTCCGTCACAGAAAGGCTGTTGGAAGTCGACTTTGGGGGCCCCCAGCATGGTGCAGGGTTGAACTGCACCTCTTCTCTTTACAATGAGAGCATGCATTCCGGTCGGAATGCATGCTCCCATTGTAAAGAATAGGACTGCGACCGAACAGTGTTCGGTCGCATCCTAATTGCTGGGTTGGGACTGCCGACAGGAGGTCGGCCGGCCCCAGTACCCAATCGATGTTGGACGAACTCAGGCATATTAATGTTATATATTAAAATATTTAAAATGTATCATTTTAAACTATATGTTTATATAAAAAATAGATTTTTTTAAATGTTTTGACAACATTAGTATTAAAAGATAATTTTTCCCAATATTTTTCTACATACCTTTATAAGTATAGGGAAGCAATTTTTTTCGTGCTTGATATTTTTGACATGATATTTATGTGTCACAATATTTTTGTGATCGATATTGTCAATGATCCACAAAACTACCTTGATCCTTGGTTTTTGTCGACGAGGATGCAGGGTGCAGCCGATCGATGTGTCAGTGATTCCCACATAGGGCCCGATTCCGATCTCGTTCGGAAAGCATTCCAAACGAATAGGTTCTGGAATGCTTTCTGACCGACTTGACCACGAGCCTTCCGAGCGGCGGACTACGATGCATTGCATGTTAAACTCCAAACGAGTCGTACGGAATGCTATCCGTCTGACCGAACCATCAGGAAACAGGCCTGATGCGACCGACTCGTTCGGAAACACTCAAGAATACCATTCCGGGTACGAACCAGACTCGGTTTAATCCGCGAGCAGATGACGATGCATCCGACGCGGTTCCGGAACCGTGTCGGTCTGTGTATCAAATGTCAGGGGGGAATAGTCAAAAACAGTCAAAACAACCATTGGCAATGCCGAATAAAAAAAAATGAAGCCACACAAACAAATCAACCTATATAATGGGCCAACACCATGACCATGATCCTTTGCTACATCTGCTAATAGGTCCAAGGAGCCAACACCACACATTCCCTGTTCTCTGCCTCACACACTCACACTTCACACACCGCACAACTTGCAAAGATTTAAATTCATACAAATTCTCACAAACACACAATCTTTTTCATATTCACACTCACCCTCACCTTCACACTCACACTTACCCTCACCTTCACCCTCACCCTCACCATGGCCAAAAGGATGAAGCCACGTTTTTCAGATAAGGAGTTGGAAGTGCTTGTAGATGTAATAGTCAGAGTAGAGCCACAGTTATTTGGGAACCAAGTCCAACATACTCCCCTGGCCCAGCGAAATAGGATGTGGGTGAGGATAGTCAACAAGGTGAACGCTGAAGCACCTTGCATGCACACAATGGATGATATCAGGAACAGGTCCTACGATGTGCGAAGGAGGGTCAAGAAACTGCTAGGCAGGGAACATGCCCAAAGCCAGCAGACTGGCGGTGGCCCTCCTGCACAACCTGTCCACTTCACTTCCTGGGAGGAGAAGGTACATGCCATCCTTCTGGCAGAGAGCGTCCATGGACTTACGGAAGCACCAATGACTGGTAAGTACCCATTTCACATTAAAATTAAGTTACCAATTACACCCCTAGAGACATCACTGTAAAAGATAAAGTTAAACAAATGACTGTTTTAACGTAGAAAACAAAACGAGTCAAAGAGCATGTGATGTGTATGTCAGATTGATAACAAATATACCTGCAATTAAATTGAAAATGAACCAAACTATTGCCATGTACATACTTCTCACAAACTCACACCAAGGCCTTGTGCTCCAAACAACATGCACCAGTGTCAGTCATCTTGCCAGTACTTTTCCACTCACTCATAGGAAAGCTGAGTCACAGGTATGCTGTTTGGGATGGCTGGGAAGGTGGGTCTGGGTACAGGCCACATGGGACTTGTAGTCGCAGCAAACACTCCTCCTCACACACAGCCCAAACATACCCACTGGAACTATGCATCCCTCACAGTGAGTGGAAATGTACTAGCAAGATGGCTGACCCTGAAGACTAGTGTGAGGAGCACAAGGAACTAATGGGATTGTGGTTAAGTCAACACCAGGCACCAGTGTTAGACATCTTGAGAGTAGACTTACATCCACTGTCAGTCAGCCAGAGACCCAGATGAGCTGTTAGGGCAGTGTGGGAGGAGGTGTGTTTGCACTGACTACATCTCCCATCGGGCCCTGTCCCACACACGCCCTCACACACAGCCCAACCAGCCCACCTGGGGCTATGCTTTCTCTGATGGTGAGTGGAAATCTACTGGCAAGATGGCTGACACTGGGGACTTGTGTGAGGAGCACAAGGAATTGATTATAGTTGTGGTCAACTCTGACACCATGCACAAGTGTCAGACATCTTGCAAGTATACTTGCCATCATTGTCCGGACACCACTTTTCCTGGTGGCATGGTTGTGCCGGGTGGGAAGGTGTGTGTAGGATAGAGCCTGATGGGAGATGTAGTCAATGCAAACAATCTTCCTCCCACTCTGCCCAAAAAGCTCATCTGGGCCTGTGGCTACCTGACAGTGAATGGAAGTCTACTATCAAGATGTCTGACAATGGTGCAAGTAGTTTGAATGGACTACATCTCCCATCAGGGCCTTGTCCTCCGGACACCATGCAGCAGTGTCAGCCATCTTGCCAGTACATTTCCACTCACTATGAGGAATGTGTAGTTCCTGTGGGTCTTTTTGGGCTGTGTGTGAGGAGGAGTGTTTGCTGCGACTACAAGTCTCATCAGGCCTGTGACCACACCCAACTTCCCAAACAGCTCCAAAGCACACCAGATAGAGTGGTGATCAGACAATGAGGGGTAGTGTACTTACAACGTGTCTGACACTGGTGCCTGGAGTCAGAGTTGACTACTAATCACATCTTCGCCTTGTCCTCCAAACACAAGTCGCCAGTGTCAGCCATCTTGCCAGTACATTTCCTTTCACTGTCAGGGACTGCATAGTTCCAGGTCTGCTGTTTGGTCTGGCTGGGAAGGTGTGTGGAGGACAGGGCATGATGGGAGTTGAAGTCAGGACAAACACTCCTCCTCACACCCAGACCAACAAGTCCACCATAAACCATGCTTACCTGACAGTAAGTGGAAATGTACTGACAAAATGGCTGACACTGGGGACTGGTGTCTGGACAACTACGCTCTGCCGGAAGTAGTGGACAAATAGGCACCAGTCATCAGTGACAGCCATCATGCAAGTACATTCACACTCACTGTCAGGGAAGCTGAGTTTCAGGTAGGCTTTTGCTGATGGGTGGGAAGGTGTGTGTGAGACAAGGCCTGATGTGACTTGTAGCCATTGCAAATATTCATCCTCACACCCAGCCATGCTAATTACTCTGGGCCTATGCTTACCTCACAGTGAGGGGAAGAGTACTGGCAAGGTGGCTGACACTGCTGCATGGTGTTGCAGTCAAGTCAGAGAACAGGCACCAGTGTAAGCCATGTTGTTAGTACACTTCCACTCACTGTCAGGTAAGCATGGTTCCTGGTGGGCTGTTTAGGAGGGGTGGTTGGAGGAGTGTGAGCCCTGACTACATCTCCCAGCAGGCCCTGTCCTACACACTCTATCCACCCAGCACAAATAGCACACCCGGAACTAAGCATACCTGATAGTAAGTGGCTATGTACTGGTATGATAGATTACACTGTGGACTGCTGTGTTGACCACAAGGCACTGTTGGGATGTGTGGCCAAATCACAAACCAGGCACAAGTGTCACACAGCTTGTTAATACATTTCCAATCACTATCAGGAACCCATTCTGACATGTGGTCAGTTATCCCTGGGTGGGAAGAGTGTGTGAACGACAGAGCCTGGTGGGAGTTGGAGTAATGGCAAACACTCCTACACCCACCCAGAATAACCACTTCATCTGGAACTATGCCTACCTGACAATGAATGGAAGTGCACCAGCAAGATGCCTGTCACTGGGGCATGCTGTTTGGGGCACAAGGTCTTTTTTTGGAATTTGGATCCAAGTTTAACACCATGCACCAGTGTCAGCATCCTTGCTAGTGCACTTGACCTCACTGCCAGTTAGCCACAGTCACAAATGACTTAGCTGGGATGTGTGGAAGGTGGAGTATTTGGAAAGGCTACATCTCACATCAGGCACTGTCCAACATAAACCTTCCCAAACATCACAAACAGACCAACAGTAACTAAGATTGACCACAGTGTTTTGGAATTTATTAGCAGGATGCATGACACTGGGCCCTGGTGTCAGACTTTTCTACAAATACCAACAGTGACTTGTGCTGAAAACACCAGGCACCAGTGTCAGCCATATTTGTCAGTACATATCCACTCACTCTCAAGAAGGCATAGCTTCAGGGGAGTTGTTTTTGCACGGTGGAAAGAGTGTGTGTAGGGCCTGATGGTAGTACTGACCATTGCAAATACTCCTCCTCCCATCCAGCCATACAAGTCCACTATGAACCATGATTACCTGACATTGAGTGGACATGTAACAATAAAATGACAGAGACTGGGGACTGATGTTTGGAACAGAAGGCAATGAGGGGAGTTGTCTTAAAGTCAGACACCAGTTCCCAGTGTCAGACAGCTGGCAGGGACATTCTGACACACTGTGAGGTAAGCTTATGTCCTATTGGCCTGTTTGCGCTGGGCAGGAAGGTGTATGTAGGACTGGGCCTTATGGGAGTCGGAAGAACAGCAAACACTCCTACACACACACAACACAACCACTTCATCGGGGGCAATGTATACCTCACAGTCTGTCCATTTGTACTATCAAGATGGCAGACAATGGGGACTGCTATCTGAACCTATCACAACTGCCACATTTGCCTATGTGCTACAAACACCAGCCACCAGTGAGAAATATCTTGCAAGTACACTTACCAACATTTTGGGACAACACTCTTCCTGGTGGCCTGGTGGGGATGGGTGGCAGGAGGGGTGTAAGTTTCACAATTAGAGCACGAGCACTCAAACCTCAGTTTAACATAGTTCTTTGACACAAAATGGCTGAAAGCAGAGTCTGTGAACTCATCTGACCATGGAGTGAATGTACAAAATACATTATCTGTGCAGGCACAAAGCTAAGTAATCACACATTTTGCTACTCACAGCCATTCACATGTGTACAATGAGATGAGACAAGAAGCACCTCACTCACTACATTTCCACGACTTTCTGGGTCAGTCAAAAGAATGTGAGAGTGTAGGCAGCCACACTAATGTGACTGCTAAAGACATGCAATAATCCCAGTACACAGGCAAAAAATTATACCTACATAGGGAGAGAAAGAATATGTATCTCACTGTGAAAGTTAAGATGTGGACAACACAGACCCACCTGTGTCATTCACAGGGTGTCAGGAACCAGTCAATGTCTTTGGACATGTAATGTGAACGAAACACAACATGCCCATTTATACACATAGCATGTCCGATAATTCCCCTTTTGTCAGAAATACATAGTTTTCCAAAAAAATAGGCAGCATCATGGATGAAGGTGGCAAATCTATCCACATCAAATCATCATTAGGTTCAGTAGACTATGTAATGTGAATGATTTGAGGGTCTGTGGACATTAACAGCAGTCATTGTCTTATGTTTGTAGCCACAGGGCTAGCTGGGGACACCACTGGATCCATCCAGGACAGCCAGGCCCAGACTCTGGTCGAACAGGAGTTCTCCAGCGTTGATGTCTCACATCCAATCACCAGACGTGAAGGCCCTACCTGGACATCTGCTTTGGATCACCGCACAGCACGGGCGGCAAGATCTGGATCCTCTGCGACCACTCCCGACTCAGCAGACAACACACAGCTGGCCCCTAACCACATGGACACAGCAGCCCGGGACAACAACAACAGCAACAAGGGCACTCTGGTATTGCCGGACAACAACACCACTGTCAACAATGAAGGAGGCTCTTTGTTTGCTGTGCCAGCAGCAACTGGTCCTGCTTGGCTGAGTAGGGGTGGTGGGAGGGGCCATGGGCACAGGCACCATCATGCAGCTGGTGCTGCTGATGAGGAGACTCAAAACCTCTCCAGAATCCTCCATACTTATGAGGATTCACAAGAAGAAATGTGCCAGGGCAAATGGGATCCTCAGGACCATCCAACAGCAGCAGGCAGCCCACTATGAGAAAATGAACAGGTACATGGACAAAATTGATGACCTGACTGCGGTGCACAGGTACATTCTCATGGTTGTACGATGGTACAACGCAGGTAATTATTTTGCATGTCTTTGCCACGCATTTTTTAGCGTGCATGTTTTTACCGCGAATATGCATTTACAACGCATGCCAATACCACGCATTGTTTTTAGATTTAAAAACATTGTATTTGTGGGGGAAGACCCCCCACCCCTCCAACTTACCTTAAATTCGTGGTATTGGCATGCGCTGTAAATGCATATTCGTGGTAAAAATATGTGTGCTAAAAAATGTGTGGTAAAGGGACAACGAGGTAAAAACCTCATTGTAAAGGCTGTTTCCCCATTCTCACCTGCCTCCACCAGATTGCCACCAACATGTCCACTCCTCCCTGTGTGCCCTCAACATCAGGTGCATCATCATCTGCAACAGCCACAGGGAGGGATGTTGACTCTGGCGGAGAGCACCCTGCACCACCGCTGCCTGCACCTGAGTGTACCCCTGAAAAACGTGGAGTCGGTCGTCCGAAGAAGAAACGGTGAGAGACAGATGGCTACGCATCACCCCAGGAAGTGACTACCTGCTCCTGATATCCTCCATTGTGTGCCAAGCGTTCACTTTGTTGACGATCATTGAACTGTCCCATATTGGCTGGAGGGCCTAAGTTGGAATATAGACTCTAATAACTGTGGATCTACTTTGGAATATTTAATCTACACACACTGCCAACTCTTATCAGCACTTTGTTTTCTGTTTTTTTGTTGAGTACCCCACCATGTTGTGACTAATTTCATCACATCATGCACTAAAATAAATCACTTTGCACAAAAAACTTGCTCATGTTGTGACTTTGAATTCCAAATGTACAAATTGCAATGTAGCAGAAAATCACACTGAAGAAAGTGTGTACAACATTGGTTACATATCACTTTAAAAATGTTAACTACTGGATTGTGAGGAAATGGACCTTGTCACAGCATGATAGATAGACATAACCGGGTTATCACACAAACCATAGGACATGGAAAAGATGCATATCAAGTCCATAGCCAAAAATACTAGCACCCTATGCAAGCACAATCAACAATCATTGTCAGAAAAGTATTCCATCATGGAGCATGTGTTGTAGCAGAACAATCTTTGGATGTGTGAAAACAGACACGGCACACCACAATGTTGAGCACGGGTTTATTCTCCGGATACAACCTGGCGCATCAACCCAATGTCAATTCACATTACACAGTAACAAAATGCTCACAAGTAAAGAAAAATGAACATCAGTTTAAAAGAAAGTGCGTGCCAGGGATTTTCACAGCAGTTCAATTTTGGAGTATGTCACAGCATCAGGGGTCTTGTGAGGTCACAATTCTGCAGTTGACATGGCAAAGTACCCTGGTAAGGAGAAACATATAACAGAGTCAGGCCACAGGACTATGGCAGTTCATTTTGCTAACAATGTCATCTGAAGCATAAGAGTACAGTGTGGACATGAGCTAGGATTCACATTAACACTGTACATGTTAATTTACCCCTTTCAAAAACATTCCATACAACAAAAATAATGACAATTTTCATACACTCACAAACATACATACACATTTTCCACCAGCAACACAACAGCAAACAGTTGGGGTTAGTTACCTCCTCTCATTGCATACTTACAATCATGTGAAAAAGTTGTGGATAAGCTGTTGTCTCAAATCCATGCCGTCATCATCATCTCTACTGTCATCATGTACCAGGCCAGGATCCTCCCTTGCTGGCGGCTGCTGGTCTCCGTCGCCCTTTATGAGTGAAATTTCCTTCCGTATAGTCAGGTTGTGGAGCAAGCAGCGATGATCTTGCACACCTTCAATTGGGCATATTGGAGGGTTCCTCCCGTCCGATCCAGACAGTGGAATCTTGTCTTCAAAAGGCCAAAAGTCCGCTCAATGACTCACCAACCCCTACCATGGGCCTCATTAAACACACTTCTGCAGGTGTGACTGGCTTACGAAGTGGTGTCAACAACCAAGGCTGGTTGGGGTATCCAGAGTCTCCTACATTTAATAGAGAAAAAAGATTCAGTTGTCTTACAACAGACCACTATCTGACATACAATCAATACACACCACAACACACACATGCCACATCACCTACCAACAAGCCAGGCATGGTCAGGTTGTAGCGGAGACATCAAACGGGGGATGGCCCTGTTCCTCCTGATATATGCATCATGTGTCGATCCTGGAAAACGGGCACAGATGTGGGAGATTGACATGTCAGCCATACATACCACCTGGACATTAATTGAGTGGTAATGTTTGTGGTTGCGACACACAACCTTATTTGCTTGTGGTGGAACCAATGAAACGTGGGTGCCATCAATTGAGCCAATGATATGGGGTATCTGTCCCAGTGCATAAAATTGTGCCTTGATGTCTGACAACTCTCCAGGCTTTAGGAACTTGATGTACTGTTCCAGGTAATGGAGCATTGCCTCCAAAGCATCACAAAGGACACGGCTGAACATGGTTTGTGACATACCACCAGAAGTGACCACTGTGTATTGGAAAGTACCAGTGGCAAAGAAATGTAAAGCTGCCATGAACTTCACTTTGAGCGTCAGTGCAGTTGGATATGTACGACCATGCAGATGTGGTGCCAACTGATCTGACAACTGTTCAATAATTGCCCTGGTAAATTGGTACTTCCTAATGGTGTCACGTTCTTCCATGGTCTGTAGGTCTGGAAAGGGCCTGTACACTGGAGGTCGTCTGCGGTATCTTTGTGTAGAGTGTAAACACAGTTGGTGTCAGGTCACAATGTACCAAGCAACATGTATTGAGACAAATAGAACATGAAATATGCACACAACTGAAGCTACAGAACAATAGAAATACAGATTAAAATTTGCATGGATGGCCTTAGATACATATCACACAATCAGTACCATTCCAAGACATGTCACCAAGGTATGGTGACACAGCAATTATAGTGGTGTAGTGTACGAATCACTAGTGTCTGACATCATTAATGTGAGCAAGCATCACATACACAACAGTTACACAGAAAAATAAGTAAATATTTATGTTTTTTGTGAACAATTGCATGTTCAATAGGTAGACAGAATAGGATCATGTGATGCAAGAGATGTGTGACACCTGATATACACAGCGTCTCACAAACTCAATCATGCCCACCACTGTCACAGTGTGGACACTGTCATGTTGTCATGTCTACATTACACATACAATCACATACACAAACTTTGTCCAATGTTGATGATGCAAATATATGTAACAACACCATCCACTGACGTCTTGGACACACAGATAGACTAGTAATTCACATTACACAAACAAGCTGAAGAGGCAGATTAATGTCACTGTCTACTCATCCAAAGGTACAAGCTTTAGCCATCACTTACACAACAGACATCTACAGTCTGAAATTAAGACAATTGCACAATGGGACATACAGTCCCCAAATGCAGTGACAATGCAAGAATGCACGTGTACATCCACAAAAATGTAATTGACATTGTGACCAATCCTATGCGGATTACTGGATTTCTCCAGCTACATGCTGGAATTCGCCTATGAAACAGTGTGTCATGTGCCCCTCAAGGTTAGCTCCTCATGGGAGTGCATCTTATTAATTAAAAAATCCATTCAATTTAATTTAAAAAGTAATCCATACATATAATGCACAGAAATACAACAATCACAGTAGTGTCTGCTCTGCCGACCGATTACTCGAAGGACACGGTATCCGCATCTAAACCGATTCGGTCACAGCCATTGGCTGTTGGTTGTTATGGTGATTGATGCAGGTGAGTATTCAAAGGACGCGGAATCCGCATCCGAACCAACTCGGTCACAGCCACTGGATGTTTGTTGTTATGGTGATTGTCACAGGTGAGTATTCAAAAGACGAGGTATCTGCATCCGAACCGATTCGGTCACAGCCATTGGCTGTTTGTTGCTATGTTGAGCGACATGCGTTTAGGCTTGTGTCTTCGTCGTGTGGAATCCGACTCGGTTACCTCTCATCACAAATGTATCAAAGTCAAGCAATGTTATGCATTGGACCTATTCGGAAATTGTGACCGACGTGAACTTATCACTTTTGCTGCATGGATTTGAGACCGCCTCTGCTGTTTAGATACAAGTCTGTCTGTTCCCTAGAGACTTCACTTGCCTGCACTACCTGGATCATTCCTGCCCCTCCCCAGCTCTCTGCTGCTGTTACCACATCCTCTGGTAGCCACTATGGCACGGGCACAGCCCAGGGTCCCAGCTTTCTCAGAGGAGGAGAACCAGGCCCTGCTCGACACACTCCTGCCACTGCACAGCCAGATGTATGGAAAACCAGAGGAGCAGGTGAGTGATGATTACAGTGCATTGCCATTGGACATGTGCAATAAACATGCATTACTGGAATTAGGAATCTCATTTGTAAAAATTTAATTTGGGTTGGTGCAAGTTTAACAGTGTGTAGGGACCTGTTCTAGGCAGGTACACTGCTGTAGAAGTGTGTGTACTGGGGCAAACATATCATCACTGTTCTCATGGGACAGAGTAGTCATTGAACAGAAGACTAATGCACATGATGCCATATGCATACCCCTTAGACATTTCTGCCAATCTGACCATGGCCTATGTATAGAAGTGTCTGACTCAGAAACATGTAGCATGTGAACTAAGGGACTGTCACCATGTCATCCTTACAGGTCAACCCCCATGAGAAGGCGAAGATGTGGAGGACCATCGCCCGGAAGGTGCGTGACGTGGGTGTCGCATATCATTGCGTCCATCATTGCCGCAAGAGGTGGCAGGACCTTTGTGGCTGGGCTAAGAATAGCTGAGGTCCAGCTGGGCCTGTCACACCCTGGCAAGAGAGGCGGGCGCAGAACCCTGACCCCCTACATGCTCCGCATCCTAGCAGTGGTCTTCCCTTGGCTGGATGGCCGGTTGAAGGCCAAACAGCAGCAAGGAGGGGGTGAGTATGTGCCTTGTTGCACTTCTATCTTTAATCATGCATGTTGTAATATCTTAGCCTGATGGCACTTTTACAGGTCGTAAGTCTGCCAAATGTACAGTTATTTTCACAAGATGCATATGCAGAAAGATCATTAGATGGCAGGTTATGCCCCTTTCATCAGGGACATGTGAGTAAGTTATGTTCAGGGTAGTAACAGTAGTGCCATGCACATGTGTTCATCAAAATTTCAGAACACATGTGCATGTGGATGAGCTTCAGCAGTAATACCATAGCTTGTCATGTGTCTGCACATTCACTGATGGGTGAGCCTGTTCCCAGTGTGCGTTTAGCAAATCATTGAAGTATGTTGTAATTGGAGCACTCAATTATGGAAAGCCCATGCTTTACATTTTGGCAGAATGTATTGTCTATGTTCAGGCTTAGGTGAGTTTGGCTTGGTCAATGTGCCAATGTGTTGGCCCAGCTGTGCCACTAAGAGTAATCACATGTATCCCATGGGACTATCACAGCTAGGCTAACTCTGGTCACATGTCACAGTGACCTTACACATGATATTGTTGAATACTCCATACTCACCATTCTAAAGACTGAGTCCATGTGTCTGACTCTGAAAGGCTGAGAACACAAGCCATTCAGTGTCAAACACAAGTTGTCACTGGTCGAAACATGCCTGCAATTGTGGGGTATGATGTGAGGTACACAGTCACAACAGTTGACATGTGTGTAAATGCTCTTGACTATTCCTACTTGATGGCTTAGTAAACCATGTGTTTGATGCATGTGTTTTATGCATCACTGTCTGATTCAGAGAAGTCAAATATGCATCAAATTTGCGTTGGTTACCAACATGAGATGTTAAACAGGAGCAATATCAGCTGTAGAAAGTGTGCATAATGTGTAATTGAAGTGAGGGACATTCAGACTTGGCCCATACAAATGGGCACTGGTACAGTCTAGACAGGATTGGTACACAGTGTTGACAGTACTCATGATGGATATTGGTTCAGTAACAATAGTCTCTACAGTCATTGAACCCAGATGTGCCAGTGGAATGGTGTTCCACCTGAAGCATTGTGAAGCTGCAGTGATCAGACTTGGAAGTTTGTAGACCATTTTTCACATCTGTGAAACTCGAGCTCTTTTCAATGTGCAAAACATTCTGATTCTGCTACATGACACTGTGCATAGATGATACAGTACAGTGTGCCACGTGCCTGTTAGCCTAGCTATGCGTACTGCCTTGGTGTCTCCACAATAAGAATCATATGTGTAAACTGACAGTAGAGAAGCTAAGTTACAGGACAACTGGGATCAATCACTGTTATCTGTGTGACATGACTCATGCAATGACAACGCAATGTGAATGTTTGACAAGGAAGACGTTTGAGCTGCGACACATGAGCCAATGGTTCCCCATTTGATGACTAAGGATAGCAGAATGGATACCATGTCTCAATTCAAATCTGTGAATCATTTTACCATTGTGATGGCTAAACTCACTTGCAGGAGAGGAGACAGAAATGTCAGTACACAAGACCGTCATGAGCACAATATGAAACATCCCTTGCTACATAGTCCATTAGTAAACCTTGGGGTTATGTAATATGATTTTGATACACCCAGTGTTGCAGATCACATCATGTGTGATTGAGCAATAGTTAACTGGCAGACTAACAAGTGCCATGTATGTTAATGTAGCAAGAGCTAATAGCCCAACTCAATGTTATGTCTTATTTTTGAATTTGTGAAGATTTGTGATGTTACCTATGTGGCAAGTACATGTGGACGACTTATGTAATTAATTTTTATTCTTGGTCACTTCATCATCAGAGGCCACCGGAGGAGACAGTGCCACGAATATGGTGGGAGCAGTACGTCTGTCTGAGTCCAGTGATGAGTCGTCGGAGGAAGGACCCAGTGATGAAGAGGGTGAGGGGAGCCTCACTGGGGGCAGCTCTGCAACTCAATCAGCAGGGTCCAAAGCAGATCACAGCTCCAGTGAAGACTCCCATGTGGTGGTGGGGGAGAGAGTGACTGAAATCAACAAGCTCAGAGTCCACTACCACCACCACTACCATCTCCACCCTCCCAGCTGTTCCCCATCTCACTGTCCATGGCCGCTCCCATGGCAGGGGAGGCATCTCCTTTGGGCCAGATACCTCACCCCCTGCAACCGTCTCTTCTGCTGCCCTCAGTGTGGAGGCCAACAACATCCTGAGGTAGATCTCTGTGGGGAAGACATCCGTGCTGAATGTCCTCCATGCACATACCACTCTTTTGACAGAAATGTCGTCATTCCTGGAGGGCATTCACTCTAACATGTCGGCCATACAGAGATCCAATCAGGCTATGGCCTCCGTAATGACGGCAGCGGTGTCCTTGCTCTAGCAGTACCTCCCCCCTCCTCCTCATCCACTGTCCCAACTACCTTCCCTGTCCCAAGCACATTCAAACACACACATGCACACACCTCAACATCCACACGCAGCACACAAACACACAGACACAATTTGCAAACCACACACATGCACACTCAGGAGACAGACAGCACACTCTCCACCAGGGACATTACAGCAGATGACACACATGCATCCACAGACACTCCACATACCTCACAATCCTCTGCCTCCACAACCCCTACCCTTTCCTCTCCTGTTCCCCCCTCAGCCCAGGCACCCCACCTTGTTCCCATTGAATTCTTCCCTCCCCAAACCTACACCCCGCCTCCTAAGAAGAAAAAATACCTCCTCCCTGACCCGGCATAAGCATCTGCTCCCCTGAGAAGAAACAACATAAACAAACAACTCCCACCAGAAAACCCCCCTAGTCACAGAAGAAAGAATCTGCTCCAGCAACCCATAGCTCCCCAGACCTGCCCAGTACCTCTGTCACAAAAAAAACCACTAAAAAGACCTGTCCCAACCCCATTCCTGACACACCCCTCAAACATTTTCAAAATCCCCAAAATAGTTAAGGTCACCTCATCTGCCTCTACAGCTGCCCCCCCTCAATTGACGCCAACTACTGCAGTGGAGTCACCCCCCTCCATCAGAATCTACCACTGCAGTGGACCCTAACACCCCTCCTGATCTCATCCCTCCCAAAACACAGCCCAGTCCCCATTAGTTTGTCCCCGTTGGTGCCTGGCATGCCCCCTAGATGCCCCTCTCAGGGGAGGTGTCCCCTAGTAGAACTTGTGCAGGCAAGAGTAGATGGGCATGATGCTTTTGGCTCATAAAACAAATGAACATTGATGGACTAGCCATTGGCCTTTTGCTCTTTAATTATCTTTATATTGAGGCTGAATAAAGCACGTTTTCATTTTTTATTTCAAATTTCTGTGTCCACCAAATTGTTTTTTAGTTAACTGTCTAACATGTACAATTAGTAGTTTACATATATAATGATGTTAGTATGGCATTGATTGCATATGTTCCATGGAGTATGAGCACTTTGACAGTATGTATTCAAGAATGTTGTGTCTACATTTCCTGGGTGTCAGCGTCAACATCAGTTTTGGGTAAAAGTGTTACATGAAGTCACAAACCTTTTTCATTTTTGAAACACACTACAAATAGGTCATGCTTTTATTTGACAACATAGTGCAAGTGTCTCAAAGTGCAACAGTTTAGGCGAAGCATGCTGCATATGTTTGTGATGTGCATAAATGACACCTGTCTCATCAATTCACCTGGATACATGTGGAGTTTGACTACATGGCAGTGACTTTGTACACACCCATGTACACAAAGTGATGTTACAATACTTGTATGTGACTTGATGGGAGTGGACCCATGTCTGTGTCTTCTTCAGATCTTGTAGAATAGTGGCAATGTCAACCTTGCCACAGGTGGCATGCTACTGTGGGCAAAAGCCCTTCATGGCTGTGAACACATCTAATGCATTTCCTGAGCCCATGATTAGTGTAAGGTGAGCAGTATTCTCACAGTTTTCCGACCCTGTTGCCTCAACAGGACTCCAATTACTGCAGGGATTCTTGTCAGGCAAGGTGTGTGTTGTCTTAATAGTCTATTGCTTGCTCATTTACAAGTCAATCATGCCATCCTGCTTTTGTTTGGTGACATTACATGTATGGTGTTTATGGATTGTCCAAGCTTGGATTTCATTTCACAACCACACACCAGTTACAGTTGAGCATATGAATTGTGTGTTATTTGTCTTTTGTGGATGACTGACAATGGTGTTGATTTAAACTTTGATGCTTTTCCATGTCACACCAAGCTGAACTATGAGTGCTGTGTTGTCTGTTGGATTGCCAAGTGCTACCTGTGGTAAGGCAAGTGGACAGTGAGTGCACAGAAAGGATGTGTGTCTGTCTACTGTGCAGATGCTCCAAGATCGGGAGTCTCCACCATGCTCTTAGTTGCCACAGATGGGAGGATGTGTTAATGGGAATATGCGTCTTGGCTGCAGATGTATTATCAAGGGTTCATGTTGCATGTGCTGAGCTTGCTTAAACAAGAGTAATGGTGAGAGTGACTAGTATTTTAAATTTTGGTTGGAGCGGAGATACATACATCATGGTGGCAGGACAAATTTAGTGATAGTCAGAGAGTGGAAGGTATGAGTTGAGTGCATAGGCAGATCTTGTGTAGGAGACATGAGGTATCCACATTAACCCTAAGTGAGTGTTTACAGATTGAATTATGTGATTCAGAGTATGCAACTGTGCAAGGTATGGTATGAATAGGTAGATGTGATAGGTGATAAACCACTTAGACAAGGTTTTATTCTAGCAGGAGGTGAGCTGTAGTCTGTGCCTCTATAGTGAGGGATGACTGTAACCAGGCATTTCCAATGAGTGAGGATAGTTGTTGATGTGCTGAAGTCAATGGTGGTATGGAGCATGTAAGTCATATGTGAATGTGACAGGGCCACAGTGAGACAAGGTTCAACTTGTCATTTGGGACAAAATGGATAAGTATATGTAAAGGGTATACGCCAGTTGTGTAATTTAGTGTGCTGAACGGTGAAATGTGTGGTGTTGTATAGTTGATGTATGTTGTTTTTGCATCTGTGTATGCATGTGTTTTAGAAATGACAATCTGTAGAACTTAAGCAGAGTAGGGTGGGTGTGTGGTGATATGTGAATGACTGAGGGCATATCCATAGAGCAATGTAAGTGTCTTGTTGTGAGATGTGGTGATGTGTAAAGTGTACATGTCAGAGTGGGCGGTGATGCTGCACGTTGTGATATGAGTGCAGTCCAAAGACATTACTGAGGGTGCAACTGGTGATGAACGTGGTACTTTTGACATGTTTTGTTTGACGTCTGCTGAGGAGGTGATGAGTACAGTACATTGGGTGCATGTCATGTATGTGAGATTGTTGTGTACATAGTGATGAAGAGTGGTGCTGTGCATGTAGGTGTGGATGTGAGAAGGGCAGCGCCAGAGTGAGATTGTGAGAATTGGGTTTAAACAGTTTGAGTACAAGGCTATAGCTTGCGGGGCAGACAGGTTTTTCCAACACTCTGCAGCAGAGAGGGCTTATGACGTGCTTGTGTTTTTGATGGTTTTTAAAGTTGAGATGGTACTTTGAGGTGGATGTGAGAGGGGTCATACCTGCACAAGTAGGGTTCATGCAGGCCATTAGGTAATGTTGATATATACATATGTGTAGATTTTGTGTATGTAAGTAGTCCAAAACATTTGCCAGAGTAAATATGAAGATGTGGAATGTGTTGTCTGCAGCCTGCTGTATGCCAATGGATGTTCATTACTGATAGTTGTAATGGCCTCTTTAATTACACTGTCATATGCAAGACCTATTGGTATCACTGGAAAAGTTGGCTCCACCTAGCCTTGCCTTGTCTGAGATGTGTGTTGGCATATGTTGCATTTCACCCTTTGTAGGTAGTTGTACTCATTTATTGGTCATTCCTGGCCTTGGAAACTGCCCTGGGATGGATGTGGTGATTGGTAAATTTGCAATGTCATGATTCCGGAACACTGGGTGGCAGTCAATTCCTTAGAGGGGTACAGTACCATCAATGTTCAAGTCATGGATGTGTGTTGTTGTGCAACCTGGGGAAAGAATACTCCAAAACGCATGCCCACACTTGCCAGTACACTACACACGCATGGTTATTGGTGGCATTTTGACTGGGAATGTCCGAGGTATGGGGACACCAAGGGAGTTGGAGTCATTGTGATGATATCTCTAGTTGTGCTGCTGAAAACACATTGCACTGTAAGCAAACAGAAATTTGACACTGGAACAAGACACCCAGTTACCTAAGTGTTTGCATTCTCTAATGTTTGGTACCCCTGATCTGGTTTTGCAAGGGTAGCCCTTGTGTGTGTCCATGAGGGCTCCCATTGTGCCCATTAAATACTGCCTTAGGGCTTGATGGTAATATGTGTTTGTTGAAGGTCTCCTTGATGTGTCCATAGATTTTTGGGCAGTGTTTCAGTGCCAAATGTGGACAAAGCAGACTTCATTCTAGACATGTCTTTCATCCTCACAAGATGTACCCATATCCCCTGGCTTGAGGATGACTATGTCAATTGTGTTGGTGAGCCACGTATTGAGCCACCCCCCAGCATCCTCACCCATGCCGGCAGCTTATCATACCCAATGAGCTGTGCACTAGACACACCAACACTGTTTGTGGATCCTATGTCCTGAGACTCATTAGTACTCCTACTACTGTGCAGGACACAATCTGCACATTCAAAATGGGATTATTAATTTCCGGCACACACAAAAGCCTGAGGAGCTAGATGCAGATTTGCTGCGAATGACATTCTCCAAAGATGATCGTAGACACATGCAGATTGGGAATTGTGTGTAGCGGCACCAGTCCACACATGGGGACTGTATCCTACATTGTTATTGGCCCATGATTCATTCAAAACCAAGATGGATTTTGACTACAAATATTTCCATGATGACTGTGACACAACCACTTCTGTGTTGTTGTAGTAGGAGGCACAGAAAGCAGTGCAGAGTGGCTGGGTCTGTGGAGTAGTGTTTTGTCTGGGCCAATATCCTCTGGGCTTTACTGTGCACAGATGCATCACAATGTCATACTATTGGGAGTACCTTGTAGTTCTGTTGTCCTGAGATGTGTCAGTGTGTGTTGTGGTGGACTCATGCATTCATTTTGTGATACACACGTGTGGTTATTGCAATGCCTGTTCCACCATCAAATGTGTGTTTCCCCTAGTATTTAGCATGCTAACTGTGTCTACCTGATGATGACATTCCCTCATTGTACATACACAACATGCTATGGATCCATGTTCGGATTGTGATCACATTGATGCTCAGGCCCTCAGAAAACAATTGGCACATGATCTGTGATCATCTCTTTAACCTGGCCTCTGTGCCTTTACCTATCAAGGTTTTTTTTTTTTAAAGGCACACTGCTGCTGGTGTCAGGTCACAATGTACCAAGCAACATGTATTGAGACAAATAGAACATGAAATATGCACACAACTGAAGCTACAGAACAATAGAAATACAGATTAAAATGTGCATGGATGGCCTTAGATACATATCACACAAACAGTACCATTCCAAGACATGTCACCAAGGTATGGTGACACAGCAATTATAGTGGTGTAGTGTACGAATCACTAGTGTCTGACATCATTAATGTGAGCAAGCATCACATACACAACAGTTACACAGAAAAATAAGTAAATATTTATGTTTTTTGTGAACAATTGCATGTTCAATAGGTAGAAAGAATAGGATCATGTGATGCAAGAGATGTGTGACACCTGATATACACAGCGTCTCACAAACTCAATCATGCCCACCACTGTCACAGTGTGGACACTGTCATGTTGTCATGTCTACATTACACATACAATTACATACACAAACTTTGTCCAATGTTGATGATGCAAATATATGTAACAACACCATCCACTGAAGTCTTGGACACACAGATAGACTAGTAATTCACATTACACAAACAAGCTGAAGAGGCAGATTAATGTCACTGTCTACTCATCCAAAGGTACAAGCTTTAGCCATCACTTACACAACAGACATCTACAGTCTGAAATTAAGACAATTGCACAATGGGACATACAGTCCCCAAATGCAGTGACAATGCAAGAATGCACGTGTACATCCACAAAAATGTAATTGACATTGTGACCAATCCTATGCGGATTACTGGATTTCTCCAGCTACATGCTGGAATTCGCCTATGAAACAGTGTGTCATGTGCCCCTCAAGGCTAGCTCCTCATGGGAGTGCATCTTAATAATTAAAAAATCCATTCAATTTAATTTAAAAAGTAATCCACACATATAATGCACAGAAATACAACAATCACAGAAGTGTGTGCTCTGCCGACCGATTACTCAAAGGACACGGTATCCGCATCTGAACCGATTCGGTCACAGCCATTGGCTGTTATTGTGATCGATGCAGGTGAGTATTCAAAGGACGCGGAATCCGCATCCGAACTGACTCGGTCACAGCCATTGGATGTTTGTTGTTATGGTGATCGATGCAGGTGAGTATTCAAAAGACGAGGTATCTGCATCCGAACCGATTCGGTCACAGCCATTGGCTGTTTGTTGCTATGTTGAGCGACACGTGTTTAGGCTTGTGTCTTCGTCGCGTGGAATCCGACTCGGTTACCTCTCATCACAAATGTATCAAAGTCAAGCAATGTTATGCATTGGACCGATTCGGAAAATGTGACCGACGTGAAACTATCACTTTTGCTGCATGGATTTGAGACCGCCTCTGCTGTTTAGATATAAGTCTGTCAGTTCCCTAGAGACTTCACTTGCCTGCACTACCTGCATCATTCCTGCACCTCCCCATCTCTCTGCTGCTGTTACCACATCCTCTGGTAGCCACTATGGCACGGGCACAGCCCAGGGCCCCAGCTTTCTCAGAGGAGGAGAACCAGGCCCTGATCGACACACTCCTGCCACTGCACAGCCAGATGTATGGCAAACCACAGGAGCAGGTGAGTGATGATTACAGTGCATTGCCATTGGACATGTGCAATAACCATGCATTACTGGAATTAGGAATCTCATTTGTAAAAATTTAATTTGGGTTGGTGCAAGTTTAACAGTGTATAGGGACCTGTTCTAGGCAGGTACACTGCTGTAGAAGTGTGTGTACTGGGGCAAACATATCATCACTGTTCTCATGGGATAGAGTAGTCATTTAACACAAGACTAATGCACATGATGCCATATGCATACCCCTTAGACATTTCTGCCAATCTGACCATGGCCTATGTGTAGAAGTGTCTGACTCAGAAACATGTAGCATGTGAACTAAGGGACTGTCACCATGTCATCCTTACAGGTCAACCCCCATGAGAAGGCGAAGATGTGGAGGACCATCGCCCGGAAGGTGCGTGACGTGGGGGTCGCATATCATTGCGTCCATCATTGCCGCAAGACCTTTGTGGCTGGGCTAAGAATAGCTGATGTCCAGCTGGGCCTGTCATAACCTGGCAAGAGAGGCGGGCGCAGAACCCTGACCCCCTACATGCTCCGCATCCTAGCAGTGGTCTTCCCTTGGCTGGATGGCCGGTTGAAGGCCAAACAGCAGCAAGGAGGGGGTGAGTATGTGCCTTGTTGCACTTCTATCTTTAATCATGCATGTTATAATATCTTAGCCTGATGGCACTTTTACAGGTCGTAAGTCTGCCAAACGTACAGTAATTTTCACAAGATGCATATGCAGAAAGATCATTAGATGGCAGGTTATGCCCCTTTCATCAGGGACATGTGAGTAATTTATGTTCAGGGTAGTAACAGTAGTGCCATGCACATGTGTTCATCAACATTTCAGAACACATGTGCATGTGGATGAGCTTCAGCAGTAATACCATAGTTTGTCATGTGTCTGTACATTCACTGATGGGTGAGCCTGTTCCCAGTGTGTGTTTAGCAAATCATTGAAGTATGTTGTAATTGGAGCACTCAATTATGGAAAGCCCATGCTTTACATTTTGGCAGAATGTATTGTCTATGTTCAGGCTTAGGTGAGTTTGGCTTGGTCAATGTGCCAATGTGTGGTCCCAGCCGTGCCACTAAGAGTAATCACATGTATCCCATGGGACTATCACAGCTAGGCTAACTCTGGTCACATGTCACAGTGACCTTACACATGATATTGTGGAATACTCCATACTCACCATTCTAAAGACTGAGTCCATATGTCTGACTCTGAAAGGCTGAGAACACAAGCCATTCAGTGTCAAACACAGGTTGTCACTGGTCGAAACATGGCTGCAATTGTGGGGTATGATGTGAGGTACACAGTCACAACAGTTGACATGTGTGTAAATGCTCTTGACTATTCCTACTTGATGGCTTAGTAAACCATGTGTTTGATGCATGTGTTTTATGCATCACTGTCTGATTCAGAGAAGTCAAATATGCATCAAATTTGCGTTGGTTACCAACATGAGATGTTAAACAGGAGCAATATCAGCTGTAGAAAGTGTGCATAATGTGTAATTGAAGTGAGGGACATTCAGACTTGGCCCATACAAATGGGCACTGGTACAGTCTAGACAGGATTGGTACACAGTGTTGACAGTACTCATGATGGATATTGGTTCAGTAACAATAGTCTCTACAGTCATTGCACCCAGATGTGCCAGTGGAATGGTGTTTCACCTGAAGCATTGTGAAGCTGCAGTGATCAGACTTGGAAGTTTGTAGACCATTTTTCGCATCTGTGAAACTTGAGCTCTTTTCAATGTGCAAAACATTCTGATTCTGCTACATGACACTGTGCATAGATGATACAGTACAGTGTGCCACGTGCCTGTTATCTTAGCTATGCATACTGCCTTGGTGTCTCCACAATAAGAATCATATGTGTAAACTGACAGTAGAGAAGCTAAGTTACAGGACAAATGGGATCAATCACTGTTATCTGTGTGACATGACTCATGCAATGACTACGCAATGTGAATGTTTGACAAGGAAGACTTTTGAGCTGTGACATATGAGCCAATGGTTCCCCATTTGATGACTAAGGACAGCAGAATGGATACCATGTCTCAATTCAAATCTGTGAATCATTTTACCATTGTGATGTCTAAACTCACTTGCAGGAGAGGAGACAGAAATGTCAGTACACAAGACCGTCATGAGCACAATATGAAACATCCTTTGCTACATAGTCCATTAGTAAACCTTGGGGTTATGTAATATGATGTTGATACACCCAGTGTTGCAGATCACATCATGTGTGATTGAGCAATAGTTAACTGGCAGACTAACAAGTGCCATGTATGTTAATGTAGCAAGAGCTAATAGCACAACTCAATGTTATGTCTTATTTTTGACGCTGTGAAGATTTGTGATGTTACCTATGTGGCAAGTACATGTGGACGACTTATGTAATTCATTTTTATTCTTGGTCACTGCATCATCAGAGGCCACCGGAGGAGACAGTGCCATGAATATGGTGGGACGAGTACGTCTGTCTGAGTCCAGTGATGAGTCGTCGGAGGAAGGACCCAGTGATGAAGAGGGTGAGGGGAGCCTCACTGGGGGCAGCTCTGCAACTCCATCAGCAGGGTCCAAAGCAGATCACAGCTCCAGTGAAGACTCCTATGTGGTGGTGGGGGAGAGAGTGACTGAAATCAACAACCTCAGAGTCCACTACCACCACCACTACCATCTCCACCCTCCCAGCTGCTCCCCATCTCACTGTCCATGGCCGCTCCCATGGCAGTGGAGGCATCTTCTTTGGGCCAGATACCTCATCCCCTGCACCTGTCTCTTCTGCTGCCCTCAGTGTGGAGGCCAACAACATCCTGAGGCAGATCTCTGTGGGGAAGACATCCGTGCTGAATGTCCTCCATGCACATACCACTCTTTTGACAGAAATGTTGTCATTCCTGGAGGGCATTCACTCTAACATGTCTGCCATACAGAGAACCAATCAGGCTATGGCATCCGCACTGATGGCAGCGGTGTCCCTGCTCTATCAGTACCTCCCCCTCCTCCGCATCCACTGTCCCAACTACCCTCCCTGTCCCAAGCACATGCAAACACACACATGCACACACCTCAACATCCACACGCAGCACACAAACACACAGACACAATTTGCAAACCACACACATGTAACACTCAGGAGACAGACAGCACACTCTCCACCAGGGACATTACAGCAGATGACACACATGCATCCACAGACACTCCACATACCTCACAGTCCTCTGCCTCCACAACCCCTTCCCTTTCCTCTCCTGTTCCCCCCTCAGCCCAGGCACCCCACCTTGTTCCCATTGAATTCTTCCCTCCCCAAACCTACACCCCGCCTCCTAAGAAGAAAAAATACCTCCTCCCTGACCCGGCATCAGCATCTGCTCCCCTGAGAAGAAACAACATAAACAAACAACTCCCACCAGAAAACCCCCCTAGTCACAGAAGAAAGAATCTGCTCCAGCAACCCATAGCTCCCCAGACCTGCCCAGTACCTCTGTCACAAAAAAACCCACTAAAAAGACCTGTCCCATCCCCATTCCTGACACACCCCTCAAACATTTTCAAAATCCCCAAAATAGTTAAGATTACCCCATCCCCACCTCCATCTGCCTCTACCACTATAGCTGCCCCCCCTCAATTAACGCCAACTACTGCAGTGGAGTCACCCCCTCCATCAGAATCTACCACTGCAGTGGACCCTAACACCCCTCCTGATCTCATCCCTCCCAAAACACAGCCCAGTCCCCATTAGTTTGTCCCCGTTGGTGCCTGGCATGCCCCCTAGATGCCCCTCTCAGGGGAGGTGTCCCCCAGTAGAACTTGTGCAGGCAAGAATAGATGGGCCTGATGCTTTTGGCTCATAAAACAAATGAACATTGATGGACTAGCCATTGGCCTTTTGCTCTTTATTTATCTTTATATTGAGGCTGAATAAAGCACGTTTTCATTTTTTATTTCAAATTTCTGTGTCCACCAAATTGTTTTTTAGTTAACTGTCTAACATGTACAATTAGTAGTTTACATATACAATGATGTTAGTATGGCATTGATTGCATATGTTCCATGGAGTATGAGCACTTTGACAGTATGTATTCAAGAATGTTGTGTCTACATTTCCTGGGTGTCAGCGTCAACATCAGTTTTGGGTAAAAGTGTTACATGAAGTCACAAACCTTTTTCATTTTTGAAACACACTTACACATAGGTCATGCTTTCATTTGACAACATAGTGCAAGTGTCTCAAAGTGCAACAGTTTAGGCGAAGCATGCTGCATATGTTTGTGATGTGCATAAAAGACACCTGTCTCATCAATTCACCTGGATACATGTGGAGTTTGACTACATGGCAGTGACTTTGTACACACCCATGTACACAAAGTGATGTTACAATCCTTGTATGTGACTTGCTGGTAGTGGACCCATGTCTGTGTCTTCTTCAGATCTTGTAGAATAGTGGCAATGTCAACCTTGCCACAGGTGGCATGCTACTGTGGGCAAAAGCCCTTCATGGCTGTGAACACATCTGATGCATTTCCTGAGCCCATGATTAGTGTAAGGTGACCAGTATTCTCACAGTTTTCCGACCCTGTTGCCTCAACAGGACTCCAATTACTGCAGGGATTCTTGTTAGGCAAGGTGTGTGTTGTCTTAATAGTCTATTGCTTGCTCATTTACAAGTCAATCATGCCATCCTGCTTTTGTTTGGTGACATTACATGTATGGTGTTTATGGATTGTCCAAGCTTGGATTTCATTTCACAACCACACACCAGTTGCAGTTGAGCATATGACTTGTGTGTTATTTGTCTTTTGTGGATGACTAACAATGGTGTTGATTTAAACTTTGATTGATGCTTTTCCATGTCACACCAAGCTGAACTATGAGTGCTGTGTTGTCTGTTGGATTGCCAAGTGCTACCTGTGGTAAGGCAAGTGGACAGTGAGTGCACAGACTGGATGTGTGTCTGTCTACTGTGCAGATGCTCCAAGATCAGGAGTCTCCACCATGCTCTTAGTTGCCACAGATGGGAGGATGTGTTAATGGGAATATGCGTCTTGGCTGCAGATGTATTATCAAGGGTTCATGTTGCATGTGCTGAGCTTGCTTAAACAAGGGTAAAGGTGAGAGTGACTAGTATTTTAAATTTTGGTTGGAGCGGAGATACATACATCATGGTGGCAGGACAAATTTAGTGATTGTCAGAGAGTGGAAGGTATGAGTTGAGTGCATATGCAGATCTTGTGTAGGAGACATGAGGTATCCACATTAACCCTAAGTGAGTGTTTACAGATTGAATTATGTGATTCAGAGTATGCAACTGTGCAAGGTATGGTATGAATAGGTAGATGTGATAGGTGATAAACCACTTAGACAAGGTTTATTCTAGCAGGAGGTGAGCTATAGTCTGTGCCTCTATAGTGAGGGATGACTGTAACCAGGCATTTCCAATGAGTGAGGATAGTTGTTGATGTGCTGAAGTCAATGGTGGTATGGAGCATGTAAGTCATATGTGAATGTGACAGTGCCACAGTGAGACAAGGTTCAACTTGTCATTTGTGACAAAGTGGATAAGTATATGTAAAGGGTATACGCCAGTTGTGTAATTTAGTGCGCTGAACAGTGAAATGTGTGGTGTTGTATAGTTGATGTATGTTGTTTTTGCATCTGTGTATGCATGTGTTTTAGAAATGACAATCTGTAGAACTTAAGCAGAGTAGGGTGGGTGTGTGGTGATATGTGAATGACTGAGGGCATATCCATTGAGCAATGTAAGTGTCTTGTTGTGAGATGTGGTGATGTGTAAAGTGTACATGTCAGAGTGGGCGGTGATGCTGCACGTTGTGATATGAGTGCAGTCCAAAGACATTACTGAGGGTGCAACTGGTGATGAACGTGGTACTTTTGACATGTTTTGTTTGACTTCTGCTGAGGAGGTGATGAGTACAGTACATTGGGTGCATGTCATGTATGTGAGATTGTTGTGTACATAGTGATGAAGAGTGGTGCTGTGCATGTAAGTGTGGATGTGAGAAGAGCAGCGCCAGAGTGAGATTGTGAGAATTGGGTTTGAACAGTTTGAGTACAAGGCTATAGCTTGCGGGGCAGACAGGTTTTTCCAACACTCTGCAGCAGAGAGGGCTTATGACGTGCTTGTGTTTTTGATGGTTTTAAAGTTGAGATGGTACTTTGAGGTGGATGTGAGAGGGGTCATACCTGCACAAGTAGGGTTCATGCAGGCCATTAGGTAATGTTGATATGTACATATGTGTAGATTTTGTGTATGTAAGTAGTACAAAACAGTTGCCAGAGTAAATATGAAGATGTGGAATGTGTTGTCTGCAGCCTGCTGTATGCCAATGGATGTTCATTACTGATAGTTGTAATGGCCACTTTAATTACACTGTCATATGCAAGACCTATTGGTATCACTGGAAAAGTTGGCTCCACCTAGCCTTGCCTTGTCTGAGATGTGTGTTGGCATATGTTGCATTTCACCCTTTGTAGGTAGTTGTACTCATTTATTGGTCATTCTTGGCCTTGGAAACTGCCCTGGGATGGATGTGGTGATTGGTAAATTTGCAATGTCATGATTCCGGAACACTGGGTGGCAGTCAATTCCTTAGAGGGGTACAGCCCCATCAATGTTCAAGTCATGGATGTGTGTTGTTGTGCAACCTGGGGTAAGAATACTCCAAAACGCATGCCCACACTTGCCAGTACACTACACACGCATGGTTATTGGTGGCATTTTGACTGGGAATGTCCGAGGTATGGGGACACCAAGGGAGTTGGAGTCATTGTGATGATATCTCTAGTAGTGCTGATGAAAACACATTGCACTGTAAGCAAACACAAATTTGACACTGGAACAAGACACCCAGTTACATAAGTGTTTGCATTCTCTAATGTTTGGTACCTCTGATCTGGTTTTGCAAGGGTAGCCCTTGTGTGTGTCCATGAGGGCTCCCATTGTGCCCATTAAATACTGCCTTAGGGTTTGATGGTAATATGTGTTTGTTGAAGGTCTCCTTGATGTGTCCATAGATTTTTGGGCAGTGTTTCAGTGCCAAATGTGGACAAAGCAGACTTCATTCTAGACATGTCTTTCATCCTCACAAGATGTACCCATATCCCCTGGCTTGTGGGATGACTATGTCAATTGTGTTGGTGAGCCACGTATTGAGCCACCCCCCAGCATCCTCACCCATGCCGGCAGCTTATCATACCCAATGAGCTGTGCACTAGACACACCAACACTGTTTGTGGATCCTATGTCCTGAGACTCATTAGTACTCCTACTACTCTGCAGGACACAATCTGCACATTCAAAATGGGATTATTAATTTCCGGCACACACAAAAGCCTGAGGAGCTAGATGCAGATTTGCTGCGAATGACATTCTCCAAAGATGACCGTAGACACATGCAGATTGGGAATTGTGTGCAGCGGCACCAGTCCACACATGGGGACTGTATCCTACATTGTTATTGGCCCATGATTCATTCAAAACCAAGATGGATTTTGACTACAAATATTTCCATGATGACTGTGACACAACCACTTCTGTGTTGTTGTAGTAGGAGGCACAGAAAGCAGTGCAGAGTGGCTGGGTCTGTGGAGTAGTGTGTTGTCTGGGCCAATATCCTCTGGGCTTTACTGTGCACACATGCATCACAATGTCATACTATTGGGAGTACCTTGTAGTTCTGTTGTCCTGAGATGTGTCAGTGTGTGTTGTGGTGGACTCATGCATTCACTTTGTGATACACACATGTGTGGTTATTGCAATGCCTGTTCCACCATCAAATGTGCGTTTCCCCTAGTATTTAGCGTGCTAACTGTATCTACCTGATGATGACATTCCCTCATTGTACATACACAACATGCTATGGATCCATGTTCGGATTGTGATCACAATGATGCTCAGGCCTTCAGAAAGCAATTGGCACACAATCTGTGATCATCTCTTTAACCTGGCCTCTGTGCCTTTACCTATCAAGGGTTTTTTTTTTTAAAGGCACACTGCTGCTGATCAAGGGGGTGGTATGTACGTCAGACTGTCTAGATGTGACTAGCCTACATATAAGTAGGCCTGGGCGTAGTTTACGGAGTTTTGCTACGTGGAACTCCGCTAAGTTACAAAAAAACTCTGCGAAGTTCCGCGAGTGGCGGAGTGCAGTGCGAACTGCAGTTTGTGTTGGTATTCCTGCCGCTCGGGTAGAAATTCTACCCAAGCGGCAGCTCGCGCTCGCAAACTTACTGTTCGCTATCGCGAACTTACCGTTCGCGAGCAGGGAAAAAACTCCGCTGCACATCGCGAAGCGGAGTTTTCTGCACTCCGCGAGCTCCGCAGAGTGCGGAGTGCAGAAAACTCCGCAAACTCCACGAACCGAGCAAATTTCACTGCCCAGGCCTACTTATAAGGCTCCTTCATACAACAAAAACTCCCTGCACCTGCCATGACCTGAAAGTGATGCTCATGTGGGGGGGATGCCACTACCTCTGTCAAGGCATGTAAGGCAGTGCACCAAGGTGACCAAGCCTCAATTTACAGCACAGTTGGTGAGCCGAGAAAATCCTGGCACCACATTGCAGTGGCCTGGTGGGGACTGTGTAAGTGAGTCAGTCTCATGGTGTGGTTTATGAAGCCCCCAAAACCGTGGCCCACAGGTGACCCTGGTGCACCAGCCCATCGACCAATGCCCAATAGCCATCAGGGCCAATCCAAGGGTATGCTGAACATTTTCTGATTGGATCTCAACACCCATAGGGCTCTATGGGCTTCTGCCCCCCCCGTTGTGTGTGTCAGCCCAGGCTGAGACAGCTTCACACACACACACATACAGTCCTTGAGCTGCTGTAGGTGTCTGGTCTGTCTTGTTAGCGCATCAGCCCCCCAGTATTTCACAGGTTTTTAAGGGAAAATTTACTAGATGATGAGGCTTTGCTTGTTTATTAACGGTCCCTAGAGCACTTGCATTCCACTCTGCCCATTCTTCAAAGTTGCCAGTTACTATTGCTGCAACAGTATGGGAAGTCAATTCATGGAAGATGACCTTTGTGTTTGTTTATGTAGACATTCCTGCAGCATGTACTCCACCTTTAGGTACTGAGGCACTTTGCATGAGCACCGGTTACATTGTTCACGTACACATTGCTGGGGGTATTTTTCCCCAAACCCCAGATTTTCATCTACATGAATGGGGGTTTGCCCCCATCTACATGAATGGGGGTTTGACCCCCAAACCCCAGATTTGCATCTACATGAATGGGGGTATTTGCCCCACCACCCCATACTTGCATCTACATAAATGGGGTATTTGTCCCCCATACCCCAGATTTGCATCTATAATGCAGGGGGTATTTTCCCCCACCCCATATTTGCATCTACATGAATTGGGTATTGGCCCCCAAAACCCCAGATTTGCATCTACATTGCTGAGAATATTTTCCCAAAACCCACAATTAGCCTCAACAGTGCTGGGGGTATTTGCCACCCAAACCCCAGATTGGCTCAACATTGCTGGGGGTATTTGCACCACAACTCACATTTTGCCTCAACAATACCGGGGGTATTTGCCACAGAATCCCCAGTTTGCCTATACATTGCTGGGGGTGTTTACCTCCCAAACCCCAGATTGGCTCTACATTGCTGGGGGTATTTGCCCCAACCCAAAAATTGTCTCTACATTGCTGTGTGTATTTGCACCACAACCCCCAGATTGGCTCTAGATTGCTGGGGGTATTTGGCCCACCCCCAATTTGTCTCTACATTGCTGGGGGTATTTGCCCCCAACCCAAAAATTGTCTCTACATTGCTGTGTGTATTTGCACCACAATCCCCAGATTGGCTCAACATTGCTGTGTGTATTTGCACCACAACCCCCAGAGTGGTTCAACATTGCTGGGGGTATTTACCACCCAAACCCCCGATTGGCTTAACATTGCTGTGGGTATTTGCCACCCTAACCCCAGATTGGCTCTACATTGCTGGAGGCATTTTCCCCCCAACCCAAAAATTGTCTCTACACTGCTGTGTGTATTTGCACAACAACCCCCAGATTGGCTCTACACTGCTGGGGGTATTTGTCGCCAACCCAATAATTGTCTCTACATTGCTGTGTGTATTTGCATCACAACCCCCAGATTGGCTCTATAGCACTGGGGGAATTTGGCCCACCCCCTATTTGTCTCTACAATGCTGGGGGTATTTGCCCCAACCCAAAAATTGTCTCTACATTGCTGTGTGTATTTGCACTACAACCCCCAGATTGGCTCAAGATTGCTGGGGGTATTTGCCACCCAAACCCCGGATTGGCTCAACATTGCTGGGGGTTTTTGCCACCCAAACCCCAAGTTGGCTCAACATTGCTGGGGGTATTTGCCACCCAAACCCCAGATTGGCTCCACATTGCTGCGGGTATTTGCCCCCAAGCCAAACATCGTCTCCACATTGCTGTGTGTATTTGCACCACAACCCCCAGATTGGCTCAACATCGCTGGGGGTATTTGCCACCCAAACCCCAGATTGGCTCTACATTGCTGTGGGTATTTGCCCCCAAGCCAAACATCGTCTCCACATTGCTGTGTGTATTTGCACCACAACCCCCAGATTGGCTCAACATTGCTGGGTGTATTTGCCCCCCAATCCAAAAATTGTCTCTACATTGCTGTGTGTATTTGCACCACAACCCCCAGATTGGCTCTACATTGCTGGGTGCATTTGGCCCAACCACCAATTTGACACTACATTACTGGAAGTATTCCCCCCTTTGGCTGTAGTTGCGCCCTGCTTTCTCTTGTATGGTCTTTCGCAGGGTAGTTACGTTATTCTGTATGGGTAGGTGTCAGACTTACCTTCTGCGACGACCGTGTCGGTTGCGGTTGTTGTAGTGCTCAAAGAGGTAGAGTGCAGGGATGACATGCACAATGGGATTCACCGCTGCACAGTCTCATTCACAGGAATCGTGTTGTGGCGCGAATCGGAGCTGAAATACTCCCCTTACGGCTGCTCTGACGTGTTGGTTGTGGCAACCGATTCGGCGCATAGGAAGTAAGCATCGTACTTGGGCATTCGGAATCAGCTTTGGAAATGCCTTAGGACGACTCCATTCCGCCTTTCCGGAGGCTTCTCGTTTGGAAAATGAGGATGGATTCGGAGCAACGAGTCGTTCGGTAAGTAAAGGGTTTTGGGCATCGTACTGGGTCATTTGGTAGAACTCAATCCCAGTATGAGTCGTTTGGAAGGTCCAACTACGGACGGCTCTGGAATGGCCTTACGACCAAGATTGGAATCGACCCCAGAGTTGGGGTGATGCGCCAGATTTCTCCACACAACGGCAGTGATGCAGTGGTTCCAAATGCAATGCGCTGGGTTTCCTCCATGCGGAGAGGGGATACATCGAGTTGCGGCGATGTGTAGGTTCCAAAGCAGCGATTCTGGAAGAGATGCGTCAGTTCCGAAACCGATGCACTGATCCTGTTCCCGCTACAGCAGCAATGCGCCAATTCGTCTCTCACTGAAGAGGCTCTGCTGGAGCAAACACCTAGACCCTCTTCCAAGGGTCCAGAACTGGGGTGGCACCATTTGGCAGGACAGACTCACAAGCAGTAGAATCCAAGTGTTGAAGCAGGAGGGTTGCAAGTCTTTTATGTCCCTGAGACTTACAACAGGAGGCAAGCCAGCTAGCCCTTGGAGTCCCTCTGGGTTCAAGTGGTGAAGTTCCAGTCCTTCTCACCTAGGCAAGAAAGAGAAGCAGGCAGCAGGCAGCAGGCAGCAGGGCAACAGAGCAAGGCAGGAGTTCTGCTAACATCAGCCCAGCAGAGCGGCAGTCCTTGAGCAGCACAGAAGGTCTTTTTTTTGGCTGAGTGGTCACAGGCCCAGAAGACTACTGAAGTCATGGCATCAGAGATCCAGTACTTATACCCAGTTGTGCCTTTGAAGTGGGGGAGACTTCAAAGAAAGCTTTGAAGTGCATAGAGGTCCTACCTTCCTGCCCTGGCTCCAGACTCATTACAGGGGGTATGTAGCCCTTTGATTGTGGACCAGACACAGCCTATTCAGTTGTAAGGTTGAGGCTGTGCCCAGCTCCTCCCTCCCATCCTCCCAGGGAGATCCAGCAGACACATCTAATAGCCCTTTATATGTGGCGGTCTAGAGGGAATCCCCAAATCCCAACTGTCACCCAAACTATACTGAACAGAGACAAGCAGCAGGCACCAAATGGCTAAAGTAAGTAAATGCCAACTTTCTAAAAGCAGCATTTGCTAAACTGTAATTTAAATTCCAACTTCAACATAAGTTGTGATTTTAAATTGTTCGTCCGGTGACACCAACCTTAAAAAGTCTATCTCTTCACAATTTGGAATTACAGTTAAAAGATGTAATAAAATAATCCCAATGTTATCCTGTTGGAGAGAAAGTACATGTCCTGCCCTTTGAATACATTGCACCCTGCTATAGAGGTTATACACAGCCTACCTTAGGGGTGACGTATATGTATAAAAATGGAAGGTTTGGACCTGGCAAGAGGGTTACCTTGGCAGGTCGACATGGCAGTGTAAAACTGCACACACAAGTTCTGCAGTGGTAGGCCTGGAGACATGGTTAACACGAGTTAAGTGAGTGGCAAAATCAGTGCTGCAGGTCCACTAGTAGCATTTAATTTACATGCCCTGGTTTCAAAGGGTACCACTTTACTAGGGACTTATAAGTAAATTAAATATGCCAATTGGAGATGAAACAATATTACCATATTTAGGGGAGAGACCACAAGCACTTTAGCACTGGTTAGCTATGCTTATGCTAGTCCACTGCATGCCACTTCACTATATCTTATTAATCTAATTACAGTTTGTGTTTTTTAGTTCCGTAGCGGGTTGTGGGTTTATAGGGGAATAGGGTGGGAAGTAATTTAATTATAATAAATTAATGATCATTTTTTTTTTAAATAATATTTATTTAATTGATATTCAAATGTATTAATTGTGCTTTAAATTTTTTGGGGTACATTTTATGTGTGGGTTGAGGAGTTTATAGGGTTAAAGGGTGGGAAGTAATATATTTTTAAATAATTAATAATTAGTTGTTAATTATTATTATTTAATTGATAATTTATTATGTAAATTGTGTAATTTTGTTAGGTGCGGGTTGTGGGGTTATAGGGTGGGAAGTAATATATTTTTAATTAATTAATAATTAGTTGTTAATTAATTTTATTTAATTGCTAATTTATTATGTAAATTGTGTAATTTTGTTAGGTGCGGGTTGTGGTGTTATAGGGGTAAAGGCTGGGAAGTAATTTATTTTTAATTATTCATTAGCTGATAATTAATATTAATTAATTAATAATTAATTATATTAATTGTGTAAATGTATTTAGGTGCATGTTGTGGGTTTATGGGGTAAAGGGTGGGAAGTAATTTATTTTTAATTAATTAATAATTAGTTGATAATTAATATTAATTAATTATGTTAATTGTTTAATTACATTTTTTAGATGCAGGTTTTGGTTTATAGGGGTTAAGGGTGGGGAGTAAATTAATTTTAATTACTTTAGAATTAGTTGTTAAATACTATTAGTTATTTAATTGAAAATTAACTTTAATTGTGTAATTAATTTTTTTTTAAGTTTAGTTTTAGGTGGGGGTTGTGGGTATTAGAGGGGTAAAGGTGGGAAGTTAATTAAGTTTAGTCATTATAATTTGGTTTCTAATTAATATTTGTTTAATTGATAATTATGTTAATTGTGCGAATACATTTCTTTATTTTAGATGTGGGTTGTGGGTTCTGTAGTGGTATAGGGTGGGATGTAAATTAATCTTAAGCAATTAATAATTATTTTATTTAATTAATATTAATTATGAATTTAATACTAATTATGTTAATTGTGTAAATAATTTTTTGTTATGAGTGTGTTGTGTGCTTTGTGGGGATTTATTTTGGGAAGTATATTAATTATAATTAATTAATAATTAATATTTAATTAATGAAAATTAGTTTGTTGAATATTTATATTAATGCTGTAAAGAATTTTTTATTTGCAGGTTGTGAGCTTTGTGGTGTTATAGTGTGAGAGGTAACTAAACTAAATGTATGTAATAATTAATGTTTTTTTTGATAAATAATTTCAAAATAAAAATATTTATTTGTATGAAAATTATTTGTGTATCTTATTTCTAATAATATTTGCAGGTATTTGTGATATGTATTTAAGATTGTGATATGTTTTTATTTGTAATCTTTTAAAATATTAAATACATTTTTATGTTTTTTTACAACATATTTATCCTTTTTTATTAACTTGGGAGCACATTACGATACCCGGCGTAAATAACACCGCCAGGCATGGAAGCGGCAAAAATCCGCCCGCACACACCGCCTGAACACCGACCACGCCATTACGATTACACAAACCGAATACCGCCATCGGCGGAAAAAGCACACAAAATACCGCCCGCCAACGTCCGAGTCGGAGACAAACCGCCCGCCACGGACGGAAACACGCACGACAACACAAAACCGCCCGCCCTCACGGCCGACACACCGCACGTGAGATTACGATCGCACCGCCATGAGCGCGGAAAAACCACAAATATACCGCCCGCCAGCGCAAACAACGCCGATGAGAATCGACACGGCAGAAGCCATGGCGCCCACGTACCTGCACAGAAACCATCCGCACACAAAACCAATAGCACACAACATGGCCAACAAGTCCACACAGCAAGGCACGCACAAATACACAAGCACAGTACATATCCCGAAAACACCCCCCGGACAAACAAAAAATACAAAGGCCAGAACCCCAGACACAACACACCTGAAAACAACAGACCATGAGGACACACCCACATAGGTGAGTACAAAAGCAGCACTCCCACAGACCACAACCCCTTGCTACATTGCAAACCAGAGAGGAGAGGAGAGGACACAGTGACACAGCAAGGACAGCAGCACACCACAGAAACGCACACATCACTACCACCACTACCACCACCAAACACCACCACCACCACCACCAAACACCGGCACCACAAACCCCCTGCACATTACACAACACACACCGCACCAGCACCACAAACACCATGGCACCACAAAGAATGCCCAAGTTCACGCCCATTGAGCTGACGGTCATGGTCGACGAGATCATCAAGGTGTACCCACAAATCTATGGGAACATGGTCCAGCACACACCACTAGCCACCAGAAACAGAATGTGGAACCGGATCGTAGACCAGGTCAATGCAGTCGGGACCCTGCCCAGGAACAGAGTCGAGATAAACAAACGTTGGAATGACGTAAAGAGCCTGGTCAAGAAGAAGGAGGGCAAAAACAGAGAGCTGGCTGCCGTCACTGGCGGAGGGAATCCCGCGCTCTTTAAGACCTTCAAAGCGTGGGAGGAGAAGGTGCGAGTCGTAATCCATCCGGAGATCCTCGCCGGATTAGCAGGGGGAGTGGGGGCTGGTAAGTACAAACTAATGTATACCAGCACACCGCTATGTACTCACATGCACTACCACCATGCCACAGCTCCCAGGGACAAACACCCCCATGTCCAGCACACAATACACAACACATCACACACACATGCAACAGACACCACCACACACAGCCCAAACCGAACAACTGTAAGATGCGTGGGGACATGTGTACACTCAGCCAGCCACGTAACCACCAACAGGTCCCCAAATATGCCAGAAGCGCCACAACGAGCACCCACCACACCCATGTGTCCGCCACAGCTGCACTAACCGACAAGTAACAGGTAAGTGGCAGGAACACAAAGTGCAGTGGGTGGGACGGTGGACAGCCCAAGTACAACACACACCAGGCCCCTAGTCCCACAGCACAGCAAGGAGGAGCATCCCCCACACCCCACAGCCACGTGTCAGCCACTGCAGTGCACAACGACAGCCGAAAGGCAGACATCACGGTCCACAGCAATCGGTGTCAGTGGGTGTCCAGCCACCCCCACGACCCACAACACCCCCCACCCCCACAGACCTGCAACATGGAGCACCCCCGCTTAGAACCATGTGGCATCCAGTACAGTGCACGCACGAACAACCTGCAGGTGGGAAACTGGACAGGGCTGGATTACTGGAGGCATGAGGACCGGAACACGACCAACACAAGGGACATGTCACGTAGCAGACGAACACGCAGCACCGCCCACCGTCACGAACAAGTGAACAATGTGCACACGGACATGAACAACAGACTCACACCCCACATGACCCATCACAGACATAGCAACACCCAAGGAGCCACGTCTGCATGCACAGGCCACACTGAATATAGTACCACACGGCAGCCACTGTGCAACTCATCACACACAACCGAAACACCATTGAAGTCCTGTCCATGTAGCCCCAACTGCCTGTCAACCACACACCCCACAACTACGCCTATGTAAGACAAACAACACTAGACGCAACAGAGCGGAACAACATATATGCACACGAACACCACTGAACCCATCAAACACACAGACACACCATGCACAAACAACATACCATCCATCCCATCCGTCAGCCCCAGTCTCATGAAAGGCATGTCATCCGCACAGCTGCCACACATACAGCAGTCACGCTAAGATACATGCCCATGACCAACCATGTGCCAGAAGTCAATGAAGTGCACGACACACTGTGAGCAACAACACACAACATGGGCCACACCCCCCGAGCACTGCAGTGATGCACATGGCACAGGGCAGCACGCACACCAAGGAGATGGGACAACTGCAATACGTTGGCTGGCACACAACCATCACTCACTCATAACGATGCGTCCAATGCCATGTCCAGTAATCACAACAGACAGCAAATATGCAGGCCATGTCAAGCATGCACACACCTCAAACCATGCACTGTCATGCTGCCACAACACATGTCACGGTCGGCACCCATGGCTCACAGCATGTACCCCAAAAGCATATTCCCTCCCAAATGCGAATCTGGGGCATGGCCCCCATGTTGCCATATGCGTTCCTAAGCGTTCCATTTGAACCCCAAAAGCAAAGTACAAACCAGACCCAGGATGGGCCAGGAGCCCGCATACACCAGAGTCACAATAAGTAGGGGCACAGCAACACACCCATCGGCATGGCCAATCCGTCCCATGCCACATGTGCACAGCACACAGTCCCATTGCCAAGCACACACAACTACAGATGCTACAGCCACACACACGCCTCCGGGAAACCCATGTACGAGATTGCACGAACTGTCAATGTCAGACGACAAATACATACTTCGCCAGGTGCAACACAATAACTAATCTCATTCTCTCCACAGGTGACGAACTGCTGGATGCTGGGGATGGAGCCAGCAGCCAGCACAGCCAGCCTACAAGCCCCCAACGAGGACACACGGATCTGGAGGATCTGTCCTCCTCCTCGGACACGGACAACGAAGCAGGCCCATCTGGTGTGGCAGGGCCCAGCCGCTCCCCAGGACCCCTCCTACCCACCAACCCATCATCCAGGGCTGCTGAACATTCACAGCCCCCTGCTGCCACTGTTGTTGCGGCCACACCCACGGTCATTGTGGCCACTACCACTGCCGCAACCGCCACCATCGCCGCACCGACCACCACCGCCGCCACCACTGCCACGTCTCCGCTGGCACCAGCCCCAGCGCAGGTGGTGGCCCGGACGACTGGATCCACCCTGGGAGCCACAGCGAGGACCGTGGTGAGCAATGTGGCTAGTGGGCAGGCCGGTGGCAGCAGGACTGGTAGGAAGAGCAGGGTCAGGGAAACGCCAGCCTCCCTGGGAGCCATGCCCTGCCTCACATGGCCAGAGTCCTTGGGGCCTATGAAGAGGCCCAAGGACAATGGGTCCGGTCTGCCTCAGACACGCGTGAGGTGCTGGGGGTGTTGAGGTCCATGGACGCCCGTATGGGCCAAATCGTGGACCTCATGGGACAGCTGGTGGTGGCGGTGAGGTCACAGCCAGGGACAGCAGCTCCCCTCCGCCACCACCTGCCGGGGCGCAGGGTGGAGCAGCAGTGTCCAGTTCCCCTGCGTCCACAGCCAGTGATCACACCTCAACCACCAGCATGTCGCAAGCAGGCACCCCCTCGCAAACGTGGAAGGGGCCGTCCGAAGAGGAAACAGATCTCCCGGGAGGACTTCGCACGCTCCAGTCGCAAGTGAGGCAGCCAGCCAGCCTTCCGCCAGCCTTCCTTGACCAGCCACTGCATTGACCTGGACTACGATCCCACTCCACACAGCCATCTGGATGGCATGTGTGTGTTGGACTATGGACATAGAACCAGTGGGTACACCCTGATCATCACGCAGCCATGACCGACAGCTCATTGTCACTGCACGCACCACTTTTGTCATCACCTTACACACAATCACATGTCACAGTTTGTAATAAATGCACCTTTTTCACTAACTGCTGTTTGTGCCCTGTGTCTTATTTGTACGGAATACAACGGCCACCTTGGGCGGAAAGGCACCTGATGCGTGGCATGGCATTTGAATCCGGAGGGCCTGTAGGGACCTAGGGGTGGGAGACAGAACAGGAGCACATTCAATGAGTGTGTCACACACCCATCACACAGTACATGTCAACAACTACAAGCAATGTACACACATCGCACAGAGCAATAGGGCACAATGCCACAGCCACCAACAGTGGCATACTACCCTGGCCATGGAGCGTTGACACACAGCACGCAGTGAACAAACGGCCACCCTGACACAGCACACACACACCTGCACAGATACAGCCACATCAGCCGTCGTACATGGACACTCACCGTCAAGTGAAGTAGCGGGCGATGAGCTGCTGCCGCACATTACCAGCTTCCTCCTCTCCGCTGTCCTCCTCACTCGAGCTGTCCTGGTCTGCGGGCTGGGGCCCTGGTTGATCTCCGTCATCCACGATGAGGGGGATCTGCTTCCGAATGGCCAGATTGTGCAGCATGCAGCACGCCACCACTATCTGGCACACCTTCTGTGGGGAGTACGCCAGCGCACCCCGGTGCGGTCCAGGCACCTGAACCTGGACTTGAGGAGGCCAAAGGTACGCTCGACCACACGTCTGGTCCTCCCATGTGCCTCATTGTAGCGATCGTCTGCTGGGGTGCGAGGATTCCTCAATGGACTGAGCAGCCATGCCCCATTCGGATACGCAGAGTCACCTGGGTGTGAGGGACACAGAGAACCGTTGCTAATCCAACTGGACAGGGGACAGCATCGCACAGCCAGCACGCTACACCACTCCACATACTCACCGACAATACAGGCACGATCCTGTTGCATATTGGACATCAGTCGTGGCAAGATGCTGTTGCGCATTATGTGTGCGTCATGGGCCGAGCCTGGGAACTTTGCACACACGTGGGTGATCACCATGTCCGCAAGGCACACCACTTGCACATTCAGGGAGTGCGTGTGCTTCCTGTTGCGGTACAGGTGCTCAGTGGCCTGTGGTGGAACAAGGCCGACATGTGTGCAGTCAATGGCTCCAACGACGTGTGGGATTCTGCCAAGGGCATAGAATGCACCCTTCACTGCCGCCAATTCACGAGCCCTGGGGAAGCGGATGTACCTGTTCCGGTACAGCATCATGGCTGCCAGTACATCCCTCAGCACTTTGCTGAACATGGGCTGGGACATCCCTCCTCCAATGCCCACTGTGTGCTGGAATGACCCAGTGGCGAAGAAATGCATGGCGGCCATCACCTTAGCCGTGGGGGTGACAGCAGTCGGATACACCCTGCGGGGACGGAGATGGGGTTCTAACATGGCACACAGTCGATGCAGGGTTGGCCTGTCCAGCCGAAACTTCCTAATAACCTCTGTATCGTCCATGTCCGCCAGCAATTGGTATGGGCGGTCAATGTTCGGTCTCCGCCTAGGGACAATGGCAGAGGACACATGTCAAAGCAACACGACACATGGCAATTTCGCATACACATCACTGACATGACTGAGTAAGCACAGGAGCCACAGCCCAGCTGTCAAGCTGGGACGGCACGGCCACAATACACTTACACAGGTCTCCCACCAATGGCAATGGCTAGTGATACAAACCACTGCCATGTGCATGCACATGGGGATCTAGGCCCCAATGACTTGCGGGGCGTGCTGATGGGGACTGACTGCATATCCGTCAAGTGGCAACGCCACGGCAACATGAATGTCTGCTGAGCATGGAACTGCTTCCGCGGCTGGATGAGTATGGCACACGACGACGACGATGTGGGCACAGGCTGAGCGGCCAAAACAAGTGGGACCTGTGGCACGAGGGGATATGAGACAGTAGTAGGTGTCAGCACTGCACCCTATGTACAGCACTGTACGGATCACACCTCCCGAAACATTGACAGGTGTCCACATTGACAGCCCCATGCCAAGACGGCTGTGTGCTTGCAGTCACACGTCACAGGTGAGAGGTTACATTGCACGTGCCAGGTGGCAGACGTACACAGTGGGAGCTGGCATGTGTGTGCATGTGTCTCCTGTTCAGGATCCACCAGATGGGCGCTGACTCTGTACTGAGCATTGGACACAGCATGTTCCGTGGAAGGCTTGTGTGTGTGGGATGGTGGCACTGGATGTGCCTCCGTTGGGTGGGGGCCATGCACAGGGCGGGTACGTCGATGATTGCGCATTGTTGGTCACGGTGGGTGCACCAACTGAAGATGTGTTGCCCTGTGTTCAATTCCTATGTCCGCATGATGATGGACTGTAGATGTGGGCAGACTACACATTGGTCGATGTGCTGTCTATATGCATGTGCCTTCACACCAGGCACAGCTGCCCCTGCACATGTGACCCCTGCTGGACTCGCTGCTGGGTCTGTGGAGCTGATGCACCTTCTGCGCGTGGGGCGGACAGCTCTCCTCACTTCCCTCATTGCGCATGTCATGACTTTGCCGCAGGTGACATGGATTATGGAGGGCCCACATGTACGCGTGGGTAGGCTACACATGATTGTACACTGGTCGCCACCCCCAGTCAGTGTTTCGAATGGGAAGGTTGTCGTGCTGGTGGTATGTTCGTTGTGGCGGATGGGCGGGCCTAGGTGCGGGCTTACATTCCGGACATGGGGGGTAGTTGAATTGGCGACTAGTTGCAGTACACACGGGACACGTCTCTTCCTTTCCACATCTGGGTCATCCCTTGTACTAACTGACAGTGATACAGTCATCTTCGCCCCAGCCCTCATGTCCTCCCCTCGCTCCCCCAATATGCATGCTCACCTGCGAGGCTAGCGCTTGCACAGGCAGCCCCAAGCTCGCACCAGAGAGGGCAAGGAGTGTATGTGTGGGTCCAGTTGCACGAGTGGGCTGTCTCAAGGTATGATGTGTTGCGGGACGCCGTCCACCTGCGTGGTGCCCCAAATGGAGACCCGGCCTGCATGGACTATGCATCACAGTCTTCGCCTTCCGGATCCGCCACCTGCGACACCCAGTGGCTGTGGCTGCCCTTGCGGCCAGGCCGCGTCCGTCTGTGGCTGATGGCCCACACATTCACTCTTTGGCCTCTCTGGGGAGGGCTCGGGGTGGTGGCGCACGCGCTTGCACTTAGTCGCAATGGCATGTGGCGTGGTTGGTATGATGGGCAATGGATGGGATGGTGCGAGCCACCTCCCGTGACGTCAGTGCTGCTCGTGCTGTGGTGCGTCCCCATACACTTCCATGTGACTTGTGCCATGCTAGACGTTGAGGTTCTATTGCCTGCGTGATATGACCAGGAGGAGCGCGAGGAGACCTCTCACACACCATGCTCCACTGCCATCCCGTGCCCTGTATCGCCTGTGCGGATTGACTATGTTGGGGTTACACCTGGTCGACTGGGGCTGTGTGTGCCTTGTCAGGGGCATGGCGGGCGCACAACAGGATCCAGCTTGTCCACAGAGGGTGGGCTGAGGTGCGCCTGGTACCGCTTTGTACGTGTGCCCGGCTGCTGTGCACACACGTGTTCACTCCCCCCGACAGGTGTCCTCTCACAATGCCCAGGGAAGCGGTGGTGTACTGTTCATGACCCCTCCCAACACGGCGTGCTCCAACTTGGCATGTGCGCATCTACCCGTCGCACCCACCCACCTGAGCACTGCGTCCATACGACTTCACACGACACATGTGTGTCTTCCACAGTAGTGCTACTCATTTGCGTTGACATCCAATACCAGTGGACTACATGGTCATGTCACGACTGCCGTGTACTTCACATACTCTCATCCTCTCTCATTCATACTTGTGAAATGAGTCAGCGGAGACAGTTTTGGTTTCAAACATTATATTGAGTCTTCTGTCCTCTGTGATGCAGTATAGTGGACACTACTGGCAGCGGAATACATGTTGAGGATATACTGAGCATTATTGCAAATGGGATAGGGTGTGGGGTTACATGTGATTGGCTGTTGCATGTGGGATGTGGGCTTCAGAGTGACATCTGCTTGGCCAAGGCTGTGCTAATGTACATTTACGTATAGCTGCGGAGCTGCGGACTTTGACACAGACGGTATACATGTAGCCTACCAGACCGCTTGGCATCATGGGCACAGTCCATCTCAGTTCCATGTGACAGGTTTGCTGCGGTTGTTCCTCATGCACGCGTGCATGTGAGATGACATCAGGGCATGTGCTTGCGTGCATGCAGCGGCGTGCCACTTGTTGTTGCACTGTGGTGGTTACTGGACATGTCACAGTCACTGGGGTCGTGTTGTTGTTGTATGCACTTGTCGTCCATGCAAAGGTCCTGGTATGGGATTCCCGGGGCAGGGGTGGGAGGGGTGCAGCACCCACAGACTCCAGGCGACCTATTCATGTCCACTGAGCGGTGTGTGTGTCCATGTGCGCTGGATCCATGTCGTGTCCTGGTTGTTCGTGCAGTTCCGTCCATGTGGGTGCGATACACAGAGCCCATGCCACTGCCTCCCACGATGCATGCGGTGTTCCTGGATGTGATGGGGAACAGTGTGCATGTCCCGGTCATATCCGATGTCATGGCGATGTCGTTGATGGTGTGGTTACTGTTGCCGGTCGTTTGGTATGGCTGTTGTGGTGGTGACTGGCCAGTCCGTGCGGAAGCTAAGCATGGGTGCGGGGTTGGACATCATAGGTCACTCGGGGAACCTGCGTTGTGGTCCGACGTATTTACAGGTTGTCAGGTATGCGATGCCGTCCAGCAGGGCTTCCATGTCATTGGTGGTGTACATGTTTGCCAGCCAATGAAGCGGATGGTGGCTGTCAAGGTGTTGTTCGTAGGTTGTCCCTTGGAGGACCATGATGGGGCATGCTGGGTGACATTCGATGTAGCTGTTCTCGATGATCCGTCGTGTGGAGGCACAGTGGTCCCATTTCAGTGCGGGTGCGATGTTGGCCACATACGCCATGCCCCCATAGGCAGAGCAGGCCCTGTCGTGTGCGTCCAGAGGGAGGAGTAGTGGTAGCAGGTCCGCCTTCAGACATGCCGGGTTGGAGAGGCATATCTCGACGGGATGCTGTTAGGGACACCTCCGACAGTAGAAGACGGGCATGACGCAGCTGAACAATGTGATGCGGTAAGTCAGTCGGTAAGTTACGTTCAGCAGGGACAGGAGATCGCATCCCAATGTATGGAACAGGTTGGTTTTGTACAGCTTGAGCTGTTCGGCGTAGTTGGGTAGGTGTGTTGCGGTTGCCATTTCGCAGCGGTTCGTTGAGGTGGCGTGCTCCGGCTGTGTGTGCAGTCTGCAATGTGCACGCTCCGGGGTTGCTGTGAGCTCTGTGTAGTCGTGGGGAGACAGGACTTGTGTTCTGTTGGCTTGTTTGGAGGACACGGGCCCTCTTCCCACATGCTTCTCAGACAGTTCAAGGTCAGTGCTGTGTGACTCCTTCCAATTAACTTGCATGTGGCCGACATGGGGGAGTGTTTTCTTCTTTCTTCCCCGTCCGTTGTGTGCTTCTGTGATATGCGCTATCTGCCCTGTGGTCGGTCTCCTCGGCATGCCTGTGTTGGTCTATTCTTGGACAATGGCTGTATTCACCGGCTTCTGTCGTAGGGCTGTGGTTTCGGAGTTGGAATGGAAGGTCATTCAGTGCTGTCTGCTCTCCCATGTGTGGGCGGCAGGCTGCCTTTCCGCTCTGCGTTGGGCCTTGTGTGTGAATGTTATTCTTAGGCCACCTGTTGTCGGTCCCCGGGCTCTTTGGTGTTCCGTTTTATATGTCTTGTTCATATGTGCAGGGTGGTATGGGTGTTTCTGTGTGGTACTGGCGTTCCTCTTCCCGAAGGGGCCCTGCTTCTCCTAGTTGGTGTTGCCGCCGCTGTGTGCTACGCCATGTTTGTTACACTGGGGTGTGTCCTGCTGTTGCGTGTCTTCACTGATATGTGTGCGTCGGTTGTGTGGCGTTGGGTGTTGTCCGTGAATTGGGCGTTGGGGACATGTCTGTGGCCGGCCTGTCACGTGTCATGTGCGTTCGGGGTGGGGCTGATGTGTGTGCTGCTTGGTTGTGTCCCTGTGTCTGTGTGCGACGCATGCATGGCGCTGCGGTTGGCCTCTGCGTTGTGCGCATGTGTGGCGGCGTCATCGGTGCTTTGGGGCCGTGACGGGGTGGTTGGTTCCTAGTCCCAGGTGGTGTGTACACATGTGTTCTGCGATGTTACGATTTGGCCTGTGTGTCATCTGTGGATGCGATGGTGGATGTGTTGTGTACACGCGCTGGTGGGGGTTGTCCGCTTTTTCCGCCTCTTGCACTGTGTGCGCTGTTTGCGTGCACTTGTTGTGTGTGTGCCTACCTGCGTCTCCGCGGTACGTTGCGTCCTTGGTGGTGCATCAGCAGAAGCATGGGGAGGGCCTGCAGTGCTGGATTCATGCTCGGGGAGCCGCTTCTTCGTTGTCCGTGCTCTGCGTCCGTGTTACCGCCTCTCTTTCACGTGCGGTGTCTCTTAGCCGTGGGAGCCGTTTGTTTGCGGCATCGTAATTTATGCGCCGGGCGGGACGTGTTTCGTCGGACGGTGTGTGTCAGTTGTGCTGCGCCGCTACGTGAACGGGCGCACTTTGATGGCGGACGGTGTTGCTGGCTTGCCGGCGGTGTTTGGTCTACTTTTCGCATCGTAATTGGGCGGGCGTGTGGACTGCTGCGTGCCGGCGGTAACTGGTGCTTTTTGCATCCGCCAGCACGGCGGTGGTGCTTCCGCCCGCCATCGTAATGGGCCCCTTGGTTTTTAAAATAATTTAATTTTGTTGAAGATATTTTGTTTGTTTTTAATGTTGAACAGACTGGAGTGAAAATAGTATATTTTACCCCTCCGCAATCTAACACTTTCCCTACTGTTGTACTGACTGGAATGGGAATGGTAACTTTTACCCCTCCGCAATCCAACACTTTCACTACTGTTATACTCATTGGGGTGGGAATAGTACATTTTACCCCTCCACAATCCAACACTTTCCCTACTGTTGTAATCAATGGAGTGGGAATAGTAAATTTATCCCTTCACACTCCAACAGTTTTGCTACTATTGTACTTGTTGGAATGGGTATAGTAAATATTACTTATCCACAATCCAACGCGTTTACTACTGTTGCATTTATTGGAGGAAGATTTGTTAATTTCAAACCAGCTTTATTATTTTTGAGTTGTGTGATGTGGGAGGAGTACATATTTTATATATTAATTTTAATAGTTTGTCAAGTTTGGTATAAGTTGTAGTGGGAACAGTATATGTATTACATTTTATATTTTATAATTTATTTTATGTTGTTATAATTTATATTATTATGTTTTTGTTTATTTAAAATTATACTATTTGTATTTATTAATATTTTTAGTGTGTAAAATAATTTTTGCTACATTTAAAGAATTTTAAGTTGTTTAATTTTTTATTAAATTATAACTGTTTGTATTTTAAATATTTTAAGTTAATGGTATATGTATATCAGGTCAGGTCAGGTCAAAAGATACTTTATTCGGCCACTGAAAGCCATAAAAGCAAACATTTAAAAAAGGAAAAAAACATTTGGTAAAACACAGTAGTTAAAAAGATTCTACATGTACAATTAAAATTCCAAATCACACAGGTGAATATAGCTAAAACCGACAATACAGACAAGTAAGGATAAACACTAATTACTAAAAACCATCGCTGAGTGCTATAATGAATATAAAATACAACAAGTAAAGTGCAGAGACATTAACTTGGTAGACAGCTTGGATAGTTGTCCTAACAGGCACAGAGTGGCACATATAATTCCCAATACACAGTAAACTGATACAGCCTGACTACAGCATGGACAACCTCTTCCTATGTCTTAAGGCCCCTGTTAAAAAGCTTGTGACCCCGAAACAGACCAAGGGAGAGGAAAGCATTTGTAGGTATAGTAATGCAGACCTTACTTGAGCTAATTGACCAATTCTGAGCAGAGGTGTTTTTAGGCCATTTGTTGCAGTTTTACACCCCCTCCTGCTAATTTTTGATAATGCTGTCAAGTAGCTGCCTGTGACAGCCTTAATTTAGATCCAGCCCATTAAACCCTTATAGTTGCTGTATATTCTAATCCCAGCTCTAGTTCAGGAGGCCGTTTTCAATGCTTACACATGGCATTATACTACTTTCACAGAATAATACATAATAAACATATATGGCAGTGGTAATTTCAATTGTTTGGGTTGTATCTTCAGAGCAAAGATCTTGCCCAGAGAATGATATGGTTGCCAGGTCTGCCAACATTCTGTTTGTTTGCTGGATCGGGCTGCACAGTACTACGTGGGCTCATGAAAGGTTGGGGTGCATGCACTGACCTTGTGGCAGTTTTCACTCAAAAATGGTTTTCCGAGAGCAAAGATGGCGTCTGGCTGAGCAGTCCACTTTTCCAGGGCTCCCTCCCGTCCTCGTAATTACGGCGTGTTTTCTGGGCAGCGTGAACCGGCGGGAGTGCGGGAGCAGCGGTCGCAGCGGGAAATCAGTCCCCTGGGAGCAGCGAGGAATGCTGGAGGGTCTCCTATTCTTTGGAGCTTACTGGATCTGGCACAGCAGCTCACCAGCGGGGCAGAGAGGCCGCGGGAGATACAGCTGGAGACTCCAGGAGGCCGCCTCCATGTAGGGACAGCTTGCAGTCTTGGGAGACGTGCTGAGGCAGGCAAGTACAGTTGCTGCTGCAGGACGGTCCAAGATTCACGCAACGATGGCTGGCAGGAATTCTAAAGCAATCAAAGCAAAATTAATTAATGTGGCTACCTCTGCTATCGGTCCGGCCGGGACTACTAAGACCAGCATGCACCAGGAGGGCCCCAAGGAAACCGGGTTGGATCCAAAGAGTAAAAAAAAAGGGGATGAGCCTGGTAATACCATAACCAAGCTAGATACTGCAGGTAAAAGGGCCACCCGAGGGAGCAACTTGCTAGTGGTAGCTGAAGGCCAACCTGCAATTTCGGACCTTTTCCCTCTGAAAAACCCTAGATCTACAAAAATCCAGAACTCGGCTATCGCGACTACCCCCCTAGTTTCAGCATTGATATCTGTACCTGTCGTTACCCAAGTTCAGGAAACAGTCATAGCGGAGGGGGATGAGATCAGAAGCTCCAATTTATGTGAAAGGGAGAATCATGCAGGCACCCCCGAGGAGGAGGCAGGAACAAGCTGGCAGGAGAAGCAGAATCTCTCCGGGGAGGATAGTCCCGAGAATGGTCATGCTGGTCTTGGGGGGCCTCAGATCCCCTCCTCTTCACAACTAACGGGAGCTGAACCTATCTCTTTTGATCCTGGCTGTTTGGGGGCCCTTGGTCCCCTGGCTTCTCCCGACCAGACGGGGGGCTGTGAGAAATTTTTTTCCCTAGCCGAGGTTTCGGACTCCTCAATGCCTGAGTTAGGTTCGTCAACATCATCGCAGTCCATCTCTTTTAGCAGTAGCTCTACGGATGGATCGGTCATCTCTGCTGGGCGGAAAAAGAGTTCAGGAGGTTCAGGAGGCAAAAAAAAGGCCCATAGTCGAGACAAGAAGCAGCAGTTAAGCAGCGACAAGGCTGTCAAGGACCGGAAGGAGCCGTCGAAGAAAGGATCCCCCAGGCAGAGGTGGGATTACTCTGCTGTTCAACTCTCGGACAAGCCTGCCCAGGGTTTGCAGGGCGCTGCCACCGGATCTCCAATAGCACAGCAACCTCCACCTTCCTTAATTTTGGCTACGATCAAGCAAATGCAAGCCGAAGTATGGACAGATAATTGACGGGCCCGGCAGGCCTCTAAAAAATTACAAGGTGCGGTCAGGAAAATAAGCAAGACCTGTACTGAAATTTCGGACAGGATGACCAGCATAGAGGCTCAGACCGATACTCTCGAACAGGAGGTTGCGGAGTTAAAGGAAACAAGCTCTTTCCAGAACCCTAAGCTCACGGAGATGATGCAGAAGATGGAGGAGTATGAAAACAGGCAGAGAAGGAACAATCTATGGCTACCGGGGATACCAGAAAGGAGAGAGGGAGGGGAGCCCAGAGACTATGTTGTCAAACTCTTAAAGGGTGGTTTCCCAGAACTTACGGGATGGGATTGGCGAAGAGAAATTCAGAGGGCACACCGATTCCCCCTAATGCCCAAAAAACAAAGGGCGGATAGTAATGCATATCCAAGGGATATGTTGGTTTATTTCGGAAATTTTCTTTTGAGACAAAGGGGCCGATTCCGATTCGGGCCGGAAAACGTACCGACCGACTCGGTACGGGATAATAGTCCGACCGACACGTACCGGCGTTGCCCGACCTGGGAAGTACGATGAAATGCATGGAAATCACGACCGACTCGCACGGAACTCAAGGCAAACGACCGACCCGGCCGGAAACAGGCTATCCGGCCGGGAAACCACGCAAATCGAACCGACCGACACGCATCAGGAAATAATCCGAACGAAACGTACCCGCGAACTCCGACCCGCGCAGTACAATGCAATGGGTGCAAATTCAGACCGATTCGTACGGAGCCCAAGCCGTACGACCGACACGCATACCAAACCCAGCCGAACAAACACAATACTCTGCGACCGACGCATACGCCGCATATAAAACTGAGCTGAAATACAGCGGGAACGACTCGGAGAGGCGCGCACGAGACAACTGCAACGTCCTACTCGGTCAGAAGAACGACTCCTACATGCACAATAATCACAAATGAAAAAATACAAAAAAAAAGGCCAAGCAAGCAATGACAAAGCCAATAAATACAGGGGGGGAAAAAAATGGAACAAGGACACACCCCCAACTCCACCTACATAAAGCCCACAAATCCCTACCATGATCCTTTGCAAATCCCACTGACCTGCCAGCACAGAACACCATCACACAGCAAACACAGACACACACACACAGCTCATCCAACACAAAAGCCACACACCATTAGCACCTCAACAAATAGCACCCTCACACACACACAGCAAAACCTACACACACACACCCTCACTTGCACACACACACATCAATCACCACCACCACCACCCATCACCATGCCCCTAAAGAAGAATCCAAAGTTCCTTGATAGTGAATTGGAAGTCATGGTAGACGAGATCATGAGGGTAGAGCCACAGTTGTTTGGCACATTGGTCCAACAGACCCCCATGTCGCAGAAAACCAAGATGTGGGCGAGGATCGTCGAAAGGGTGAACGCACAATCACCATGCTTGCACACAAAGGAAGACATCCAGAACAGGTGGTATGATGTGCGCAGGAGGGTCAGAGACCTACTCAAGAAGGATTACCTCCTGAGCCAGCACACCGGCAGTGGCCCTCCTGCAGAACCAGTATACCTCAGGCCCTGGGAGGAGAAGGTGCAGGCCATCCTACCACCAGTGAGCGTATATGGACTAACAGACATCCCAGAGCCTGGTGAGTACACAACTAATATACACAATATTGTGTGCCAATACACACACGTCACTCTCAAGGGGACAGTCAAACCATCCACCCCTAGCAAATCAACAGCAACCAAAAGATAATCATCCCAAGATGTGTATGTCAGTTAGATAAACACAATACATGCCATCTCATAGTGGTATGTCACTGTGTCATGACATGTACAAACCTAACAACAAATAGAGCAAGGCAGTGGCACAAATATACCCAACAAACACTGGCTGATATTTTGCCACCACTAGAACACCACCTCACAGGGAAGCTCACTTAAAGGAAGGAATTCTGTGTATGCTGGTGAAGTTAGTGTAGCCAATAGCATGATGGGAGTTGTAGTCACAGATACTGCTCACCCTCACAATTGGCCCATCAACACCACTCTGAACCATGCTCACATCACAGGGAGTGGATAAGGACTGACAAGATGGCTGACACTGGCTACTGCTGTGGGGAGCACAAGGCCCTGCTGGGAACTGTGCACCAACAAACAGCACAACACCACTGCCTGACATCCTGAAAGCCAACTTGCACTCCCTGCAATGCAAGCACGTTGCATGGTGGGATATCTGGCTGGCTGGGAAGGAGGACTCACAGCACTGACCATAGTTACAAGCAGCTCACCTCACACCCCCTCAACACAAACTCCACATAACCCACCTGGGAGAATGCAATGCCTCACATACCAAATGAAGATCCCACAAAGAACCACCACCCTGGGTAATGCTGTGTGAAGCACAGGGACACACCTGGCACTTGTAGCCAAACAAACGCAAGGACAACACTGTCAGCCTTCCTGTCAGCACAGGCACACTACCCCACAGGAAGCAGAGTCCAAAGGAAGGAAGTACGGGCATGCTGGGAAGGGGGGTGTAGGCATTAGCATGATGGGAGTTGGAGTCACAGATACTGCTCACCCTCACAATTGGCCCATCAACACCACCCTGAACCATGCTCACATCACAGGGAGTGGATAAGGACTGACAAGATGGCTGACACTGGCTACTGCTGTGGGGAGCACAAGGCCCTGCTGGGAACTGTGCACCAACAAACAGCACAACACCACTGCCTGACATCCTGAAAGCCAACCTGAACCCACTGCAAGGGTGGCATGCTTCATGGTGGGATAACTGGGCCAGGTGGAGAAGGATGGCCGGATGTCCACCAAATACAACCAATGCTGGACATGCACACACCTCAACATTCATATTGAAATGCCCCAGGTATGCATGACAATGTGCTACACCAATATCAACCTCTTACTGTGACAACTTAGGACAATGCAATGTACATGCCCGCATCCAGAGGTACAGTCACAACTGTCAGGTGTGTGAACCATTGATGTCTGTAGAAACATTACATACAATGTGTGTCTCTTCCAAATACAGGTGACGATGATGGGGACACAGCAGCAGGCGAGGAGGAGTCCCTGTCCCAGGCTCCGGGGGACACAGAGCTCACTGGTGTGGAACAGCCTCTGCCCTCCTCGGATGGCGAAGACCTACCTGGCACCTCCGGTGTGAGTCATCATGCAGCACCAGCTGGACCAACATCTGCACCCCCCTGCACCCACCCCTCCAACAACTGCCAACATACAGACCACCCCCGCCGACACGGACAGACCAAGGACCACCGCTGACAACAGCACAGGGCCCCAGGCCCACCGTGGATCAATGGTTGACAACACCACTAACAACCCCCAAGTGGGCCTTGGGTCACCTGTGCGAGCCACCGCAGGTCCTGCACGTGTCGCATGGGGTGGTGGGAGGGGTGGTAGACATAGGTCGCTGCTTGCAGAGGGGTCTGGACTGCATGATGACCCACAACTGGTACGCATCGCTGATGCGTACCAGGATAGCACCGGAGAGGTCAGACAGGTAGTGGGGATCCTCAAGGACATACATTAGCAGCAGGCTGCCCATCATGCCCGCTTGGACTCCCACATGGCCCGTGTGGAGACACACATGGCCCGCGTGGAGACACACATGTCGGGCATGGAGTCCAAGTGGGACACATTTCAAGAACTCACAGCGGTGCATAGGGACATATTGACATGCCTCCGCCAGATTAGCACCAACATGGCCACACCTCCCTGTGTGCCCACAACATCTGGTGCTGCAACAACTGACACCGCCACAGGGAGGGAGGAGGACTCTGGCGGAGAGTCCCCTGCACCGCCGCAGCCTGCACGTGAGGGTCCCCCCCCAAAGAAGAGGGGTCGTCCGAGGAAGGAAAACTGAGAGGTTGATGGCCACGTACATCCCCCAGGAAGCCAACACGTGTTCCGGAAATTCTCCTTTGTGTGCAAACGTTTCACCCTGTTGAATGCAACACTACTTTCCCACATGACATGGGGAGTTCAAGTTGGACTAATGTATCATATGACTGTGGACTTCACTCAGGACATTTCTGCTACCAAGACTTCCAACTCATCTGGGAACTTTGGATCACAATCCCAATGTACAGCACCCACCATCCTGTGCACTATACACACACACATTTCTGTAAATAAAATCACTAGTACACCATACTTGCCACTGTTGTTATACAAATGTGGATGCTGTCATGGTGATGATGTTCTGCTAAATTACACTGTGTATGCTAACTGCTACAGCAAGTACAACACCGTCGTGTGAGTCATGGTGACGTGACACATATGAGGGAGACACACCACTCGGGCTACACAACACAGACACCAGGGCCATCGGACTCATCGCCCACAGTGATGTTGCCAGGAAATACAGTGGAATGCACAGACACCACACCTATTCAGAGTCTGTGTCAACTAGCCCACAGGTGCAGTAAGCAAATGTCAGTCAGATGTGTGACCACAGACAACGCACATCCTAAAGTGAAGCACAGGTTTATTACATATTTGCAACATGTTGTTTCCACTACAAATGCAAGGTTTACCCACGTGGCAGTTCCTACACAGTCAACAAGTGAAACTACTGCTGCCACCCTGAAAGCTGAATCATGGTGTCGGGGGATCCAAGTTGACCAAAGTACTCAGTAAGCACCCTGTGAAGGTCAGACATGACACACAGTTAAAATCACTGTAGAACAGGACAGTACTGCAATACTCATGCCCAATACATGTCACAAGACAACTACACAAAACCAAGTTAGCATATCAAAACTGTTGGGGAGTTCAGACTACCTGGAAGGACACATTGCTGCACGCATCCAGTCAAGTAGCACATGGCCACACTCAAACAGCACCAGAGCACCACCCACACATATCATGCAAACTCACGTCATTCACATTACATCTCCCTGGATACTCACATTCAGCTGAAGAAGTTGGTGATGAGCTGTGTGCAGACATCACCATCATCATCATCATCATCATCATCATTGGCAACGTGGTCCAGGCCAGGATCCTCTACAGGTGGCGGACGTTGGTCATCGTCATCCAGGATGAGAGGCAACTCCTTCCACACTGCCAGGTTGTGTAGCATGCAGCAGACAATGACAATCTTGCACACCTTTGCTGGGGCATATGGGAGGGCCCCTCCTGTCTTGTCCAGGCAGCGGAAGCGGCTCTTCAGGAGACCAAAGGTCCACTCTATCACTTTCCTGGTCCGACCATGTGCCTCATTGTAGCGCATCTGGGCTGGTGTCACAGGGTTCCTGAGGGGTGTCAGCAACCACGGCATGTTGGGGTATCCGGAGTCACCTACGGACAGACAAGTGCACATTAGCTGAGTTGGAAAAGTGGGCGGAATACTACAGAGCAGAACACACACAATGGTACAAAGTCAGTACACACCGACAAGCCAGGCACGCTGGTTCTGCATCTGTGCCATCATCCTCGGGATGTGACTACACCTCATCACGTAGGCATCGTGTGCTGAACCAGGGAAACGGGCGCACACATGTGTGATGCTCATATCTGCTAAACATACCACCAGAGCATTGATCGAATGGTAATGTTTACGGTTCCGGTATGCCTGCTCATGTGCCTGTGGTGGTATCAAAGCCACATGTGTCCCATCAATGGAGCCAATGACATGTGGCATCCTCCCCAGGGCATAGAAGTCACTCTTGACATCAGTGAGTTGTTGACGTGTTGGGAAATAGATGTACTGGTTCAGGCATCTCAACATTGCCTCCAAAACATCGCGTAGCACACGGCTGAACATAGTCTGTGACATCCCACCGGCAGTCGCAACAGTGTGTTGAAAGGTACCGGTGGCAAAGAAGTGTAGAGCTGCCATTACCTTCACCTTGGGGGTCAGCGCCGTAGGGTACGTCCGGCCAGGTTGCAAATGTGGTGCCAAGCGCACTGCCAAATCCTCAATCAGCTGCCTGGTGAAGCGGTACCGTCGGATGCTGTCACGTTCCACCATCGTTGCCAGGTCAGGGAATGGTCTATGGACAGCTGGAGCCCTGCAGTGCATAGGTTGAAGGAAGAAAGATTGTCAGTCACCCCACATATGTGCCATTCACCATACTCAATTTCACATGATACATCATTACGTGACACAAGTACTTGATGTGTGTGCCGTTCTGTCGGACATTACTCGCACCTACATGGCCATCATCTAACTTCTCAGTACAACATGTGTGCACTACAGGTACCAGGTTGTGCTATGGGAAACCATTAGGCTGTGTCACAGTACCCATTTACTGCTGTCACGTTCCACACACACACCACAGTGACATGTCTGGACAGATGCGCCACAGGCATCACAGATCATTGACAGGTAGATTCCCAGTGACCCTGTCTTGCCACATGGCCACTGGCATGACATGGCGTATCATGTACACGTCAGAATAACAAACATGATTCCCACAGGTAGTGGCCCCTGTCGCATCCGCAGGACAGACATGGACGCCAGTGATGCACAACATCAAAGTCCATGCACAAACAACGTTGATGTGGAGACTGTCTCCCATCGTGCACATGGAGTCAGTGACATCGGAAACACAACATGCACACAGACTGTGGAGGGACATCACTATTGTGGCAATGGGTCATCCTGTGACGTACATGCCTTCCCACATGGGACTCTGGGGTATGTGACATGTCATACACATACACAACCTGGAAATGTGACCATGCCACATGCTCCAAAATGAACTGTTGCACATCACAGTGGTCATGTGCACAACACACCAAGACCCTGTCCCCATGAACACATGCACAGCCTGGGTGTGGCTGCCCACAAGTGCCACCACAAAAACCACATGTTAACCCCCATACACAGAGAAGGAAATGCAGCCTTACATGCCTCAGGAAACAGTGTGGACTGGGTGTGGTGTTGTAGGTGTGCCCCTGGGTCTCTGGCAGGTATATGTGGCTGGCATACGTTCACCAGTGACAAGCATGGTGACATATGCGACTGACCTGTACAGGTACGCATTGTACAGCAATGGACCGATCGGTGTGCCCGGCCGGACCATTGCATCTGTTGTGTGCGGGTACGCGTTGAAGAGCAATGGACCGATCGGTGTTCCCGGCCGGCCCATTGCATCTGTTGTGTGCGGGTACGCGTTGTACCCGGAATACGCGTTGTACAGCAATGGACCGATCGGTGTGCCCGGCCGGCCCATTGCATCTGTTGTGTGCGGATACGCGTTGTACCCGGAATACGCGTTGTACAGCAATGGGCCGATCGGTGTGCCCGGCCGGCCCATTGCATCTGTTGTATCCCGGAATACGCGTTGTACATCAATGGACCGATCGGTGTGCCCGGCCGGCCCATCGCATCTGTTGTGTGCGGGTACGCGTTGAAGAGCAATGGACCGATCGGTGTTCCCGGCCAGCCTATTGCATCTGTTGTGTGCGGGTACGCATTGTACCCGGAATACGCGTTGTACAGCAATTGTCCGATCGGTGTGCCCGGCCGGCCCATTGCATCTGTTGTGTGCGGGTACGCGTTGTACCCGGAATACGCGTTGTACAGCAATGGACCGATCGGTGTGCCCAGCCGGCCCATTGCATCTGTTGTATCCCGGAATACGCGTTGTACAGCAATGGACCGATCGGTGTGCCCGGCCGGCCCATTGCATCTGTTGTGTGCGGGTACGCGTTGAAGAGCAATGGACCGATCAGTGTTCCCGGCCGGCCCATTGCATCTGTTGTGTGCGGGTACACGTTGTACCCAGAATACGCGTTGTACAGCAATGGACCGAACGGTGTGCACACATTGGCTGGGGCCTGGCATGGCAACGGACGCATTTTCAATGCTCCAACGAGTCTGATGCAGTGAATTCAGTTGGCCAGCCACAACAATGTTGCAAAATCATGGGTGTCATGAAGTTGAAGATTTGAAGGATGCTGTGGGCGTGTATTAGTGCTGCTATTCCATGGATTGGTCAGATTCAGAAGATGCAAACGACTTGGACCTATCACTTTGGACACATGGGACAGTATCTGCCTCAGCAGCACACATATAATGCTGGCTGTTTTCCTGAGAGCTCACTTGCCTGCACTACATGCTCCAGGACGACATCTGCCACCAACACTGCTGCTGTTTATGCATCCTCTGGCTCCTGCAATGGCACGTACTGTGGAGAGAGCCCCAGCCTGCAGCCTTGAGGAGAACCAGGCCCTGCTGGACAGCCTCCTTCCACAGTACAGCAAGCTGTATGGGAAACCAGGGGAGCAGGTGAGTGTGCTGTCCACTGACTCACTAATTGTGCATGTTGTCTGACTAGCAGGACTTTCAGTGTGCACACCACTGGCTAGCATGCCCACTGAGTTGTTGTCACACCCCAAAGTGTGTAGTTACATGCACTGAACTGGTACAGTGCAGTAACAGTGCATTCCAACTAGGTTTACTTCCCATGCAATACCATGTAGTGACTGCTGGCAAACTGTTCATAGCCATTGTTGCACTGCCTGTGTACATCATATGCCCCTGTGATTGAGACATGTATATCCAACTGTGTGATGCACGTATATGTTGCATGTGTAGTAATGGCCTTTTCACTTTGTCATCCTCACAGGTTGATGCCCACCAGAAGCAGGAAATCTGGCTGACCATCGCCCAGAAAGTAAGATCCGTAGGGGTCTACAGGCGGCAGGATCCGCAACTGCCAGAAGAGGTGGCAGGACCTTCGTGGCTGGACCCGGAGGATCGCAAGGGTCCAGGTGAAGCTGTCGCCTCCTCACAGGAGGGGCGGACACCGGACCCTGACCCCCCACATGCTCCGGATCCTGGCGGTGGTCTTCCCTGACCTGGATGGGCAGCTGAAGGACAGACAGCAGCAAGGAGGGGGTGAGTCCATGACTGCACTGTGCACTTTATCTGACATGCTATGTGCCCTCCTCTGGCCTGGTTAAACTTCCACAGTACATCAGTCATGTGGTCCAGGACCCATGTCCCTCATTTGTGACATGCCCACTTCTCCTCTGATTCGCATATGTGTGGCCCTTATAGTCAGGAAATTGTGTCATTTGGGGACTGTGTCATTGCATTTAGCTTTGCTCAAGGTGGGGGACAGCATTTGTTCCCGTGACTATGTTGTGCGATTCATGGGTGGGTCAATTGCTTACACAATGCCTAAGTTCTGACATGTAATCTGGTTGTAACTTTGATATGTGGTCCGCTTGCTGCTCTGACTCACCACATGTCCCTGGGGAATTTGGCACACACCCATGCTGCTGGTGGGAACAATGTTTGGGCCTCAGGAGTATGTGTATCCAGTGTGTCACACATGCTTAGCCACCTGCCTACTGTCCAGGACTCATCCCTCTTACAGGTGGAGCTGGACAGTCATGCCTACTCCAGGGCATACAATACACTCTGTACTCCCACTCCCGTGTATCATCTGGCATGTTGTGATCAGTGAAATGTACCCTCAGGTGTCTGCCTCTGTCTCATTGTGCTGTGTCTTAGTTGTCAGGACTACTGGTATGTTTATCGGTTAGGGCTCAGCATGCCATCTGAGATGTGACCATGATAGACGATACTTCTGTGACTTATAGGTGTCTGATCACTTGACTGTGCACACAGGTGTTTGCGACTGTGACTTTCAGGCAGCTGTATTTTCATTCACAGCACACTGTGAGGTGCTCATGTTCAGAGAGTTGTGTTTCATGTCCCCCATATGTCCAGTTGGTATGACGTGGACAAATAGTAGTACAGATGATGTGGTATTTGGGGGATGGACATGTGCACTTGTCAGTCACATACCTTGCATTCCCCATGCCCTCGGATTGTGACACAGTGCAGACTGTTGTTGGCTGGCTGCCATGGCCATGTGACTTGAGACAGTAATGTATGACTTTGCACGCATTCCTGTGTCATGGCATTAAACTTCCTGAGACTGATCCTGCAGGGGAGTGACATGTGCAACATGCACCCCATTGTGGCATTGACTATCCGGACATGGGTGCATCATGGTGTCTGGTGCTGGTATGCATCACATGCATTTCTATTTAGACTCTGGCCATCCCTTTATCCGGACACCTGCACTGACTCAGTGGCAAGAGATGTGATGTGTGCATGTTCACATACTTCACTGTGTTCCCTGCAATGTCCAACAACTGTGTAGGTGGTGCATGTGTCCACACTGGGGTCTTACCATCAGACAGGCACCAGACAGATGGGTGCAAGGGCAGGAGGGGTGTGAGTCCCATGGTTGACCATCAGACTGACAATTGGCTTCCCCAAATCTGTGTGAGGACTTTAGGCAATGTTCAACTAAGGATGCCAGGGCTTGCTCTGTAATGTGCTGTACTTACTGTGGTGTGTGCGGTCAGTGCAGGTGACTGATGTTTGTCTGTTTCCCTAATTGTTTGCAGATACATCCACGGCCACAGGAGGGGACAGCTCCACAGACCAGGAGGAGCAGCAGAGCCAGACTGGGTCAGCATCGGACGAGTGGTCAGAGGGACCCAGTGGCACGGAGGGCGAGGGGAGCCACACCGAGGAGTCCTCAGCACCATCCACCTCAGCTGAGGACCACAGCAGCTCGGAGGATGACTCCCTTGTGGAGGCGGGTCTCAGCAGCCACCAAAGGCCAGCTAGTCTGTCTGGCCCCGCCACCACCACCACCGCCCTCCCATTGGCTCCCATTCCTGAGGTCCGTGGAGGCTCCCGTACTCGGGAGCGTGTCTCCTTCATGCCAGGCACCACACCCCCTGCCCCTGTGTCCCCTGCTGCCCTGAGTGAGGAGTCTGTGTACCTCCTTCGGCAGCTCCATGTAGGGCAGACAGCAATGCTGAGTGTCCTCCATGCACACACCACTCTGTTGACACAGCTAGTGTCGTTCATGGAGGGCATCTCGACGGGTATGTCTGCCCTACAGAGGAGCAATAAGTCCATGGACTCCTCCCTGACAGCAGCAGTGTCCCTCCTCCAACAGTCCCTCACCCCTCCCACCTCTGCCCCATCAACACTTCCTGCCCCCCTACCTGTCCAAAGCACATGCACACCTGCACAGTCACCCAAACACACAGACACGAGCAGCACAGACACACCCAAGAGAAAGGCAAGACGTGCACACAAGCATCCTCAGGGGACTGATACCACAGACACAGGGGATGGGGAACACACACACACACAGGCATCCACATTCACTCCGCAGTCCTCCAAATCCTCTCCCTCCAAGACCCCTTCCCTTGCCTCACCTGCTACCCCACCTACACAGCAGATCTTCCTGTGTGACCTCGGCCTCTTCCCCTCCAATCCTGCTGATCCAGCATACCGGGGGAAGAGGAAGTCCACCCACACAGAGGGGAGTGCCCCTCGCCCCCAGACACCCTCCCCCAGGCGCAGGCAGACACAGGACCCCATTAGGAAGTCCCCCCGGACCAGGAAGAGCAAGACCCCACCACCACCACCATGCAGCTCCACCGCCCAGTCTCTCTCCTCCATCCCCCAGTCCACCACTGCACAGGTTCCCCCACCACACCCTGCCCCAGGTTCCCCCACACACCGATACTGCATCCCCAGACTGCTTAGGCCCTCCCCCCCTGCCACTTGCTCTTCCACCCCAACCCAGACGCTCTGCCTGTTAGTGGCACTGTTGTGGAGACCGGGTCCCCCCTCTGTCCTGCCCACCTCATCTGCCCACCCTTCCACTCCCTTGGAGTCATGCACTGCAGTGGAGTCCACAACCACCACGTCTGACTCGGGCACTGCAGTGGGTACCCAGTCCACTACATCAGTCCAGCCCACTGCAGTGGTTGCAGCACCCACTCCAACTGACTTGTGTACCACAGTGGTGCCGGCCCCCCTGAGTCAGACACCTCCACTGCAGTTGCCGGTGACACTCCTGCACCCACCACCCCTTCACTGCCTCACTCTGCCATCCCCTGATCCTGTCCCTGCGGTGCCTGGCCTGCCCCTTGTATGCCCCTCCAAGGGGGATGTCCCCTAACCGTACCAGTGCAGGCAAGCAATGTGTGACCAGTTGTCACTTCTCACCCCGTTGGGACTGTGATTTTGGACTGGCCATTGCCCTTAGTTTCTTTTGGACTTCCGTGTTTACCCTGACATTTGCTGAATAAAGCCTCTTTTTGTTTACTTGTGGGTTTTCTTTTGATGTACATGATGTGGATGAGTAGCATCCTGCATTTGCAGTTGTAATAGTGTTCACATCAGGAAAATGAAGTGTTGCAGTGATGGACTCCATGTGGTCCATGGGATATGTGTCCTGTTGTAGTCTGGATCTATGGCATCCTTTGCTACAGTCTGAGGGTGTAATGTTCTGCATTTGACACAGGGATGTCCATTTTGCATTTGTAAATGAACATCTTTGTCTTACACTGATGCACATCTGGTGGGCTTACCACTGTTCAATGTTCCGATTTCCCTGACTGTGTGCCCAGCTCCACTGGACATGCAGTTTTGCACATCAATGTCGAAGGACTCATCTGTGTATACAGTGCAACTTGCTTGACACGTGTTTTTTGTGTGTGCAGATGACTGACGTGACACTCCCGTATCCAGGATGATGTGAGCAGAGCCTTCTGTGTGTTGTGGTTGTTGACTCACTGACGGAGTGTTCTGCTGACATGTTTGGGTCGTGCACAGACAAGGTTTGGCACAGCGGACCTTCCACAGGAGTGGAGTGCCCTCATGGCAGTGTGTAATCCCGTGACATTGTGTGGGCCTGTGTTGTGTGTTGTGTAAGCATGTCTGTGCATGTTCCCTTCCCTTTTCCTACACAGGCTGTGTCCCTAGGGATGTTCCTGTTTGTGATGCTTGCTGAGTTGTTCTGTGTTCATCCAGCATCTTGGACCTGGTTTCTCCGTGATGTGGGTGCATGGCAAACTAATGTTCATGAGGTTGTCATACCAGGTTGTCTTTGTTGTCAGGGCTGGGGATGTGGGCAAACGCAGATGGGACACATTCAGGATTCCCCTTGGCACTTGTTGTTTACACGAGTCATGTGATTTACAGTTTGTGTTAGCTTTCAGTGATTGTGACACGTTGTGTGTGTGACTGCTGCCACTCCTCAGGGTCAGAGCTGCAATGTTGGAAGTTGTGTACGTGTGTTCTTCGTGTGTCACCTTGGCTTCTTCGTTGGTGTGTGACTATGGCCAGGATCCCATTGATTGTGGTGGATTTCACATCATGCCCATGTACGGCATACTGTGCTGTGTGTCAGACATTGACGAGTCTTGTTGACTGGCCATGTGTGATGGCTTTCTGCACCTTAGTTCCCACCACCACCCCTGGTATTGTCATGGGTGCATGTGCAATGTCACCAGTCCATGTGAGCTTCACTGCTGCACATTGGTGGAGATCAGGGTGTGTGGTGTTGAGTGTGTGCAAAAGTGAGTTGTTGCACGGCTAGACCCCTACCTCCATATTGGCCTTGGCTGGCAGGCCGTGCTGATTGATTGGAGCTTGTGTAGGTGTGATGGTAGTTAGTTGCTCAGGACACATGGCTGTGGTTCACAGTGTGAACGACATCTACCTTTGTCATCACAGTGGGATTATCATGCAGGCTAGTGTCAGCACAATGTGGGGTCCCTGGGAGTAGTGCTGTGGTGGGTCTGTCTCATGCTGTGTTGGTTGCTGTTCCTACAAGCTTGTGTGACATTTGTAATTTGTGCTCCCTCTCATCTTACAATGCCTGATTGCCCACATAGGGGTATCCGATCCATGAGTAACTTTTGTATGGCACTGTATACACATCTGTGTGGTTGGAATTCAGGCCTCCTCATGTGTTGTGTGGTTGCCTGGGGACACTGGCACACCCCCCCATCACCTGTTGTGTTTGATATGCAGTGTGAGTCTGCCTGTTTGTGTTTGTGCCTTTGCACCACTGCATTGGCATATCTTGAGTGTGCCATTGGCTGTATGTTGTTTGGTGGGTTTCCCCTGCTGTCCCTGGGACTCCTAGGTCATCAGTCAGCACAATAATCATGGTTTGTATGTCCCATTGCTGCCATGGTATGGTATTTGTTCACCTGACATCTACAGTCTCCACAGGATATCTACATTTGTGTGTCCATTGGTGCAGATATGTGGGTCAGCATTATGATGGTCACTTCTGTCATTGTGTTATTTGTGAATGTTGACAATGTGGGCCCCCATGGGTGATGTTTGTATGCACATGGCCAAAACGATGTTTCAGTGACACTGCACTGTTTCCCTCGACCAATCTATGTTGCTATGGGACACAAGCACTACTATGCCACTGATGTGTTTGTTGTTGTGTGACCAGGATTCATCCATGCAGTTTGGCTTTGGCAGCTTTTACCATGACTACACTTCCCTTTTGGTCACTGTGGTGATGGGACTTTAGGCCCCATTGCCACACTGTTCAAACTGTGCATCAGCTATGGACACCACACTTCCCTTTTGGTCACTGTGGTGATGGGGCTTTAGGCCCCATTGCCACACTGTTCAAAATGTGCATCAGCTATGGACACCACACTTCCCTTTTGGTCACTGTGGTGATGGGGCTTTAGGCCCCATTGCCACACTGTTCAAAATGTGCATCAGCTATGGACACCACACTTCCCTTTTGGTCACTGTGGTGATGGGGCTTTAGGCCACATTGCCACACTGTTCAAAATGTACATCAGCTATGGACAGCACACTTCCCTTTTGGTCACTGTGGTGATGGGGCTTTAGGCCACATTGCCACACTGTTCAAAATGTGCATCAGCTATGGACAGCACACTTCCCTTTTGGTCACTGTGGTGATGGGGTGTTCGAGCCCATTGCCACAGTGGCCATGGTCGGCTTGCATTGTGGAGGCCACACACATTTCTGTGTGACACATGTGCTAGGGGGTCACATTGTATGTTCAATGTCATGTTCAGTGTTGTAGGCATTTGACACAGACTACACACACTTGTCATGGTGTTGGGGGGGATGTAATCTTCTGTCATTCCTTATGTGGGAGTATGCTAGTTGTGTCATGCATTACCCGTCCTATGAGTAGGAGTGGTGTTAGTGGTAGGCATCCAGCCCCCCCTGAGTAGTGATGGTGGTAGTGGTAGGCATCCAGCCCCCCATGAGTGGGGATGGTAGTAGTGGTAGGCATCCATACCCCTATGAGTGGGGATGGTAGTAGTGACAGGCATCCAGGCCCCCCTGAGTAGGGGTGGTGGTAGTGGTAGGCATCCATCCCCCCATGAGTGGGGATGGTAGTAGTGGGAGGCATCCATCCCCCAATGAGTGGGGATGGTAGTAGTGACAGGCATCCAGGCCCCCCTGAGTAGGGGTGGTGGTAGTGGTAGGCATCCAGCCCCCCATGAGTGGGGATGGTAGTAGTGGTAGGCATCCATCCCCCTATGAGTGGGGATGGTAGTAGTAATAGGCATCCAGGCCCCCCTGAGTAGGGGTGGTGGTAGTGGTAGACATCCAGCCCCCCATGAGTGGGGATGGTAGTAGTGGTAGGCATCCAGCCCCCCCTGAGTAGTGATGGTGGTAGTGGTAGGCATCCATACCCCTAAGGGTGGGGATGGTAGTAGTGTCAGGCATCCAGGCCCCCTGAGTAGGGGTGGTGGTAGTGGTAGGCATCCATCCCCCCATGAGTGGGGATGGTAGTAGTGGTAGGCATCCATCCCCCTATGAGTGGGGATGGTAGTAGTGACAGGCATCCAGGCCCCCTGAGTAGGGGTGGTGGTAGTGGTAGGCATCCAGCCCCCATGAGTGGGGATGGTAGTAGTGGTAGGCATCCATCCCCCTATGAGTGGAGATGGTAGTAGTGACAGGCATCCAGGCCCCCTGAGTAGGGGTGGTGGTAGTGGTAGGCATCCATCCCCCTATGAGTGGGGATGGTAGTAGTGACAGGCATCCAGGCCCCCTGAGTAGGGGTGGTGGTAGTGGTAGGCATCCATCCCCCCATGAGTGGGGATGGTAGTAGTGGTAGGCATCCATCCCCCTATGAGTGGGGATGGTAGTAGTGACAGGCATCCAGGCCCCCTGAGTAGGGGTGGTGGTAGTGGTAGGCATCCAGCCCCTCATGAGTGGGGATGGTAGTAGTGGTAGGCATCCATCCCCCTATGAGTGAGGATGGTAGTAGTGACAGGCATCCAGGCCCCCCTGAGTAGGGGTGGTGGTAGTGGTAGGCATCCATACCCCTAAGGGTGGGGATGGTAGTAGTGGCAGGCATCCAGGCCCCCTGAGTAGGGGTGGTGGTAGTGGTAGGCATCCATACCCCTAAGGGTGGGGATGGTAGTAGTGGCAGGCATCCAAGCCCCCTGAGTAGGGGTGGTGGTAGTGGTAGGCATCCAGGCCCCCTGAGTAGGGGTGGTGGTAGTGGTAGGCATCCATCCCCCCATGAGTGGGGATGGTAGTAGTGGTAGGCATCCATCCCCCTATGAGTGGGGATGGTAGTAGTGACAGGCATCCAGGCCCCCTGAGTAGGGGTGGTGGTAGTTGTAGGCATCCATCCCCCCATGAGTGGGGATGGTAGTAGTGGTAGGCATCCATCCCCCTATGAGTGGGGATGGTAGTAGTGACAGGCATCCAGGCCCCCCTGAGTAGGGGTGGTGGTAGTGGTAGGCATCCAGCCCCCCATGAGTAGGGATGGTAGTAGTGGTAGGCATCCAGCCCCCTATGAGTGGGGATGGTAGTAGTGACAGGCATCCAGGCCCCCCTGAGTAGGGGTGGTGGTAGTGGTAGGCATCCATCCCCCTATGAGTGGGGATGGTAGTAGTGACAGGCATCCAGGCCCCCCTGAGTAGGGGTGGTGGTAGTGGTAGGCATCCATCCCCCCATGAGTGGGGATGGTAGTAGTGACAGGCATCCAGGCCCCCCTGAGTAGGGGTGGTGTTGGTGGTAGGCATCCATCCCCCTATGGGTGTGTATGGCATTGGTGTTGGCCATCTCACCCCTATGGTTCTGCTGTTGCTAGTGTACTTTATTTGTGCATCCCTATGTGTGTGTGACATATTTCGGGTACGTGTAGTTTGTTTGTATTGTTGGTGTTTGATTTACCGTCTGCACCGTACGCGTCCGTGCCGGTCCCGGTAATAGATGTAGAGTATAGGTAGGACCTGCGCAATGGGATTCATGCTTGGATCGTCTTGTTTGGGTTTCTCGTGTCTTCGAGTCGTACTCGTAGCAGGCTTGTTCGTCTCGTAGCCGTGGATCGTCTTGTGGCGCGAAACAGAGTTTATGTACGGCTCGCCCGGATGCTCAAACGTGCCGGACGTAGCGACGGGTTTGGCGCGTACGGATTGCGCATTGTACTAGTCCGGCCGGAAGGTGCTGTGTATTTGCTTCCGTGCGGCTCGATTCGCCGTTCACGGATCCGGCTTGGGCGGGGAACAGGAGCTGGATTGGGTGAGTACGGCTCGCTCGGAAAATGAGTTGTTATACGCATCGTACTTGTTCGTCTGGACGAGTGTACGAATCGGTCGGGAAACACGCATTCGGCTGGTATTTTTTCCGGACGAATACTGTTAGGTGCCCTACCGGCCGAGATCGGAATCGACCCCTAAGTATTTTTGATTTGGCCCGCCCTAACTCCAAGAGAGATTTTGAAGGTGTTACCTTTTTTGCATGGCCAGACTTCGCTCATTCTACAGTAGAGCGCAGGTGGCGATTAAGGCAGTTGTTTGCCCCCATCCAGAAAATAGGTGCCGAAATGTACCTACAATATCCAGCAAAATTGAAGGTGGTATGGAAGGGGCGCACCCGCACTTTTTTCTCGGAGATTCAGGCTCAGGAATTTTTTACGGATCAGCAGGGCGGGATCTGAGCCAGTGGGGAAATATGATGAAGTACATTTTTGAATTTTGGGTTTAAGCAGGGGGGGGAGAAGAAAGGGAAAAAAAGAAAAAAAGGGGGAAATGTATAGGAAAATATATATAAGATGGTTTATCACGGGGTAGGTGGAGGGGGTCCGAGGAGTGGGGTTTGTGAGGCTAGACGGCATCATACAGGCAAGGCCTGGTTGCTCAGTGGAGTAGTGAGGATGGGGGGGTAGGGTGGGAAGGGGGGACGGTCAGGGGGGTAGGTTGAGGAAAGAAGGACAAATGAACCGGTATGAGTATAGCAGGTGTGGAAAGAGCTATAGAGGCGGGGCGGTGACTTATGGAGGTGAGCCTGAGGATATTGAAGTTTTTAAGGGTTTCCATTTAGGGTGTGGGGGAGAAACATTGGCTTATGATTGATCGGTCAATGATCCGTATTGCATCTATCAATATATGCGGCTTAAATGACCCCAAGAAAAGAGCCAGGACTTCTCTGGGTTTAAAACTTCTGAGGGCAGACATAGTCTGACTCCAGGAGATACATATTGAAGCATCACAGAGAGATCTTCTTAACTCCTTGGGCTATAGACTGGTAGATTGTACCTCCCAAGGCGTGCGTACTACTGGTGTGGCGGTTTTAGCCAGAGGAAGCTTGTTAAAATTTTCACACACAGGGCATGATCCTAGGGGGGGATGGGTAGTCGCAGTCTGTCACTCACCCTGTGGTGGTAAGTTTACGTTATGTTCAGTTTATGGCAGCGTGCTTGATGATCCCTTCACCCTAATTCAGGTTTTTAAGGAGTTAACGGGCCGTCCCCTACCTGTTGTGTTGTGCGGGGATTTCAATATCAACCTCTCAGGGAACTTTGATATAGGGGGGCAGTTACGATATACTGGGAGGAAGCCTAAGGTGTATCAAACTCTTAAAGGGGTGTGCAAGGATCATGGCTTGGTCGATGTCTGGCATAAAAAGTATCAGACCATAGACGGGTATACATTCTTTTCAGCTCCACATGGGACGCATGCCCGTCTTGATTACTTTTTTGTGTCCAACAAGCTGATCACGACCTGTCAGATCGAACGATACCCCCGGTTCCTCTTAAAATTTGCATTGAATAAGGGTAAGCAAGATAGGCAAATGATTCAAGTTAAACAAGATAATTTAGTAGTGGCCGAGGAGGACTTAGCGAAGACCATACAACAAGCAGGGGATATAAGTGAAGCACAAACTAAGGTAGTACTCGCAAAGACTGACCTGGAGGCTATCTTTGCAGACAGGGCAGCTGCTAAGTATATTGCCTGGAAGGAGAGATCTTATGAGTGCAGTGATCAGGACGGGGCACCATCTAGCAGTAAGAGCAAGGCAGAGGTGTACCGATAGTGAGATCAGAGAAATAAGTGATCCAACTCTTGGGTTGGTCACCGATGCCAATAAAATCAGAGAGGCATTTCAAGTGGTTTATCAAAACTTGTACTCCGAGGGAAATCGGGTATGCTCTGAATGAATTAATGGGTTTTTAGAAGCAGTACCTGTAAGCAACTATCCCTAGAGGAACGCAAAACACTAGAAGAAGAGTTAACGTGGGAAGAGATACTGCTACCTATCACTTGCCTCCCCCCCCGGTAAAGCGGCTGGTGTGGACGCAATTCCCTCAGAATTTTATAAAACAGTTGCTACCCAGCTGAAAGACCAGATGGTGCCACTTTTTAATCATGTACTCAATGGATCTACAGCTCCTGATTCATGGTCGGTGGCGAAAATAGCCGTCTTTTTGAAGAAGGACAAATCTCCTGCTGAGCTTGGCTCTTATAGGCCGATTACGCTGATAAATGGCGATTCAAAGATTTACTCTAAGGTGCTGGCAGCTCGACTAGCTCAGGTCATTAAAGGATTGGTGATTCAGCAACAACATGGTTTCATCACAGGTAGGGACACCACCGACCATATTCGACGAGTGATATCACTGTTTGACGCAGCGGAAGTGACAGGAGACCCTATGGCTTTGATTTTGTTAGATGCCGAAAAAGCATTTGATAGGGTCTCCTGGCAGTTCCTCTGGCAGGCAATGTATGCAAAGGACTTTGGTCCAGGTTTTGTGCGCTGGATGAGGGCCTTATATCACAATCCTACGGCTAGGGTCTGTATCTCAGATAGCCTGACAGGAGCAGTGTCGATTACTCTGGGAACCCGACAGGGGTGCCCTTGCTCCCCACTCCTGTTTGCCTTGTATATTGATCCTTTTTTAAGGAAAATAGCGCAAAGTACTGTTATCCCACCAATAATCATGCATGGCCACGAGACTAAGATCTTGGCGTATGCCGATGACGTGGTAGTTTTAACACCTAACCCGTAGGCTGCTATCAAGGCAATAGAGGCAGATGCTGCTATATTTGGGGGCATGTCTGGCTTCGCGCTAAACAAAGGAAAGACACAGGTTGTTATTAATGAAAAGATCATACTAGCGGATAACAGAGTGGTGGAGAAAGCACTATATTTGGGTGTTTATATCTCCTCGAAAGTTGAATCTATCATCGATATTAATCTAGAGCCTTTGGCCGATAGGACTAAGAAAGGCTTGGCTAGATTAAATAATTTGCATCTTACTATGGTAGGTCGCTGCAATCTGATAAAGATGATTTACTTCCCAAAAATATTGTATTTTTTTAGAGCAATCCCATTAGAATTACCTAGTGAATGGTTTAAAATCTTTGATGCAGTGTTTACTAGATTTTATGGGCCTATTCTAAGCCAAGGAGTGCGCTGAGGTATCTCTCACTTCCAAGAGAAAGGGGGGGGGTGGGCCCTTCCAAATCTCAGATTGTATTACTGGGCTTCATTATTATAATATAGCCGGATCTTACTGAGGGAATCACCACAAGCGACAGTGCCCAACACTTTGCCTTCTATATATGAATTATTGCTCGGGGAAGAAGCTTGGGGGTGTTTGCTAAGGCAAGTCGAATATAGCTATTATAAAAAAGTTAAGTTTAAGTGTCTTTTGGGTACGGCAAAGGCCTGGGTTGCAATACGAAAGATCCTGGGCTTGGGGAGACTGAATTTTTATACCCCGATTTTAAATAATCTAAATCTACCTGGAATCTTCAATGATGGCTATATGCATGTATGGATTGGGGCAGGCATAGATAAATTGGGTGTCTTTTTCTCCCCGGCGGGCCTTGTTTCGTTTGACGAGTTAAAGACAAAATTCAGTATTAGTAATAAAGAGTTTTTTAAGTATCTGCAAGTAAGAGATTACCTTCGGCGAAAAGCGGGGGGTCCTAGTGGTTTTGAGGAGAATGTCCTGGTGAGTTGGCTAATAACCGAGGACATAATCCGTATCGGGTCAATTTATCAGATGCTGAATTGTGAAATGAAAGATGATCTCGACAAACAGTGCATGAAATGGCAGGATAAGCTGGCAGTGACTGAAAATCAATTCGCGAAAGCCCTCAACTTATCCCAAACAGTGTTAATGTCGGCTAACTTGCAAGCACAGTTTTTTAAAACTTGTTTTATGCTTTATTATATGCCTGCAAGAATTGCCAAATGGAGCTCGGGACATGGCGCTAAGTGTCCGCGCTGTTCCATGTTTAGTGCTGACATTGTGCATATGTTTGCAACATGTTTTTCTTTGAACCTTTTAAAGAATGAAATCCAAAACCTTTTTTCGCACAAAGCTAGGTATTAATGTTGCACTGAGCCCAAAGGTAATCTTGCTTGGAGTTATAGACAAAAAAATCGAACCCAGAGATAAATTATTTTATTGCGGTTGCTACGACGATTTTTAGATTGGTATTAGCTACAGCATGGCTAGATCCACAACCCCCGCAGTTCTAACACTGGCTCGCCCACCTAGTAGCTATTTTCAGTCTAGAGAGAGCAATATATGCCAGAAAGGGTGTTAAAACTAGGGGTGGGCGGAATTTGCGTAGTCGCGCTACGCAAAGCTCCGCGAAACGGTAAAAAATGTCCGCGAGCACGCAAAAGTTCCGCGAACACGCGGTATTGCTTGGTCCGCCCGTTCGCGATGCTTTTTTCCTGTTCGCGAACGCTGTTTGCGTGCTCGGGGAGAAATATCTTGCAAACACGCATTTTGAAAGCGCGAACAAGCAAAAAATTCCGCAAAGCCGCGGATCGCGGAATTTTTGGTAATTCCGGGTTCTCCGCGGAACGCGAAATTACCCAAATTCCGTAAATTCCGCGAGCGGAATGGAATTTACCGCCCAGGCCTAGTTAAAACAAAGAAAAAGGGATTGCTAATTTGGGCGCCAGTATCTAGATTAGAAATTTGAGGGGGTTTGGAATGATAGGAGGGATTTCCCTGGTTCTCTCTTTTTCTTCCCTTTTATTTCCCACCTCGCACTTCTCATAATAGATTAGGGCAATTTTCGTATGCCTCAAAGCATAGCGTTTCTGAATCGAAGGGCACGTGCAAAGTTGGGAGTTCTGCTGATATTTATCATTGTTAGCCTTGCAATTATATTTATCTTTGCATATTTGCACCTTGAAGAATTGTCTATTGTTTACATTTAATGTTGTACTATCATTGGCTTTTACCTCAGTCAATTATCATTGATCTTCGTCCCATCATCATATTTATCCCTGCACGCTGCACTTTAAATAATGGGTGGTTGACAATCATGTTTGGTAACTGCTGATTTTATTCTGCTCTCTTTCCAACCAATGTATCAAAATGAATTTGTACGGTTTAATGACATTTTACCCTGACCGAGGGGGTGGGGTGGGTGGGGATGTTTGTCATAAAATGCATAATAAAGATTATTTAAAAAACAAAAAAATAGTTTTCCATCAAAGGGTGTTGCATGAGTTGTGTGGTTTTGGGCCAGATTTACAACTCACAAATCTTTAATTTACAAAACACTGTTAAAGTTGTTTTGCTGTTGCAAAAATGAGTTGTCAGATAATACCTTGGAGATAAATAGTAGTCAAAGATGCTAAATTCCAACTTCCAGAAAGTTTAGTCCTAAACAATAAAAACTCCAGAGAAATATTGTAAAGGGGGCTTGGCCGAAAAAAGTTTGAAGACCTCTGGTATAAGTGATGTAATATGCAAGGGTATAACTAGTGCATGGTGGGGGGGTAAATTATGAATTTATGTTGTAACCATAACTTTAGAATTTCTAATAGTTGTATAGTTTAAGTTGGGTTTATATAGAAAGAATAAATAAAGTTTTCCTAACTATAACTTAGCTTTAACCTTTGGTTGTTTCATTGAATTTAAGTGGTTTTTCTTTTTTAATAAATATGTGTTTCAGATCATAGTCTTGAGTATCATTTAAAGAAGTATTGTTAAGTGCACTGTCATAGAGGATAATGAAGGTCAGTGCCATACTGTCTACTGTCATCGAGTCTAGTTTTGTAGAGTGGAATGGAGTACAGAGGAGTTTCATATAGTGAATAGAGTTATACAGTGGAGTGGCATAGTGTGTCATATAGTCAAGTCGAGTATTGTAGAGTGGAGCAGAGTGTTGTACACTGGAGTGGTGTGCTGTGCAATACAGTTAGGTGTCGTACATTGGAGAGTCTTCTGCAGTGTTATGGAGTCGAGTGTCGTGGAGTGGAGTTGAGTGGAGTGGAGTGCAGGTAAGTATACTGTTGTACAGTGGCATAGATGGTGAAGAGTATTGTACAATTTAGTAGCGTAGAGTACAGTTCAGTAAAGTGTGGTGCAGTTCAGTGTTGTGGAGTGTCATCCAGTAGAGTGGCGGAGAGTATTGTACAGTGGAGTTTCATACAGTAGAGTGTCTTGAGTGATGTGTTGTACAGTAGACAGTGGTACAGTGTGGGAGAGGGTTATTGAGTGGAGTGCTGTGTCATATAGTAGAGTGCTTTGTCCTAGAGAGGTGTGGAGTGGCGTGTGCTAGAGTGTTATACACCGTAGCACAGTGGCATAGAGTGGATAGAAATAAAGTGGAGTAAAATGTCCTATAGTGGCATAAAGTGTAGTAGAGTCTTGTAGAGTGGAGTTGCATAGAATACAATAGGGTGTTATACAGTGGACTGGCATAGAGTGGAGTGTTGAACAATGGCATTCAGTGGGATTTTTTGTGTGAAGTAGAGTGGAGTGAAGTAGAGTCACGTAGGAAAGAGTGGAGTAAACTGTAAAACGGTGAAGTGTTATGTTGTACAGTAGAGTGGCATGGAATGGAGTAGACTGGCCTGGCATATTACACAGTGTCCTAAAGTGTCATAGAATAGAGGGCTGTGTGGTACAGTGGAGTCGAGCGGTGTGCCGTATAGGGTTGGAAAGTGTTGTATAGTACAGTAAATTAGAGTGGCATAGAGTGGAGTAGAGTATTGTAGAGTGGAGTGGCATACTGGACAGTGTCGTAGAGTGTGGTGGAGTGTAGTGATATAGAGTGTTCTAGAGTCAACTGGCATAGAGTTTCATAGAGTGGAGTGGTGTACAGTCGTGTAGTGGAGTGCAATGGAGTAGAGTGGAGTAGCAAGTCATAGAGTACAGTCGCACAAAGTGGGGTGGAGTGGCATGGAGCTAGTTGCGTAGTGTGTTTTAGAGTGGAGTAGAATGTTGGAGAGTGTCAGAGTTGAGTATAGTGTTGTATAGCGGCGTAGAGTGGAGTACAGTGGATTGTAGGGTCATAGAGTGTGGTACAGTGTCGTACAGTGGCATAGAGTGTTATAGAGTACACTTTTATAGAGTAGAAGGTTGTAGAGTTAGCATCATACATTGTGTTGACGTACAGTGGTGTAGAGTGGGGTAAACTGTCATACAGTTGAGTCAAGTCAAATCGTTTGGTGTACAAAGTGTGGACTAGTGTCTCATAGTGGAGTGGCATCTTGTATAGTACAGTGCCATGGAGGGCAATACCCTGTAGTGGCATAGCATAGAGTGGAGTAAAGTGTTATAGAGTGGAATGCCATCTCATACAGTAGGATGGCATGTCGTGTCTCAGTGTGGGAAACTGTCATACAGTGGACTCCACTCTACGCTATTCTACTCTAAGCCACTCCACTTTAGGCCACTCTACTATATGCCGCTCTACTCTAGGCAATTCCACTCCAATCTATGCTATTTCACTCTATGAAACTCTTATCTATACCACTAAACGCCACTCCAGTGTACCGTATTCAACTCCTAGTCACTCAATTCTAAACCATTCTACTCTATACCATTCTACTTTACGCCACTTAACTCTACACCACTCAACTCTATGCCATTCTACTCTGTGCCACTCCACTGTATGCTACTCCACTATGCTATTCGACTCTACACCACTACACTCTCTGCTGCTTTACTGTACATATTCTACTCTATGCCAATCCATTCTACACCACTCCACGCCACTGTACTCTATGGTATTCCACTCTACACCACTCCACTCTATGCCACTCTACTCTAAACTATTTCACTCTACGCTACTCCAGTCTGCGCAACAGCACTCTACACTATTCCACTCTATGGCACTCCACTCTATGCCACTCTACGCCACTCCACTCTACACCACTCCACTCTGCGCTATTCCATGCTATGCCACTCCACCCTAGGCCACTACACACTTCGCCTTTCCACTGTACACCATTTCTCTGTACAGCACACCACTCTACAACACTGCACATTATGCTATTCCTCCTTGTCACGTGACTACACCACTCTATGCCACTCCACTCTATGGCACCACACTCTACGCCACTCCAGTCTATGCTATTTCACTCTATGCCACTCCACTCTATGCCACTTAACTCTATGCCACTACACTATGCAACACTCCACTCTATGCTATTCCAGTGCATGGCACTTCACTGTATGCCAATCCACTGTACGCTATTCTACTCTATGCCAGTACACTTTACTGCACTCTACTCTACACAAATCACCCAAAACATTCCATAAAGCAGCTAAAGTGAGAGACAAACTAGTTTTTGAAAATGTCATCAAGATTTGTCAAATTGCGAGTTATTTGTAAAAAAAAAAAGAAAAATGCTTTTCCTATGGAAACTAGGTCATAACTATAGCTACATATATATAAATATATACATATATATATATATATACATATACACACACATATATATTTTAACTTTATTTTTTATTTTTATGATTTTGACACGATAAATGAACCAATGAAAATAGCGCTTACCAGACTGACAAAACCAAACGCGTCTCTCCTGGTTGCTGGTTCGCAGGAGGCCCAAAACAATAAAGAAGCCTTTATCTTACTGCCCTCGTGTGCGTGCTCTGTTCCTTACAGGGAGTAGGGGTTGTTCGGATAGAGATATATATATATATATTATCTACTGGCGGTCGCCAGTAGATAGTTATAGTTAGGACCTATTTTCCATAGGAAATCCGCAACATTCTATTTGAAATAACTCTTGCGTCAGTTGACGAATCTTCGCGAAATTTTCAAACTTTATGGCCCACTCCGGTCCGCTCCTACCCTGAAAGTTTCGGGGTGATTCGTCAAGCGGGGGCCGAGAAAAAAGGGGGGTCCCAAAACGTGTTTTCCCCATTCATTTTCCCATAGGAAACTTTAGCCACGAACTGCTGAACGGAATTACACCAAATTTGGCAAAGAGGTAGTTCTTGGTTCAGAAAGAACCCTTTTTGTTAAATGGTGTAAATCCGTTCAGTAGTTGCTGAGAAAATCAAAAGTAAAATCACATATATATCTGGGCGGAGCCTAACCACACATGTCATCGTGAGATCTGATTGGCTGTCAGCACTTCATCCTGGAATTGCTGGCAGCCATCTTGGGACCAATATAAATGATAGTACCCCATTGAAATGCAATGTAGTGAATCGAAGATTTTGAGGGTTACCAAAAGGAGAACTATAAAGGGTGATAACAGTCTTTAGTTACATTAGAATTCATTTGTTGATGGTACCATACTAATTTCAGGAATTGTGGTGTGTTCTAAGGTGATTTTACCCTGTGAAAAACCTTCTGCTGGGATATCATGAATCATGTTTGAGAGAAAACTATTTTCACATGCTTGTCCCATACAGTTTTGGAAGGTGCTCCAGAAGCTAAAATGAGAGCATATTTTCTGTAAATTCACATTATCTTTCTCAGTCATGTGAGAATGAAGTCTGACATTCTCAGTAAAACATGTACATCCAACAATGGCAGAGACTGTCAGTTGATTCCTTTGTGTTCTACTGCAGCTTCCCAGAGTGTTCTAAAGAACAACTAGAGTGCTAACAGCCTTACTTATGACAAAAGTATGGCACACATGAAGCCATCTTGATTGGAATAAACTGGTAACACTTAAAACATTTAATTTAAAAAGGAACAAAATGATGGGGTTCATTTGGTCATAGAAATTATGGTTAGTGCTGTAGAAAGAAAAATTAGGACATGTTTCAAGTGTGATCTCAAATATCTTCCTGTTATATTTCAACAGGAGCAGCCTGTCAGTTGATGCCTTTGTGTTCTACTGCAGCTTCCCAGAGTGTTCTAAAGAACAACTAGAGCGCTAACAGTCTTACTTATGACAAAAGTATGGCACACCTGAAGCCATCTTGATTGGAATAAACTGGTAACACTTAAAACATTTAATTTAAAAAGGAACAAAATGATGGGGTTCATTTTGTCATAGAAATTATGGTTAGTGCTGTAGAAAGAAAAATTAGGACATGTTTTAAGTGAGATCTCAAATATCTTCCTGTTATATTTCAACAGGAGCAGCCTGTCAGTTGATGCCTTTGTGTTCTACTTCAGCTTCCCAGAGTGTTCTAAAGAACAACTAGAGTGCTAACAGCCTTACTTATGACAAAAGTATGGCACACCTGAAGCCATCTTGATTGGAATAAACTGGTAACACTTAAAACATTTAATTTAAAAAGGAACAAAATGAGGGGGTTCATTTTGCCATAGAAATTATGGTTAGTGCTGCAAAAAGAAAATGTAGGGCATGTTTTAAGTGAGATCTCAAATCCTCTTCTATTTCATTAGAAAATTCTGACATGCAGACTGAAACAATCACGTTCAATACCAGCAGTAGACTTCCAGTTAACTCCTTGGTGAGCAGTAGCTTTACTACAGTGATCTAATGAACAACTAGAGTGATAACATTCTGAATTTATGGCAAATGTGTGACACATCTGAATGCCTTCTTGATGGAATCAAAGTAAAAAACTGAAAGCATTTCCTACTGAGGAGACTGTAGTAAATGAGGAAATTAGGAAACTTCATAACAAATAAGTCTCCCAAGATGGCCACCAGAGACAAAAGAGCCCAAATGTAGCACAAATATCACCCAGAGGTAGCCCACCTATAGCCCAATGACAGAAGTGTGCAAAACACTTTTTATTTTTTGTTTTTTTGCAGTTTTATATAGTGCAGACTGGTCAGGTATTGGAGTGCTTTACATGAACATTGGTTACATCACACAAGGACAAATTCATGTTGGTTGACCCCTACACTACCCATACACCACTGCACTACCCTAAACCCTAAAACACTACCCCCAGCACGACCCCCTTCACTACCCAAACACAACTGCACTACCCTAAACTCAAAAACACTACCCCCAGCACGACCCCCTACACTACCCAAACACCACTGCACTACCCTAAACCCTAAATCTACCCCCTACACTACACAAATACCACTGCACTACCCTAAACCCTAAAACACTAGAACCCAGCATGACCCCCTACAGTACACAAACACCGCTGCACTACCCTAAACCCTAAAACACTACCCCCTACACTACACAAACACCATTGCACTACCCTAAACCCTAAAACACTACCCCCAGCATGACCCCCTACACTACACAAACACCACTGCACTACCCTAAACCCTAAAACACTACCCCAGCACGACCCCCTACACTACCCAAACACCACTGCACTACCCTAAACCCTAAAACACTACCCCCAGCACGACTCCCTACACTACACAAACACCACTGGACTACCCTAAACCCTAAAACACTACCCCCAGCACGACGCCCTACACTACCTAAACACCACTGCACTACACTAAACCCTAAATCTACCCCCAGCATGACCTCCCACACTACACAAACACCACTGCACTACCCTAAACCCTAAAAAACTACCCCCAGCACGACCCCCTACACTACCCAAACACCACTGCACTACCCTAAACCATAAAACACTACCCCCAGCATGACCCCCTACACTACACAAACACCACTGCACTACCCTAAACCCTAAAACACTACCACCAGCATGACCCCCTACACTACTCAAACACCACTGCACTACCCTAAAGCCTAAAACACTACCCCCAGCATGACCCCCTACACTACTGCACTACCCTAAACCCTAAAACACTACCCCCAGCACGACCCCCTACACTACCCAAACACCACTGCACTACCCTAAACCCTAAAACACTACCCCCAGCACGACCCCCTACACCACCCAAACACCACTGCACTACCCTAAACCCTAGAAAAGAAACCCCCACCCCATGCCCAATCCCCCTTACCTCTCACTCCTCGTGGTTCCTCTCTCCTCGTGGTTCCTGCTTCACGTCATCTCTGAGGGGTGGTGCATGTCGTTGTGAGGAAACGGAACAGCCTCTGTTTCCTTACAACAACATGGATCGTCTACATGTTTTTTAGAACGCATGGTCATTTACCATACATACCTTTACAACAAAATTCGTTGTAAAGGCATGCGTGGTAAATGACCATGCGTTCTAAAAAAATGCGTAGTAATGACTTTGTGATGTACAACGCATGCGTGGTAATGCATGCGTTGTAATGGTATCGCAAAGTAAAAAAGTCGTTGTAACGGCTGTTTACCGATCGAAGCTGGCCCCTGTTCTTCAGTGAGACGTTTATTTGATTAATTAGGAGGAAGGAATGTGTTTTTTTACCGAAAAGTGCATTCCCGGCTGTTGTATTGTGAAAGTGTCCGCGTGGCCTGGTTTCACTTCCGGTGAGAGAGTGGAAGAGTCTGTTTGGATCTAAAAGAGTTCTGTTGTTGGACGAGGCCGGCGCGACATGTCATCAGAAAACATAGCTAATGGAAAGCGTCCTCCCTGAAGTGTGGAGCAGTGCCATGAGAGGTCAACGAGTGTGCGTCCCACCGCAGTATGACCATACCCCGTGACCCATGTGCCACCTCCAGGGTACGGGAGGCAGAAGCGGCATCGCAGGTCCTCTTGAAGACCGTTGTAGCACTAATTCTACATTTTGGTACTAGGGCATTTTAACTTTGTTGTTCCTGCCAGATACAAAGAGAAGATCCTGTGTTATTCAGTGCCCTCGTTACCTTTTTTGTGGGTTGTGGTGCTTGTCACTTCGCTGCCCCGCCGGTGCACACGACTGGGCACCCCACCTCGTGTGCCATCTGCAGGGCCTCTGCCCTCGGATCACTGGTTTCGGTTTCTGGAGTGGCAACATAAACAGTTGCTCCCAAAGGACTAGCCTGAACACTTAGGTGAATATCCCCTGCACCAGCATTCCACGGAAATTCTTTCCTAGCTCTCCCACGTCAACGAGGACGTCATAATAGCACGGCTCCGCTCGCGACACCGTATGACATCATCGGAGCCATAAGAGAACCTCGTCGGCGTGCTGACGTCAGTTCCACCCATTTTTTCCGTGCCACCGAGGCAAACAGGGGACCGAGACATTTTCACATGTATACATAGTATAATAAATATATATATATTCACTGAAAAAAACATAGGTTTCAGGCACGTTATAGTTAGAAATTAGCATTTAAAAAACCTTAGAAATTCACTGAAAAAACCATAGGTTTCAGGCACGTTATAGTTAGAAATTAGCATTTAAAAAACCTTAGAAATTCACTGAAAAAACCATAGGTTTCAGGGGCGTTATAGTTAGTTGGACATTTCACTTGTACAAAACCATAGAAATTCCCCCGTTATAGTTAGTTCAGCTAACTATAACTCGCGCGCCCGCAATGCACTGCTGATGACGTCACATATTACATCACTCATGACATGGTCAGTGACATCACTCATGACATCACTGATGACATCTCAAATGACATCACTGATGACATCACTGATGACACCATCCAGTGAATGTGTGTTTTTCTGAAAATTAAATATGTTTTATATATGTATATCTCAAGGTCGATGGAAGAATAAATGGGTATATAAGTGTCTAAATGGATGATTTTGTTTTGTAAAATTGATTGTATAACTGACTAAGTGTATCTTAGTGAATACATGGGTTAGTGAGTAATGTTTAAATATGAAAATAACTGTATCAGTCTCTCACTTTGTGTATAAGTGGCTGCATGGGTTGGTGAGTAGCTACATGAGTGTCTATATGGGTTATTAGTTGGTTTATTGAGTATCAGTATGAGTGTCTGAGTGTCTGTATGGTTCGGTGGGGGTATTACTTAGTGCATAGATGCATGAATGAGTGACTCACTGTTTGTATGTGTTGAAGACAGCATGTGTGCAGGACTGTATAGGTGGATGAGTATGTGTATGGGTGTGTTAGTGAGTGAATGACTGTCTCAATAGTGTCTTTATGAGTAACTACATATGTTTTAAACTAGTATATGTGAGTATTGGTGTATATAAGTGAGTATATGTGAGAGTGAGAGATTGGAAGAGTTCCTGTACAAATAAGTAGGTGTTTCTATAAGTGATTGTTTAAGAGAGTAAGTATGTGTAAGTTTCTGTAGAAGTAAGTGTGGTAGTGTGTGTATAACTGTATATGCAAGTAAATGGATGTTTGATACTTTGTTTGCATGTGTGACTATGTGTGTGAGTAACTCTATGGATGAGTGGCGGTGTGTAATAGGATGTATAGGTGTATGAGTACATATGATGAGTGAGTACATGTATGAGTGACTGTATAGGGACTGTTGGTGAATGAGTGGATGTGTGTGTAGATCTTGGAATTACTGAATAGGTGTGTTGTAACTGGTATTGGTATGTCCATTGTTTTGAAAATGTTAGTTTGTATTTTTGAGTGTGTGTATCAAAGGTTATATTAGGGTGAGAGGAGGTCTGCCACTCTATCACAAGGATGATGTCATCAGTGATGTCATCAGTGATGTCATTTGAGATGTCATCAGTTATGTCATGAGTGATGTCACTGACCATGTCATGAGTGATGTAATATGTGACGTCATCAGCAGTGCATTGCGGGCGCGCGAGTTATAGTTAGCTGAACTAACTATAACGGGGGAATTTCTATGGTTTTGTACGAGTGAAATGTCCAACTAACTATAACGCCCCTGAAACCTATGTTTTTTTCAGTGAATTTCTAAGGTTTTTTAAATGCTAATTTCTAACTATAACGTGCCTGAAACCTATGGTTTTTTCAGTGAATATATATATATATATATATATTTCTTCGAATTGCTTGTGTAGCAGCCGCCGCAAACTCCTAACCAGAGGGCGCGTTGTCACAGCAGACCACCCAAGCTCGGTCCGTATTTATAAAATTCACACTCCTCAGCAACCAAGGACTGACGCCGCCGTGTTTTGACAAATATAAGGTTTTATTTGTCGGCTGATCGGACACGTTTCGCCTGTACCAGCAGGCTTGCTCGCCAACCAAGCTTTTGTCAAAATCAACCAATTTTAAATGTCGTGCATGTGACGTGTCACATGTAGAACTACACACACAATACCATAAAAAACAGACTCGTAGTTTTTTAAAGAATTACAGCAATGCTTGCAAGTGCATACTTAAATTTCAGCCTTTGCTGCAGTTAATAAAACCAATTCCTTGAATCGTCAAAGAAATAAATTCTACCGCATTTTAAGACATTATCAGCATTTTCACGTTATTGTCGTAAAAACATTTCTAATGATACATTGAGTGCCACATGGCATAACTTTGCTCATTGCATAGCCAAAATATATTAGGCATTAATTAACCCATTCAAGTTATGTACTTATCTGCAGTACATGTACCGTAATAATTATACATCAGACCATTATTACATCATTATTCACATATTACCCCGCAATTCATTGCTCAATATTAACTACATCCCAATCGGGGATTTCAGTAACTTTTTCCAATAACGGTTTTTTATCAACAATTCTGCCCCAGTGGGCTTATCTCTTATTGGTTTCTACTCTATACAATAAGACGTATGCTCAATCCTGCCCAAGTGGGCTATTATGTCTTCATAAATTCACTGACAGAATATCGACACCTAAATTATCCCCATACCAAAATATTGTGTTATAAATATCAATGTAAAAAAAATTGACATCCTATATTTATAATGGTAAGTACAAAAATATCAAAAAATACAAATTGATGTAATTAATATAGTTGTACAAAATATTGTGTATATATATATATATATATATATATATATAAAATAAAATAATAAATATTACATATATTAAATAGTAACATTAATGTAAAAAAAAAAAATTAATATACATCTTAACAAATCTAACAAATAAACTTAATTTAAAAAAGTGAACCACATATATAATAATTAATATATATATATATATATATACATACATATATTTACTTTAAAACAGTTATTAAACTAATAATTTTAATGTATATTATAATTTAAAAATGATATAAAAATATAACAAATATAATGTTTATATATATATATATTCACTGAAAAAACCATAGGTTTTAGGGACAGTTATAGTTAGTTGGACATTGCACTCATACAAAACCCGTGAAATTCCCCCGTTATAGTTAGTTCAGCTAACTATAACTCGCGCCCCGCAATGCACTGCTGATGACGTCACATATTACATCACTCATGACATGGTCAGTGACATCACTGATGACATCACTGATGACATCTCAAATGACATCACTGATGACATTATCCAGTGACTGTGTGTTTCTGTAAAGTTTAAATATGTTTAATATATATAGGGAAAGGTGTATTGAAGAATGAGTGGGTGTATAAGTGTCTGTATGGATGATTTAGTAGGTGCGTGACTAACTCTATAAGTGAGTGATTAAACGTATCTTACTGAATGCATGGGTTAGTGACTAAACTAGGTGAATGTCTGTATCCGTCTGTCTGTTGCTGTGTAAGTGGCTGCATGGGTTTGTGAATAGCTACATGAGTGTCTATATGAGTTATTGATTGGCTGTCTGAGTATCTGTATGGGTGCCTGAGTGTTTGTGTTGGTGGGGTAGGGGCAACTCTGTGCATAGATGTGTGAGTGGGTGATTCACTGGGTGGATGGTTTCAAGAGTGCATCTGTGATAGACTGTATGGGTGGGTAAGTGTGTGTAAGAGTGTATTAGTGAGTGAATGTATGTCCCAGTGGTACATGTGTGAGTAACTACATATGTGAAAGGCAGTATATATGTGTGTTGGAGTATATAAATAGCTATAGGCGAGAGTGTGTGATTGTGAGAGTGACTGTATGGATGAGTGTGTGCTTGCATCAGTGATTGTATAAGAGCGTAAGAATGTGCTAATATTTGTATGAGTAAGTGAGCTGGTGTGTGTATAACTGTATAGGTGAGTAAATGGCAGTGTGTTTAATTATTTGCATGACTGACTAGCTGTGTGAGTACCTCTATGGATGAGTGGCGGTGTTTGAGTGTCTATATAGGAGTATGAGTGCATATGATAGTTCTGTACTGAGTGACCGTAAGTATGAGTGACTGTACAGGTGAGTGAGTGGATGTGTATGTAGACCTAAGAATCAATGAGTGGGTATGTAGTTATTGGTGTTGGAGTGTCTATGGTTTTGCGAATGGCAGTCTGTAATTTAGAGTGGGTGTATCAAAGGTTATATTAGGGTGTGAGGAGGTGCATCAGATTATCATGTGGATGATGTCATCAGTGATGTCATCAGTGATGTCATTTGAGATATCATCAGTGATGTCATCAGTGATGTCACTGACCATGTCATGAGTGATGTAATATGTGACGTCATCAGCAGTGCATTACGGGGGCGCGAGTTATAGTTAGCTGAACTAACTATAACGGGGGAATTTCACGGGTTTTGTACGAGTGCAATGTCCAACTAACTATAACTGTCTCTAAAACCTATGGTTTTTTCAGTGAATTTGTAAGGTTTTTTAAATGCAAATTTCTAACTATAACGTGTCTGAAACCTATGGTTTTTTCAGTGAATTTCAAAGGTTTTTTAAATGCTAATTTCTAACTATAACGTGTCTGAAACCTATGGTTTTTTCAGTGAATTTCAAAGGTTTTTTAAATGCTAATTTCTAACTATAACGAGCCTGAAACCTATTGTTTTTTCAGTGAATATATATATATATATATATATATATATCCACACACAGCTTCTTCGTTTGAAGAGCCCCAGACCCAGGCAGGGTGGCTTCGTCGGACAGGGAACGAAGAATCCTGTCTAAAAATCCAAACTAATTTCTTTTTCAGAAATGCGACGACTCCGGTGTGAAGACAATACAAACATTTTATTCCAAACTTCAGAAACAGGCTGGCAGTTCATCATATAACACTTGCCCAAAGTTCCTTACGCGTTTCGGCGTTTCCCTCACGCCTTGATCACAGGTAGGCAATATGCCAACCTGTGATCAAGGCATGAGGGAAACGCCTAAACGCGTAAGGAACTTTGGGCAAGTGTTATATGATGGACTGCCAGCCTGTTTCTGAAGTTTGGAATAAAATGTTTGTATTGTCTTCACACCGGAGTCGTCGCATTTCTGAAAAAGAAATTAGTTTGGATATATATATATATATTATCTATATCTATATATATATATATATATATATATATATATATATATATATATATTATCTACTGGGGGTCGCCAGTAGATAGTTATAGTTAGGACCTATTTTCCATAGGAAATCCGCGACATTCTATTTGAAATAACTCTTGCGTCGGTTGACGAATCTTCGCGAAATTTTCAAACTTTATGGCCCGCTCCGGTCCGCTCCTACCCTGAAAGTCTCAGGGTGATTCGTCAAGCGGGGGCCGAGAAAAAAGGGGGTCCCAAAACGTGTTTTCCCCATTCATTTTCCCATAGGAAACTTTAGACACGGCTACAGCCCGAACTGCTGAACGGAATTACACCAAATTTGGCAAAGAGGTAGTTCTTGGTTCAGAAAGAACCCTTTTGTTAAATGGTGTAAATCCGTTCAGTAGTTGCGGAGAAATTAAAAAAATAAGAGTCAAAAAATCAATTTCCCATAGGAAACTTTATGCAAGGCTACAGCCCGAACTGCTGAACGGAATTACACCAAATTTGTCAAAGAGGTAGTTCTTGGTTCAAAAAGAACCCTTTTTGTTAAATGGTGTAAATCCGTTCAGTAGTTGCTGAGAAAATCAAAAGTAAAAACACATATATATCTGGGCGGAGCCTAACCACACATGTCATCGTGAGATCTGATTGGCTGTCAGCACTTCATCCTGGAATTGCTGGCAGCCATCTTGAGACCAATATAAATGATAGTACCCCTTTGAAATGCATTGTAGTGAATCGAAGATTTTGAGGGTTACCAAAAGGAGAACTATAAAGGGTGATAACAGACTTTAGTTACAGTAGAATTCATTTGTTGATGGTACCATACTAATTTCAGGAATTGTGGTGTGTTCTAAGGTGATTTTACCCTGTGAAAAACCTTCTGCTGGGATATCATGAATCATGTTTGAGAGAAAACTATTTTCACATGCTTGTCCCATACAGTTTTGGAAGGTGCCCCAGAAGCTAAAATGAGAGCATATTTTCTGTAAATTCACATTATCTTTCTCAGTCATGTGAGAATGAAGTCTGACATTCTCAGTAAAACATGTACATCCAACAAGGGCAGAGACTGTCAGTTGATTCCTTTGTGTTCTACTGCAGCTTCCCAGAGTGTTCTAAAGAACAACTAGAGTGCTAACAGTCTTACTTATGACAAAAGTATGGCACACCTGAAGCCATCTTGATTGGAATAAACTGGTAACACTTAAAACATTTAATTTAAAAAGGAACAAAATGATGGGGTTCATCTTGTCATAGAAATTATGGTTAGTGCTCTGGAAAGAAAAATTAGGACATGTTTCAAGTGTGATCTCAAATATCTTCCTGTTATATTTCAACAGGAGCAGCCTGTCAGTTGATGCCTTTGTGTTCTACTGCAGCTTCCCAGAGTGTTCTAAAGAACAACTAGAGCGCTAACAGTCTTACTTATGACAAAAGTATGGCACACCTGAAGCCATCTTGATTGGAATAAACTGTTAACACTTAAAACATTTAATTTAAAAAGGAACAAAATGATGGGGTTCATTTTGTCATAGAAATTATGGTTAGTGCTGTAGAAAGAAAAATTAGGACATGTTTCAAGTGTGATCTCAAATATCTTCCTGTTATATTTCAACAGGAGCAGCCTGTCAGTTGATGCCTTTGTGTTCTACTGCAGCTTCCCAGAGTGTTCTAAAGAACAACTAGAGCGCTAACAGTCTTACTTATGACAAAAGTATGGCACACCTGAAGCCATCTTGATTGGAATAAACTGGCAACACTTAAAACATTTAATTTAAAAAGGAACAAAATGAGGGGGTTCATTTTGCCATAGAAATTATGGTTAGTGCTGTAGAAAGAAAAATTAGGACATATTTTAAGTGAGATCTCAAATATCTTCCTGTTATATTTCAACAGGAGCAGCCTGTCAGTTGATGCCTTTGTGTTCTACTGCAGCTTCCCAGAGTGTTCTAAAGAACAACTAGAGTGCTAACAGCCTTACTTATGACAAAAGTATGGCACACCTGAAGCCATCTTGATTGGAATAAACTGGTAACACTTAAAACATTTAATTTAAAAAGGAACAAAATGAGGGGGTTCATTTTGCCATAGAAATTATGGTTAGTGCTGCAAAAAGAAAATTTAGTGCATGTTTTAAGTGAGATCTCAAATCCTCTTCTATTTCATTAGAAAATTCTGACATGCAGACTGAAACAATCACTTTCAATACCAGCAGTAGACTTCCAGTTAACTCCTTGGTGAGCAGTAGCTTTACTACAGTGATCTAATGAACAACTAGAGTAATAACATTCTGAATTTATGGCAAATGTGTGACACATCTGAATGCCTTCTTGATGGAATCAAAGTAAAAAACTGAAAGCATTTCCTACTGAGGAGACTGCAGTAAATGAGGAAATTAGGAAACTTCATAACAAAGAAGTCTTCCAAGATGGCCACCAGTGAAAAAAGAGCCCAAATGTAGCACAAATATTACCCAGATGTAGCCCACATATAGCCCAATGACAGAAGTGTGCAAAACACTTTTTATTTTTAGGTTTTTTGCAGTTTTATGTAGTGCAGACTGGTCAGGTATTGGAGCGTTGCATCTTAAAACATGACCCCCCTACACTACAAAAACACCACTGCACTACCCTAAACCCTAAAACACTACCCCAGCACGACCCCCTACACTACACAAGCAGCACTGCACTATCCTAAACCCTAAAACACTTTCCCCAGCATGACCCCCTACACTACACAAACCACTGCACTACCCTAAACCCTAAAACACTACCCCAACACCACTGCACTAACCTAAATCCTAAAACACTACCCCCAGCACGACCCCCTACACTACCCAAACACCACTGCACTACCCTAAAACATGACCTCTACACTACACAAACACCACTGCACTACCCTAAACCCTAAAACACTACCCCCAGCACAACCCCCTACACTACACAAGCACCACTGCACTACCCTAAACCCTAAAACACTACCCCCAGCACGACCCCCTACACTACACAAACACCACTGCACTACCTTAAACCCTAAAACACTACCCCCAGCAGTACCCCCTACACTACCCAAACACCACTGCACTACCCTAAATCACTACCCCCAGCACGACCCCCTCAACTACCCAAACACCACTGCACTACCCTAAACCCTAAAACACTACCCCCAGCACGACCCCCTACACTACACAAGCACCACTGCACTACCCTAAACCCTAAAACACTACCCCCAGCACGACCCCCTACACTGCCCGAACACCACTGCACTGCCCTAAACCCTGAAACACCAGCCCCTGCACGACCCCCTACACTCCCCGAACACCACTGCACTGCCCTAAACCCTGAAACACATACCCTAGCACGACCCCCTACACTGCCCGAACACCACTGCACTGCCCTAAACCCTGAAACACCACCCCCAGCATGACCCCCTACACTGCCCGAACACCACTGCACTGCCCTAAACCCTGAAACACCACCCCCAGCATGACCCCTACACTGCCCGAACACCACTGCACTGCCCTAAACCCTGAAACACTACCCCCAGCAAGACCTCCTACACTGCCCGAACACCACTGCACTGCCCTAAACCCTGAAACATCACCCCCAGCAAGACCCCCTACACTGCCCGAACACCACTGCCCTAAACCCTGAAACACCACCCCCAGCACGACCCCCTACACTGCCCGAACACCACTGCACTGCCCTAAACCCTGAAACACCACCCCCAGCACGACCCCCTACACTGCCCGAACACCACTGCACTGCCCTAAACCCTGAAACACCACCCCCTGCACGACCCCCTACACTGCCCGAACACTACTGCACTGCCCTAAACCCTGAAACACAATCCCCAGCACGACCCCCTACACTGCACGAACACCACTGCACTGCCCTAAACCCTGAAACACTACCCCCAGCAAGACCCCTACACTGCCCGAACACCACTGCACTGCCCTAAACCCTGAAACACCACCCCCAGCAAGACCCCCTACACTTCCCGAACACCACTGCCCTAAACCCTGAAACACCACCCCCAGCAATACCCCCTACACTGCCCGAACACCACTGCACTGCCCTAAACCCTGAAACACCATCCCCAGCACGACCCCTACACTGCCCGAACACCACTGCACTGCCCTAAACCCTGAAACACCACCCCCTGCACGACCCCCTACACTGCCCGAACACCACTGAACTGCCCTAAACCCTGAAACACCACCCCCAGCACGACCCCCTACACTGCCCGAACACCACTGCACTGCCCTAAACCCTGAAACACCACCCCCAGCATGACCCCCTACACTGCCCGAACACCACTGCACTGCCCTAAACCCTGAAACACCACCCCCAGCACGACCCCCTACACTGCCCGAACACCACTGCACTGCCCAAAACCCTGAAACACCAGCCCCAGCACGACCGCCCTCACTGCCCGAAAACCACTGCACTGCCCTAAACCCTGAAACACCAGCCCCAGCACGACCCCCTACACTGCCCGAACACCACTGCACTGCCCTAAACCCTGAAACACCAGCCCCAGCAAGACCCCCTACACTGCCCGAACACCACTGCACTGCCCTAAACCCTGAAACACCACCCCCAGCAAGACCCCCTACACTGCCCGAACACCACTGCACTAAAGCCTGAAACACCACCCCCAGCAAGACCACCTACACTGGCCGAACACCACTGCACTGCCCTAAACCCTGAAACACCACCCCCTGCACGACCCCCTACACTGCCCAAACACCACTGCACTGCCCTAAACCCTGAAACACCACCCCCTGCACGACCCCCTACACTGCACAAACACCACTGCACTACCTTAAACCCTAAAACACTACCCCCAGCAGTACCCCCTACACTACCCAAATACCACTGCACTACCCTAAATCACTACCCCCAGCACGACCCCCTCAACTACCCAAACACCACTGCACTACCCTAAACCCTAAAACACTACCCCCAGCACGACCCCCTACACTACACAAGCACCACTGCACTACCCTAAACCCTAAAACACTACCCCCAGCACGACCCCCTACACTGCCCGAACACCACTGCACTGCCCTAAACCCTGAAACACCAGCCCCTGCACGACCCCCTACACTCCCCGAACACCACTGCACTGCCCTAAACCCTGAAACACATACCCTAGCACGACCCCCTACACTGCCCGAACACCACTGCACTGCCCTAAACCCTGAAACACCACCCCCAGCATGACCCCCTACACTGCCCGAACACCACTGCACTGCCCTAAACCCTGAAACACCACCCCCAGCATGACCCCTACACTGCCCGAACACCACTGCACTGCCCTAAACCCTGAAACACTACCCCCAGCAAGACCTCCTACACTGCCCGAACACCACTGCACTGCCCTAAACCCTGAAACATCACCCCCAGCAAGACCCCCTACACTGCCCGAACACCACTGCCCTAAACCCTGAAACACCACCCCCAGCACGACCCCCTACACTGCCCGAACACCACTGCACTGCCCTAAACCCTGAAACACCACCCCCAGCACGACCCCCTACACTGCCCGAACACCACTGCACTGCCCTAAACCCTGAAACACCACCCCCTGCACGACCCCCTACACTGCCCGTACACTACTGCACTGCCCTAAACCCTGAAACACAATCCCCAGCACGACCCCCTACACTGCACGAACACCACTGCACTGCCCTAAACCCTGAAACACTACCCCCAGCAAGACCCCCTACACTGCCCGAACACCACTGCACTGCCCTAAACCCTGAAACACCACCCCCAGCAAGACCCCCTACACTTCCCGAACACCACTGCCCTAAACCCTGAAACACCACCCCCAGCAAGACCCCCTACACTGCCCGAACACCACTGCACTGCCCTAAACCCTGAAACACCATCCCCAGCACGACCCCTACACTGCCCGAACACCACTGCACTGCCCTAAACCCTGAAACACCACCCCCTGCACGACCCCCTACACTGCCCGAACACCACTGCACTGCCCTAAACCCTGAAACACCACCCCCAGCACGACCCCCTACACTGCCCGAACACCACTGCACTGCCCTAAACCCTGAAACACCACCCCCAGCACGACCCCCTACACTGCCCGAACACCACTGCACTGCCCTAAACCCTGAAACACCACCCCCAGCACGACCCCCTACACTGCCCGAACACCACTGCACTGCCCAAAACCCTGAAACACCAGCCCCAGCACGACCGTCTACACTGCCCGAAAACCACTGCACTGCCCTAAACCCTGAAACACCAGCCCCAGCACGACCCCCTACACTGCCCAAACACCACTGCACTACCCTAAACCCTCAAACACCAGCCCCAGCACGACCCCCTACACTGCCCGAACACCACTGCACTGCCCTAAACCCTGAAACACCAGCCCCAGCAAGACCCCCTACACTGCCCGAACACCACTGCACTGCCCTAAACCCTGAAACACCACCCCCAGCAAGACCCCCTACACTGCCCGAACACCACTGCACTAAAGCCTGAAACACCACCCCCAGCAAGACCACCTACACTGGCCGAACACCACTGCACTGCCCTAAACCCTGAAACACCACCCCCTGCACGACCCCCTACACTGCCAAAACACCACTGCACTGCCCTAAACCCTGAAACACCACCCCCTGCACGACCCCCTACACTGCCCGAACACCACTGCACTGCCCTAAACCCTGAAACACCACCCCTCAGCACGGCACCCTACACTGCCCGAACACCACTGCACTAAACCCTGAAACCCCACCCCCAGCACGACCCCCTACACTGCCCGAGCACCACTGCACTGCCCTAAACCCTGAAACACCACCCCCTGCACGACCTCCTACACTGATGGAACACCACTGCACTGCCCTAAACCCTGAAACACGACCCCCAGCACGACCCCCTACACTGCCCGAACACCACTGCACTGCCCTAAACCCTGAAACATCAACCGCAGCAAGACCCCCTACACTGCCTGAACACCACTGCCCTAAACCCTGAAACACCCCCTACACTGCACGAACACCACTGCACTGCCCTAAACCCTGAAACACCACCTCCAGCAAAAACCCCTACACTGCCTGAACACCATTGCTCTGCCCTAAATCCTGAAACACTAGCCCCAGCATGACCCCCTATACTGCCCAAACACCACTGCACTGCCCTAAACCCTGAAACACCACACCCAGCACGACCCCCTACACTGCCCGAACACCACTGTACTGCCCTAAACCCTGAAACACCAGCCCCAGCACGACCCCCTACACTGCCTGAACACCACTGCACTGCCCTAAACCCTGAAACACCACCCCCTGCATGACCCCCTACACTGCCCGAACACCACTGCACTGCCCTAAACCCTGAAACACCACCCCCTGCAGCACCCCCTACACTGCCCGAACACCACTGCACTGCCCTAAACCCTGAAACACCACCCCCTGCACTGCCCCCTACACTGCCCGAACACCACTGCACTGCCCTAAACCCTGAAACACCACCCCCAGCACGACCCCCTTTACTGCTCGAACACCACTGCACTGCCCCAAACCCTGAAACACCACCCCCAGCACGACCCCCTACACTGCCCGAACACCACTGCCCTAAACCCTGAAACACCACCCCCTGCATGACCCCCTACACTGCCCGAACACCACTGCACTGCCCTAAACCCTGAAACACCACCCCCTACACTGCCCGAACACCACTGCACTGCCCTAAACCCTGAAACACCACCCCCAGCACGACCCCCTACACTGCCCGAACACCACTGCACTGCCCTAAACCCTAAAACACCACCCCCAGCATTACCCCCTACACTGCCCAAACACCACTGCACTGCCCTAAACCCTAGAACACTACCCCCAGCACGACCCCCTACACTACCCGAACACCACTGCACTACCCTAAACCCTAAAATACTACCCCCAGCACAACACCCTACACTACCCGAACACGACTGCACTGCCCTAAACCCTCAAACACTACCCCCAGCACGACCCCCTACACTACCCGAACACCACTGCACTGCCCTAAACCCTAAAACACTCCCCCAGCACGACCCCCTACACTACCCGAACACCACTGCACTGCCCTAAACCCTAAAACACTCCCCCAGCACGACCCCCTACACTACCCAAACACCACTGCACTGCCCTAAACCCTAAAACACTACCCCCGCATGACCCCCTACACTACCCAAACACCAATGCACTACCCTAATCCCTAAAACACTACCCCCCCGCATGACCCCCTAAACCCTAAAACACTACCCCCCGCACGACTCCCTACACTACCCAAAGACCACTGCACTACCCTAAACCCTAAAACACGACCTCCTACACTACACAAACACCACTGCACTACCCTAAACCCTAAAACACTACCCCCTACACTACACAAACACCACTGCACTACCCTAAACCCTGAAACACCACCCCCAGCAATACCCCCTACACTGCCCGAACACCACTGCACTGCCCTAAACCCTGAAACACCATCCCCAGCACGACCCCTACACTGCCCGAACACCACTGCACTGCCCTAAACCCTGAAACACCACCCCCTGCACGACCCCCTACACTGCCCGAACACCACTGAACTGCCCTAAACCCTGAAACACCACCCCCAGCACGACCCCCTACACTGCCCGAACACCACTGCACTGCCCTAAACCCTGAAACACCACCCCCAGCATGACCCCCTACACTGCCCGAACACCACTGCACTGCCCTAAACCCTGAAACACCACCCCCAGCACGACCCCTACACTGCCCGAACACCACTGCACTGCCCAAAACCCTGAAACACCAGCCCCAGCACGACCGCCCTCACTGCCCGAAAACCACTGCACTGCCCTAAACCCTGAAACACCAGCCCCAGCACGACCCCCTACACTGCCCGAACACCACTGCACTGCCCTAAACCCTGAAACACCAGCCCCAGCAAGACCCCCTACACTGCCCGAACACCACTGCACTGCCCTAAACCCTGAAACACCACCCCCAGCAAGACCCCCTACACTGCCCGAACACCACTGCACTAAAGCCTGAAACACCACCCCCAGCAAGACCACCTACACTGGCCGAACACCACTGCACTGCCCTAAACCCTGAAACACCACCCCCTGCACGACCCCCTACACTGCCCAAACACCACTGCACTGCCCTAAACCCTGAAACACCACCCCCTGCACGACCCCCTACACTGCACAAACACCACTGCACTACCTTAAACCCTAAAACACTACCCCCAGCAGTACCCCCTACACTACCCAAACACCACTGCACTACCCTAAATCACTACCCCCAGCACGACCCCCTCAACTACCCAAACACCACTGCACTACCCTAAACCCTAAAACACTACCCCCAGCACGACCCCCTACACTACACAAGCACCACTGCACTACCCTAAACCCTAAAACACTACCCCCAGCACGACCCCCTACACTGCCCGAACACCACTGCACTGCCCTAAACCCTGAAACACCAACCCCTGCACGACCCCCTACACTCCCCGAACACCACTGCACTGCCCTAAACCCTGAAACACATACCCTAGCACGACCCCCTACACTGCCCGAACACCACTGCACTGCCCTAAACCCTGAAACACCACCCCCAGCATGACCCCCTACACTGCCCGAACACCACTGCACTGCCCTAAACCCTGAAACACCACCCCCAGCATGACCCCTACACTGCCCGAACACCACTGCACTGCCCTAAACCCTGAAACACTACCCCCAGCAAGACCTCCTACACTGCCCGAACACCACTGCACTGCCCTAAACCCTGAAACATCACCCCCAGCAAGACCCCCTACACTGCCCGAACACCACTGCCCTAAACCCTGAAACACCACCCCCAGCACGACCCCCTACACTGCCCGAACACCACTGCACTGCCCTAAACCCTGAAACACCACCCCCAGCACGACCCCCTACACTGCCCGAACACCACTGCACTGCCCTAAACCCTGAAACACCATCCCCTGCACGACCCCCTACACTGCCCGAACACTACTGCACTGCCCTAAACCCTGAAACACAATCCCCAGCACGACCCCCTACACTGCACGAACACCACTGCACTGCCCTAAACCCTGAAACACTACCCCCAGCAAGACCCCCTACACTGCCCGAACACCACTGCACTGCCCTAAACCCTGAAACACCACCCCCAGCAAGACCCCCTACACTTCCCGAACACCACTGCCCTAAACCCTGAAACACCACCCCCAGCAAGACCCCCTACACTGCCCGAACACCACTGCACTGCCCTAAACCCTAAAACACCATCCCCAGCACGACCCCTACACTGCCCGAACACCACTGCACTGCCCTAAACCCTGAAACACCACCCCTGCACGACCCCCTACACTGCCCGAACACCACTGCACTGCCCTAAACCCTGAAACACCACCCCCAGCACGACCCCCTACACTGCCCGAACACCACTGCACTGCCCTAAACCCTGAAACACCACCCCCAGCACGACCCCCTACACTGCCCGAACACCACTGCACTGCCCTAAACCCTGAAACACCACCCCCAGCACGACCCCCTACACTGCCCGAACACCACTGCACTGCCCAAAACCCTGAAACACCAGCCCCAGCACGACCGCCTACACTGCCCGAAAACCACTGCACTGCCCTAAACCCTGAAACACCAGCCCCAGCACGACCCCTACACTGCCCAAACACCACTGCACTACCCTAAACCCTCAAACACCAGCCCCAGCACGACCCCCTACACTGCCCGAACACCACTGCACTGCCCTAAACCCTGAAACACCAGCCCCAGCAAGACCCCCTACACTGCCCGAACACCACTGCACTGCCCTAAACCCTGAAACACCACCCCCAGCAAGACCCCCTACACTGCCCGAACACCACTGCACTAAACCCTGAAACACCACCCCCAGCAAGACCACCTACACTGGCCGAACACCACTGCACTGCCCTAAACCCTGAAACACCACCCCCTGCACGACCCCCGACACTGCCAAAACACCACTGCACTGCCCTAAACCCTGAAACACCACCCCCTGCACGACCCCCTACACTGCCCGAACACCACTGCACTGCCCTAAACCCTGAAACACCACCCCTCAGCACGACACCCTACACTGCCCGAACACCACTGCACTAAACCCTGAAACCCCACCCCCAGCACGACCCCCTACACTGCCCGAACACCACTGCACTGCCCTAAACCCTGAAACACCACCCCCTGCACGACCTCCTACACTGACGGAACACCACTGCACTGCCCTAAACCCTGAAACACCACCCCCAGCACGACCCCCTACACTGCCCGAACACCACTGCACTGCCCTAAACCCTGAAACATCAACCCCAGCAAGACCCCCTACACTGCCTGAACACCACTGCCCTAAACCCTGAAACACCCCCTACACTGCACGAACACCACTGCACTGCCCTAAACCCTGAAACACCACCTCCAGCAAAAACCCCTACACTGCCTGAACACCATTGCTCTGCCCTAAATCCTGAAACACTAGCCCCAGCATGACCCCCTACACTGCCCAAACACCACTGCACTGCCCTAAACCCAGAAACACCAGCCCCAGCACGACCCCCTACACTGCCCGAACACCACTGTACTGCCCTAAACCCTGAAACACCAGCCCCAGCACGACCCCCTACACTGCCCGAACACCACTGCACTGCCCTAAACCCTGAAACACCACCCCCTGCATGACCCCCTACACTGCCCGAACACCACTGCACTGCCCTAAACCCTGAAACACCACCCCCTGCAGCACCCCCTACACTGCCCGAACACCACTGCACTGCCCTAAACCCTGAAACACCACCCCCTGCACTGCCCCCTACACTGCCCGAACACCACTGCACTGCCCTAAACCCTGAAACACCACCCCCAGCACGACCCCCTTTACTGCTCGAACACCACTGCACTGCCCCAAACCCTGAAACACCACCCCCAGCACGACCCCCTACACTGCCCGAACACCACTGCCCTAAACCCTGAAACACCACCCCTGCATGACCCCCTACACTGCCCGAACACCACTGCACTGCCCTAAACCCTGAAACACCACCCCCTACACTGCCCGAACACCACTGCACTGCCCTAAACCCTGAAACACCACCCCCAGCACGACCCCCTACACTGCCCGAACACCACTGCACTGCCCTAAACCCTAAAACACCACCCCCAGCATTACCCCCTACACTGCCCAAACACCACTGCACTGCCCTAAACCCTAGAACACTACCCCCAGCACGACCCCCTACACTACCCGAACACCACTGCACTACCCTAAACCCTAAAATACTACCCCCAGCACAACACCCTACACTACCCGAACACGACTGCACTGCCCTAAACCCTCAAACACTACCCCCAGCACGACCCCTACACTACCCGAACACCACTGCACTGCCCTAAACCCTAAAACACTCCCCCCAGCACGACCCCCTACACTACCCGAACACCACTGCACTGCCCTAAACCCTAAAACACTCCCCCAGCACGACCCCCTACACTACCCAAACACCACTGCACTGCCCTAAACCCTAAAACACTACCCCCCGCATGACCCCCTACACTACCCAAACACCAATGCACTACCCTAATCCCTAAAACACTACCCCCCCGCATGACCCCTACACTACCCTAAACCCTAAAACACTACCCCCGCACGACTCCCTACACTACCCAAAGACCACTGCACTACCCTAAACCCTAAAACACGACCTCCTACACTACACAAACACCACTGCACTACCCTAAACCCTAAAACACTACCCCCTACACTACACAAACACCACTGCACTACCCTAAACCCTAAAACACTACCCCCAGCAGTACCCCTACACTACCCAAACACCACTGCACTAACCTAAACCCTAAAACACTACCCCCAGCAGTACCCCCTACACTACCCAAACACCACTGCACTACCCTAAAACACTACCCCCAGCACGACCCCCTACACTACCCAAACACCACTGCACTACCCTAAACCCTAAAACACTCCCCCAGCACGACCCCCTACACTACCCAAACACCACTGCACTACCCTAAACCCTAAATCTACCCCCAGCATGACCCCCTACACTACACAAACACCACTGCACTACCCTAAACCCTAAAACACTACCCCCAGCACGACCCTCTTCACTACCTAAACACAACTGCACAATTTGTTACAGGCGTTGCAACGCAGGCCTGTGGTGCTTACTGGAAGTACCTAGTGGGCTAGTTGGGCCCCAGGGACCCTCAGGATTCAAGGTGACCTAATCCCCCAACTTAAAACGCACCACGGGGCACGTTTGCACAGTGGTGAAGGGAGGGGCGGGGCCTCAGGTGACATGTGCGCAAACACGCCCTGTGGTGCGTTTTAAGTTGGGGAATTAATTCCCTTTGAATCCTGAGGGACCCTGGGGGCCAACTAGCCCACCAGGTACCTTCAGTAAGCACAACAGAGTTGCGTTGCAGAGAGGTGAAAAAAGGTGCGTGGCCTCGGAACGCCTCTCTGCAACTCAGCTCTGTGGTCCTAACTGTAGGTACCTGGGGGGCTAGTTGGGCCCCAGGGACCCTCAGAATTCAAGGGGACTTAATCCCGCAACTTAAAACGCGCCACGGGGTGCGTTTGCACACATGTCACCTCAGGCCCCCCTCCCTTCACCACTGTGCAAACGCGCCCTGTAGCGCGTTTTAAGAGGTAGTTTTAATCCCCCTGCCCTATTATGTACTAGGGACTTGCAGAGGAGGTCATGCTAATCACAGGGGTACCCCAACGCATAGTGTTCCCTAGTGTATGTAGGTGTTTTCACTGTATTCTAAGTGTCTTTTAGCATAGCACTGGCTCTGGTTAGTCAGAGTCAGTTACCACCAGTACCCGTCTGAAAAAGTTGTGGGCACAGAATGATTTTGCAACAAGGCCTCTTTCTGCTCCTCTGTTGGTTCTTTCTGCACATCTTTTGCTTCTTTCTGTGCGTTTTTTCTTCTTTCTTCACATGTCCTACCTCTGTAGGCATAGTTAGAAACTAGCATTTAAAAAAACCTTTGAAATTCACTTAAAAAATCATAGGTTTCTGGCACGTTATAGTTAGAAATTAGCATTTAAAAAACCTTTGAAATTCACTGAAAAAACCATAGGTTTCAGACACGTTATAGTTAGAAATTAGCATTTAAAAAACCTTTGAAATTCACTGAAAAAACCATAGGTTTTAGGGACAGTTATAGTTAGTTGGACATTTCACTCGTACAAAACCATAGAAATTCCCCCGTTATAGTTAGTTCAGCTAACTATAACTCGCGCCTCGCAATGCACTGCTGATGACGTCACATATTACATCACTCATGACATGGTCAGTGACATCACTGATGACATCACTGATGACATCTCAAATGACATCACTGATGACATCATCCATGTGATAATTTCATGCATCTTCTCACACCCTAATATAACTTTTGATACACCCACTCTAAATTACAGACTGCCATTCTCAAAACCATAGACACTCCAACACCAAAAACTACATACCCACTCACTGATTCTTAGGTCTACACACACATCCACTCACTCACCCGTACAGTCACTCATACTTAGTCACTCAGTACAGGACTATCATATGCACTCATACACCTATATAAACACTTACACACCGCCACTCATCCATAGAGGTACTCACACACCTAGTCAGTCATGCAAAAAACTTAATCACACACCCATTTACTCACCTATACAGTTATACACACACCAGCTCACTTACTCATACAAATACTAGCACATTCTTACGCTCTTATACAATCACTGATACAAGTACACACTCATCCATACAGCCACTCTCACAATCACACACTCTCCCTTATAGCCATTTATATACTCCAACACACATATATACTGCCTTTCACATATTTTTTTACTCACACATGTACCACTGAGATATACATTCAATCACTAACACACCCATACACACAATCACCCACCCATACAGTCCATCACAGATGCACTCTTGAAACCATGCACCCAGTGAATCACCAACTCACACATCTATGCACAGAGTCACACACACCCCACCCACACAAACACTCAGGCACCCATACAGATACTCAGACAATCAATCAATAACCCATGTAGACACTCATGTAGCTATTCAGAAAGCCATGCAGCCGCTTACAAACCAACAGACAGACGGATACAGACATTCACACAGTTTAGTCACTAACCCATGCATTCAGTAAGATACATTTAATCACTCACTTGTAGAGTCAGTCACTCACATACTAAATCATCCATTCAGACACTTATTCACCCACTCATTCTTCAATACGCCTTTCCCTATATATATTAAACATATTTAAACTTTACAGAAACACACAGTCACTGGATGATGTCATCAGTGATGTCATCAGTGATGTCATTTGAGATGTCATCAGTGATGTCATCAGTGATGTCACTGACCATGTCATGAGTGATGTAATATGTGACATCATCAGCAGTGCATTGCGGGGCGCGAGTTATAGTTAGCTGAACTAACTATAACGGGGGAATTTCTATGGTTTTGTACGAGTGAAATGTCCAACTAACTATAACTGTCCCTAAAACCTATGGTTTTTTCAGTGAATATATATATATAGAGAGAGAGAGAGAGTGAGAGAGAGATATAGATATAGATATATGTATATATAGAATAGATATATATATATGTATATATATATATATATATATAAATATATACCCAAAACCTCCTTTTTTTTTTTTTTAAAGAGTCCTTGCACTCTAGAGAGGGTTTAGCAGAAAACTTTATTTACAGCTGTTCCTCCAGAGACGCGTTTTGGCTAAGAAATGCCTTTGTCAATCTGGAAACATCATGCCGCCTCCTGGTTCCACTAAGCCAATTTCGTTTCCATCCCTGTTAGCATGGAGTAAATACTCATCAAAACTTTCCACTGCAGACTGGCGTTGAGGTAAACGTAAATGTTCCAGAGTGCTTGGTGAGTATTGCAAATGTCTTTGTTGTGCAAATGAGGCAAACACGAAAAAAAGGGTTGTCAGTCTTTTTTTAAAAAAGCTGCTGTGTCTCTCAGTTTACCTCCTTACGGAGTCTGCTCTCCCTTCTCTCCACCGCTTCCAGGCAGTGCCCTGCTCCGTAGTGCCAAAGATCACAACAAGCTGCGACGGGCTGATTTTCAAATACGCCTGCCTTTCAAGTCTGCGTGTTTTGTCATCCTCTCGCAGCACTGGCCGGCACCTCTCTCCTCTTTACACAGCTTGCCAGGTATCAGTACGGGGACAGAACGGTTGCTACACACGCCACTCCACCACTGTGCGCCAATACTACACCCAAAACCTCCTTTTTTTTTTTTTTAAAACGAGTCCTTGCACGCTAGAGAGGGTTTAGCAGAAAACTTTATTTAAAGCTGTTCCTCCAGAGACGTGTTTCGGTAAAGAAATGCCTTTGTCAATCTGGAAACATCATGCCGCCTCCTGGTTCCACTAAGCCAATTTCGTCTCCATCCCTGTTAGCATGGAGTAAATACTCATCAAAACTTTCCACTGCAGACTGGCGTTGAGGTAAACGTAAATGTTCCAGAGTGCTTCACGCGTCGAGTTTCCATCCGGTACATCTAATCAGGAGCATCCCCTACGGGGAGTTCCTGAGGTTACGTAGAATCTGTAGCACTGAAGCAACCTTTGAGAGCTGCGTCAAAGAAAGCAGTCTCAAATTTAAAGCCAGAGGCTATAATGAGAAGATCATTACCCAAGCATTAATAAAAGTTAGAGCCAAATCCCGTGATGAATTACTTAGGATCAACGCAACTCCATTTAACAGTGATGTTGATCCCCACTTGAATGTAGTAGAGGCCGACACTGAAATGAGATTCATAACCACCTTCAACAGCCAACATAGAAAGATCAGGGCCATATTTAACAAACATTGGCCAATCATACGAACTGATATGGTCTTAAACCCACTGTTTCCTGCCCCTCCGACACTAACCTTTAGAAAATCTACATCCATGCATAACGCCCTAGTCAAATCTAGTCCTGAGTTGATTACGAATACAGCACAATCAAGTACCATGTGGTTAGCACCTCGCAATGGATTTATTAAATGCAATACATGCAAAGCGTGCACATTTGGGGTCAATACATCTCAATATACTACTGTTTATGGCCCTAGCTCAAGTAAATTGCAAGATAGATACAATTGTCGCACCGAGTATGCTGTCTACGTGTTGAGCTGCACATGCGGTCTGCAATACGTAGGCAGCACTAAGTTACAAGTTCATGTGCGCATCTTGCAGCATCTTAGAGCTATCGTCAACTCAGATATGACTTATCCGGTGGCTAGACATTTTAAAGCAATGCATCAAAACAAATTGGATGATTTAAAATATTTTGTCATTGTCTGCGGTGCCACCAATGAGAAGGGGAGGAAACAGAGAAAAAGTTCTGAGACAACTTGAGGCCAAATTCATACTTGAGCTTGACACTCGAACCCCGAATGGATTAAACAATGGGGAAGAATTATATAATTATTTATGAGTATTTATGAATATTTAAAACTATTTGAGTATTTATGAATTATTTATGATCAATGTATGAATGTTTTTACTCTTTTTATGATTCAGTCAAACTCAGCATGGAATGTTTTTATTCATCTTGATTTGGTCCTATGTAACTTGAAAATTCAATTATGAACACATTTCTATGGCCGTACTGATATTCTGTGACTTTCTTCAGATGTTTTTCCTGATAGTATTTATATATTATCTCAATTTGTCCAAAATGATAAGAGATTTAGTTTCCAGTATAAGATACGATTATCTATATACCGCCTTCTGTTCTCGCGATATTTAAGTTTTATTGTAAGATTTTGATAATACACTTATGTTATTGCACTGTCACTTAACAACACGTACCAGCACTTTAATAGGATTTCCACCATGACACCTCTACTGTTTTGGATTATTAAGCAGAAGCCTTGGAGAATAACGATTCTAAATGCAGTGTACATGACTCTATTCTGGGTAGATTGATTACAGTTTTTTCTTGTCTGATGAGGAATATCATTGAATTTGACTATGATTCTGAAACCCGTCTGGTCTCAGTACCAGACTATGTTAGTGTTATCACAGAATAACCAGATGAAAATGTTGGCATTATTTATAATTAGAAATCGAATTGATGTTATTCATAGGAGATCGAGTCTATGACATTTTGTCTTTATATATCTGAGAGTCCTTTTCAGTGGATCAGTACTACAAAGTCAGATTGACAATCATATGATACTCTATACAGTGGTCATGTACTAATACTGTTAAACATTAATTTGCACTTTGCACTTTAAGTTTTAAACTGGATTTAACCATGAATCGTTTTTAATATTCTAGCTCCTGCTTTTATGTGTGTTGACATTTTTAATATAATAATTTTCTCACACGATGGATGTTGATGCAATACCAGTCCAAGTGGAGTCTGTTTTTTATCTTCACAATGTGTCACGTGATATATGCACGGTGAGGGTGCTTAAAAGCAATGACAGACTATAACCTTGTCATGTGATCAAGCCCAGTTGATGGGCAAAACGCGTCATCAGCCATGCTAAGCGCCAGCAAATAAAGAAGAAAACATTTTGCACTCAACTGGTGTCCGTGTCCCGCTTGTCAGCCAGCAGCTGTGGGAATTTGGTGAAGTACACATATATATATATATATATATATATATATATAATCCACAAGAGTTGCCTCAAATGAAGGAGCCCACACACGGGTAAATAAAGCTCTTCAGATTTAATCAGGGCTGCAGTGCAAGTAAACTGGAAGCGCACAGCATATCAGTCCAGCCGACGCATTTCGGGCCCCCTGCCCTTTGTCATAGGCTCATTAACACTGGTGTGCAAGATCCATGGTGCATTTCAATTTAAATGAGTTCCCTGCCCAAGTGGGCGCGGCCGCTCGCATGGCCTCCTGGTCCTCGTAGTGCAACCTTGTTTTGCTCATGTGAGCCGTTCAGCAGTCCAGTGAATTAATTTAAAATAACACCGCAGTGAGTTGCTCTGTCAGCTTTCAGTACTAGCACACGCACCTTCCTGCCCCGATTACCAGCTCCTGACCTGTAACTGACGAACACCGCTTGGCATCATCCAGGTCTACTGACGTAGCGGAGCTCCTTCACGGCTAGGTTAGCCGTTAAACATAATCCACAAGAGTTGCCTCAAATGAAGGAGCACACACACGGGTAAATAAAGCTCTTCAGATTTAATCAGGGCTGCAGTGCAAGTAAACTGGAAGCGCACAGCATGTCAGTCCAGCCGACGCGTTTCGGGCCCCCTGCCCTTTGTCATAGGCTCATTAACACTGGTGTGCGAGATCGATGGTGCATTTCAATTTAAATGAGTTCCCTGCCCAAGTGGGCGCGGCCGCTCGCATGGCCTCCTGGTTCTCGTAGTGCAACCTTGTTTTGCTCATGTGAGCCGTCCAGCAGTCCAGTGAATTAATTTAAAATAACACCGCAGTGGGTTGCTCTGTCAGCTTTCAGTACTAGCACACGCACCTTCCTGCCCTGATTACCAGCTCCCGACCTGTAACTGACAAACACCGCTTGGCATCATCCAGGTCTACTGACGTAGCGGAGCTCCTTCACATCTAGGCTAGCCGTTAAACATAATCCACAAGAGTTGCCTCAAATGAAGGAGCACACACACGGGTAAATAAAGCTCTTCAGATTTAATCAGGGCTGCAGTGCAAGTAAACTGGAAGCGCACAGCATATCAGTCCAGCCGACGCATTTCGGGGCCCCTGCCCTTTGTCATAGGCTCATTAACACTGGTGTGCGAGATCGATGGTGCATTTCAATTTAAATGAGTTCCCTGCCCAAGTGGGCGTGGCCGCTCGCATGGCCTCCTGGTCCTCGTAGTGCAACCTTGTTTTGCTCATGTGAGTCGTCCAGCAGTCCAGTGAATTAATTTAAAATAACACCAACGGGATGTATTTCGGCCGCAGTTGCGACCTTGCTCACACAAATGCGGCGGCACCATTAAGGATGCTTATATCACTTATTCAAACAGCATAAGCATAGACATAAACAAAATTATTTGTGCTTTTTCATGTTGTTTACATAATTTCACATTTTCTTCTATTTTAAATGTATGAATTTAAATAATAAATTTCATCATTTCCATACTCTGAACCCTTGTCAAAATATTAGCATAGTGCTATACAAATTCATTTTGCAACTGCTAATGCAGAAATAGGGAAGCATTGGTAACTGCTCTAAATTATTTATTATCTGTGCTGTATTATTGCATCATACTTGCGGCAAAAGAGTGCTGTTGGTTACTACCAATATATGATGTTTTGGTTTCTCTCTCTAAGCTGGGTAAGTCACTATAAAATGATTGTACAGGCTATACATCTTATATGATATTTAGTATTCATGTGGAGGTCCCATATATATATATATATATATATATATATATATATATATATATATATATATATAGCCGTATTGGTTCCAATAGTTTTAGAAAAAATCAGTTTTAGCAATTAAAAGACATAGGCTTACCGGAATAGATGAGGGTGGTTTATTTTTAAAATTTTATTTTTAAAACCATTTTTTACATGCCTGGATTATGAGGTCTTGAGGGATAAAAAGAAAAAAGGTACCCTATTGCTATGCATTATTTCCATATATGCTGCTATTCAAACATATTTAAACGGGTAGAATTGCGTAATTTGCACATTGTATTATTGTTGGAACCCACAGATAAAACAAAAGGTGTTTAAAAAATTAGGTTTATATATGTACTGTAAATTTTGAAAGAAATTGGGCGGGCAGTCTGTTTTCACTATTTACTGAGCACTTGGCACTTTAAATTCAGGGTGGAAATGACGTAAGAATCATGTGATCAAGGCCCTGCGAGGCCGAAACGCGTCATGATGGCAGCACAGCACGAAAAATAAATCAAGCGCAGAGAAAAAGTGGAGTCCGTTTCGTTTTTGGGTTCAGCGTTGCAGGAACCAGTGACAAAAAGGAAAATTTACAATATATATATATATATATATATATATATATATATATATATATATATATATATATATATATATATATATATATATATATATATATATATATACACACACCAGCGAACCCCTTACTGTAAAATCCAAAGGAGCAGGCAAAGACTACCATTCATGTGCTCTTTCTGTTTATTCAGCAATGTTCCTCCACTAGGAGTTTCGCCCAAACCTTGGCCTTGGTCACACCCCCTAGCACCATTATGTTTTCCCTTATATAGCAACCACATGACTAGTGATACTAAAAGACAGACTGTGCCATTCACAGAAAAAAACAACATTACAATTTTCACCCATTGCACATGTATTTGTTCACAAAGCGAAACACTATTTGATAAAGAATTAATTGAAAATTCTTCCAATTACAGTTCCAATAATCTGCATGACAAACTGAACACAACTCCCCGGTGCTTTGCATGATGTTGCTAATCACTGAAATTACTGCCGAAACCTATGGCATTCAAATGTGAGTTTTGGCATGAGTAACATTAGTATTGCATTGCTGCAATATATATCCCACACAAATTCACAGCACACATGGAAATCTGATAAAGAGCACCAAATATTAAACATATACTTAATCAGAGCCTGAATTAGCATGCATTCAGTTAATAATTCGCAATTCATGTGTTGTTTGTACTTATAATCACTTTTGTAAGTGAAGCAATAAATCTCATTGTATGATAAGCAATAGTTTAAATCCAATTTTGGTGCTGTGACCCCTTAGAATTTTTATTCTTGCCCCTGTGGGCCTAATTGAGTTTGAATAATCATAAATCAATCATTTCATTTCCGTTTCCAAATATAATGACTGAATAATATATATAAGGCTCATTATGCATTATGGCCTAACAATCCAGCAGCTAAAAGTGAGCCCAAGTGAGTAGTATAAGCGGAGTATATTAGGTATTGGGACTCTGCACACTTTTCCACTGTTAAGCAGTGCTAAAGTCCTTTTGCTCTCTCCCCTAAATATGGTAATATTGGTTCATCCGCAAATGGCATAGTTTATTTTCTTATCAGTCCCTAGTAAAGTGATAATACATGTACCTAGATCCTGTAAATTAAATGCTACTAGTGGGCCTGTAGTACTGATTATGCCATCCACTTAAGTTACCATTTAACCATGTATCATGTCTGCCATTGCAGAGCCTGTGTATACAGTTTACACTGTCATGTCGACCTGGCAAAATAAACCTTTTGCCAGGCCCAAACCTTCCCTTTTTATACATACAAGTCACCTCTAAGGTAGGCCCCGGACAACCCAGAGGTCAAGGTTCAATGTATTTAAAAGCCAGGACGTGTAGTTTTACATTTTCTGGTAGCGAACAACTCTCAAATTCATTTTTCACTACTACGAGGACTATCTCTCCCATAGGATAACATTGGGATTACCTTATTATAGTTTAAAAGTGTAATTTCTGATTGGGAAGAGACACAACTTTCAAGTCTAGTGTCTCTGGAATCGCAATTTAAAATCCAAATGTATTGTGCAGCCAGATTTTAAATTGCAATTCTGAAAATGCCACTTTTAGAAAATTTAACGTATTAAAAGGGTTGGGCCCTTAAGGGCAGCTAGAATGGGCCTTTCTATTATGTAAACCAAAAATATGTTCTAGCTGTCTCTTTTCAAAGATGAATGATTTCAAAAACAGGGTCCAATAACTTAATTATCTTGGCCCTTGTGTTTATTCACTTATGTTCCATCACTCATTTCAACAAATATTACAGTTCATAACATGTCATAAGTGGACCAACTTCTTAATTTTTTTATATTCACTCAAAACTATTATACACATATAACATAAACAACTGTGACAAATGTTTAAAGAAAAAAGAAGAAAAATTTAAAGAATTGCGACATTTTGTGTGTACGTTTTTCAAAACAAGAACTTTTTCAGCCTGTCATCTAATCATGAAATCAACTAGCGGAGGTAATGAGTCACTTATTCAAAATGTTTTTTCCTGCTGATGATAACTCTCGAGGACTGCTAACTTGATTTAATTGGGGTTGGGAATCTGCAATTGGTCCCACTATTTAGTCCTTTTTCTGCAGGTTTATTTCCCAAGAGATTTTGTCGACGCATTTCATAGACCCTTTTGAATAATGGGGTTCTCCTCAGGACAACGACTGGATCTGTTCTTTGGTTATCTGTTGCTCCCATGCTCATATCTTTAATTTAAGCACAAGTTCCGGACATTTCATATGTCATTTGGGTGGTTAGTTTGCCAATTTCTTGTTGGTGAAGTAAATAATTGGCTTGGTACCCCATGGACTAACTTGCCAGTTTCTTATAGTTAACATACACCTATAAACTGGAATCAGATCTTCTGGAATCATTCATCTTTGAAAAGAGACAGCTAGAACATATTTTTGGTTTACATTTAGAAAGTTGGCATTTTCTTGCTTCAGCCATTTGGTGCCTGTAGCCTGTCTCTGATCACATGACTGGGGTAGTTGGCAGTTGGGCTTTGTGTATTTCTTCTAGACAGCCACACACAATGGGAGCGTAGGTGTGTCTCAGTGGGCCATTTTGGCAGGATAAGAGGGAGGAGCTGGGCACAGCCTCATTTACACCTGACTAGGCTGAGTCCCACTGTAGAGAATCTAAAGCCAGTGCAAGAAGGAAGGACATCTATACACGTCAAAGGCAAGTCTTTGAAGTCTCCCCCGCTTAAAAAGCACCACTAGGTAGAAGTACTGATCCTTAGACGCCACAAATTCAGTACATTTCTTGCTTTGGTGAGAAAGACTGGACATACATCTCGTGAACCCGGAACCCAGAGTGACTCCAAGGGCTAGTTGGCTGGCCTACTGATCTGAAGCCTCAGGGACACAACAGGCTTCCAACCTACTTGCATCTGCACCTGAACTCTGCTATCTGTGAGTCTACTCTGCCAAGTGGTGCTACTCTAGTCCTGGACCCTTGGAAGTTGGCCTTAGGTGATTATCAGAGGAACCGACACATCTTCTTCTCTGAGTAACACATCTCTGAGCAGAACCACTCATCTGCTCGGCTGAGCCGGACATCCCCGAGCAGAAGATGCATTGCCTTGTGGATTTGACCCGTAGGAAAAGACTTGCCTTGCTGCCACAACCCGCATCTTGGGACTGATGCATAGTCTTTGGAACCACTGGTGCAAACTGTTTTCCCTGGCACAGCTTCTCACATCTCGCGTCGGTAGCAGCCTCTACAACAACACCAAAACTCCTCATTGTAGCTTTACCACTCATCAGAACTGACACATTGCCTTGACTGTGCATTGTATCCCTGACACCGGAATTCGCTTTGCAAGCCCCGACAATGGGATCCTCAACGTCGACGCAACAGGACTTTGCACTGCAGCCTCGTCACATCTTGGAGGCGACGCATCACCTTGGCTGCTCGATGCATCTTCGATGCTGATCCATGCAACACTCCTTGACCAGGATTTACAGTACACGGTTCAGCGGGCCTAACTGGGTCCCTGTAGCCAGCCCATGCTCCATAGTGGTTAGCCTGAACTTGTGGCTTTGTCCCTGTTGAGAGCGACCAGATTTGCCCAATATCGCTTTGTGCTTTTTGGTGCAATTTTCACTATAAACTTTAAATTGATATATCCGGTTCTACTACTTGGATTTTTGTTGTTTTGGTCTTACTTTATTTATTAAATTCAGATCTATTTTTCTAACCTGGTATAGGATCTTTTTGTGTGGTGTTTTCATTGTTTTACTGTTTGAAGTGTTGCACAAACACTTTACACACTGCCTCTAGGTTAAGCCTGACTGCTCTGTGCCAAGTTACCAGAGGGTGAGCACAGATTAAATTTTGGGATGCTTGTACCTTACCCTGAGTAGGATTGTGGTTGCTGCGTGACCATGGCTTACACCCCAGTCAACCTAACAACCCAAGTTTTAACAACTCTGGTAGGGAAATTTGTCTGAATGAAGAATTTCCAGTTTTATGACTCAAGTGAGCCATCACAAGTTTTGAGGAAAACTAATAAATACCCATTTTTGGGGGATGGGGGGGGTCAAGAGCATAGTTGTGGCCTGATATTTATTTTAAATTGGCATGTTTCTCTTCAAAGCGAAACAACCTTCACAGTGCTATACCTGCACAAAGAATAGCGCCTGATTATGTATTGAAACAAATATTAGAATAGCGCCTGATTATTTATTTAAACAAATATTAGAATACATTTTATAATTAATATAGCATGGAAGTCACATCTGCTTTACTCCTCAGATATATTGGATGGAAGAAAATGGAGCTTAAAAATCATACCTTGGATTCATCATTTCATCTCATGATGTTTTCCGATCTCCCCTGGGTGAACTGGGTGCTTTTCGTTCTGTTCCTTGTCATGTACCTAGTGGCCTTGGTGGCGAACCTCCTTCTGATCCTACTTCAAAGACTGGATACTCATCTTCGCACCCCAATGTACTTCTTCATCAGTCACCTATCCTTCATAGACATCTTTTACACCACATCCATTGTGCCAAAAATGTTGTTCAATTTAATGACAGGGGATACATCTATCTCCTTTGTGGGCTGTGCCATGCAGATGTATTTCTCATTGACATTAGGGGCAGCTGAATGCCTTCTACTCGCTGTCATGGCTTATGATCGCCATGTTGCCATCTGTCAACCACTGCTCTACCATGTCCAAATGAATCAATGGATATGTGTCGCTTTAACTGCCAGCTGTTGGGTCTCTGGTCTTGTGAACTCCTTCTTCCACACAATGCTTGTTTTTCGACTGCCATTCTGCATGTCTAGACAAATCAAGCATTTCTTCTGTGAAATGCAGCCAATGTTTAGGTTGTCCTGCACGGATACACATATTAATGAAATGTTGATGCTTGCTGCTTCTGTTGTCTTTGCAGTCTTCTCCTTCCTGATAGTCGTATGCTCCTACTTTCACATTATCTCCACTATAATAAAGATCAGTTCTTCGAAAGGAAAGTCTAAAGTGTTCTCCACATGCTCTTCCCACCTTACAGTGTTCATAATATACTATGGAACTATAACATTTAACTATATGCGTCCAATTTCTAGCAATAATTTAGAGAGGGAGAGGGTGATCTCTCTGTTGTACACGGTTGTGGTACCGATGTGTAACCCATGTATATATAGTATGAGGAACAAGGAAGTGAAGGGAGCCTTGATCAAAGCCATAGTGAAAATAGTTGGCACTCTCAAAAATAGCTGAATTGTCAACCAGAGATCCCTCAAGCAGAACTTTCCTGCATCTCAGAACTTTTCATTTCTAAAGCTGCCTGAAAGGAGACAAGCATGGTCCAAGTTTCTTTTTTAAGTTCTCGAGGACATAAAAGACATGTTAGTAAGCAGGGTAAAGGAGGTTACTGAGCTCCAGCAAATAGTTCTTAAAATTTCCTTGTGATACTCAAATAAATGGTTATTTTCTGCAAACGTTATGAATGTAAAAGCTGTATTTCATAATTTGCATTATTACTACTAATGAATTTGGCAAGGATCATAAGGCACAAGAGTTGCACTGAGGGGTATATTTACTAAAATGTCTTGAAACGTGGAGCAGTAACCAAAGTTACTGCTTTGCATTTTATTATACGGAAAGAGCAGGAATGGGTCATATCTACAGAGCTGTGGCACTGTCCTGCTCTCTCCCAAGCGCTGGTGCCAATTGGTCTGCCAGCCCCATGTGCACACCTTTGCCTTATAGTGCAAAAGTGTTCTCGTCAAGTCTAGTATTGTACTGGGAAGGTTCCTTTCTAGTACAAAATATTATCCTTTGACTAACTTTTAAACTTTTCCTTCTTTGTATGTGTGCTGTACAGTGGAATATGCGATGTTACATTGCATGACCTACAACGCATGCGATTACAACGCGGTTGTTACATTGACCGTGTTATTATAACGCAAACCATTACATGGCAAGTCGTTTCTACGACTTGCTGTAGGGGGCACGTTGGACTTAGGAATAGTATAATTTACTATTCCAACTCCAGCGTGTGCAACAGTAGGGAAGGTGTTGGAATAGTAAATTATACTATTCCTTAGTTTAGCGCGCCCCCTACAGCAAGTCGTAGAAACAACTTGCGATGTAATGGCTTGCGTTGTAACAACGGGGTTGTTGTAACGACCGCGTTGTAATTGCATGCGTTGTAACGCATGCGATGTAAACGCTGTTTCCCATACAGTGCAGCACACATGCAAAATCAGAAAGATTGGAGAAATAAAAGCATTTCTCCCCGATAATCAAAACCGTGCCTACTTTCTTTACTACATAGCGTTTTTGTAAAAAGCCATGGGTGGTTGCATGGGAACGCTCATATACCACTCATGGAATGCCTCCTTCACCCAAAGTAATGCACAGCAGCACTTGGTTATGCTTTGATTACTTTCTAGCATCTTCCCAGCGCAACTATATGCGACCAATCTCTACCTACACCGTACAGATGGAAAGACTGGTCTCTGTGATGCACACAGTGGTGATACATCTTAATTATGTGAGGAACAAGGAGGTGATGGGTGCCATCATTTAACATATGGGTAAACACATGGTACTCCACACAAGTATTTGCAATGTGAACTAGCATCTTAACTCCTCTAAATACCTGCAGCTATAAAAGTAATACTTTGAAGGGAATATATGTGACATGTTAGTAAGTGGCAATAGGTTCTGAGTGACTTTTGGAGGGGCTGAAGACAACGCGCGAGTTACTGTCTTTTAGATCCTGAATGGTCTTCAGAGATATAACTTCCTTGGTAGGTTTTGCTTTAAAACTCCACCTTCTGCTTCGGTCAGACATGTTATTAGCGAGGCCACGACACCTTATACTTCAGTTTGCAACTGAAGGTGTGAGAGGTGGGTGCTACATTCACAGTATTGTAGGTGAACCATCAGGATCACAATATAGTGACATTGAAAGACGATTTTAACCTGCCAACAAAACTGCAGCAGAGTGAATTGACAGGTGAAACAATGTGAGTGAATGTGAATGTGTTCCAAACGTATATTTGTAGTACTTAGTACCTCACTACTGAGGTACCTACAGTATGTGAGTACTGCTTTCAGGAAAAGGAGAATTTTAGGTAAACGACAATATTATATACCCAGAAGAATGCATGACTACAAAAATCATCTTTCGTATGTGCTTCTGAGTTATGTTCAACAATGTACACGAGAAGAAGCAGGCATTTGAATGATAGTACTTTGTACGAGTGCATTCACCCACGGAGAGTAGAACAGCTTTTAAAGTAAGAGGTAGGAAGAATAAGCATGGCTGGGTAAACCAATCAATCAATCAATCACAGAATTTGTAGAGCGCACTACTTACCCGCGAGGGTCTCAAGGCGCTGGGGAGAAAAAAGGGGGGGGGTGCTGCTACTGGTCGAACAACCAGGTCTTGAGTAGCCTCCTGAAGGTCAGCAGGTCTTGGGTCTGTCGTAGGCTTAGTGGAAGGGTGTTCCAGGTCTTGGCGGCGAGGTGGGAGAAGGATCTGCCACCGGTGGTAGTTCTTCGAATGCGAGGGACGGTGGCAAGGGAGAGGTCGGCGGAGCGGAGCTGGCGGTTGGGGACGTAGAAGAGGAGTCGTCTGTTGAGGTAGGCTGGGTCAGTCTTGTGGAGTGCCTTGTGTGCGTGGATGAGGAGTTTGAAGGAGATTCTCCTGTCGACGGGGAGCCAGTGCAGGTTCATCAGGTGGGGGGTGAAGTGGCTGTGGCGTGGTACATCGAGGATCAGGCGTGCGGAGGCGTTTTGTATGCGTTGCAGTCGCTTGATGAGCTTGGCCGGGGCTCCCGCGTAGAGGGCGTTCCCATAGTCAAGTCTGCTACTGACGAGGGCCTGGGTGACTGTTCTTCTTGTATCTGTCGGGATCCACCTGTAGATCTTGCGAAGCATGCGGAGGGTGTTGAAGCAGGAGGAGGAGACTGCGTTGACTTGCTTGGCCATGGAGAGCGTTGAGTCGAGGATGACTCCCAGGTTGCGTGCGTGGTCGGTGGGTGTCGGGGCTGCTCCCAGCGTCGTTGGCCACCAGGAGTCATCTCAGGCTGAGGGGTTGGAGCCGAGGATGAGGACCTCTGTTTTGTCCGTGTTCAGTTTTAGTCGGCTGATCTTCATCCAATCGGCGACGGCCTTCATTCCTTCATGGAGGTTGGATTTGGCGGCGAGGGGGTCCTTGGTGAGGGAGAGGATCAGTTGAGTGTCGTCGGCGTAGGAGATTATGTTGAGGTCGTGCTGTCTGGCGATGCGTGCGAGCGGGGCCATGTAGATGTTGAACAGTGTTGGGCTGAGGGATGATCCCTGGGGTACGCCGCAGATGATCTCGGAGGCTTCGGATCGGAATGGTGGGAGGCGGACTCTCTGGGTTCTGCCGGCGAGGAAGGAGGTGGCCCATTCCAGGGCCTTGTCTCGGATCCCTGCGTCGTGGAGGCGTGCGCGTAGAGTGCGGTGGCAGACAGTGTCGAAGGCGGCGGAGAGGTCCAGCAGGATGAGGGCTGCGGTCTCACCGTTGTCCAGCAGGATCCTGATGTCGTCGGTGGCGGCGATGAGGGCAGTCTCAGTGCTGTGGTTGCTGCAGAACCCCGATTAGGATGGGTCCAGGATGCTGTTTTCTTCGAGGTATCGGGTTAGCTGTTTGTTGACGATCTTCTCGATGACCTTGGCTGGGAACGGAAGCAGGGAGGTGGGCCGGAAGTTCTTGAGGTCTCTCATGGAGAAAGGCAAGGAGAAAGGAGATAGGTACACTCAACCAAAGCTATTTAAGAAACGTATCCATGGCAGTCTCATGCTGTCCCATTTCTTTCTTCTAACCCTACAGCTCTGTGCATATACAACTAGTACCAGTCTCTCAGCAATAGGCTGAACCTAAGTCAATATGAATCCATCAGTTATATATATATATATATGAGAACTCTCGATCCTGGCCCACCTCCTTTACTCCGTGGGACCTCCCAGGTACGGACCACAGAAACGCTGAAACTTGTAAGGTTGCTTAATCAAGCAAGTGCTTTATTCTGTTCCATCACCCTCCAATATTCAAACAGACCAGTGTCCGCCATGACGCGTTTCGATCGCATAAACGCGATCTTGATCATATGATGCGCCACCGACATTACGACCATTAAATAAAGTGCATGCCCTATCGGATGTAAAAACTCACCAATAGTGTTCATAAACACAGACGTCAGACCTTATACGTAAACATGCAACCTTTTGCTGACAATTCTGTATAGAATGCAGTGCATATACAAAAGTTCAAAGAAATACAGTGTCAATGAGATTAAAATATATATATATATATATATATATATATATATATATATATATATATATATATATATATATATATATATATATATATATATATACCCTGACACCTGGCACTTGCGAGAGAGTACAGAGTGACGCCCAGCGTGGGGGCCCAGAGTGGGTCTCTAGTGAGGTACTACATTTTTTGGTGTTACTGGCTGACAAGCGTCATCCTGTGGTACTGTAGTGTCATTCAATGTACATTGTCAGAAAAAAAGTAACAAAATCAAATGTGGGTTTAGTGCCAGTGGGGGGATGGATTTTTGTGGATGTTGGATGAGGGAGCCTGGGCAGAGGTCATGCCATGTAGCCAATCTTGTGTAGTGAACAGACTTTGGCTGTGTGCAGTGTGTGGTTAGGCTCTAACAGTGAGGTTGGCCACAGGTCGTTGCTGGACGGCATTCCTTGCCGGCAACTCATCACTGCCTGTGGCTATGTGCAGTATGTGGTTGACTTCCCGCAGTGGAATTGGTTGCTAGCCGGGGTTTGGCACAGGGCCTGGCTAGAAGAAAGTAGGGGTGGGCATTAATGCTACAGCATACTATGTAACAGAAAAATGGCACAAAATTAAGCGGAATTATACGAGGAGCATAACCCTGCATTTAGCACCATTTTCTTAGTGCAAGGTACGTCCTTCTGTCCACAACTGACCTGAGGATGCATTTTGTGTAAAGAAAATAGCCTTAAATGTAACAGAAACTCTAGCTCTGCTCCTGTGCTCTTGGGTAGTCATTTTTGTTGAAAATTATGCAAAATTATGTGAACAGATGTAATCACATAATTTTCTGTCATTTTGCCTCGCCAGAGCAATGCAAATTACTCAAATTACTCTGATTACTCTGGCATAATCAAAATTACGTCCAGGCTTAGAGGAAAGACCCTGAGGCCAACCCCCTACTGAAGGCTGATCTTTGGCCGTACACAGCATGGGACTGGTTCACCTGCACAGGTCGCAGCTGATCTGTCAAGAGAAGGCGCAGGGTGTTGTGTCCTGCTGGACACAGTCTAGTGTTTTGCCAGCCACTCCCTTGAGGGCTGGCCCATACACCCACCCCACACCCATCCAACACAGGTGTCACCGGTCAGGTGACCCTGCCAATAAAAGAGCCCGAGTGCACGTGCTAGTGGCCAGATGTAAGCACCATACCTAAGTGTCTGTGTTATTCTCATTTACAAAGTATGTGGGCCTAGAGCCCACAACTTTACATTGGCAACGAGGATGCAGAACACCGACGCTGTGCTGCCTGCGGTCATCCGCCATGAAAGAGGAGGAAAGCATATCCACTAGCACCACGGGTATCGTCTGTCCAGAGGAGGAGATCGGGGACCCTACTGCTGCCTCAACCTATCCCTGTGAAGTGGTTGCATCGAAGTAAGAAGAGATTGAACCTTTTCCGTGATTGAGAGGGTCGCAACTGAGACCTTTCAATATCTCACTGCGACTGCTGCTAAGTGATGGTGCGAAGCGGGTAGCGCGAAAAAGCAGACAGCAGCACTATCAGCGGGGCGCCAGTGGAGGACGAGCTCATCAAGGTATGCTAGTGCCCCTGCCATGCTATGCTCCATACCGGGTGAAGCACCCATAGTAGCTCGAGTCTGCCGCCATCAGTCTCATCATTGAGAGGAGAAGACCAGCGCACTTCTGATAAGGCAATTGGTGCACACCGACACCTCCAGCGCGGCCCGTACATGCATCTCCTCAGTTCCGCTGCCACAGATAAAACCACACCGATTACGCACCCTCACCTGCCTGCTGTGCACCACATGATGCGTGCAGACGATTTGGTGGCTTGGCGAGAGTTCCCCTGGGAGTAGTTTTTTTCCTGCCAGTAGCCATCTGCAAAGCTGTGCCGGCAGGGGAGATAACCAAAGCCATACCCACAGTGAATATAACCATGCATACCTTCATCTGTGCGGTGCAAAGGACTGAGGCCTATGTTTAGAACAGAGACAGCAATGTGAGAATCGCAGGGAAGACTGCCACTGCCTGAGTGACGGTGGATGCAGCACCACCTGTCGGCAGCCCATTCAACTGCACCAGTAAGTGACTGGTAAATGATGGAGTTCCGATGACGCGAAGTTTTAAAAACAAAACAAAAAAGTCACCATCCACATCAAATTACACGAGGCAGCTGGCCAACTGCGGTGCCGCACCTAAAGACAGCAGACAGTTAAGCCGCGTCTGCATATGTACCACACTAAGGTAAAGCACTCACAAAAATACCAATCCCCAACAAGCGGACACTTTGCACTGAGTTTCTACCACCCGCAACTCTTACAAGCCAATAGAGCCTCTAAATCTCATACCAGGGAGCTGGCGGGCCGCACAACAAAAAGTTGCAGCTCCAGATAAAGAGTGTTGCTTGTGATACCGCTCTAGGATAAAGACAATCTGCAATGAAATGGCCCCATCCAAATATACAATCATAGAAGTACAATCCGCCTGGCACCACGAACACGTGGAGGAAGCCCAACAGCCCCAGCACATAATCAGGGAGTGAGAACTCGCACCGCATATGCATGTTAAGCCCCTGCATGGCCCGCGGTCTCAGGAAAGCTGCTGTGGTCTTGAAAGGTGACTGCAATGCCACCTAGTTGTCGTCCATCTGCACTGCAAGGGAAGGAAGGAAACTGGCGGCCGTAGCACCGGAGGTATGAAAAAGGAAGACAGGGGAGGCCACGTAGCTGGAGGAATCATTACCCAAGGGTTTTCCCCCTACAGAACTAGCCAGTTTGAGCAGAGAACAGACAGGAGCTGCAACACTGGTGAAAGGAGGAGCTGCCAGGACAACCAGTAATTCACTCATGACACGGATGTTACTCCCACTGTGAGAAAGTATTATTGGCGCCAAGAAGCACAAAAAACACTACGTCTGCTGCACGAGAGAGCACCCCTGCCGCTCATGGGGACAAAGAGCGCTGTCACCTAAGAAGGAACCTACTGAGTGCCATGCACTCAGCTCAAGCCCCAGGAGAAGAAAGTGCGTATAGTGCAGTAGCCAGAGGTCAGGGAAGATGGGACACAAAAAACAGCAAGGCTGAACTGTAGCCACGTGCCCCCCACACAGACTTACCAAAGGTGGGCAGTGTCCTGCACAGCTCCCTGTTTCCATTTGCAGCAGAGACCACAGCTTGTACCAGTGACTTGAGACTAGCTGAGAGAGCACTGCATGCCCCCTGGTGGCAAATGGCCACTACTGTAAGACATAGCAAAACACACAGGACTCACTAATAGCCTCACCACTGCCAGAGCAGACAAAATGTATGGATGCATGCAAGACGCAGCACCGACTCTCCTCAACCAGCAAAGATAAAGGCTTCTACAGTACGGCCAAGACCAGCCCAGAGAGAAGGTTGCGCCATTCTCCCTACCAGACCCAGGTACCTGCAGGCTAAAAGCAGAGCGAAGAGAGCATTGCAAGCCCCCAGGGTAGCGACCGCCTGCCACCGCAAGCTGCCTCAGCAAAGAAGCAAAATACTGCTTGGGCCCTGGTTGCAAGCCACAGCAAGAGTGACGATACTGGCAGAGTACCAGCAGACAGCACCCGGGAAGAGACTATGCATTTGCACCACTAGTGCTCCCCAAAGATAAGCGGGGAGGCTAGTGCTCCACAGAGGCGGAGGAGCACCTCTCGGTAATCAGTGGTAGGAAGCACAAGAGAGAAGCGGCAACCATGTGCAATGTATGTGAAAGACTGAGCGAATACTCACTGGGGCCCATTGACAATGAATGGCTGCATGAAGGAGTCTGTGCCAGCCAGCCATTCCAGCACTGAATGGCCACCATGGGACCATCAATGAGAGTGTCACAAGGAGTGACCAAACCTGCCAAGCATGCACAAACCTCTGCAGGATCCAGTGCTGCCACTGCACAGCATCGAAGCGCAAGCACTGTACCCTCAAGCGAAGAGGAGGCGGAAGGGAGGCTACCCGCCATACACGTAGCACCAAGGAGATCGCAGAGGAGGGGCCCCGTGTGGCCCGAATGCAGGAGGGAGAGAGATCATGTTCAACCTACCTGCACTTACACTACCCTGTAGTGGGCCAGAGATTATTCAGAGAGTGCCTCCAACACTGTCTTAAGACTGTGTTGTGCATCGGTCCATTACAGGCATGAGGAGATTCCCACTCTCCTAGTGGCAAGCTGCCACAACTACAAAAGAGGGGACTGACCTCCCACAGCGATCCTGAGTTGAAGCCAGAATACCTTGTCGAGGGGAAGGGTATGGAAGGCGCTTCAGAAGGATCCATCAAAGCACACCTACCTCCACTGGCGTCCATGAAATGGCTGACGCAACTGCGAAGACGCCCAGTCCTATAGACAGGACCGGTGAGTGGTCCGCGACGGGAGTAGATGCGTAGTCCAAAGGACACGATGGAGTGAGCAGGAGGTCCCTGTGAGAATGCGTGGCCTGTCGCCACTTTCAGAGCATGTGTAGAAAAGACATGCATTTGCGTGGCCTGTCGCCATTTTTTTCAGAGCATGTGTAGAAAAGACATGCATTTGCGTGACCTGTCGCCACTTTGCAACGGTTATAAAGAAGACATGTGGCCAGACGCCACATTACACATGAAGCAAGAACCAAGGAAAAGAGAGCGTGGCACGTTGCCACATTTGCAAAGAAGAAAAGGAGTGGAGAGATAGTAGGGTGACAATCCTATCACAGAAAAGCAGACGACAACATGTGCGCAGGAGAAGTCAACAAAAGGGGACAAGAATGAGTACTCGTACCATCACCTGAGTGCACCTATTCGTACAAGCCAGCCACCGGGGTGCGGTGACGTCACAGGAGATAGTTCAGTGGGAGTACCAAACGTAAGCCGCCTCCATGCGCAAAGTGTGTATCTGCCCCATTCTTCACAGTGTGACCGTCCAGCCACCTGCCACCGGCTGCTTAAGGTAAAGGGCATCCCTGTTTGCTTACACACATGCCGAATAAGAAGAGCTGCACCAAGTGTCCGACGAGTTTCATGACTGCAAAGATTCTCTAGTCACCCTTACTCCATGCAAGTCATCACCACCTGTTGTACAAGTCGTCTCATGACAGCCACTCCATCAATTGCCATGTGCATCACCACCATCCCTGGAGCATCAAATAACACGACTGGAGACCTGCACCATTGCCATACCGAGTGACGATCCGAAGAAACAGTGACCATTTGTTTAACTGGCTTACATCCTGATCCCAGTAGCGAGAGCATTTTCTGACCAGGACACATCCACCCCTGACGTTGCACGAGTGACTAGGCGGTGGCTCCGAGGTAGTCTTGCGGCTGTCCAGATGCAGACACGTGCAGACCCAGTGCAGCCCATAGGCAGTCCCGTGGCAACTCATCCAAGGGGCCTCCCCCATGCATGAGAGATGGACTTTACTTTGCCCCACCGATGGATTCCAGGAAGTAGCCAGACCCGGCAACAGAAGCTTCAACAGGTCACAGAATGTTAAGACTGTCTTCAAGGGATCAAGCAACATCATCATCAGGTGTTTACAATGGACTCCACCTACGCTCCTGATGCACCTATGTTTGAACTATAAGACACCCATTGCCTCACAGCAAGAGTACGCTGGACCGACTAACATCACATAGGTGGACTGTCACCCAACTGACGCACAGCTGAAAGGTCCGGACTTCATCAGCACTGTGTTCGTGTCCAGACGTACCTGGTTAAAGTATGGATGCGTGCCAAGATGCCCGAGTGCTCCCAGCTGCACCTCTCCACCGCTGTCCTGTGAACTGCATCTCCGAACTGTGAGACTTCAGTTATTTTTAGTTGTCTTCTCATTCCTTCCCACAGGTTGGACTCTTGTTTGTTGTTATTTTGTTTTAATAAAATTTGGGAGGAATGTTGTGTCCTGCTGGACACAGTCTAGTGTTTTGCCAGCCACTCCCTTGAGGGCTGGCCCATACACCCACCCCACACCCATCCAACACAGGCGTCACCGGTCAGGTGACCCTGCCAATAAAAAAGCCGGAGTGCACATGCTCGTGGCCAGATGTAAGCACAATACCTAAGTATCTGTGTTATACTCATTTACAAAGTATGTGGGCCTAGAGCCCACAACTTTACACAGGGGATGGGGACCTTTGATTTCCCATGTCAATGGCAAAAGGAAACTTTGCTCTCCAATACCAAAGAGCACAATTGAAAAAAAATAATTGTGTTGCAGGTATTCTTGAGACCCAACACAGGCCCCACTGGAGGTACGCTGAACTCCAGCAGTACCAGTACTCAAGCTTCAGCCCCATGGTATAGCGGCACCATTGATAGAGCTTCTTATTATGTAAAATAATGCTTCATGAGTTGTCATTTTAAGTTAGGCCACAAATTGACACAACTTGGACTCAGACTGTCTGTAATGACATGCACATCTGCAATTTTGAAGGAAATGTTGTTTTATTCTTCATGTTTAACAGGCTTGCTGGTGTTCTTTTCCATTAATGGAACATAACAGAAATGAGATTTATGTTCTGGTGATGTTTTTCTTGTGCTGAAATGAAATGTAATTTCTTTTATGTATTAGAGGAAGCTAGGTCCTAACGGTACTCACTCTTGCAACAAAATCAAGTAGTTCGCCCCTGCTTCCTAATCAAACAGCATATCAGCACAGGATTTCAAGTGGGAAAGTTTGTATTCTACAAAGTCAGAATGATTTGGAGGTAGGTGTCAGGTAGCTCGAAAATATTCCATCTAGAGGCATCTTTACTTTCCTCTCTCACATCCTGGCAAATAAAATGGACCTGAACATATGTTAAATGCTTTAGGAATACCCTTCATAAAAAGTAGGCTGTATCTGGGTCTAAAAGATGCACTTTTAGAAACTACTCTGAAAACTGATTTTGCACCTTAATTGTTCACTGAATATGACTGCAGTATACAAGCCCTATATGTCAAGACGTAGAGCCAGCAGTATAGGCCGAGAACTAGTATGGAAAACAGTGGGTTTGGAATCTATGAAAACATGCAAAATGCATTATGAAACTGAAAGTAGGCCTGAAAAGCATTGAACATCATAGTTTGCACTTAGCAGTTTTGGCTGGCACTGTTGTTCAATAGAGCTAAAATGTTCCTCATGCCTGAAAGTTTGGTGTGTATACTACTGAGATGAAGGGGTTATGCTAGGAGAAAGGTGCAGTAAGGAAATGTAATTTTACTTGTACATCAGGATATCTGAAGTGGGTTGTGACATGTCAAAAGACATGAAAACACACCACAGGAAGGGAAACAATTCTTGTACAGAGAGATCAACCCTTTTCCAAGCATTGTGAAAACAATGGAACAATTTCTTCCAGAAAGTGTCTCCAGAATTTCTGTTCAAGCCCTTATACTTTGCATGTGGATCATGGTAATACCCTGGTCCATTGCCTTTCACACTCCACACTCCACCCATTAAAGCTGTAGATTCCATGTAGTTCAGGTTCCGTTTCGTGACACTTAATAGGAGTTTGCTGAACGTCTGGAGGCCTGATGACCTGTGCTGAACTTGCTGTGACCGTCAATATGTCCATATATAGTTAAAGGTCTATTCTTGATAATCGTTGTGCTAAATTTTTGGAACGTGTCAGGACTGGGCATTTCCTGCTAAGCTTTGTTAAATAGATAAGATCTATCTGTAGGTACATGATGATGGGTCCAATAAAAGTACTACTTTATTGCATACTTGTACTTGTTTCATTTATTAATCCATTTCTGCAATTGCTGGAGAATTGCGGCTTTTGAATCCTGGACACATTTACACTGGCTGTCGAAGTTCCCTTCACGTTGGGTGGAGTAGATCCAGCCCTTCAGATATCTGACAGGCATCTAAAAAAGAGGAGACTGGGTTACCCAATGACAAAATCTCTGTCAGTGTGCTGTTCCCTTCATCCAAAACAAGGTAAATGTCTTAGCTTTCAACAGAGTAGCACTGTTATATTTGCTTTTTGATCCAAAGTGTTCCTTGTTGAGATAAGAATCCTAATAGCAATGTGGATTATGGGTTGTGGCTACAAAGTTAAGCAACCATTGACAATCCCAATAGGTCTGTCTTATGCATAGAAGTGCTTTAGTGCCATTGATGGGTGTACACTCAATCAGTCATCATATTCGCACTCTACCACTCATCTTTTCACTCATGTATTCATTCATCAATCCACTGATTCTTTCTTCCACATATATATATATATATATATTATTCTCCAAAGATGCAACGCACTCCAATTTCCAGTTTTAAAGCTTTTATTGTTAGCTTAACTGGCTCCAACCAACGCGTTTCAGCCCAACGAGGCCTTTGTCACGGTCAGTGAGTCCCTCTTTTGTGTCACTATTTATACCAATCACCTATTGCCTTTAATGCAGCATTGTGGGAAACATAGTGCTAGTTTATATTATACATGAATATTTACACTATTTACAAAGTTTTCCAGTTTTCAGGTGACAATTCATTACTTTACATTACAGTAATCAATCATTGCAAGCATTTCATTACATTCAGAGTTACCTTAATTAAACGTTTAGTACATTAAATGAGTCTTTTTTCTATTTTAAACTAAGTGTCTTGTTTTTAATGTCCATTCCTTTCCACTTAAATGGTCTCAATCCAGGTGTACAAAAGTTCCTCATCATTATTGATCCCATAAGGGGTCTTGGTTCTTAGCCTGATTATATATCTTGACTCTGTTTGGCGTAGTTTCCTGATTCTATCACCCCTCTTTCGTGGTTTTCTATGGCATGGATTCCAAAGAAGCTCATGGCTCTCCAGTCACTGTTTTGACACACCATCATGTGTTTAGCTGTGGCGTAGGAAGTATCTTTATTTTTTACGGCTCGAATGTGCTCAAGGATTCTTTTTTGAGCATACATATTGTACTTCCTATGTATTGCATGCCGCATTTACATTGGATGACATAGACTACAAACTTTGTTGCGCAAGTGATAGTTTGTTTGATTTCAATCGTCTTGCCTTGGAAGTCCTGTATGTTTTTGCGATTCACTCCAATTTTACATGCCTTGCACGTGATGCATTTCACAAATCCCTTTTGCTGTTGGCGCAACCAATTCGTTGGTGTTTCTTCTTGAAAGTGGCTTCTTACAATTAAGTCCTTTATTGATTTGGTTTTTCTGTATGTTATCATAGGTCTAGGTCCCAGTACGGATCCAATGTCCGGGTCATTGGATATCAGGTGCCAGTATTTTTGGATATTTTTTGTGATTAGTCCACTTTCTTTACTGTACGTCAGAATACATCTTGGCGTATTTTGTTGATCATTTTCTGTTGTCATTTTCTCCTTTTTAGTGATCAGAGTTTCTGTTCTTGTTTTCTTTTGTATTTTTTGTCTGCCTTTGCGTAATGTGGTTTCATTGTATCCTCTTGATCTTAATCTTTTTGATGTTTCCTTTATTCTCTCTCTTGCGTCGTCTTCTTTTGAGCAATTTCGTTTCATTCTAGTAAATTCACCGTAAGGGATACTTTCTAAAAGAGGTTTGGGGTGAAAGCTTCTACCATGTAATATGCTATTCGTTGCTGTTTCCTTTCGGTATAAGGTGGAATGAATTTGATCCCCCTCTATATATATCCAGGTGTCAAGGAAAGCTATACCTCTTTTGCTTGTTGCGCATGTGAACCTTAGGCCTAAGGTATTTTCATTCAATATTTCAAAATATTCCGAAAAGTTTTCCTCAGAACCGTTCCAAATTATAAACAAGTCGTCAATAAATCTGACCCATAAAATTATGTTGTTCATCTGATTCTCATTTTGTGTATTCCAGGCTACTTCCTTTTCCCACCACCCCATCACGATGTTCGCGTAGTTTGGCGAAAAGGAAATGCCCATGGCAGTTCCACACTCTTGCCGATATAGGTCATGATTAAAGAGGAAAACGTTATTTGTCAAGCACAGTTCTATCATTGTCAATAACATTTTCGTGTGCTCCAATTCAGATATATTTCGCTGTTGTAAAAAATATGCACATGCCTTCAATCCTATGTTATGCTCAATTGACGTATAGAGCGAGACCACATCTATTGTTGCCATGATGTACTCCGGGCTCCAGCTTATTCCAGTAAGGATTCTCAGGAAGTCCCCCGTATCGCGTATGTAGGAATTTAAGCTTTGTGCGATGGGGGCTAGAAAATGGTCAACATATTCCGATATTTTCTCATAAAGGGAGTTGCAAGATGATACGATTGGTCTCCCTGGTGGTTGTTTTAGTGACTTATGGATTTTCGGTAGAAAATAAATTGTTGGTATTGTTGGCAAATCATTAGTCAAAAATTGCAATTCTTCCAAGTTCAATAGGTTTGCTTGGTTCCAGGCTTTTAATTTCACATTCAACTGCATTGTCATGTCATTGATGGGGTTTCTTTGGAGTTTAGTATATTTAGAAGTGTCATTTAATTGCCTGTATGCCTCATTTTTGTATGCTTCTATGTCCTGTATAACAATATTTCCACCTTTATCCGCGGGCTTGATTATCAGTGTTTTGTTCTCCATTAGATTTTTTAGAGCTTTCCTCTCTTTACAGGTCAGATTTTCTTTTCGATTCAGATGTGTGAATTTTTCCATTTTATCCAATTCCTCTGATTCCTTCTGAAAAGAGGTCGAATTTATTTCCAGGTGACATTGCTGGACAGAACCTAGATTTCCTCTTTAGACCAGTCGGGGATGTTTGGTTGTTTCTATTTGTAAGTCCTGGACAATTTCTTGTTCTGTGACTTCTCCTTCGTCTAGATTGAACATAAGTTCCAGCATATTTTGTAAATCCGGTATTTGGTCTATTGTTAATGCAATGGTCTCATTTCCTATACTCTCTGTTGGTTGTGTAGTCATATTTCCAAGCTTTTTGAAGCATGTACTTTTGCAAGTTTCAATTTCCTTACATATTTGTATAGGTCTATTTTCGTTTGGGTGTAGTCGAAGTGGTTTTCCGGACAGAAAGATAATCCTTTGTTTAATAACGTTGTTTCTTCCTGTGATAACTCATATTTAGATAAATTTACAATCAGATTTTCCTCTATTACTTCTTCAAACTGCGCAGGGGGTATTTTCTTCTTCCTTTTTCCTCGCCTTGTTTTTCTTGATTTCTTGAGGTTTCCATTTCCCCTCTTCCTCTGCCACGTCCTCGGGGTGTACCTCTCCCCTTCCCTCCCTCTTTGTATTGATTGATCCATATGCATTATTCTCAGCTCGTCTAAAAAGTCGGCTTTGCAATAGTTGTGTCTACCGTGGTTTGTTCTGTCTCACTTATGTCCGATTCGCTTAGTGCTTCCCCAGTGCTCCTATATTTGTTTGGTTGGTAATTTCGCCGCTAGGAGAATCCGATTGTGTGGAAATATATATATATATATATATATATATATATATATATATAGATGTATATATTATTTAATGATTACTTTATTACAAGAACCTGAGAGACATCTAAGAAGAGATTCTAGCTAGAATCATTGCAGTACAAATCTTTTACACCTAGGGCTTATCAGAGCCAGTGATCATTTACTACAAAAGTGATCTAACATTTTGTATAACAAAATACCTAACTATAGGCTTTAATACAGAGAAATAATAACTCACCCATAAATGACTGTTAAATTTAAAATTTTCACAAGCAACATGCCAAGCCTAATGTGTTTATCATAACTTTTCATAATAAACAGATTAGACCTACGTCAAAATAAATACTTATTCTTAGTTAACCAATCAGGCCTGTACCTGTTGTCAATGGCATTTGACCATAACCAACTGAGGGGCATATTAACAACCAGGCGATAGTCAATTATCGCCGCTTTAGCGTCCGTTTTCGGACGGAAAGCGGCGATAATTCTATCGCCTAATCAGCAAGGTCCCGCTATCGCGTGAATCCCTGCACTATCGACCTTTCCCCCAACGCCCATCCTGCATCTCTAATGAGATGCAAGGTGGGCGTTACTGGGCGTACCCCAGATGGGCTAGGTTGTAAATATCGCCGATGTGCACATCGCGATATTTACAAGGCAGCCCACAGGATGATAGCAGACGTTAGATTTTGGCGAAAACGGCCGTTTTCGCCAAAATCTAACGTCTGCTATTATCCCGACTTAGCCATCCCTAACATAGGGGGTGGATTGTGCTGATACGACCACAGGGTCGTATCAGCAGAAGTATCGCCGTTTTGCAGGGAACATCGCTGGAAAACCATCGATGTTCCCTGCAAAACGGCGATAACCTCGCTATCTCTGGAATTTTTATCGCCCTAGAGAAGCGTGTTGTTAATAACGCGCTACCAGGGCGATAATTTCCGGAGATAGCCAGCGATAAGAAATCTATCGCTAAGCACGGCCAGCGATAATTATCGCTGGCCGTTGATAATATGCCCCCGAAGCCTTCTGTACTGAGCATAAACCTTCCCACAAGGCAATTCTCAGGAATACAGCCATAAGATTGCTTAGTATACAGATTTACATTTGGCAAAGCAAAATATCATCTCTGCCAAGAGGACCTATCAAGGATTCTGACAGTGCATATCTTGTATATTCATGGCTTGCCAGGGGGGGAAGCAGCACCAAAATGCTTGACTACTATGGTAATCTGTGAGATTCCATGTAACAAAATACCTATCTGTAGACTTTAGTACAATCTACCCCTAAATCTACCCTACTGACTTTACATAGGCTTTTCACAGTCAATGTGTCAGGCCTACTGCCTTTATTGTAATGTTTCATTATAAAAAAATCCTATAACCTGTATCATTGGCTTGTCTCCATCAGCCACTTAGACCTACTGTGTTGGTTCATAAGTCTTCTCATAAGGCAACCATCTGGTATATTGTAATACAATTACAAATATGTACAAAATACAGTTATCAAAACAATATAAAATTCCTACTAATAGAGTGTAATAGGGATTACCCAATTGCAAATCATCTATGAAATGGTTTGTTCAGGTGGGTCACCAGCACCAAAACCCTTGCCTACTACAGTTAACTGTGAGATTCCATGTAACAAAATGCCTGCCTGCAGGCTTTAACACAGTGTAATAACAATCCACCCTTGAAAATTGTTTGCTTTTAACACATAATTTTCATAATAAATATGAACGGCCTTCTTGCTTTTCATTATAAACAGATCAGTCCTAAGGAATCTGACATAACCTGTCCCAGAGAACTGATAGGGATCTACAAACGAGGCCTACAGAAGGTAGCAAACATCAGGCATACATTTATAAAATTACAAATATGTACATGGTTATCGGCGGAAAAACAATATAGATTCCCTCTCAATAGGGCCTAAAAAGAATCATCAAAGTGAAATTATACACATGGGGTTTGCCAGAGTGGGTGACCTACACCAAAGCCCTTGCCTGCGATGGTAATCTGTGAGATTACATGTATCCAAATACTTTCTACGTCCTGTAACATAATGTGACAAAAATCCACAGTTAGAGGCTTTTCAATATGCTTTTTCACAATAAATAAATCAGACCTACTGCCTTTGTAATAACTTTTCATAATAAACTTCCCCTAGCTATGGCACTGAGGATACCATTTGCCACCATAACCAACTCTGTCCTGTTGTATTGAGAATAAACTTTGCCACAACCAAAAAGTGCAATAATGCAGTCTTTTTGTGTAAGCACACAAATTTGGTCCAATCAAATCCTGTCCTCAGGGGGATCAACATGTTAGTGGAGCCTAAGCCCTTTTCTCAGTTGGGCTCTGAAAGCTCTTTTTTGTTGATCACATAAAGTCAGGTGACAGTTGCACTGTCAAGTCAGATCTAAACATCCATGTAGGTTAATGACTGCCTTCCTCCCATCTGTGCAGCTGCCAGAGAAGAACACTGTAAATTATCTCATTATCTGGAACACTTTAGTAGCATTGCAAGGTTATCTGCGTGCCCCTGAAAGTTCAAGCTCATTAAGCTTGATAAATAAAATGATCACCTGCTGGAGGTCAAACACTTTTTTTTTTTTTGTACATGCAGGCAACGCAGGCAACGCAGGCAACGTCTGCCCTATCAGAACATGTAATCCTGGCTTCCAACATGTTGGTGGAGCCAAAGCCCCCTCTACTGGTAATTCTCACATAATTGTCTGGCGACAGCCGCCCTATCAAGCCAGACCCATTAAAATGAAAGGTGGAGTCATAGAGGAGGTGCTGATCCGTGATAGGGTTCATTGTACAGATAGATAAGGTTCACGGTGTACTTCAATAGTTGTGCAACTTCTGAAAGTCGTTTACCCCGCAGTCGTTAATAAATTACTGTATAGATTACGCTGTAGATGTTTTGGGTAGGATAAAAGCACCAGATTAAGGACACATCAGGCTGATCTACTAATATTTGCGTGTTAGTGGCTTGGTGAGGCACCCCATTGATTTTTATGAGCCTAAAATGCAAAGATTGAAATTAAATGAACGCAAGTGCCCATGCAGTGGCAAATGTTACCTTCTCAGTCCTAACCCTGGCATATGTCCATTGCTCTTCCATGTCATTCTGTGAACTTCCTCTTTATTTCCCTCTGTTCTCTGGGCATGAATCTTGCAAAAAGCTCCAAGGAGCCCCCTTCTTTGTATTGCATAAGTTGTTGTCTAGTAAAAAGACATAGGGACAGTCAGAACAGGTCGAGTAAAATGGGCTCTCGCTGTAAATATGGCAAATAAGATATACAATAAATACAAGGAAGAGAGCAGACCTGTGCCTCCAAAGGGCTGAGCACGTGCTTATAATTAAAAGTTTGGTTCTAAAAAATGGAGATCGACCCTATTGAGGAAAGTGAGGCATGGGGTCCAAACATTAACCGTAATGAATCATATCCTGGGCCTACCATTAATCATTGATTTACTCATATGTCATACAACATGCAGACTTCATTCATCATGTTGCAAATATTGAATTCAATATTACAATCTTAAATTGATTTCAGTGATAATTCACGGTCTCAACCCTGTACAACATTTTGACATAAATGTGTACATGGACACATCTATATAACAAAGGACAAAAAGCAAAATATTTTCTTAGGTCTTCGGGTTGGAATGAATTCAATTAGTACCCAACGGTTTTCTGCACATACTCACGCTCTTGGATGTACACTTATCTCAATGTGTCCAAACATAAAGAGCTATTTATGTGTGATGGGGTGGCAAGTTGGCGGGCTGCTCCGTCGCCGCTGTACCGAAGGGCGGAGGCTCCCTTCTCGGAGGTGACTGGGCATATCCAATTTGGGAGCATGACCTGCTCTCGCCGAAGGATTTAACCGTTGAATATATTTGGCAAACGGCGAAGAGCTAGGAAAGTGAGAGGGGTATTGGAACAACCTCTTGCATACTCACAACGAGGGCCTGCAGAATATTTCAAGGATGCAGCAACATCGAGCACTAGTAAGACGCAATCTGGACGTAAACTGGAGAATGCACATTGTTTACAAAGAGGAAGTGTAATGGCTTCAGTGCGCATGAAAAAGCATTGGACAATGATTAGTCCCAAAGAAAAGTGTTTGGATTTTATTTTAGTGCATTGTGGGCAATGAAGTACCGTGGTACCAAGATGAGCGTGAGTCCATATGTAGATGTGGACATTTCAGATCAATCAGTGCAGCTCTATGATTAAGGCTTATCAACCGAAACGCGTCATAGATGATTAAATGTTGCTACCCTATGATAGATTAAAAGAGCTTTTCGTTCTGAGCTGTGCTTCGGCATTTCTTTTCTTGTGAGATCTATCTATCTATCTATCTATCTATCTATCTAAAACATCAACATTCATAATTTCAAGGAGTTGGTTGTTCTTGATGTCTTGTACAGAACACTAAAACTTCACTGCTGATATATGAAACACAGATGATACCTTTGTATTGCGCATGGTTAATTCACTACAATGTAAAGAAGGACAAATTATTTTTGCTTCCTATTATATTCCTATGGTATGAGACATAATAAGTCCTAATTAATGTGCTAGTGCACAGTGTAATCTTGCATAGGACATGGTTAGAAGTGTTGGATTTCAGGACTAATGTGCCTGCTTTTGTAAAGGGAAATGATTAGTTAGGCTGCATTTATAATTTCTTCTTTTTTTTTAAACATATCTCTATTGGCAGTTTATAATATTGCAATAACATGATCTCATCACTTTCCAGCGCCAAATTTAATCAGGTCCTGACATTGTTACAAGCGTATGAAGTGATAACATTGGAGCTGCAAATATATGCTAGAGAATGAATGTTTTTTTCCCCAGTCCCCAATTGACCATTACAAGATGTCTAAACAGGTCTCCGTTACTGAGAGGGCCTTTGTACTCCCTTTGAATCACTGTACATGTCTACTTGATTATTCTACCTACTCTATCGTCCTGCCCTTATTGACAATTACACCCTCCGATTGTTCACTCCTGACATACCCCTGGGGCGTCAGAGACAGTGTAGGACCCTCCATTACTTTGCAGTGCTTTGTGACAACATTCAGAGGAACGTTTGCATTGGCCTTTCAAGAGAAACAGAAAACAAGAACTATAACATAACCAAGTCGTCTTCGGGGGAGTTGTCATTACACGATTTTGGGGATCCCGTGCCTGGGTAAACTTTACCACAGCATCCTGCAACCCCATAAGTAGAGGAACTTCCATGATGTGGAGGGGAAGGGGTGTATACAGGGTATTATAGTGTACCACCTATGTCTATGGCTATGGGTTCTTAACCAGGAAAAGGGGTGTGGTCCAATCTCCCAGGTACTTGTTTTATGTTCCGGAGTGCTTAATACTGAGTCTCCACTAATCCATATCACTTGTATTCATTGTGTGCTGCAGGGAATCACCCCCTCCCCCCCAAGCCGTTCACTCTCATCATCTGCAGTATTTCCTGCCTCCTCAGCTGGCCTTTCCCAGTTCCCAAATACCTCCAACCAGAACCTTGCTCTGGGGCACCTACGTATGCCTCTAGCATCTTCCTGAAAGCCACACTGGGGAATAAGCAGGTCTTAGTCTTATTGACTCATAGGCCCGAATACAATGCAAAGTCCTCCAGTAAGTTTGTCGCTTGTTGTGCCCCCATCGAACCATCATCAAAATAGAGTAGCAGGTTATCTGCATACAATAATATAATATGTTCTCTACCCTCCACTGTCACGCCACAGCCTGCGCCCTCACACCAGAATAGCTCAGCCAGTGGCTCAATGGCGAGAGCAAATAAAAGAGGCAACAGCGGGAAACCTTGTTGTGTGCCTCTATAGACATTATAACGTGTTGAGATACTATGGCAAGTTTTAACCCGCGCAGTGAGGGACGAGTACAGTAAGTTGATCTATTTCACCCACTTTTCCCCTAGTTTCATCTGAAGCATTACTTGGTAAAGATATTCCCATCTAACCGAATCAAAAGCCTTCTCCAGGTGAATCAACATAGTAGCATTATGGTGTGGCAACGCTTCTGGGTGGTAGAAGACATGGTATAATCGACGGAGATTGAGGTAAGTACTGTTCACTGGAATAAACCCATTTTGATCTCTGTGTACCAATGCCAGCATGTGAGGCAACAGTCGGAGTGCCAAGATCTTATTGATGACCTTGACGTCCATGTTTAACATTGCTAATGGGCGAAATGCAGAAACGGGGGCCTTCAATTCCCTGGACTTGGGGAGTGGAATTACTATAGCTTCCATGGTGGACTCAGGCAACAAACCCCTGCACAATGACTCAGGGTACAGGGCCTCCTATCAAGGGCCCAGTGATCCAGTGAAAGCAGCATAAAATTCCACCAGGAGACCATCGGATCTCGGGGTCTTCCCGTTGGCCATGTCCTTAATGGCGGCCCTAATTTCGTGGACTAAGACCGGGCCTCCCAGATCTTCTTGGGCTTCAGGGTCCAGCTCCCGCAGGGGTACCCTGTCCAGAAAGATAGACAAGCTCTCTGGGGCCACCGGCTTCAGATGCCAATAAAGGGATTCATAATATTCCTTAAATGCCATGTTTATTGCACTTGGTGAGTAAAGTGGTGTGGTGTCGCACGAACAGACCTGGGTGATAGGGGTCCTTCAGGATTTAGGTCTGATAAGACACAGCAGGAGTCAGCCAGGTCTGCCTTCTTCATCATGTGCCTCGCCATGTAATCTTTGTAACCATGACAGTGTAAGCGCTCAAGTGTTTCATTATAAAGTTCCCTGGCCTCCCGGAGTCGGGTCTTAGAGTGCACATCAGTCCCCGTAGCATTGTGTAATTCATGCAGTCTGCCATCCAGGCGGAGGAGCTCATTATTGAGCTCCCTCCGTACACCAACCGACTGACCCATACAAAGTCCTCGCACCACAACCTTAAACATCTCCCACTCAGCTAGCTCCAAAGAGGCAGAGCCCCGATTATGTGCAAAATAGTCAACAACAGTGGTGGCTAGGGTTTCCCTGAAGCATGTATTCTCAAAGGACATGGGGTTAATAAACCAATTTTGATCGCTGTGTACCAATGCCGGTATTTGAGGCAACTGTCGGAGTGCCAATATCTTACTGAGGACTTGATTAACATTGATAATAGGCGAAATGCAGAAACAGGGGCATTTCCATGTGGGATTCTCTGGGCGGTCATTTACTGATCTGAACTTCAAGAGGTGTGGGCTGTGATCAGACAACGTACACTCTAAATATTCAGTATGTGTCACCTATTGGCTAAATCTACTGGAACAGACATGCATGTCCAATCTAGTATGTAAGTGATGAATGTGAGGGTGATAGGAGTAGTCCCTCTCCAGTCCATGATGTACCCTCCAAATGTCCACTACCTCCCTATGCCCCAACCACTACTTGAAGCCCTCTGAGATTCACTGTGCTAATGATCCTGGCAGGGGGCAGTGGAGCGGTCTAACCCAACATCAGCCACACAATTAAAGTCACCTCCCAAAAGGAGGTCATCTACAACCATTGGGGCCATTTGGGTAGACAGTGTTTGTAAAAAGGCCACCTGATCCTGGTTTGGTGCATACATGCTCCCCAATGTAATGTCTTGGCATAGCAATATACCTTTTAGCAGGACGTAGCCAGCCTCTTTATTGAGGTGTGTAAGTTCAAAAGGCGTCCCTGCCCTAATGAAATGAAAGAAACATTTATATAGCGTGATAGCTACCCTGAGGCATCCCAGCGCTGCAGACGAACGTGGACAGACAGAGAAAGTCCAGTAATTAAGTGCAATTGTTAAAAAGCAGTGTTTTTAGAAGTTTACGAAAGGGCAGCATATTAGACTCCGCCCGTATGTGTGGGGGGAAAGCATTCCATAGCTTGGCGGAGTTATAGGAAAAGGAGCGCCCGCCACATCTGGCTCTCTTTATTCTTGGGAGTAGGGCGAGGGAAGAGGATGCCGAGCGGAGGTTTCTGCTAGGTTGGTAAGGAGTTATCATAGATCGGCTGATTGCTGGGCCATTCCTCCAGAAGGCCTTGTGAGCAATACACATGGCTTTGAATTGGATTCTCTCCCTAACAGGCAGCCAGTGAAGGCTCCTCAGTGCCGGTTTTGCGGATTGCCGGTAAGGAGTCTGGAGGAGCAGGCATGCTGCGCAGTTTTGAATGATCTGGAGCTTATGTGTAGTGGATTGAGGGGCTCCTAAATAAAGGGCGTTCCCATAGTCCAAGCGGGATAGAATGAGAGCCTGGACCATGATTCTTTTTGCCTGAAATGGGAGAAGAGGGAGTATTTTGTGTAGCATCCTCAACAGGCCATAGCAAGTGGTCAATAATTTTGCCGCCTGGTAGTTGAAGCTAAGGGAGCGATCCAGCCAAATGCCAAGGCTTTTGATCTGGTCTTTAGGATCTGGAGCAGGGCAAAGGCATTTAGGCCAAAGTACCTCTGGATTAAAAGAGGGAGAGTTCCCGAGGAGCATAAGCTCGGTCTTGTCCCCATTGAGGTTTAGGCAAGAGAGTTCCATCCATTTGGCTACCTCCTCTAGGCAGCTTCCTAGGTCACTGAGTGACTTCTCAGGATTGTTTAATGCCACCACAAGCTGAGTGTCATCAGCGTAGGTAATGATTTTTATGCCAAATGGACGGACAATCTCTGCCAAAGGACTCATATAGACATTGAACAGCGTGGGGCTCAGGGAGGAGCCCTGAGGCACACCACAGCTGAGGGGCATACGTTTGGATGCCACATCTCCTTCAAAGACCTGAAAAGATCGTTCTCCTAGGAAAGACTGTATCCAGGTGATGGCCCTGCCTGTCACTCCCAGACTCCTGAGTCTAAGGATCCATATAAGGGCACCCTTGGCATACGCTGAGTAAGTAGTTGCAAAGACCTGCCCTCGCCATCTATGCCTCAGGTCTTCCACTTCGCCACCAGCAAGGTGCGTTTGTTGAAGCAAGGCTATTTGCATTTCTCGCCTCTGCAAATATCTATGAATGTTGTGGCGTTTGGAGGCCGACCCCATACCCTTAATATTCCAGGACAAGAAGGTGACAGTGAATTTAGGGTCCGCCATTTATGTGAACATCCAGTGTCGTTTCCACACACTTTCCCAACCCCCCACCCATCCATCCAAAAGAAATGACAGACAGAGCATCCCGCGAGACATAGACACAAAACCCCAACTACATAGCCCCAAACCCAGGAGCAGCCCAGCAACGGCTGGCCACCTCTGTAAAGAAAAAACACTGTTAATGGTCTTCCACCTCCAGAGTTCTGGCAATGGCTAAACTGGGTGGGGCGGGCTGTGTAAGAATAGCCACAGTGCTACCACACCAGCCCAATTCTCGATGTGTGCCCAGACATGGAGGCCAGCCATGAGGTCCAAGTACAGAATGTAATCCAATACAGGCTGTCTACCTCTACCCAAGGAACTGGCAGGCCATAGAGGTAGGCAGCATCATGATTTCATGATGTACCCCTCCAGGGTGCAGGACCTCCCCTTTTGCAAAAGAGTACTAAACTTGGAGACCAAAAGACAGTGGTCATTCGCTCCATCCAGATTCCTTCAGATCAAGTCCTCTGCAGCCTGAGGTGTAACCTGGGGCAGAGGCTCATCATTTGATTTGATTTATGATTTATAAAGCGCCTGAATCACCCCCCAAGGGGTATCTCCGCACTCACGAACTGGGAAGTATTGAGGTGTCAGAGTCTAAAGCCATTGGGTCAGATGCGGACAGAGACCCAACTTCTTCGTGGTGGAGTTTGTTGCAATTTCGGCCACAGCGAGTAGCGCCGCTGCCCGCTCTTGTTCTGTCTGGGAGGGTGATGGGTATTTCAGGGTCTTGCCAAGTAAAGTCTTTCTGGATCGCTTCCGAACTTGCGGTCTAGTCGTGGAAGCCCTGGATCTTGTTCTGGGAAGGGTTGTGCCCCCCGTCAGATAAGCTTACAGCCAGGCCCAGGCAGCTTTGGGATCATTGCAGAAGTGGGTTTTGCCATCCAGTACAACGCACAACCTGGCAGGAAACACAGGGGAATATTGAAGTCAGGCCTCTCGGAGGCGATTTTTTACTTCTAGGAAGGAGGCACGGTGCAGCTGATCCAGGGCCACAAAATCTGGAAACACTGATGCTTAGCATTATCAACAGTGAAGGGACCCTCTGACCTAGGTTGTTGTAGTATAGTGTCTCTGTCCCTATAATGTAGTAGCCACCACTGGACGAGGGGGGAGACCAGGCACTAGCGGACCCGCCAGCACCCTATGGACCCTCTCCAGGGAAAAGAAAGGGGTAAAATGGTCCTGAGTCAGTTCTCTAAATACGACACCATGTCCGATCCCTCATCTCCTTCAGTGAGTCCCACCACCCTTACATTATTGTGGCGATTACACCCTTCTGCATCTTCAGTGCGTCTTTCCAAGGTGCGTATCCTATCCAAGAGATCCTCCATCTTGTGAGCCAAGACCTTCGATTGCAGTTGACACTCACTCAAGGAAGTTTTGACCTCGCCCACCCGGTCTGCCAGCTTGCGGTGCTCTGCCCTTAGCAGCCAGAGCCCCATCGACACTCTGCTAATTTCCTGTTGGAGTGTAAGTTTGGTATCTGCAATAGCGGGCAACACCTTATCAAAATGTAGTTGCATGGAGGGCTCCTGGGGGGTCCCAGCCTTCTGGCATCTGAACCACAGATGAAGAGGGCTCCTCTGCACCAGGCTGCATGGGCGTTTTTCTGGCCCTGGGCGTCCCCGTCCTGATGCAGCAGTCAATCCTTCAAATGAAATCTGGAGATCCAGGCTCAGCAGGAGCTCCACCGGTAAACCAAGCAGGACCCCAACCACCCCCAGGCCAGGGGCACAAAGCAGACCAGGAATGAGGAGATCACTGCCAGTGGTCACATCATATGGCTGTACGGGTGGCACTTGTCCAAAAGCACCAATTTGGTACTCATTTACCACAGCCCCCCAGTATGTACTGTTTTCTCACCCACAAGGGAGCAACTCAAGACTCATGTCCACCCCAGCCCACACCGTTGTAGTAGTCACAGCCTCACCAGGAGCCCCATTGGTTTTACTGGTCCCAATCCAGGCGGTCCCTCCACCATTCACCTTCAGTATGCAGCTCTAGCACCCCGCATTTCGCCAGCGGGGATCCAAAGTCCAAAATCAAATACGATTTGCACGCACACCAGTGCATTGCCCCACTCTGGGTCCTCGCTCCCAATCACTCTTTAGGTACTCACCTTACCCCTAATGGTTGGCTTCCTGTGCCTCAGCTGCTGCGTCCAACGTGGAGCCTCCTCTCTCAAGTGTGGGGTTCCAGCTGAGTTATATTACTTTACGCCAGCCACCATAGCCATCTTAATCCGCGAACTGTTGATGTGGCCCCCAGGGCCCAAGAAACTCAGCCAGTCGACCACTGCCCAGGGCCGCGCCCCAGCACAACTGTCCTTTGATGTCACAAGCCCCAATCCAGGTCCCAAAGCAAGGTAGAATTTCTAGTTAATGTACATGAAAGAGTTATGGAACATGAGGACTGCAGAAAACATGAAGTGCTCAGCGGCAGACAATGAATGTCAATTAACAGAGGAGAAGGTTGGAGTTGGAGTTCTCTGTTGGAACACAAGTTGAGGGAGAAAGTAGTGATAACATTTGCCACTAAACAGTATACCCAAAGACGCATTAGAAGGTGGACATATTACCTACCTTCTGTCTTCAAATTTAACAATGTTATTTACAATGTTATGTTAATGCAAATATTAATAGATGTTACATTTGTAAGTGACTAGATTATGCTTTATAATACAGACTATTTTCACTTAAATTCTTGTCTGCAATATGAGCAAGGATATCTGACCGCATTTTATGTTGTTTACACTGTATGTTCTATGTGGAAGCAAAAGTTTCAAGAATAATTTAATATGCACTAGTTGCTGAATTGATTGCATTAATAACATCATGCGTTCTGGATCAGGAAGGGTAACAACTGTTTAAAACATATTGTAGACAGGGCTTTGACATTGTTCTGACTTTGGATAATTGTGGACTTTTAGGAGTTATTTTATATCAACTGGCACTTATATTGGGAACTGTAATCAGCTGCACTGCTCATCCAACCATTGAACAAAATGCCACAAGAGGTATGTTTTGCTTGAATACACCAGGCTAAACCGTGGCTTCATGCGTCAAGCATAAAAGTTAATTTAGAGAATTCTATCATTTACATTTCCACACAGATGCCCCAGGTATTGTTAGTTTTTCTCTGAATGGAGGAAGCTGTAAAATGCTTTTGAAAGAATACACGTTTTGTTGTTTTCATCGGAAAAACATATTTGGGAACAACCTGTTTAGTGAATATACATTTGAAAAATGACTGGTGATTGTGGATTATTGCGAGGTATTGCATTCTTAGATTTCTACATCATTTAAATATGGCTTTCTGCTAACTCTGTTTCTACCATCTAACATTGCCATAATACAATGTGCAGCTCATACATAATTGAGGAATTATGTTTCAATGTGTTCTGCATACAGTTTTGGTCTCACGATTGATGTGTGTGAATAGATAAGGGGATACATGTAGGTTGAACTGTAATTTAGAATGATTGTATTTTTATTTTAATGGTCCCACTCATGATTAGGTTGTTTTCTCAATATTAGTATCATCTCAGTATGCCCACTAAGTGAAGGCATTTTTCCCACCACAAGATCTTTGCAAGTTTGAGAATGAGCTTTATGGAAAATGCCTTGCTAGCAAACTCCAATATGTACTGGTGATTGTTTACACAAAACAGAGACATACCCAACAAAGAACTGTGATGCCTTGACTGTTGCTAAATGCCTTTTGAAAGAGTTGAATCAGCACATAACAAGTCAAGGGTCCCCAGTCCCAGCTCTCCCCATCCTGCTGCATCACTCTTGCTACTATCTTCTCCTTGCTTTTTCCCACATTTTTTGAATGCCTTCTCCTTGCTTTTCCCTTGTTCTCACTGCTTTCTTCTGCTTTTCCCCCTGTTTTTGTGTGCCTTTTCCTTGCTTTTTCCTGGTCTTTCCCTGCTTTCTCCATGCTTTTTGCCCCATTTCTTGAGTGTCTTCTTCTTGTTTTTCCCTCATTCTCACTCCTTCCTCCTTGATTCTTCCCCCATTTTTGTGTGCCATTTCCTTGCTTTTTCCTGGTTTTCCATGCTTCTCCTTGCTTTTTGTCCCATTTTGTGTGTGCTTTCTCCTCATTTTCACTGGTTCTGCTTGCTTTTTCTCTCGTTTTTTAATTGCCTTCTCCTTGCTTGTCCCTCATTTTTACGTTCTCCTTGCTTTTTTCCAGGCTTCTTGAGTGCCTTCTTCTTGCTTTTCCCTCATTCTCAGTGCTTCCTCCTTACTTCTTCCCCCATTTTTTGTGTACCTTCTCCTTGCTTTCCCCTTGTTTTCACTGCTTTCTCCTTGCTTTTTCTGCCGATTTTAATGGGCTTTCTACTTGCTTTTCCCTCGTTTTCACTTTTCTGCCTTTTTTGTGCCTTCTCCTTGCTTTCCCCTCGTTTTCACTGCTTTCTCATTGTTTTCTCCTCATTGCAGCACCTGCCTGCCGCCTGTTATTTCCCGCCTCCGGCCTTGCCCTGCCCACTGCCTTCCAGCACCCCTCCCTCCTCCCAATACCTACTTATTGGAAACAGCAGGCCCAGCTCTCCCCATGCTGCTGCATCGCTCAGGCTCTTGTTCCTCCCTTCTCCTTACTTTTTCCCTCATTTTATGAATGCCTTCTCCTTGCTTTTCCCTCATTCTCACTGCTCTCTCCTTGCTTTTTCCCCCATTCTGGAGTGTCTCTCCCTGCTTTTCCCTCAATTCACTGCTTTCTCCTTGCTTTTTCCCCTGTTTTTGTGCAGACCCCCTACGCAACTCCGGATCACCACCTCTCTTCTGGAATTTCAAAGGGCTCTAAATACCTGGCTGTTCAAATGAGCCTTCCGGGACCTGCAAGCAACTGGATACCCTGTCTGGTGATCAGCCCTGCTTTACAAATCCTGACCGATTGATTGATTGAAAGGGTCACAGTTCAGACAACAGATTTACATTTGTTTCCCTAGTAATCCAAAGTATCTGCAAAAGGTTAGGGGTGATGAAGAAATTCTACTGTACCTATCACCCACATATTTTGGATGCAATAGAAAGGAGGAAGGATTTGGCATTACAATATTGCAAGAAGTTGCAAGAGATATTGCTCTATTTTCAACAGAGAGATGGACTAAATTGAACATATACAAGAAGAAGATTATTCAGTTACATTGTTGGAGAGAATTGTATCAGTTTTAAAGATATTATATAAAAATATTATATTCGTCCACATCTGCCCACCAGCACCAACATGACTTACATTCTAGTGCCATTAACAAAAACTGTGACCTGTGCTTCCACAAAGAAAATATTTTATGAGGCATGACATAATAACATACAATTCCATGATTCAGAAGCAAATACCAAGAAAAAAACGTCCACTTACTGAATCATTAGGGTCCTAAATCAGGAAGAATATATCAATTTGGCCCAGTATGATAAAATATCCCTAGGAAAGGGCAGGTGATCCCCAGTCTGAGAATAGAACAGTAAATAGGGGCACCATTATGCATACAAGCCCCTTTTATTGTGCATTTCCATTGTCTGACAGTATGAAATATCCCAACCATGCAATGCCATGTCATAAACATTTTGTTACAATAAATGAGAAATATATCTCAACACAGGAACACACCCACACATATATAATATTATATATGAGAAGTAACACCGCTAAAGAATCACCACATCCAGTGGTGGAGGATGGACCGTCCCCCGAAGTAATTGAACACAAGGGAGTGTTCTTCATATGTGGGCCATCAGTTCTCTTTCTTCTGCCCCGGAGGGGGGTGGGGGCGGGGGTGTTATGGGAGCTGTTGTCCATTCTTTTGCTTTGCACAGAATACTGGATGTCATGCATTTACCAGAAAGTAAATTGAGATTATCAAGGTAATCTGGCGGAAAATGTTGAAAGGTCGCCCCCCTCGACTAACACAGTCACCAGCTAAACAAATCGGCCAGAAAGATTCAGGAGGTGTCTGAGGGAGCAGCCATTGCTTAAAGAAATATTACAGATAGAACGGTGGCCACAAGAAGTGTTGTCATTAAACATCATATGGCCCTGCTCTGTGAAGAATGATGTGGACGTGATTGCTGTGACAAGCCATGCTTGGTGGGACATAGCAAAGCTCTTGACACTTGATGTGCTATAATCTTATTTACTACCCCTTTATTTCCACCAACCAAAGAAAAACCTATACAGAAATTATATACTGAGAATGACTTTACTAGGGGACCTATTTGTGGGGGCTCATTTTTAACCTTACAGTTGTCTTTCGAGATAGGGGTGGTGATATGCCATTGGCAACGTTGTTACCATAGGCTACGATCAGCATGTAAGGCTGCATTTGCACATTTCCAGACTGACATGTCACTGTTATCTGCCTGTACTGTGTGGGACGATATGAGCCACTCCATCTCCTTTCTCTATTTGGAGGCATTGTCGGGTACAGTTGGACCTCTGACAATGTCTAAACACAGATGGGAGGACTCCTTGGGTCTCCATCTCTCTGACAAATCCTCAGCATACCGTTGCACCCAAGTGAAGGAGATGCTATTCAACTATAAACATAAATTGCTACAATTCAAATTTTAGCATCAATATTATTACACTCTTGAACAAATAACCACATTTAGGGCTAAAGATCAAGTATGTTGTAAACAATGTGGTTTATTGAATGCAACTTTTATACATATGTTTTGGAACTGTCCAGATGTGTCAATGTAGTGGCAAAGATTGTTTGAAGTGCTGAGCACTGTACCCCTGTCACCTCAGATGACGTTGCTGGGTGATACTTTGGCTCTTCCTGGCAGTGTCAGTGCTTGGCATCAATCCTGTGGCATAGCAAAGGGGTTCAGGGGGGCAGTCAGCCCTGGGTGGCACTCTTTTTGGGGGCAGTCAGCCCTGGGCGGCACTCTTTTTGGGGGTGGCAGAGGTGAGCAAGTTGTGTCTGCCGGCTGCCACCATCCCCCCGAGAACAAGTCAGCCGTCAACCCCACCACCGCTCTTACCTGCACCGGGCGGCAAAATTAGGGGCTGCCTCGGGTGGCAGTAGCTCTAGCTACGCCACTGCATCAATAGTGCTGGCCCTTGCCAAGAGGTGGATAGCAATGGTTTGGATGCTGACGAAATTGCCCATGATAGATCATTGGCTCAAAGACATGGTCTATTGATATGAACTAGTGGACCTGCATGTGCAGCAAATGCACCCCACTATATCCATAATGATATCTGGGCCCCATTCTGTTCTTGCTTATAGCAGACATATGCAGATGTTACCTCACCTCGGTCCAAATGCTCAACAGAATATCTATCCTGGAACAATAGATTACTGCTGGCAGGTTGCTATGACTGTGTATGCCCTTGCAATGTTCTGATCTGTGGTTTGCCTATAAGTTGTAATGTAATGGTGTGTGATATCATCTGAACTATGGTAATACTGTGAGTCATGTTTATATCACTTAATGAAAAATTCAATAAAATTTTTTTTTTAAATCATATGGCCTTGAATATCTTATTGGCCGAGAAAGGTGGGGTTTTGCAAGTCATATAACAGACGTCATATTCCACTTGTCTTATATTATGTTGCATTGCTATTCCTGATAACAGTGCCAACATTTGTCATACCACAGATGAGGACCATACCATTGGTAAGAAGGTTGATGAGACTTATCTGGCTTCATGGCTTGGTGGAAAGAAACAGGCATAATCGAGGCTGGCCTCATTTGTTTAGGAAAATTAGTGATATTCTGCATTATAATAATAAAGTGATACCCCAATATATTTTTCAATATTCCAGATGAGTAGACCCCCACAGCTAGCTGGACAACATATAGCAATAAAAGTGATTTAAAGACCATACTATTGAGCAAGACAAAAGGGCAATGATGTCCTTTAGTATTGTGTTCTGTATACGGACAGCAAGTATTAGCAACATGGTGTTCAGAAGCAGTACAAAAGAGGGTAAGGAAAAAGTGGCTTGGTTGTTAAAAGGAAGATGCCCTCATCATATCCTGACTTACAACTACAAACCTATCTATTCTATAGTGCCATGACACTAGGCACTATAAAAATGATATTAAAGGCATCTAATGTTTAAAGAATATCCTTTGACACTATACATTCTTGACTTACAGTATAACTGATATTATGGAATGTTTCAGATAACCCTGGGCGGTGAACTATGCTCCGCTCGCGGAGTTTGCGGAGTTTTCTGCACTCCGCGTTACGCGGATCTCGCGGAGTGCAGAGAAAATCTTGCTCGCTCGCGTTCCTCAACGTCAAGTTGGCGACCGCGAGCGAGCAAAATCAACATCCCGGCGAGATTTTTCCTCGTTCGCGATCGTCAACATCAAGTTGTCGAGCGCGAGCGTGGAAAATAAACCTCCCGGCGAGATTTCTCAACGTGGGGGGAGGTCAGGTTTCTCATTGCGAGTGGTTGCGTATGCTCGCGACCGCTCGCGATGAGAAACTGCCTGTTCGCGTTGAGAAAGCTGCCGCTCAAGTAAAAATCTACTCGAGCGGCAGAAAATGACCGCTTGCACTGTGCATGATGCCGTTTGCAATGATTGCACAGTGCGGACAAGCATCCGGCACTGTGCAATCACCGCGAACAGCATTTTCCTATTGCATTACGCTGGTCGCGTAGCTCCGCGTAGCGCGGCGGAGTTGTTTTACCGATTTGCGTCGCGTAGCGCAACTCAGCGAACTACGCCCACCCTTAATTTCAGATTAATTTAGTGTGTCTTGCACAGTGAAGACATGACAGATCATAAAGGTGCGAAAACTTGAAGGCTGTAGGTGTCCAATGTAAAGACACATTTTTACTGAGTCCTCTAATCTTTGTGTTACACCCTCCTATTCCCTTCCATGCCCAGTATAGGATGTTGCCCTCCTCTTTTCTCCACTCTTCTTCTTTCCCTTTTTTTGTCAAGTCACTTTACCTTATATTCTACTACTTTAGTACCTATTTTCCCTTAGCTCTGCTTTTGTGTGCTCTCTTCACCTAATCCATCACTCACTCATTTCATAGAAAAGCAAGTATGAGGAAGGTGCTACTTAGCTCTAGTGAATAATAAGACTTGGGAAAGTAGTTTTATTAGTCGAAATTCAATGACTATTTCATTCCATATGCAATCCATGACATTCTCTCTTCTTGCTTCTCTTGTCTTGTCTTGTCTTCTCTTCTTTCCTTTTGTTTTGCAAATTACTTTAGGTTCCTTTCCAGTACCATACCCATCCTTTTTCCTCTCATTTGCTTTTCTGTGCTTTACTTACCTCACACTGTTGTATGCTCCCCTCATAGAAAAGCAGGTATGAAAGTAGGAAGAAGGTGCTGGTCAGTACTAGTGCACAACAAGGATGAGAAAAAACTGATTTCATTAGAGAAAATTATGTGCTTGAATGACACTGAGCCAGACTGATGAGGCCAAGTTGTTTTATAGTGCCAAGACACTAGGCGCTGTAAATAAATATTAAAGAAATGCAGTGTTTAAATACTTCCAATGAAGCCATACACTCTTTACTTAAAGTCACACATTTTAAAAGTGCTAAACGTATAGTGAGATAGAAGGGGTGCAATGTAGGAAACTAAGTGAAGTGAAAGTATTTACTTCTATATCTTTAAAAAACAAGAAAATACTACTAATTTTTATACATTAAGAACTTTTGTTTTATTATTTTCTCCTTGTTGATGAAAGGTCATAACATTAGCAGACAAAATGTCATCAGAAGTGCAGACAGCAGCATGATCACTGTGAAAGAAGTAGTGCGTATAGAACAGATAAATATTCAGATACAAGTGTAGATATCAAACACAATCAGGGTAAGAGAGCCCAAGAGTTCATTAAAATTTAGCAGGAAAAACACAAGTAGAATTCAGATATTGGTGAGAGACAACTAGCACCATATTCAAAAATGTTTCCAGGTAGGTTAGGAAAATGCAAGAATGTTTCCTAAGCTATAAATGAGGTCACCTGTGTAAGATTCAAGAAATTCATAGAGTTTCATAAAAAGTACTTTTGCAATAGACATAAGTAAAGAGGAGACGTGCTAGCCATCTATGTAAGTTTGGAGAAAACCTTGCAAAGAAAACATTTGCTCTAGGGAGGAAATCGTTCATTCTCATATGCAACAGAATGGAAACTTTAGATAAGCTATTGAGTTCATTAAAAAAGAAGCGTCAACAAAAGTAGACTATAAACAATGACGTGCCATGTTTGATGGAGACTTCCAATGCAGTAGTATTTCTTTTTTTTTAATGAGGAGAGCTGCTTCCAAAAGCACAGAATAGTTTTTGCTGTTGATAGTGATACAAGTTCATATAAAGTGAAAGAATGTATACTAAACTTAAAAGAGATGTTAGCACCAAGAAACAAAGAAGATATAATTAGAGATTAGGTATTGCAAATATGTCCCCCAGCTCCTGTTCATGAGTGGCAGAGCAGTAATACATGTAACATATGAAAGAAGTTAATTGAGAAACTTGGATTTCTCCTAAATATGTAAAGCAGAAAAACAATCAAGCAGAAACTTCTAGAAAATCACTTGATCCATGCAGAGTTAGGAAACTTTCAAATTTGCAGAGACATTATTTGCCTTGTTTGTCAACTTATTATGATAAGTTGTGCAACCTAGTTAGAAAGCTGTGCTTCGTGAAAAGTATCAGCTCTTCATCTAGGATATGAATAATATACTGTTATTTGGGACATACTCTGAGTTGACAAAAATTTCTGAAGAAATTTCAAATGGCATGCTTTGGGCTAGAAAGAGAACGTCGGAAAAGTAGTAGTGGAGGTTCCCGGATATAGAGGGCCAGATGTACGAAAGCTTTTTGCATGTCTTAACAGACCAAATCACAATTTCAGCCTGTTAAGAAATGCAAACCAGCCTTTTCATATGTACAAAGGCCAAAAACCGGTTGCGATATCCACCCTGTAGAAATCGAAAATTGCAACTGCAATTTAGGAAATGCAAATAGGGATTGCTTATATGTGATTGCTAAAGCACATGTGCAAAGCATTTCTTAAATATGATTTGGACACTTAGTAAATGCTATCACCATCGACTCACAGTTGATGGTAACCATGTGCAAAATAAAAAAATGCATTTAAAAATGCATTTTTTAATGTGACATGAAGCTGCCCCTAGGGCATATGTGCACTTACATGTGCACTACGAATTTCACGGTGCCTCCAGTGGGGCTTTAAGCCCAGAGGCGCCCTTGGGTTTGGGTTTCCTAAATTGCGATTTCCTATTAGGAATTCCTATTCTGTGGGAATCGCTATGAAGAAATTATAAATTTTGTTCATACCATTTTCCATTTCCTAAATAGCGATTCCTACAGAATCGCTATTTAGGAAATGCAAAATAGGAATTTCGTACATCTGGCCCAGCATCACTAGAGAGAGGATGTTTTAGACAGTTTTAGGAAACAAATTGCTGCTTTCAGAGCATCATCAGCAGAAATTCCAAATAAGGTATATGTTTTTTGCTATCATACAAACTATAAGGCACAGAGCATAATAATAGACATCAACGGCAAGATTGAAACAGATATCTGGTACAGTGGTTTAATCTTGCTAGTTACTCGATAGGTGAGGAGTGGTTTGATATAGGTAACAAGTAAGTTCTCTGCAAAGACTGTGTTAGTAAACTTAATAATAATAAAACGCCTGCAAGTGGCATTCGTATTAATTTAGAGATCTCTCTAATTCCTGCTGAGCTCCAGCAGCTGAATGTTTGAGATTATTGTCATCCAAACTGTGCACCCTTTTCAAGCTGTAGTTAGCCAGCAACCAAAAACTGAAATATTACCTCCAAGTGAATTATTCAAAGGCCTGAAAGGGAAAGTACTATATCTTCCACTAGACTTGAAGTGGGACATTAAAACTCTTGGTATGAACCAAACAACTGAAGGACCACTAGTGTTTTTACTGAATGGAATGCCAGCAAAAGATAGAAAGGTTTTGCAGTAACATATTAACTTAGATAAGGTAAACAAAGCTCTACAATACTTGAAAGAAGAAAACAAATATTAATATTACAAAGATATAGAGATAGATCAACATTTGTCTTCAGTTGGCATACAACCTTCAAAGTCTAGTGAGAGAGTCATCGGATTCAGAGGGTAGAATCTGCTAAAGCAGCAGATATCTATGAGCACTACAATATTGATCCACTACATGACAGAGAAATCATGGATGATGCACTGGAATTGTATGAAATGAGGAAGGCGAAAATGAGCTAATTAGTGTTTGAGCAGATTTATTAATTAAATAATGTTTCATTATTTGTTATTTTTAAGTTAGAATAACCAGGCCTCGAAATTACATGACTGGGCTTCAGCCTGCCTCTACTGACATGCACATCTCCAATTATAGAATTAATACTGTTTAATTCTCCGGGTTTAAAAAAGGCCTGCTTGAGTTATTTTCTACTAACAGAAAATAGCAGAACTGGGATTTATTTTGAGGTGTTTCTTCTTGTGCTAAAATAAAATGTATTTTTTTTTGCTTGCAAGGAAGCTATGTACTTATTGTACACACTCTTGTAACCAAATCAAGGACTATTCCTGTTTCTAGGGAAGACTTATTCAAAAGCTGAGGGGTCCACTATATTGTAATATGTGCAAAGATGTAGTGTCATTTTATTGTTTTTAGGTTAATGGTTAGCATTAATTATGCATTCTGGAGGCGTTTTTAACAATGTTGCAGTTAATGTATTATGTGGCTGTTGTCATTACTATCTCTTTTCACAAATTGTCGAATGTGTGTCTGTCATTGAAGAAATCTATAAAATGTGCCTTTTTTGTAATGTGTGTCATGAGCTTTTTGCCTTTAGAGGCAGACTTTATGTTAGTCCTCTTGCTTGAGTTTGTACTTAGATATTTTTCTTATCAAACTATAATTTGATTCTAACTCTTTTTTATTTTGAATTATATATTTTTTTAATTTCTAAAGTGCCTAAAATCGAATTGCATCAAAGCGCTGTCAACCAATTAAGACACCAGAGGAGCAAGGGGAAAAGCCCAAGTAAAATGGATGCAGTTAACCAGGAGGTCCCTCGTACAGAGAAATTATCAGGATAATTTTGGAGGTTGACCTTATGTTAAATCCTCCCACTAACATGATTATGCTTATAATTTTGATTAACTATTTGTGCCTTCTGTGATGATTTTAAATTGCAATTGAATTTTTTTCTCTTAAAGGTTTGATTCCTTGGGTCACCATTGTAGTGACTCACATGACCCAAATCATGCGAATCAAGCACTTTAATAAATTTTTAACAAAAATCGCTGACAGAACTTTTGGTGGAGAATACAAGCAATAAGATTAAGAAATCTAATGAAATTAACATTATTAATATTAAATAATTAATGCCCTCATTAAAAAAAGGTCTTTCTAGATCCTGGAATCTTTTGGACTAATCTCAGTGTTCTATAGGTGTTGGCGGAAGTGGATTTAGTTGAGTACAATTTGGGCTAGCTGTACAAAGCCTTGCAATGTCGTAAACATGGTTCCAAATGTATGTAATTGTGCTGCGATCTGAGGTATTGTGTTTTGGGAATTTTTTAGGGTCATGAATTGTTTATTGTTACCTTTAGTTATTGTGATTTCATTGGCTTTTTTTCTTGTTTTTCTGTTTGGTTTATGTTCTTAGTTGCACATATGTTGAAGCAGTCGCGGCTCCTGGAGGGAGTGCTGCGCGGCGGTGGGGCGGGGGGTAGTAAACTCCGGTATGCGGCCGAACGGAGGTAAGTGCATAAATAAATAAATAAAACAAATTACATTGCGTGCGCTGCAACGCCAAATGGCGATGCGACGCGCGCAAGGTAATTCGTTTTATTTATTTATTTATGTACTTACCTCCGTTCGGCCGTATACCGGAGTTTACTACTCCCCACCCTGCCCCTCCCCCGCCCCGTCCCACCGCCCCTCAGCACTCCCTCCAGGAGCCGCGACTGTGTTGAAGTCTTGAAGCTGCATTGTACTGTTCATTGCATTGTGATTGTGAGAAATAGAGTTTTTGGTTGACGGGGTGGACGACTCTTGCTCAAGCAACAGCTATAATCCCTGGCAGGGTGAATCACCAACAATCACTAAATTAACCTGTGCTTAACCCTGGTTAGCTTGGCAACAAAAAGCAGTCAGGCTTAACTTAGAGGCAATCTGTAAAGTATGTATGCAGCACATTAAATGTAATAAAGTGAAAACACAACACAAGAAAAATCCTACACCAATTTAGAAAAATAGAGCACATTTTATAACATTTTTTGACGTAAAAACTACATAATTCTAAACAGTTGACCTGGAGTTATGAATTTTTAAATTTTAAGTGGAATTATAGTGCATAAAAGATCAAAGCGCCAACCGCAGGTATCTGGTCACGCGAGACTGGATCAAAGTTAAAAAAATATGGCTGACCGCGATGGTGCATGGGTTGGAAAACAAGAACTGGATAGGACCCGGGCATCGCTTACCTTGGGAATCAGAAGGAAATTTGCAGGAAAAGTTCTGAGAAGGTAAAAGTAGAGCGGGGCAAGACTGCAGGTGGAGTCTGAAGAGGGAGTGCCATCATTGGGGAGCCACTGGATGTAGTTGAGATGAAGAATTCTACGTTTGGACATTTTTGGAAACAAAAAATCCCCAGAAGGACTAGGCAGGAGGCTCTACCAACAAGAGTTCCAAGAGACCAGATACCCCTTTGGTGAAGGATCTCTGAACAGGATTTCTGTTGTGGAGATGAATGAAGCAGGAGCAGCTGCGAAGTCAGGCCGATGGGTAATTCACCTTGGGCAGATAGATGAGCAGGTTGGTCCCGGTCTTCTCTTGGTTCTCAGAGCAGTTTTTAGCCAGAAATTCTTTAAGTCCCAAGTTTTGGATTGGTCACCTTTAGCACCACCACCAAGGGTCCAGGACTGGAGGGCACCCCTTTAGGGGATTAGGACTCACTCATGCTGCGTCCAGGTGCAGGTTCAATATGGAGGGAGCCTGTTATGTCCCTGTGGCTCTGAACAGGAGGCCAGCTAACTTGGAGTCACTATGGTAGTCCTTTGTTCAGGTGAAGAAGCAGGGCCCAGTCAACATAGCAGGCCTTTACGGGTTCATGGCAGGCTCCAGGCAGCAATGCAGCCCTTCCAGGTGCAGCAAAGCAGTCTTGTGGAGTACATAGTAGGCCAAAGCAGCAAGCAGTACTCTAAGAGTCTTCCGCAGGTCCAGAAAGTAAATTGAAGAGTGGATCAGAGGGTCCTATGTTTCTACCTGGTGCATTCCTTAAAGTAGGAGAAACTTCTAAAATTGTTCCTTTGAAGTGCTTGCAATTTGCTAACTCCCCTGCCCTGGCTGCAAGCTGATTGTAGAGACAATGCAGTAGTGACAAGCCCTTTATATGAGGGCAGCACACAGCCTATTCAGTTGTAAGTGGGGCTGTGCCCAGCTCTGCCACCCATCGTGCCAGCAGGTGGCACATTCAGGCAGCACCTAATCCCTCTATTGTGTGACTGTCTGGGAGGAATACACAAAGTCTAACTGCCAACTACACCCAGTCATGGACCTAAGACAGGCAGCAGGTACCAAATGGGTAAGGGCTAGAAAATGCACATTTTCTAAAAGTGCCATTTTGAAAATTGTAATTTCAAATCTGACTTTACCATTAAAGAGGATTTTAATCACTATTTCAAAGATGTCAATAATGAAATGCTTATCAGTCCCCAATCAAATGTTAGCACTAATTTAATGCAATAAGGCAACCCAATGTTATCCTATGAGACTGGTAGGACTCACAGTAGTGAAAAACACATTTAGGAGGTTTTCATTACTAGGACATGTAAAATGTAAAAATAAATGTCCCATACCTTTTAATTGCAATTCCCCCTGCCCTGTGGGCTACCCAGGGCCTAGCTTAGGGGTGACTATTGTGCAATAAAAGGGGAGTTTAAGGCTTGGTAAGGGGGTTAAAGTGGCAAGTTGAATTGGCATTTTGAAACTGAATTTAGGCTGCAATTGCAGCCCTGGGTCATGTTTTATGGAAATACTTCAGAGGGTGGCACAATACGTGCTGCAGGCCCACTAGTAGCATTTAATATACAGGCCCTGGGTATATGGTATACCATTCTACCGGGACGTATAAGCAAATTAAATATGCCAATACAGTGTAAACCAATTTTACCATGTTTGGGAGAGAGAGCACAAGCACTTTAGCACAGAGTCTGAAGGCCAACCAAAACTAATTCAGCATAAATAGGAGGAGTGAGGGAAGAAATGTTTGGAGGTGACCCTGCAGAGAGGACCAGGTGTGGCCTGAACACAAATTAGCTTAAAAAACAAGAGACAAGAGTCATTTGGTAAAACATAAACAGTTTGTTTAATAAAACAGAGCGGCCGGGAGAACAGTTACAGGCCCAGGGTCTGAGGATTGTCTCAATTTACAATTGGTTTGTGGTCCTCTTTTATACATTTCATCATAGGCAATAAAAGGTTACCAGCTATCCATGTATGGTAAGGAATGTTGATTGCTGCCTTTGGAGTCATAAATTAATTGTTTGGTGGTTACCACAGGTGGGTCTCGACCTTGCGTAGACACGGTGTGACCAGTGGTGAGAGTGTCCAGATGTCCAGGTGGGGGGACGTGTGATCACTATGTGTGTTGGGCCCTGATTGGTTGTGTGTTCCTAACTTGTGTTGCATCTGACTTTATGGTGCTTCTGGGTTCACGCATACCCCTCCAGCCATATGTGGTTTATTGGGCAATCTTCTTTGACCCTCCTGAAATGTTGCTGCCCCATCTGTGGAATCAATCAAATATTTCCTACCCATGTGTTTGCCTACAAGCTACACACCTTCCCACCTGTGACCTATCAATCAAACATTCTGGGCCTTGGTCTGAGGGCCTATTTAACTATATATTTGTGAGTTGGGGCTGATGTGAACACGAGAGAATCTGTTATTAAGGAATTTATATAATTTTCGCTTCCATATTAACATATACATATACATATACATTTGATTCCATAATGACATTGCCCCCTCTAGTAGATTCTTCAACTACCCTACTTAACTTTTGCATTTGGATGGTAATTTTATTCGGGGATTTCTGATCTTTAAGCTCACTCTCGACAAAAACTGCCCTTCTGTTCACTGGTATTCTTCCAGTTTTGAGAATTGTATTTTACAGCAGGTGGTCCCCAACTGTATATCCCCACATACTAAAAAGAACAGAACGATAACTGGCAACAGTGATATGCAAAACCCGGAGATCCTTTTTGAGAGCCTGGAGAACCAATTCGAAAACAACTCCTGCTCAGGAGCACTCCCTCTTCTTGCATGTCTCTTTGTAAATTATGCAATGCTTGGATGGCAAGTGTCAGTGTTCCATTGTCCATGTAATTTCCTGGGATGAATGTGCAGCAGACTAAATCAATCTTGGTTCACACTCTTCCCTCCATGGTGGTTATTAAGTCCAACACATAGTGATGCTGCTGCACAATGAGGAGGATTGCTTGCAGTTCTTCCATGATTGAATTGAGGCCGAGCTCAGTACTGTTCATAATTTTGAGCATTTCCTACCTGGTTATGTGTAACCAGTGGGCATTGGCTTTTGTCTGCAGGGTAAAGAAAGATATTGACCCTCTTGTTGATATTTGTGCATTAGTAAGCAGTCTGAATTCTTCTGAAATGTCTTTGTACCTTTGAAGGCGCGCCAAAGGCAAGCCCGTCTCCGCCCGTCTGTGGCCGAACGGGACCAGTGGCCAGGAACCCTGCCCCTTTCAGGCCAGACCCCCCCAACCACCATTAATATTCTAGGGAGACACTTCTGAAACTCGATAGAACAACTCACCACAAGGGGGCACTTTGCATGAAAGCTTCCCCAAAAAAACATGGAAAGATCATTTTGTGCCTCCATTGTCAATGGGGCAGCCAGGTGCAACTGGAGCACTCCAGGACAGTGGTTAATCAGGATGGACCTCAGCTGAAGTGTATCTATTTTAACTCTAGATCATTGCCCAAACACTGTTTAGAAATCTGGGATATCCTAACCGAGTCAAAACCCGATTTAGTTTTCATTACAGAAACTTGGCTGGATGATAACAACTCCCCTGACATAGTCGCAGCCCTAACGGATGGCTATAAGCTATTAAAACTCGATAGGAAAGGCCGAAAGGGAGGCGGAGTAGCCATTCTCTTCAAGGATTGCTTTACCTGTCTCCTCGAGCCAATAGCTTTATTAGGCGAGCACGAGATCCTAGCACTCTCAGTATCTAGCAAAAAAACAGATTATCCTCGGGGTGCAGTAGAGTATAATCCCCCAGGATATAAACCGGATTTTAGCTCAGAACTGCTGACCCAACTATTCCCCTCCTGCTTAAAACATAAGCACTTTTTAGCTATATGTGACTTTAATATTCATTATGAAAATTCTCACGATCCGGCAGCACAACAGCTGGAGATTGATATGCAGATACTGCAGCTTAAACAATGGATCAATGGGCCAACACATATTGCCGGTCATACACTGGACTTGCTGTTCTCCAACGTAGACCCTACTAACACACCTGAGGTTGCACCATTAACTTGGACTGATCACTCCCTAATCTCCTTTTCTTTTAGGTTGCCCACCAACCTGATCTGCCCAACCCCACCCTCATCAACAGTAAAAAGGGCATGGAAGTTTATTACCCCTGACATGTTCGCCTCCCATTTCCCCTTAAAAAGCCAAAATACTTTACAGATACCTTCTATTCAGACGGAGGCTGAACTTCTACACTCTGAAATCACTAATACACTGGACATGTGCGCCTCCAGGCTGAAAAAGAAACCCAACAAGAGAAGATCCCAAGTACAATGGTACTTACCAGAACACAAATTACTAAAAAGGAAATGTAAAACACTAGAACACAAGTGGAGACTGACCAAAGATGGCAGTGCTAAACAGATCTACAAAAAAGAATTGAGGACCTACCACAAGGCCCTCAAATGTGCCAAGAGACACTACTATGCAAAACGCATAGAGGACAATGGCAATTCAACAAAGGAGCTCTATAAAATAGTGAAAGAACTGTGTAAAGCAACCAGTCTGACCCAAACAATGGTCCCCTCTGTAGAGTATTGCGAGATGATCAGCAATGTTTTTTATTGATAACATTTCTAATATCTACTCCTCTTTTAAAAAACAAGCATCCACTGACGAACTGGATTGGGACACCCCTCAGCCCAAAGCACAAGTTCACTTAGGCAACCTGACCTCCTTCTCAGTGGAACAGGGAGCAAAAGCCATGATTGAGGTCAAGTCGGGATCCCCACTTGACCCATGCCCTCACTTTATTAATTCTCGGCTTGCAACTGTCTTAAGTCCGTGTATCACCCACATTTTTAACAAATCCCTAGAGTTGGCTGTCTTTCCGGACATCTGGAAAGAAACCATTGCACTTCCATTGTTAAAAAAGCTGGCATGGGGGGGCGTGGCCGGGCAAGATGGCCGGGTAGACATGTTTTGCCTCGGCTCCCGGTCCGCGCCAAAATCCCGTGCACTTAAGCTCCACTGAATATCTCCAAACCTGACATACGAGCGTCTCACCTGATGTGGAGCCCATAGAGCCAGAACGGGTGCATCGCGGCATGGAACAGGCACCCCAGTGAGTTTTGTTGAGGTCCGGAAGCAAGGCGGAGGAGCATCGCAAGATGGCGGCCGCCACTTGCGGAACGAGGAGAGTCCGCTGAACATGGGATACTCCCTCATTACGGCCGGATGAGAACAGGGGATCTCACCCCCTTATCAGGACCCCAGTAGGAGTAATAGGCGGACCGCGGCTTGCCGCATGTGGAGGCACTGAGATCCAGGGCCGCGGCGGAGGAGCACCACAAAATGGCCGCCGCCGCCCAAGGAGAGAGGAGAGGCCACTAAGCAACGGTTGCTCTTTCCTTGTGGCCTGACAGGAACGGGGGAGCCCACCCCCTCTCTCACACTCCCGCGGCACTGGTGATCAGAGTGCGGCCTGCCGCGTCAGACTCCGATCTGACTGGTGGCCCGGACCGAGGTGCACTGCGGCAGAGGCCTACTACGGGGGACGTCACCATTCGAATGAGCGGTGAGCAGGGGAGGCATCGTAGCGGCCCACGGTGAATCAAATAGTGGCGGGCCCCCCCTGAGCCTGGTTGATCAGGCTTCACCTGGACATCGACGGCATACCGGGGATATGCCTGACGTGCCTGACCTTGGCATGGCGGGCGGGGACACATCGCAACACTAAACTACACGAGGGAGTTCTTGAGGCGCCCCCCCTGACGGGTCCACTTGCCCAGATGTAGCAGCAATGAGGTGAGGGAAGCAGGGCCCTGTGCCCCTTACGCTGCTGTGCCACTTCGCAAGACTCCACGCGTGGTGACACGGTCCTCCAGAATACCCCTCTAGAGACTGCTGCTGGTACCGATTTGCTGATCCGGTTTGCTGAGGGGCTAGAGTGTGTGGACACCATGATCAGGCCACGGCCCTAGCTTTACACAAGGAAGGGGGTGGAGACCACTCCATGCGACCAGCGCGACACACGTAAACACAAGGGGGCCACTGCGGACGCACCTATGCCACCGAAGAAGGCGCCTGCTAAAGTCTCCAACTTCTTTCCTCCAGCTGAGAAAAGACAACTACCGGCACAGAGTGATTCCATGGACACCATGGCGCTTACGAGAGAAGATCTGATGGCGTCCCTACGAGAGTTCAATACGGAGCTGCACGCAGAGCTTAACCAGGACACTGCACTGCACGGGAGGCCACGCTCCAACAAGATGTGGACTCGGTAGGCACGAGAGTGCTGGATTTAGAGACTCAAACCCAAGACCTAGACAAGCGGTCCGTGGATATGCAAGAACAGCTGCATGATCTCCAAAAGCAACTCCAGCTCACGTTGCTGAAGTCGGAAGATTTAGAGAACAGGGCCCGGAGAGACAATATTCGGATCCGGGACCTGGAGGAAGGAGCAGAATCTGGAGGCCTTCCTTGAGGGTCTCTTCGCAGAGATTCTCAGCCCACGGCAGCTCAAGATTAAGTTGGAGCGAGCGCACCGGGTAGGGGGACAGTCTACCGGAGACCAACGTAGGCCACGTGACATCCTCGTGAAGTTCCACTCTTTCAAGGTAAAGGAAGCTGTATTACAAGAGGCCCGGACAAAGAGCGACATCTCGTTCCAGGGATTTCGATGTAACGTGTACCAAGATTTGGCACCTGCGACACTGGCGAGGAGATAACAATTCCGGCCTAGTACCTCGAAACTCCGCGATGAGCGCATAAAGTACAGATGGACATACCCGTTCGAACTGAGCTTTGAATATAAGAATAAGATGCACCACATCACTGAATTCGGCGATGGTCTGCGGGTTTTGGGAATCACCTCTGGAGATGCCGGGAGCATGCGGGACGCGTCAGGGGGGACGGATCGAGAAAGCCAGAGAAACCGGCAGTGGAGCACAAGTCTGAGGGGAGGGCATAAATGACCCACGCCACAAATGGGGTCTACACCCGAACTGTCGGCGAGCAAACGCTGCGGTAGCCTGCATAGATGGGGAAACCTCACTGGGACAATACACTCTCAAGGGACATTATGAGGAGCCAAGCCCGCCGGAAGCGGTTGAACACCCTCAGATACACACCGCAAGAACTATCATTTTAGGAGGGAGTGGTGTATTTCCCAGCTAGGGTGTCTTTGCATGGACAACACATTCTCTGGGGACATTAGCCGAAGCCCTGATCGAAGGATGCCGTTGCAGGTCATCATCTGAAGAATAAGCGATGGAGACCTTTTTTTGAGAAGCAGGTATGGGCGCGGGTGGGGACTCCAGTTGAGTCACCCTCCAACATGCCCAGTCGAGGGGTGATCCACACCGGCAAAGATCCAGTTTTCATCCGATACAACTGGTTGTTGGTATTGTTGGGGCTTTATTTTCTGTTTTGGTTGGGTGGGGGGGTGGGCATGGTGGTGGCTTGCAGGGCACAGTGCGACGGTGCACACTCTAACACGTGAGGGTCCTACGAGGGGAGTGTGGCCGGAAGGGTTCCGGGCCAGAGTTCATAGGCTTGTGCAACATTTGCGACCTCAGCAGACAGGAGGGTGGGGTGGGGGACATGACGTAAAGCCATGGTGATCTCCATAGTATCATGGAACGTTAAAGGCTTAAATTTGCCACTTAAGCGGCAAAAAGTCTGGAAGTACCTTACCGACCACCGCTTTGAGATAGTGGCTCTTCAAGAGACACACTTAAAAAGAGAGGAGGAGTTGAGACTTCGCCATAAACAATACCCCCTTATCTATCGTTCCTCTTCAACTACTAAACATCGCGGGGTCGCCCTACTCTTCCACAGCTCGGTTAAATTCCAGCCGGCGGCTGTTAAATCTGATAAGGAAGGCCGGATGGTTATGGTAAAGGGTACACTCAGAAGGAGAATGTGCACTTTTATTGCAGCTTACGCACCTAATGTGGGCCAACATGTCTTTTTATCCACGCTCCTAGACTGCATTGGAGAGTTCGCGAAGGGGCAGATAGTTCTCCTGGGGGATTTTAACCTCACCTGGCAGGCTGAGCTAGATAGTACCCACCCTCACAGACCGACGGTCAGCTCCTTTCCCACAGGTGTTAAACAAACATTAAACGATCTTGGCCTTCGGGATGCCTGGCGCACGCTTTACCCCACAACTAGAGACTACACATTTTTCTCCCACGTGCATCACACCTACTCCAGGATGGATTATATTTTTATCAGTCAGAGTCTGCTGGGGCCCCTCCAGGCGGCAAAGATTTTGCTCCTCTCGATCTCGGATCACTGCCCGGTCTCAATCTGTCTTAGCTGGGGGCACGTCACATCCGATACTCCCAAGTGGTATTGCCCGGTGTCCCTCACATGGGATAAACTGCTCCGGGATGAGTTGAGGGGAGCGATCAGGGAATTTTTTGAGTTGAATACGCCTCAAGATACTTCAGCCTTCAACAATTGGGATGCATTCAAAGCGGTCATTAGGGGAAAATGCTTAGAACTCAACGCTACCCTGAACAAACAAAGAGCGCGCGAGAGGGAGGGTTTGGAAGCGGAACTGGAAGGGGCCGAAAAGGAGCATAAGAACGCACCCACCAGGCGTTCACAACGTACACTCACTGCATTGAGGGGGAAGCTCAAGGCAATATGCAATAATAGGGCAGAACACACCCTACTGCGGCTCCGCCAGACATCCTATGCTCAGGGGAACAAAATAGGCAGACACTTGGCTAGGGAACTCAGGGAGAAAAGAGAAAGGGAATACATTGGCAGCATACAAGACGGGGAAGGGATGTTACAATCCTCTGACACAGGAAAAGCCAACATATTCAGGGCTTTCTACGAACGACTATACACAGGGGAGACACGGGACATTGAGGCTCAAAACTCATACCTACAGTCACTAAACTGCCCTAGAGTCACTCCGGCCAGGAACGCTAGCCTCAACGCACCCATCACACAGGAGGAAGTGAGCGCTGCTATCAAATCTCTTAAACTCAATAAGGCTCCGGGGCCAGATGGCCTAACGGCCCACTTCTATAAAACCTACACGCCGGAAATCCTCCCACACCTCATGCACCTTTTTAATTCAATGGCGGACGCGGTTGGGGTGACTCCCTCCATGGCCGAGGCGGTAATATCTGTGATCCCTAAACCGGGGAGGAATGCACACCTTTGCGCTTCTTATCGTCCAATTGCCCTATTAAATCTGGATGCGAAGCTGTATTCCGCGATATTGGCGGGACAGCTGAACGACCTCATGCCAGACCTTGTCCACCCGGATCAGTCCGGCTTTATACAGGGACGGCAGACCCACGACAACATACGAAGAACGATCCACCTGATCGAAAAGGTGACGAAGCGCAAGATACCGGCGGTTCTCATGGGTCTGGATGCCGAAAAGGCGTTCGACCGGGTGGACTGGTCGTTTCTTTTTAACACACTCACACACTTCGGCTTTGAGGACAGATTTATCAACATGATCAGGGCCAATTACATGCAACCCTGCTCCTGAGTGCAGGTTAATGGGAGCCTGTCTGCCCCGTTTCCCCTCACTAGAGGGACACGACAGGGGTGTCCATTGTCTCCCCTGTTGTTTGCCCTCAGCATTGAACCACTGGCGATGTGTATCAGGGAGAACCCAGGGATACGAGGAATTCCTTTCGGGGGGGACACCCACAAAATCTCGCTATTCGCGGATGGTATCCTTTTATCCCTCACTGACCCATCACTTTCACTTCATACCCTACTGAGGGAATTTGCTAGGTTTGAGACAGTGGCGGGGTTTAAAGTCAACCTAGATAAATCTTCTATTCTTAATCTCACACTCCCAGAGACCAAGGCTCAGCGATTACGGGCACATACCCCCATTCAGTGGTCCGAACGTTCCCTTCAATACCTGGGTATCCAGCTGACTCCGCGACTGGAGGGATTATACAAGGCTAATTATCCGCCCCTCCTCTTCCAGCTTCAATGCGATCTCAAGTGATGGAAACCTCTTTTCATTTCCTGGATGGGTCGCATTCATGCGATCAAAATGACAGTGCTCCCTAAATTTCTGTACCTCTTTCAAGCCCTACCCATTGAACTTGATAGGGAACTCCTACCCAAAATCCGATCTCTCATCACCCGGTTCCTTTGGCAGGTCGGAAGAGCCCGCTTACCTTTCCATACACTGAGACGAACGAGAGCGGAGGGAGGGGTGGGCCTACCTGACTTTGGCCACTATTATAAGGCTGCCCAACTAAGAATAGTGGTGGAATGGTCCAAGCATGAGTCAGAAAAGCACTGGCTACATATGGATCGGGCCATTGCGGGGAGGACGATTTGGGACCTCATCTGGAAACCCAAGAGGGATAGACCCGCCAGCGCTTACATTAGCACTCCGACACGCACTACTCTGAAGGTAGGGGACTCCATATCTGGGGGGAAGAGTGGACTACGTTTCCCTCCCCATACACCCCGATTCACTTTAACCCGGCCTTTCCTCCAGCACTTCAGGAGGGCCCCTTCAACTGCTGGCGAGAAGGCGGATGCCTCATGCTCTCAGACCTTTTCCACAATTATGATATTTTAACATTCGAGAACTGTCGGAGGGAATTTCACTTGGAGCCAGATGAGCACTTCCATTACCTTCAACTCAAACATTGGGCTCTCACCCCTCAGGTCCGTGATGTGGCCACAAGAGAGAGGACGGGTTTTGAAAAGTTTGTACAGAGGGTGGGCACCATGAGAGGCGTCATCTCCTTTTTGTATCGCTCCCTACTAACTGCCACCAGAGCTCCGTGCCCTAGGTACATGACCATGTGGGAGGGTATAGTAACGAGAGACATTTCTGATACGGTGTGGGCCGGCCTTTGGTCGGACATTGCCAAATTTAACCACTCCCTTGAACTGCGAGAAGCCCACCTAAAAACATTGATGGATTGGTATCTCTATCCTACCAAACTTAAATGGATATTCCCGAACACTTCCGATCTATGCTGGAGAGGCTGTGGCCTCCTCGGTGACTTCCAACATATATGGTGGGACTGCCCTACAATCACGCACTTTTGGGAAGAAATTCTTGCACACATTAAAAGCATGCTGGGATATCCCATACCCACATCTATGGAGGGAGTGCTGTTAGGCATTCGCGATCCGTCCCTAGAACATCAAACTAAGGCTGACGAGGCCATCCTGTGGACCTGCTTTGGGGCGGCTAAAGTGGCGATTGCGGCGGCCTGGAAGAAGAAGGCAGCCACCACCCTTTCCATGTGGCACTCTTGCCTCTGGAGGATACTCTGTCTCGAGCGTATGACGGATGTCTTCCGAGACGACTACAAAAACTTTGAGTACAAATGGGGGCCATTGGTTGCTTATCTTACCAAAGGTCTGCCTCTGGCGGTTTGCCCACCCTCCATACGAGATATGCACCTCTTCCAATTCTAGATCCTACACCGAAGGCCATCAGTAACCCCTTAGGGATGCGCTAGTTGTGACACCTCAGAAGCAGTTCGGCCCTTACAATGCAACAGGGGGTAACTTTCACATGCCTCACGGAAAGTGTGCACCACATTTCAGCCACCACCACCACTTTTTGTTTGTGGGGAGGGGGGGGTTTGTTTAGGAGGGATCTTCCACATTGGAAGGGATAGTTCTCTATACTCATCGCAAAAGAAAGACGGGTGGAGCATGTAAATCTTTTTCTTTCTACAATAACCCAGGACTTTACAATGTTGGGAACTGTGCCTTAATCAGTATGGACTTCAAAGAGAAAGGCCATGGTCCATGTTATTGTTAGCGGCTCACCCGCCGCACAGCTTTGTTTGCTATACACTGTAAACACCCTTCAGCTTCATATGTGATTGACTGTCACGACGTGTATACCAAATGCTAATAAAAATAAGTTTGACAAAAAAAAAAAAAGCTGGCATGGAGGCCCATAACCCTGCAAACTACCGACCAATCTCCCAACTTCCCTACCTATCCAAAGTTTTTGAGAGACTAGTCAACAAACAGCTGGTTAATTTTCTTGAAACTAAAGAACTTCTGGACCCATCTCAGACTGGTTTCAGAGCTTCAAATAGTATGGAAGCCACACTTCTTGCAGTATTGGACACTATTAGATCCCTGGTGGAGCAAGGCAAAGGGGCCGCCTTGATCCTTTTAGACCTATCGGCGGCCTTCGATACTGTATCCCATGAACTTTTACTAAATACCCTGCATGAAAAAGGCCTTCACTCAAAAGCCCTCCAATGGTTTAATTCCTTTTTACGTAACAGAACGCAGAGAAACCAAATGGGCCCTTTGTCCTCTACCTCTAAAAACATTAACTATGGCGTCGCGCAGGGAGCTTCTCTGAGTCCCACTCTGTTTAATGCCTATATTTCATGTCTGGCCAAGATAGGCAGGAAATGGGGCTTCAACATCTGCTCCTACGCTGATGATTCACAGCTTTTAATCACTTTTAAAGAAAGGCATGAGGACACTAGAAATAATTTAATTAACTGTCTGTCAGAAACAGAAGTTTGGATGACAGAACACTGCTTGAAATTGAATGCTAAGAAGTCGGAGATATTGCTCTTTGGAGGAGCTCACCTAATTTGGAACAATACCTGGTGGCCTGGGACACTTGGGGATGCCCCAGAACCTAAACGGGTCATAAAAAATCTGGGCATTCTCATGGACAATGGACTCATCATGCAGGACCAAGTCAAATTACTCTGTGGGAAATGTTTTGCCATGCTAAAGCTCTTAAGAAGACTTTTTCTATGGATCCCCTTGAACTGTCGCAAGACTATCACTCAGGCATTAGTTACCAGCAGGCTGGATTATGGGAACACGATTTATGTGGGCATGCCAGACTACCTGTTCTCCACACTGCAGATGATTCAGAATGCTGCTGCTAAACTTGTCTGTAATAAAAGCAAGTATAGCTCGACATCAGAATGCCTGAAGGAGCTTCACTGGCTGCCTGTGCGTCAAAGAGCAAAGTTTAAACTCTTGTGCCTAGCTCATAAAGCATTACACAAGCTTGGCCCCCGAATTTTGCAAGACAAAATTGATTTTTACACTACCGCACAACAATTGATGTCTTGCAACTTTGCTCTGGCCAAAACTAAACGCATCAAGAAAACCAGAGTAGGAGGCCACTCCTTCGCATACTTGGCAGCCGCCCACTGGAACGAACTCCCCTTAGACCTTCGCCTTACAGATGACTATATGTCTTTCAGAAAGAAGCTGAAAACAACACTGTTCCCCAGGCTATAAAAAACGTTACCGGCACTTTGCACTTGGGTCCCTATCTTATTCCGGGTGCCACCTGCTCACTGCTATATCAGGATACTGCTTTCCAGCACCATGATATCCCTCAGGATGACTGTTGAACTTAACAAATACAAAATACAAATACTGAGCCCAGCCAAAATAGTCTGCGGTTCTCTTCTTGCAGCATGGTGCAGCAAGGTTGTCTTCTTTCTTAACTGGTGCTGGTACAAGTGTAATAGTTCTTCTCCAGGAATGACTAGGGTCGGGGTATGTATGGTGACCAGGGACCAGAGTCGATGCCATCCGGGGATGAGCTGAGTATAGGTAAACTCACTGCATTGCCAGTAGAAATTCATCAGTGTGGGAGTGCTCCATTTCATTTTTTTTTTTTTATCGTTTTTATTTGCATTTCATTGTATAATACAGTACATATGTATCGGATATCATAGGTAATAAACATCATGCTGGTTACAGATCATGGTGTCAGTTATAGCCATGTCATAGTGTATATCCCATCTGTCAGTCCAGTAAGTAGCCCCGCTGAAGTGAAGAGGTACATGGGAATAAAGCATGTGTCCATGAGAGATGGTCTGTGGTCTGTACTGAAGACTAGACGTGAATTCTCAACGCCAGCCCTGTGGGTGAATTGTTGTTATACTTGCAGATAACGATCAGAACTCTTAAAACTGGGGAGTAGAACAGGGGTACACTGTGTCCACAATGGTATCGTATAATCAGGGCCAGCGGGTGAACACTTCCGGGTTGAGCTGCTGAGTGCGCGGTGCTGTGAAAGGGAGCAAGGACCTCAGATCGGGAGTGGTATAGGAATCGTATGCCCCAGGCCACTGTCCCCGGCCCATTAAGTGCCTATTCTACGGGGGACTGCTGTGGATACCACTGTATGCGCATGTACCGCGGGGGAACCAGCGCTCTGGGATGGTGGATCCTACGCCGCCTCCTGTTTAAAGGAGTGTAATATGATAGCCCATGCCATAGATATGGGATGTTTGCGGGTACCTTTAAGCTCTTCAGAGCGTAGCACCTCCTCCTCTGTGGCACCCCATTTGTTGACTGCCCCCCGCCAAGCCTCTATCGGGGGTCCCCCCAGCGCCCTCCAGTGCATTGCTATGCAGCGTTTAGCTAACAACAGCGCCAAAGACGCGAATCGCGTCTCTACTTTCATCGACTTACGGCGCTTGTGTATGCCTAGTGCGCAGGCCTACCATGTGTGAATGTCAGTGAGTCCCGTGACTGTGAGAAGGGTGGAGTGGACTCTGGTCCAATAAGCGCGGAGCACTGGGCAGTCCCAGAACATGTGAAGAAAAGATGCAGTGGACATTCGGCATCTGGGGCACATAAAGGGCGTATCTGGGTAATACTGTTGGAGCTTCTCGGCTGTCAAATAGGCGCGATGTAGTATGTGAAGTTGTATGCTTTTAAAACGATAGTTACGGGACACTTTTTTTGGGAATTCTAATGCCCGGTCCCATTCCCTGTCATGTAGGGGCCTCTGGAATTCAGCTTCCCATTTTTCCCGAAGGGGTGTGAGGGTGATTGGTTTCAGAGCCTGCACCGCTTTGTAGATCCAAGTGACCAGGTGCCGCCCCGGGTCCATCTGTAGCAATGTGTGTATCACCAGGTGTATGGGGTGCTCAGTGTCTATTGTGTGCCACATAATACGACAGTCTGCTAGCAATTGCTGATGCAATAGAAATTGTCCCCTGGGAATCTCCAAGTCTGCTGCCAATTCCGCGAATGTCTGCAGTTCTCCATTCGAATAGAGACTGCCTACCTCCGTAACTTTGTGCGCTGTCCAATCGCGAAGCATCCGCGCAGTGTAATGGATCCGGCCTCTAGGGAACCCCACCAGCGGCAGGACGGGAGAGTACATGGGCGCTTCGCGATTCAGTCGATGTATTCATGTCAGACAGGCTCGTGCCACCGTCATCTGGAGGGGCCGGTCACGTAATGGCTCTGCCCCAGGTAGCATCATGCGAAGTATGGTTGGGGTTGGAGTGGGCCCAGTGGTTGTGACTGTTTCGCCCAGCGCACAGCCCGCTGTCCATCTCGAAACCCACTGAAGCTGGGCTGCTAGAAAATAGGCCTCAAAGGAGGGGGCGCCCAGCCCCATCTGAGTCAGGGGCAACTGGAGCTTAGCAAGGGCAATTCTCTGACGGCCCGAGCCCCAGATAAGAGTGCCAAGGAGGGCGTCCAGTTCATGGAAGAAGGCGCGCAGAGGGACCACCGGAAGGTTAGTGAAATAGTAGAGCAGGCGCGGAACCAATCTCATTTTGGCCACTGCGATTTTGCCAATGACGGCAAGGGGAAGATCTTTCCAAAAATGGACGAAAGCCCTGATACCAGCCATTACCCTGCGATAGTTCCCTTCATAGAGGTCTTGCGGTGTGTGGTATAACCGAACACCGAAGTACCGTACTGCTTGAGGGCTCCATGAGACATTGATGCCACCTAATCGTAACGGATGAGGAGGGAGAGCGTCAACAAGAGGATACACCGTTGATTTAGACCAATTCACTTTAAGACTCGCCACTGCTTCAAATTCTTGTAGTAGGTGAATGATGCGGGTGAGATCTGATGCAACATCGCGGATATAAATGAGCACATCATCCGCATATAGCGAAACCACATGAGTGGTGTCCGCGATGGGGACACCCCAGCGTCCGCTCTCCCTGTGAAGGTGGACTGCCAGCGGCTCCATCGCCATGGCGAAGAGCAAGGGAGAGAGCGGGCAGCCCTGGCGTGTGCCCCTGAGTACAGGAAATGATGGCGATATAAGGGGCCCAAGCCTCACTCTAGAGGTCGGTGTAGAGTAAATGAGCTTTGTGTAGGCAAGGAGGCGGGGTCCCACTCCCATCCGATGCAGAATCCGAAAGAGGTAAGGCCATAAAAGAGTGTCAAAGGCCTTTTCCAGGTCAAGGACCAGGCACGCCGCACGAGGAAAGCGGTCTCGGATCTGGTCCTGAATGTGAAACAGATGCCGGATGTTGTAGGAGGTGTTCCGACCCGGAACAAACCCACACTGATCCGGATGGATCAGTTTCGGGAGGACTGTGGCGTATCTGTCTGCTAGTATCTTCCCCAAAATTTTGTAGTCAGCCCGTAGGAGGGCGATGGGCCGATAGGAGCCCATTTGTTGCTGGTCTCTGTCCGGCTTGAGGAGGGAGACTATAACTGATTCACACATGGATTGTGGCAGCTGGCCTACATCTACCGCCACCTGAAACTGCGCTACCAATTGTGGGACTAGCTGCGTTGCAAATGGCCGGTAAAATTCCAACGGGAGACCGTCTAGCCCCGGAGCCTTACAGGTAGCTAACGCTTGGAGTGCCTGTTTAATCTCAGCTGCGGCTATGGGCTCATCTAGGTCTGCTCTGTCACTGCGCGCAATGCGGGACAAAGGGTATTTGGTCAGGAAGCGAGCGAGGCACTCCTCGTCCACTGGGGGCAGGGCTGCATATAAATGTGTGTAATGCCAGCGGAATGCATCTAGGATAGAAGCCTGCGTATGTATTAGGGTATCCTCCTCAGTGCAGATCGTTGTGATCGGTGGGAGGGTCTTGTCCTGCTTCACTAACCACGCCAGCAAAGCGCCCGCTCCATCACCTTCTCTGTGTACCCGCGCTGCGTATGCCCTAAAATTATAGCAGCGGAGATCAGCTAATGCTTCAGCATATGCGGTTTTAGCTTCCGCCACTTGGGCAGGAGTGGCTGCATTGGTGTCAGCTGCGCGTGTTAGTGTGGCCAACGCATGCTCTGTTTCGTGTATGCGGCGCTCCAGGACATGGCGCGCCCCAGTGATGTGTTGAATGCAGGTGCCCCTAATGACCACTTTAAATGCGTTCCATTCCGCGGCTCGGGTGGTGGCTGTGCGCGTGTTCTCTCGGAAATAGTGCTGTATGTGCTCTGCCTGTGCCTGCCGTAAGATCAGGTCCTCTAGGCAGTCCCTGGGTAATCGCCAAGTAGGCACTGGCGGTCGGGGCGGGCGCCATGCAAGAATAATAGCGTGGGTGTCATGATCGGACAAGACCCTTCCCAGATAATCAGCCTCTAAGATGGTGGGGAGGATGGGGGGAACACAGGAAGCTGTCAAGCCGGACCTTGAGATTGTGTGGTATGGAATGAAATGAGTAGAGCCATGCAGTTGGATATTTTGAGCGCCAGGCAGCCGTCAATGACCAGTGGGCTGCCCACGCTGCGAAGCGTTCGGCTTGCACTACTACCGGGGATGCGGGTGTAGCGGGTAAGACCTGTCCAGTGACGTGTTTTGCACACAATTATAATCCCCTCCCAGGATCCAAGGCGCTTGAGTATAAGAGCTAAGTGGTAGGGAAAGCGCGTCCCAAAATTTACTCTGCTCTACATTAGGCGCATAGATGCTCCCCAAGACCACCGGCTGGCCATCTAGAAGCCCCTGCAAAAGGGCGTAACGCCCGTCTGGGTCAATTGTTCTAGAATGCTCCTGGAATGGAATCCCTGGGCGGATCCAAATAAGAGACCCCCGCACGTAGGCTGAGTATGTGGTAGCACACAGGAAACCGCGCCTGCGCTTGTGCAGCTTCGCCACTTCACCCGCGGTCAGGTGAGTCTCCTGTAGTAGCGCTATCTGCGCCTTTTGGCGCTTTATGTAAGCATAGACTGAGTATCGCTTGCGTGCAGTGTGCATACAGCGCACGTTAAGCGTGAGTATAGTAATGGTGCCTTGGTGTGCCATTGGGAGCTAGAAGGGTTTGGGGGAGGAAGAGGGACTGTAGCTGCCAGCCCCGTGTCGAGGCCCATCCCAAGCGCCCACACCGATTGAGTGTTGCTGCGGCCTTTTGAGGATGTGGAGTTAGTGACACAGTGTGAGAAGGTGTAAGAACACAGGGGGAATAACTGGGGCAGGGTAAAAGCCCCAATACTGGGGACCTACCGCTGGGGGCGGTACGTCCAAACTTACTCTCATGTAAGAAAAGAGCTTGAAAAACTTATATGGGGGTGGCGTTACATGTCTGCGAGGTTGTTCTCCGTTACGGCATTAGTGTAATTATTGCGCGTCAACTGGCCTGTAAGAGATCCGTGTAGGTGCTGTGGACGCTATGCATGAACACTCCTACTGTGAGTTGTACCATAGTTCTGCTGGCAAGGAAGCCGTACTCCTATAGTCAACTAGTGTCCAGGTCAGATCATGGTGTCGACGGTCTGGGGGGTAACCAGGGGTGGAGTAATCAAGTCCACCCTGGACTGCGTCTCCTCGCTGTCATCATCACCATCCGAGGAAAAGAGATGAGGGGCCTGATCCATGTCCTCCATGGGGGAAGAAGACTGGAGTTCCATCACGGCTTGTAAGGCTTTCCGTCGCTCCTGTATGATTTGTTCCAGGTCGGGTGATGCCATGGCATGGCATTGCGTGGTAGTGTCCTTCCCGCTACGTTGCTGTCGCGAGCTACGTCTCTTGGAACACGGCGCCTTCAGTCTTCGAGCGCGCGTGGCCTCTTTAACAGAACGCTGTGCGCAATTCTGATCCGCCCAATCATGGGCCTCCTCAGCGTCTTCGAAGAAGATGGTGGAGCCATTGTGGATAATTTTGAGTCGTGCCGGGAACAACAGGTAGTATTGTATGTTTTCTGCTTGCAGACGACGCTTTACCTCCAGGAAAGATGATCTTTGCCGTTGTACAGCTCAGGAGTAATCCGGAAATAACATGATCTGCTTGTTTTCAACACGGATGGGGCCAAACTGCCGGGCTGCCCTGAGTACTGCATCACGGTCCCGAAAATGTAGGAATTTCGCAAGCATAGGCCGGGGCGGGGCACCAGGCAGGGGCCTGCGTGCTGGGACCCGATGAGCTCTTTCGATGGAGAAAAATGCAGTGCGATCCGTACTCGGAGTGAAGGATTTTGTCCACGTTCCATATACCCCACCGGGTTAGTGTCTTCGATACCTTCCGGGAGCCCCAGCACGTGAATGTTGCAACGCCTTGAGCGCCCTTCCAGATCATCAACTCGCTCCTCCATGGTAGTCATACGGCCTAGGAGGGTTTGTAAAGTCTCTTGATGCACCTTGACTGTGGGCTGCACAGTGGCCATTACCTTTTCTCCGTCCGTGACTTTGTCAGCCAGTTTGCGGTGATCATCACGAAGGAGGCTGATATCAGTCACCAGGGTGCCCAGCCTCTCCTCCATGGACACCCGGGAGTGCTCAATGACTGCCAGTACTTGATCCGGTTTCTCCGACAGAGATTGATCCAGTGATGGTGCTGCCACCTTAGACGAGGAGCGGGTACTCGGGAGGTTTTCCGGCGCGGCCTCCGGCACCGTCGCACTCGACAGGGCCCTCTGTTTCCCCATTATGGTGTTTGCGAGGAAGTCCTGTATGCCGGGCGTCTCGTGTGTCGGAATCGAGCTCAGCAACAACACCACGCTCTGGGGTGTATCGTCAACGATCCGGGCAGTCCCCCGTGGGCGGCCGCTACTTGCAGAAATGCGCTGGGGGGGAGGGCAAGGGGGCGACGTCGAGAGGAGAGCGAAGGCTCCCACAGACCGCTCCAGCGTTTGTTCTTCTACTCACAGCCCGGCCACCCTTCTGAGGCAAAGCGTTGGCAGAGGTGGGGACAGCCGAGCGGAGGGGGGGAGCGCCAGTGACCAGGAGCTGGGCACACAGATCACCAGCAAACCGCACCCGATCTAATCGGGCCGCTTCCACAGGCTCACTGGGCACACTCTTGGCGGGCACCCCTAAAGGCGCCCGCGCTCCTGGCGCTCGTACTCACCACGTGTGTCATGTAGCGATCCGGGCTGCTGCGGGCTCCCGCTCAAGGCCTCTCCCACGAGTCGTGCCATGCCACATCCAAGTAGGCAAAGTCCAGAGTGAACAGGGCCGGCTGTGTCACACCTCCTCCCTCCTCTCTGTAATCTCACCCCCTCAGTCCTCCCCGGATCCCGGGTGTGCGCTAATTGGTGCTGGGGGGAGGAAGCCTCAAGGACGCGAGTCCGTCATGGGTGCACAAGCTGCCACGGCTGCCATGTTAAGGCCAGGCATACCTCAGAGCAAAGTCCTCAGTCCAGCACGGTTGATGGTGCACTGGCCTCCCTCTAATAGCATCGGTCGTCACAGGGTGCGGCAGCCTACCTCCCTGTGATGAACAAAGGCGCACTGATTTGGGGCCACAGAGCTTTCTCGACCCGCGTCATTCTCGAAGTCCGACGGGCGCCATGTTGAAGTCAGGCTTCCCCGAAGGATGATTGGCGCCAGGAATCGTCGTAGGACCTTGAAGATAGGAGAGCCCGTCACCAACCGACCTCAGGTAGGGGGTGGCGGTTCCCTCCCCACTGCTAGGATGTCAGTCAGCGTGGGTCTGGGCCCCCCGACAGTGTCAGTGTCGTGCCGGCGGGAAAAGAAGGCAGCTCCCGGTCGCCGGTCCGGTTCTAAGCTTTCCCCCGCGGGCAACTCATCAATCTCCGCCGGTGCTAGCCTGAAGTGTGTCCTCCCGCCGCCTCTCCAGGATGAACGCTCTGCCCCGTGAATCGTGCTGTAAGAGTCTCGCGGCCAGCTGCGGGCTCAGCCGGTCGGGTGTGAGCTCCGGGAGCGGACAGTCGCCATCTTGTCCCTGAGGCCAGCCCCAAACAAAGTCATTTCTCCCCTGGAATCCCGCAGCTGATCAGGGCTCAGCCTCCTGTGCCAGACGCCGCTCACATTCATGCATTAGTGTGCTGATTTTCGGCGAGTTACAACGTGGTGTAATGGGCGAGTTTCATGCCCGAGAGCAGAGCCTCAGCAGGTAATGTCCGCCATCGCAGCCTGCTTGGCCACGCCCCCCGGGGGTGCTCCATTTCATACCAGTGATGTGCATAATCACTCCACAGTTGGGTTCGTGCCCATTGGAAATGTGCCTTTTCCTCTAAAACATACATGGTTAGTTTTCCTACTATTAGGGGTTGTCCCTTCCCTTGTATGCAAGCGTATCCACCCCCCCTGTGTCGCAGATTTCCTGACATGAGGTGGTCAAGCTGTCATTCCATCCTCCCCCATGTGACTCATTTGCCCTCAAATCCCCAAGCTGGATGGGGCTATATTGGAACTCCATGTTGGGAGGTCATTTGTTTTTTTTTTAAAGCCCTGGGTATACTAAGGGCAGCTCTCTGTCCGCAGACGGATGTGGAGGCAGATGTATTTGTGCACTGCACAGGGGGTTTTGCTACCTCTAAGAACCTTTTTTCTGGGAAGTCTTGGGCCATGTGTTATCCTCCCCTATTTCCTACACATCCTATCTAGCTCGGTTTGGATATCTGTGGGTTCAGTCAGAATGTATAAAGCTGTAGGGTTGGTTTCATATCTGGTCAAATGTTCTACTACTCTGCATGGTTCTACCTTGTTTGGTTGGATCTTGGCCCTTATTCTACATAGAGGTGAATGAGGCATTTTGCTTTTTCGGGAGCTTCTTCTTGGGACAAGTAAAGCCTGTCCGAGCCTACTGCATGCAGGATTAGTGAACAGTTGTTACATGACCTAGCTGATGTTTGGGAGCAGACTGTAGTCACATGCTGATACCATGTGTTGTGCAAAAGAGCGCTGTGAAGAGCATGAGGGATGCTGGTATTCTGTCTAGTGCAATTGTAGGTGACATGTGAGTGATCCTTACACAAGAGCTGTGGTAACCTTTCAGTGGATTCCTTTTTGCTTGGCAGTTCCTCTGCAGCAATTAAGTGTGGTATTACCAATAGCAGACAGATTGTACATAACAATATAATCATACAAAACTTAAACATTGGTATTGCAGGTCTTGGCATGTGTCTCCTGTGAGGCATATGTGGTACAGCGGTGGCTGCATTTCCTATGCCTTGCTTGAAAAATATCTGCGGCTTTTAGTTCATGGAGATTATGGCCATGGAAAGTCTTGACTACACGAAGAATGGTGCACCCACTCAGGTGTTGAGTAGGCCGTGTTTTAGTACTCCTTCCCTTGGCATACGTCCGGAAACTTTTTTTCATTTTCCTTGTTTATTGAAAGTTGGCAACATGTCGCATTGGTGCACTGCTTCATTGCCTGATTTTGGAAACAACTTTGTTGGTTGTTAACATAGAAATGTATATATGCTTTGCAAGTAATGATTTTTGAAGTTCCTGTATTTTTACCCTGGGGAATCTCTATACTCCACTAGTTGTGATCTAGTGAGGCACTGGAAGGTGACCCCTGCTGGGCATGTTTTATTGATTTCAGGGAGGAAGGGTGGTGGTCAGTTATTGAGACAGATCTATTCTTTTTATAAGCCATTCAGCTCCTGCCAATCCTAACTGGATGCTTTAGATTAGTGCAAAGAAAGGATGTTTGTGGAGTGGTCTTATGAGCATAGGGATTGTTAGCATTACGTTTAGCAAGGGTCCTACGGACATCACTCGTTTTCCAAAAATGTGTTTCACCTGGTGTGAGCATGGGGGTGCCGTTGGTGTGAGTTGCATCCTTCAGTCTTACATGTGGGCCAGAATATGTGTTGAGGGGGTGTGTCATTGTTTAGTGCTACTGGTGTCTGCAACATGCTCCGGGATCGCGTTTTTATGTATATCTCTGTTTCCGGCACGTGGTGTGATATGTGACCCTCCCTTGTGGCATCAGGTATTTTTCTGTGGCTGATCTCGACCCCGCCTTTTTGTCTGTAAGTTTCCTTTTGGGTTAACTTTGGGTGTTTTTTTCTTAGTTGGGCTTCTCCTTAGTCTCATAAGATCTGCTGCTTAATTGTCATGTGAGAAGAGGGTCGGGGGCCGCTTCTGTATCCCCTTTTCTCCCTTCTACGTCACCTCGTAATGTCTGAGGTTGGGACCTACTGCTTTCCATGGATGGTGCCTGCAAGGTATGGATTACTTCTAGTCACTATGCTTGGTGTGGAGGAGAATGCACCCGGTACCCTACATTCATCTGGAGTTGCGGTGGACATTTGGAATCCCCCTTCTCAGACACCCCCCTCTCCCACATTCTGCTTCCTCTCAATGACTGGTGGGCCAGCTCATACTAGCTTGTGGCCACGGAGTGTTGCCCAATGAACTGGTGCATCTTTGTTGAATTCTGTACGAGCGTGACATGGTGACCAGACTTTGGAAATTCAAAAGCGGAAAACCTGTTTGGTAACCCCCAAAAACCCGATTCTTTGCCCACAAATTGCAAAGGTCTGCCGGGTGATGATGAGGAAAACCCCGGGCCTGCCTAAGTGAATCCGGGCCACCTGGTCACCCTCCCCTCTGGGGCTTGGACACAACATTATTGCGGAAGCTTCTCCTTTTATTAACTCTACGTCTGCGCGCTGTGGAGTTGTAGAGGTCGACCATTGCCGGCGAACAGGAATCCTGGATCCCGCCATCGAGGATAGCTTTGTTTTTAACTAGAAGGGGGCCTCCATTGGGCTGAGGCTACTAGTTCTTTGGAGGCGCTTTTGGGGCTACACATTATGAAGGAGGTATTGGCCCCGGGCATAGTGCCTTTGAATGGGGACCCTTTGACTTGGTAATTGGAACCCTGTCCCTATTTACTTTGGCCGTGGGGCCAGGATGTCTCCTTTTAAATGATTCCTGGTCGCTTCCCCTCGTCAGACTGCCCTCCACCTCGGGCGTGGCCAGCAAACCCCAACCTAGGGGATAAGCAGCAGAGTGGGGCCTTTACCTACAGAGGCTCCCCTGATGTCAAACTTTAGTGAGGATACACGGTCGACAGAACGCATTGACCTGCCCAAAGCTTCTGTACCCCAATAAAAATCTGTGGATCCTAATTGCTGTAGGTTTGTCTTTTGTACACTTTTCGATTGTTGTAGGTTCTTGTTGGAGTTATTATTATTACCTGTTTAGTCTACTGTGAGTTTTGGTTATGAGGTTGCTTTTGAGAGCTACCTCCCCATTCTGTTACCACTCCATGCTGGGGCTATGGTCCCAGTCCCTGTTGAGCTGCATCCCCAATCTGCGGTGGCTGTTGCCACGTGTTTGTTCAATTACCTGATCCCTTTTGTGGTGGTGTGGCGAGTAGCAGACATCCCCGGGGCTACATGCAGGGTGCATTCTGATTTCCCTGTGCTTGGTTTTGTGGAAAGACATTAGTGGGGTTTTGCGGTGTCCATCCCTGGCTTGTTGATCTCTGCTGTCTTTGATGTACATGGTGTTCCTTCAACCTGTATCTCTCGGGCAGGTGACCAGGCCTATGACAATAGTAGCACTCCCTAGGGTCTAGCTGCTGCCAACCTGCTTGGCCTCTACCGCTATAGCTGGGTTGGAACCCTCTGGGGTTTTGCACTGGAGTCTCCATTTAGACTGGTGCCATTTGCACGGATGCTGCTATCTCGTCTGCCTCTAGGGGGTTCTTTTTTAATTTGTGTTGTGTCAGTTAGCAATGTCTCTTTGGGCCTGCTCCTGTTTTTCTGGTTTTCTCTATCATTTTCTGCTTCTTTTTGTGATACTGTAGTATGTGAGCTTGTATCTCCTGCCAGGGTTTGGTATCCAACCCAACCACACTGTCCAGCCCGTTCTGTATCCCTTTTTAGGAATGCTGTAGAAGAATGCAACTCGTGGGCCTGTATCGGTCCACGGCTGTCCCGTCCCTTGTCCCTATCGTCCCCTCATTCTGTTCAATAAATCAGTGACTCTTTCCGATGGCTTCATGGTCCCTGCCATCAGCCCTCCTACTTCTGGGTGGTCAGGGAACATGTCTCTTAGGGCTGCCCATATCTGGTGCCTGTACGAATTAAATGCGGCCCGTCATGCTCGGTGTCTGATAGTGTGATTGCTGGAATATGGACTTGGGCGAACACCGTGTTAGTCTGCTCCCCAATACGGCTACTTTGCTGGCTCCTAATATCCATTTTCCTGCCCCATCCAGCAATGAAGCTAACTTTGCTCTCAACCCTACTTTGTCCATCTGAGCCCATGGCACGTATATGGACCCTGCCGGCCCCTTTTGCAGCAGTAGGTACATTCTTATTTCAGGTGATTCTGTGGGTTTCCTTTCATTTGACTCTATATTCATCTCCACCCCACATAGCATTCCCATGTTTTTAGGTATTCCTGCTGTAGGGTAAGTTCCACTTCAGATTGCCTCCTCTGTGCCGGATGCAATCCTACGCCATACCCATGTCCTTTAGTTCAAATGATCCTTCCCTTAGACAAGGCCTACCATATTCGTCCCTCTCTTGAGTCCAGTAGGCTAATAGGTGGCAGAACAGGCATGCAAAGATCTCTCCTTCTCTTTTTGCTATTATCTCCTTCAGGGTTAGCTTATCTTTTTTCATGCACTTCTGTGGGGCGGCGCATACCCTCGCTGCTGCTCCCCTTGTGTGCACGCAAAGGCACCATTTTATTTTTCCTGCATGTCGGATTAGTTAGAACCAGGTTGTCTTGGTCTTTTATTTTGTGGTCAGCCCCTCTCTTTTGTCTACCGAGCAATGAGGCTTTTATCTCTGCTAGAAGCCTCTCATTTATTTCTGCCTCCTGTTCTTCCTAACTCTGTGCCCTGTATTTTCCTGTGATTCCCCCATATGAAGGGCCCGCTGTCCTGAGTTCTTGCTGTACTTCCTGGTTACGTACTCTGTCTCTCTCTAGCCTCAGCTCAGGCCTCTCTTCCTCACCCCGTCTGGTTTGCCACCTTCACTAAGAGCTATGTGCTACTCTCTTTGGCGTGGCTTTGCCTTCAAACTCACTTTCTGTTGTCCATAATGGAAATCAAGGTGTAACATGAAGGAAATTGTTGCTAATTGGTGTGTTGGATATGTATGAGATGGTATTTAATTGGTTGAGATAGTGAATCAATGGAGATGCTCGGATGTTAAAATTGTTTCGTGAACATGCTAGATATTAGGAATGAATTCTGCTGCCGGATCGCGGACCACTACCGTGATGGAAGACTAAAACATTCATTGCGGATTGTATGGTTGGGTGTGGAAGTTCTGATTGGCTATTGGGAGGAATCTAAGGGAAATGCACAATACAATGGTGTTCATATATACCAGTCACCACTTAATGAGTGGATGCGCTAGGAAGTAGATGTTGATATGGTAAGGAGAAAGGTCATGTATGGAGGCGCGTTTCTGGTTTTTTTGAATTAAGGAGGGCTGAGAGGAGATTTATTTTCTTAACAAATTAAGGAGGATTGAGAGGAGATTCATTTTCTTACCGGCACAGTGCATAGAATGGTGATTTAAACAATGTTTCACGACAACCATTAGATGATAGGTTTTTGTTATGGAAAATATGTAGCCGGTTAGAAATTTGAAAATTGAAGCTTATACCATCTTATTTTCCCCCTCTATTAATGATTCCCAACATTGAAACTGCCTACATATCCTGCAGGCTGAAAACTTTACATGGTGACAATAATGTTCAAGATATATGTGTTGTAAGTACTTTGTAAATTCATCTTGGTAATTGAAATATTGATAAGAAAAAAAAGAATACAATAAACACATAATGTGATATATAGGCACTTTCTTTCTCTATTAGGAAATGTAGGACAGGGGTATAAGTAAATAGACTGCTTCACTTTGGATTTTTGTGAGATTTTTCATGTACATTGTGTGAGGATTTTTTCTAGATGGATCCGGAATCTTAAAATGGTTGTAACAAGTAACATGTATATACAAAAAAGAGGGAGTCTGAAATGGGTATGTAGATGTGTATATATTTTATATATTTTTAAAGTATTTTTTGCATATATTTGCTCCACAGCCCTGATGAAGTCCTTGTTGAAGGGTGAAACGCATTGGCTGGGGTGGATGTTTTTATTTTGTGAAGAATACACATTTTCTGAAGACTCACTTCTATGTCTTTTCGTGTGTTTATGGTCAAATGGATGATTGGACTGTCTTTTTGTTCTGTATATGAATATTATTCTTTTAGAGACATTAAAGCGTTTACCACCAAGAAATCAAGGTTGAAAGCCTCCAAACTAATGGTCCATAGACAACAAGGAAGCTTAAGATTCCCTTGCACAGAGCACTATTATGCAGCATTTTTCACAGCTGACCCATATGTGGTCAATCACCACAGATCCCCCTCTATGGGTCACCATCGAAGGAAAACCCATATCCAGCGATACATGTCTACAACTCCTTTACAAATCTAAAGTGCACTTGTCATTGAATCTATTGATACACTCCATGGGGAAATCCTGGACACATGCTCACAAACTGCCACAGATGGACACTAAATTGCATACCTGAGCACCCATCTGGCACAACATGGGGAAGGGCTGGGAATTATAGCAGAAGGCCGACATTCTTACTCTAGGAGACATCAAGTCCTGTGAAGCACTACAGCACAAATGTTAATCATCATCTAACCAGAAATGGAGATATCTGCAACTGTGATGCTGTCTACATAATAGATTAGAGGTGCCACCATGGGAGATAAAGGACTCCCACATAGCACAGTATTTGTACACTCATAGGGGTGAAATGGCAGGATTTCACAACTGGTGTCTCACTTGCATGCTAGACCATGATGTCACATCTACTTGATAAATGGAAAGGACTCCTCCACATTTACTACGCTGAAGGCTCCTGGAAACAGATACTTTAAAGCATGGATTGAGGGGTTATGGGAGTGTAAATGAAATTATGCATTTTTAAAACACTCCATGACGGGCATTGGACCCTGGAAATATTGAACTTAGTGGACCTGCTATGTCACTCAAACTACTAGAGATGTGGACAACTAGGGTGCAAAATGGTACATATCCTACACAAGTGCACTGGCATACTTGGACTTTGGCTTTGGATAGGGAATATTCTTAATAAGTCCTCAATATAATCTTGCCTTTGTCGAAACACTTGATCATGTTGCACGATATGACAGACCTGCCCTCTTTAACACACCATGAGCGACCTTGCTCCCCATAGCATTGAGCAGCGTCAAGATCTATATTCTACGTCATTGGTGATTACCACATCTCCCCATGCATAATGATTGGATAACAGAAATGTACTAAGTAGCCTCCTATGAGTGGATTGTATATAAATTACAGGAACATAACAGAGGCTTACCTGCAAGTCTGGTCACCTTTCATTGATGATATTATATAGTGTGCACACACAGAGCAGCATTCAATCCTAAAATGACTCTCAAAATTTCCCTAAGCCTCCAGTCACCTCCATCCCCACCCACAACATCACCATACCATACAACAATAGTATATCATAGCTTAAAGCCACTTGGGTAGTTCTTGTGCCAATTACTATCTTCTTCACAGGTGCCCCACTCATGGTTACATGATTGCATGTTTACTTTTATACTTCTAGCTCCTAAGTAAATATGATATGAGGATAGCCTGTTGCTATTTTGCTTCACATTAGCCAGTATGACTGAATTATATCTCAGTTCACTGTTATAATTCAGTTTTATCATGTCATGAATATGTATGTCTCTATATTCTGTGCTTATGGTAACCCCACTACTATTGCACAGAGTAATATGTATATTTCCTCCGATTAACATTCTTATTTTTATTATCATCTTTACTTTACTACTGTCATATCGTTTTAAAATTATCATGATCTGCTTCTACCTTGTACCGCTAAGAGCCCTTTGTTCACCTGTCCATGTTTACTAGGAACAGACGAAGTTGATGTATTCATTGCTGACAACATTGGTCAACGTTAATCTATCATGTTTCTCTACTTCGAAAAAATATAAATAAAGGCTTAAAAATAAATAATTAGCCACTTTCTCAGAGGGGTATACTGCTTTGGGTGATTCTTGGTAGCCCAGGTTATTTAGGGCCCAGGATCAGCGGGACCGAAAATACCATACCTGGTAATCCTGGGCCTGGAAACACTGGAGTCTTGTGTGCAGTGCTGCAAGGGTTGAGCACTGGTGCTCATGTCCTCCTCCTGCACAATAGTTGTAGCAGTAAATGCCCCCCCAGCTCTCCTTCCTTATGTTCTGTCTTTTCCCACCCCCATGTATACCACTTGCACCTAGGCCCTGAACATAGCCCCCACTCCCTTTTATCTCCAGCTCCACATTGGTATTAAATGGGTGCAGGTTTATCTCTCCTATGGTCAGGAGATTATGCAGGGGAAAGATATCAGACTTGTGAACAAAATAACAACAAGAATTTTCAAGCAAGTGTTGAGCCTTTCGAAAACCTCATCCCCTGCCCAAATACGACTTGAGTTTGGTCTCCAATATCATCGAGCGGCGGGCGCTGCAGCATTCATCAAGTTGTGTAACAAGCTACGCACATCCAGAGAAGGGAGCTTGGAGGCTATATTGTGGCAGGAAATATCAACCAGTCAGCTTGGGCGATCATACTGACGTTACCTACAAGACTCTTTCAAACTCCTGGAAGTTGAAGAAATTTGGAGTTCTAACCCATCCCAGTAGACCATCAAAATGTATATCAAAAGGAATGTTCGTTCCTGGTCCTTCCACTCGGACATAGCACAACTGGTTCAACGTAAGCACGCCGGGACAGTCATATCAGGGTTCAAGGCAGGGGTAGTGGCGCCACACTTATCATGTACCTACGCAGTGCACTGGAAAAAAAGATTGCACGCCCTCAGAATGGGAGAATGGACCTTCCTGTATCATCTACCAGGCTGGCGCCATACAAACAAGAATATAATGTGCAGGGGTGCGGAGTAGTAAGGAAACAATTGAGCACGTGGTATGCCTTTGTCCCGCACTCCTGAACGACCGAAAGATTCTGCTACGGGGTGAATGGAACAAACTCGGCGTTCGGTCCTGTTGACAAGCCATCCTTACCTCTATGAACCCAGATAATCCAATGCTTAACATCCGGTTCACAAAATTTGTCGCAAGAGCAGTAAAAAGGCTTACAAACTGTGAGAGCCAGTGAGTAAATGATTGTTAATTTGCACCAGGCAACAATAAAACATGCTGTGTTGTCAACTTGTTATTATATTGTATTACTTGACAACGGCCTAATCTGGTATTTTACACATCGCTCCTTTTTATTGTTCCATGTCCTGTGTGATTTTAAAGTTTCTACCATCTTTTGCTGGTCTTTACCCACTTATAAATAGAACCGGACTATCAGTGGAATTGTCAGTAGCCTTTTAGTAATGACTAGTGCCTGCCATTCTTTTTAGCATTATGTTAGAACTAAAATGAATTATCACTGTTTTAACTGTGTCTTAACCATAAGGATTCCTGGTTTTATTGCAGTCCACACCTAAGCAGAACGAAATTAGAGAGATTATGTAATTCTTAATGGGTGCTGATCAGGTTTTAAACAACTATTTGTTTTTAAATATCATGTTCCTCCATTACCCCCTATTCATACCTGACTGTATTAATGGACAAAAGTGCTATATCCAGGGTTGGTTTTAAAAGAGTGTGAGGAAATAATGTAAGCAAATATACAAAAACTCAATTAATGTTCTTCTTTATTGTCCTGCATGGTTAAATATTTTAGTAACCGACTGATACATGTTTTTATTGTTATATGTCCATCATTGTAATGATTTTTACTAATCAAACAATAAAGTAATACAGATACAGAGTGCAGATTTGGGCCAGGAGAATATCATGAGGAATTGACCTAGTATTCCCAGGTTTGCATGTTATCAGCCATTCCAGAGAAAGCAACTCATAACCCTACAATTTAGGAGTGGAAACACCATCAGTATTCAGACATTGCAGCTGTTTCGGTATCTTTATCTGGGGAACTAGGGATGAGGGTCTTATTATTACAATAATCACGCTCGTTTAAGTTATGTAGAATTGCGAATTTTAAGTGACATATGGTATTGGTCACAGAATAGTCCATTTTATCTTTAACATTGTGATTTAAATTTTGTAATAAATTTTGACTCTTAAGTCTTTGCATTTACTCTGTTCAGCTTTCATTGTCAATCGTAGGTCTTCCTAAGTCCGAGATCAATGTTTATGATATCAACCAGATGAAAATTAATTTAGAAAGCTCAGACACATCGAGCATTTAACATGTACAAAAATTGCCTTTGAAATTGCCTTGCTTTTTTAAAATAGGACTCAAGGGCCTGATTCTGCAAGTCACAAAATGAGATTTTCAACCTCAAAATACCGTTTTACTATTTATGAAAATCCTTTTATGAGTTGAAAAAATCTTTCTGACTCATAAAAGGATTTTTGAGACCCTGTCCGAATTGTACATCATCCAGACCTGGATGTTTAACGCCTACCTAAAGCTCAACCCAACTCAGCCAGCATTCCTATTTTTTGCCAAAAACAAGAAACACTACAAACCTGGCTCAACAGCATGAGGTTTGATTGCTTTGATCCGCATCTTTCACAGAATACCAAGTCAATTGCATCCTCCCTGGTCACTAACTTCCTCCTCAAGGAACACATTGCCCAAAACAACTAAGTCAACCTGCTACAGTCCCTCCACAAACTGTTTCTTCCAGAAAGAGACTTCGGAACTGATGTTCAAGCCTGTTCCTACTCTTGCTTCTTGATGGTGTTAACCTCATACTACATGGCATCCCAGATTGCACACTGACACCCCATAAGGACATCCTACATGCCACAGCACATCTCATCCAGAGCCTGAAGAAATATGATCACATCACCACATTCTGTTGGACTCCATTAACTCCCCTTGCCAGCCTGCATCATTGTCAAAACCAGCTCCATCACTTACAAAGCAATCATGACTAGCACCCTTGTTTATTTTGCAGACAAGCCCACCATCTCTGGTGGTTTTCTGCATACTCACAGCAAGGCCACAATCAGACTGTAGTCTAAGAAGTATAAAAAAAGAAACAAGGCAGCAGGCCTTTCCATCTATGCACCCAGGATCTGGAACAAGATCACCCTTATCCATCAGGACCACTGAACGATGGACCAATTTAGGAAAGAGTTGAAGATTCCCCACTTTAAAGTACACTCAGGGCCGGATTTAGGGCAGTGCGACTGGTGCAGCCGCACTGGGCGCTGACATGTGGAGGGGGGCGCTATGACCTCAGGGGGGGACTGTGCTTAGCAATATATTATAAGGAAGATGAGGGGCACTTTTGCAGGTGGCAGTGAGAGAATCCGAGGAGGCGGTCATGGGACGTGGGGGGCGCCAAAAGTGATTGTCGCACCGGGCGCCACCAGCGCTAAAGCCGGCCCTGAGTACACTACATCACAAAGAATTAGCAGTTGGTTCAAAAACCAGCTACCTCTCCTCACTTATTGATGTTATGCTGGTGTTTGCCCCCGTACTGCATTTCTGTGGCTTTTGACTAGGTTTGCACCACCACATACATACATACATTTGCTTCACCCTAGTAAACCTGTTTGTTTCCTTTAAGTCGTATCTTGATTTCATGTAAGTATATTCAAATTAGGTTTATAAGTGCATCTTACATGCATATTATGTGTTTCACTGCGTAATGTATGAAAGAATGGCTTTGCAGAAAATACAGAAAAGTGCATGTATTTATACCCCAGGATTGGAACATATATGAATTGTTGCTTCAGCTCTGAATGGTTGCGTTAAATATAAATTTGATATTACCACAGTGGGATTTTTGTGGAAATGAAAGTTGCTAGAGCCAACATATCATAGTAATGCTAATGAAGCATACATAATGAACCTAACAAGACCCAAGGGTACTGCAGGCCCGAGGGACGAACGGCTCACACAGGTCGCCCAAAGATGGACATCAGCCAATCAGAAGCCTCAAGATCGTTCCTGAGGAATGCCGTAGGCTATAAATAGGTTCCTCTCATCTAAACCAATGTTTGCAATCACGCAGCAGTCAGTGAAGCTTAGCTCTCTTTTAAGAAGCTCTCAGGAAGTAAAATATGTAATATAATTGAAAACAAAACAAAGATCTGCTGCCTCGCGGGTTTGAACACTCGATTCGGAGGCGATGGTGTCCTTCAGACTTTCTTAACAACTGCTTGCATCTAGAAGTTGTCTTAGCTCCTTCGGTATGCAGGTATGGATCTGTGTATATAATCGGTACTTATAGAAAGCAAAGGAACGCGGTACAAGGTCCCAGAGAGTACCTTTTCAGGATCTTGTCAAAAAGAAGGGGAAAGCGGGAGTTTACCTCAGTCTAAAGGGCTGGGTGTGGGGAGGTAGCATATCTCTGTCTGAGGCCGTCCTTCTTTTCCCATAGGAAACATCATGTGGGTTTATGCGCATGTTTGTGCCTCATCCATTTTAAAAGAGTATAGTGCTTTCTAGAGTTGTTTGCATGCTTTCAAACTGAGCTTTAAATAGAACGTATTCAACGAGCTGATTTTAAAATACTCAAAAAGGAGAGAAACGTGGAAAACGTGCGTGCGTTTCACTGCCAATCTAACCACCTGAAAGAGGTTGTCTCCCGGCCAAAGGATGTGCATAGTGAATTATATTAAATGCAGCTGAAGAACTGAAACTGTGATAAAAACTCCACAGGGTTTCTTTGAGCTTGAAATGGAATCAGTGTAACAGCCGCTAACATAGAAACGAGCAGAAGGGGAGCCAAACCCGAGGACCTCAAAGGAAGGTCTTCAGCCAAGGGAGGAAGAGAGGGATAGTTTTTTCAGATCAATAGGGAACACATTGAAGAGGGTGAACGTCAAGACACAGAAAGAAAGGCGTCACCCTAAGTAGCCAGGGATGGTTTCTCTGTATCGTCCACAACTGGGGCCTCATTACAAGTTGCCCGGTATTTGGGTGCCGGCTGCCGGGTCCTGGAGAGGTGGGATTTCTGAATCTGATCAGTAGCCCTGCACAAAATAATGTCCGCTATAAGTTATTCCGCCAGAAATACAATGTGCTTCAAGCATGTAATTCCTCCTTCTTGGCTGAAAAAAGATCCTTTTCTATTTTAGGTTACTGCTTGCTTTGAGCAGGTGGCCAATGGTCGCAGGGAAAGCTTTCTGCCTCACGAAGGCAGCCATGAATCCAACTACAATCTCCTCAGCCATCTGAACAATTGAAGATCTCATACTAAGCAGTCTCTCTTCAGCACAGCGACCGGTGCAGGTGCACGCGGTGGACTAATAACCATGGGGCTTATTAGCAAGACCGGCGATAAAATTATCGCCGTTTTAGCGGCAGGAAACTGCCGCATAAACGGCGATAATGGGCTTGCTAATATGCGTTATAGAATTCCAATAGAAGCCCAGGTTAGATGTGCAGGACATCTAACCTGGGCTTCTATTGGTATTCTCAAGGGCATATTAGCAAGCCCATTATCGCCGCCGCTTTATCGCCGGTCTTGCTAATATGCCATCATATTTTAGCCCAAAAGCCTTATCTAGTTGCTGTTAGGTGACAACGTGATATTCTCAGATGAGTGGAAGCAACTCATTTACCAACCATAACTCGTGTATTTTCTTACTGGTTCATGCATTTACTAGTTTTGACATAGCAAAGTTGTTGCACTTTTCAAAAGTGACAGATGTTGGTCGGCTTCTTGCAAAATGAGTTTGGTTGGATATGTTTTCTATAAACATTTTGCAAAACAGCAAAACCAATTTGTGCTATTTTTCAGAATTTTATGGAAACACCAAAAATGGAGCTAAATATGTCATGGCTTATTCCTTCATTGTGACACCTTGGACAATTGTTGCAAAGGTTTTTCCATGTTATGTTTTGTTATGCTATATTAAGCTACTGAGGTTTTTAGTAGCACAGATCCAGTTCCGACGTCACCTTCAAACTAGTACTTCTTGTATCTCCAATACCATGTTCGATCTTCTTTGATTTTCAATCTTAATGAATAAATAAGTCCCCTCTGACCCGTGTTTCCTGCAGGTGAGAGAGGGTCGCCAAGGTCCGACACAGGTTCTACCATCCTTCAGTTGTCAGTAACTGCTCCACCCCCTTGCCGGACTCAGGAAGTAGTCAAACCCAGCCAACGCTGATAGCTTCATGGAGTGTGGCTGGCTTGGCAAGCAAGTGGGGCAGCCATGACTGGCATAAGTGTGTCGAACACTATGCTATTATCTGTTTACAAGAGACGTGGCTCACCGACTCTGTATTTATGGACAGGTATGCCACCTATTTCACACTAGCTATCCCAAGCACTGTGGGCAGAGCCGAGGGAGGCCTCATCACCTTCATGCAACCCCTCCTTTTGTGGCTCAGTAGCTGGACAAGAAGTCAAACCTCCTTCAATCGGGCCATGCTTGCTGACTGCCTGAAACTTGATCGATGCTTTAACATCCCTTAGATAAGGTATATTTACAACACCATCCTCAGCCTGGGCCAGGAAGACCTCTTCAGCTCCACCGGCAGTCTAAAAGCAACCTCTCTAAGTTCCATGAAGAATGTTTTTCTAGCCAGGCGTCTGGATGACATGGTGCGGAGGGAGGCAGGCAAGCCAACTGTCCAGGCACACATGGGGATTTGCACAAATAATGGTATTGAACCATACCTATCACGGGTGTGTAGCCAGTATCACAGGTTCCTGCTCGCTAGATTCAGACTAAGCACAATGCACTTTTTAGCTTCCTTCCCACTCCAGGGCTCTTATTTTATGAACTTACCAGCTTGCCCCTGCGATGAGTGTTCTACACAAAGCACATTACACTTTATGTTCTTCTGTAGATGTTATTCGACACTGAGAAAACGCTATCTTTAATGTATCTTAAAACAGGCGAACATATGTTACAGCAGACTTATTTGCCAACTGTGAAGTTCTGCATTTTAACTGCTGTTTATACTCAACGTGCCATAAAGCGGAGGGTCCCTGCAATCATACAATGAGTTTGAACCTTTTTAATCTCTTTTTCCTCTGTCTGCTTTTATGGTTTTTATTACTTTTTAATAACCAATCTTTTATGTCAACGAGGATTACTGATTGGTCGTTGTATGTATTTATGTTTTATAAACTTGTATGGTCTAGTTAGACTGAATAAAATTATTCTGACTGGCTGAGTGAATGAATAAGCTCTCCAGGCGTATTGTTATTCACAGTCTATTTCTAGCAATAAAAATCAATAAGAATGATAAAAAATCCTATCTTAATGCAACACAATTTCTGGGTTTCCTATCACTATCGCGGGCTTGTTGTTAAACATTTGCAAACAGTTAACTTACATATGCTTTCCATACGTTTTGAAATCATACATTCTAGTTAGAAACAAATATTTGTGACGTACATTTTTGTGGATTTGTATGCTCGTAACGTTTATGCCACCGAAAAAACACTCGCACAAGTTCAAGCACACACACACATGCACGTATCTGTGTGCCAGATGGGCATCAGAAGTGAAAGCAACACGTACATACATACATACCAGCGGCGTCACTAGGTGGGTGCGGGAAGTGCGGGCCGCACCGGGAGACACCATCACATGGGGTGACACCGTGAGCCTCTGCACGTCGGCGTCCGGACGTCGACAACGTTCGAAACGTCACTCACGTGACACCATCACATGGGGTGACACCGTGAGCCTCTGCACGTCAGCGTCCGGACGTCGACGACGTTCGAAACGTCACTCACGCAAGGAACGCTTTTGGCGGACTCGGTCCATTATGGGGTAAGTCGTGAGGGGGTGACACCATGAGTTACCGCACTGGGTGACACCAACCCTAGTGACGCCACTGATACATACATACAAATGAGAAGCACGAAATGGGCATTAGCAGTGCAAGCCAGTCTCACTCACAGAGAATGAGTACAACACAAGCGAATCTACAGACTATGCACCGGCACAGAGGTTGCAAGGCCTGCTTTTGTCGAGGGCCTTACAAATAATTCTGACATGAATGCTGTCAACTGATGCGGTCTATAAATAGATTTTGATACCTGTATGATAAAGTATTGACGAACTCATACGGTTTTAAGCCTTTAAATATGACCGAAACTTGGATAATCAAGCATCATCTATAAATTGCAGGGATTGCCAAAATTATAGTTATGTGAAAGAAATTCTGGATTACTGTAACCCTCACTCCCTGCCTGCAGGTCTGTGAGACTACATGATTTGTTAGTAGTGAGTTCCAATCCCTCTACCCACATTGAGGAACACACTCAACGGAAATCCACAGTGCATTTCAAAATGTTTTAATAAAACACCCTAGTCTAATGCAGAATATGTGGATACATAACTATTACGACAACAACTGAAATAAAAGTGAACAAGAAAAAAATGGGAACATATTTGATGGTATTCATAATAATCTATGTTGGAAATCTGACCCAAGGTTTATACCGCTGAAATAAATGTGCTCTGCATAAAAGTGCTTGTTGGAAAACGAGGCAGTGTCTGTGAGGCCTGCACAATAACATGACTACATTTGTCCTTCACTGGGAACCAAACACCCAACTGTAGCGCCTGACTCTCAGAGGGTAGCGTTGCAGAGCAGTCTGAGGCTTACTCAAGGGAGGTGGTGTGGGCTAGTAATCGCCATTTGCAGGTGCGCAGAAATAACACTCAATAATTGATTGTCCAGTCTGTACTTTGCTTTATAAAAGTAAGAGTACATTTATTAAACACACACACTACTCAATATTATGCACCAATTTACAAATATACATAAGCTGTTGGAATTACTTTGTGACATTGCATAACATCCCCACCCCTCCCGCAGGGGGGTGGGGTCTAGTACCACCACTCCCATGCCTGCACGTCATCTTGTCCCCTAATGCAGTGGGTTGACACAACTTGGAGCGAGGGCCTAGCCAACTGGCACCATCCCAGGGGCACCCCCACCCCATCATCTCAACAAGCATTAAAAATACATTCACCTGCCCCAGTGACACATAACCCGGACTGAGCATCTCATATTGACCATACAGCATGCACCCTTACATCTTCAGGGCTAACAGTCTGGGTTGTTCTTCACTTAAGCGCAGCAGCAAGAATACATGTTTAAGCAGCACTTTAGAATGACAGTACTCATCACCTTAGTTGATCATTATAATGCATTGCAATTAAAGCCCCTAAAAGGCATCACAGATGAAATCACAGGATTAAGTACATACAGCCAGACACCCTAGCAGGAATGTCTGGCAACATAACCCCACTTTGCTTATGACATCACCTTACACAGGTACTTCACATTACACATGTGACTTACAGTCCCTTTAAAGGACATAACGTTGGCAACTGCACCTCCATAGAAATAACATTAGTAATGCATTTCTCGTGCAATTGCACCTCTTCGCCTCCAGATGATGCCCTTCTCCAGATATCCCCAACTCAGTTCTTCACACTTTGAGGCAGTCCCTAAGGCACCCCCAGCTGTAGAACAAAAGTTCCAGCCATGGGGATGCTAATGGCGCCTTGCTGAGCCCTTGAGGGGTTATTCTTTTGTAAGTCCCCAGAGACTTAGGGCAGGACTTGTCTTCTTCGTGCTGGGGGAGACTGCGCTTCTTCAGCAGCTCCCCCTGCACCTTGCACACGTGTGGTGGTGACCCCGTCCTCCTGGGGCCACCACAAGCAAAGAAAACGAAGACTTTTCCTTGCAGGCCGGTCCGGGCCTGCAAGGCATTATGGGCGCTTCTGCATGTTAGAGCAGCGGCTCCCCCGCTGCTCCAGGGAGAGCCGCGATGTGGGCCTCCGGCTGCGTCTGCCTGCCGTTGGAGGGTCCGGTCCCACCCGGACCCCCAGGTGAGTGAAACAGCTCGGGGAGCCCACCCCCGGCCGCCTATGCCAATTTTCAGGGGCCCGGTCCCACCCCGGCCCCGTGCAACACACTCTTTGTGTCCGGGGTCCCGGTCCCACCCGGGACCCCTGCAGGCTCTCCACGTTGGAGGGCAGCCTGGGGAGCCCACCCCCGGTTGCCCCCGCCGGCTCCCCGCTCGGCCAGCGCCCTCGCGTGCTGCCGCGGGAGCCAGCACCTGCAGATCTGGTCTGCCTGCTCCAGCGGCCATACGTGCAACCTCACGCCGGCCCAGCCTGACCTCGGGGAGTGCGGCGGTACTCCCCCGGCCTCCTCCTTCGCTTCGGGGCCCGGGGATGGGGTCCCGGGCCCTAGGCCATTTTCACGGGGGACGCGACAGCGCCCCCCGGCTTTGCTTCGGGCCCGGGGATGGGGTCCCGGGCCCCCGATCCCACTTCACGGGGATCGCGCCGGTGCTCCCCGACTGGCCTCTTCTGCGGGGGCCAGGGTGGGCTCCTGGCACCCCGCGAGTACCACTTCCTCCTCTTCGGGCCCGGGGATGGGGTCCCGGGCCCCTGGGCCACATTTGCACGGGGAGCGCGACGGCGCTCCCCGACTGCCATCTTCGCGGGGGCGCGACGGCGCTCCCTGACTGCCATCTTCGCGGGGGCGCAACGGCGCTCCCCCGTCTCCTCCTTCACACACGGGCCAGGAGTTGGGATCCCGGGCCTCTCCCCCTTGCACATCTTCACGGGGAGCGCGGCGGCGCTCCCCGGCTTCATGTTCAGCGGGGGCCAGGGTGGGCTCCTGGCACCCAGCGGGGGTACTTTCACGGGGTGCGTGATGGCGCACCCCGACTTTACTTCTCTTGGGGGCAGTCCCCGGGACCTGACCCATCCCGGGGGCACATCATGGACCGGCGGCGGAGCCCCATGCGCTTCGTCGTCGGTCCTTCCAGAGGTCAAAGGTCGCCTACCTTCTGGGGGGCATATCTTGGTCCCCAGGCGGCCGATTTTCAGAATTTTTGCCTCTTCTTGATCCTGGGGGCACATCATGGACCGGCGGCGGAGCCCCATGCGCTTCGTCATCGGTTCTTCCAGAGGTCAAAGGTCGCCTACCTTCTGGGGGGCATATCTCGGTCCCCAGAAGGCCGATTTTCACAATTTGTGCCTCTTCTTGCTCCTGGTGGCACTCCCCAGCCACTGGGAGCACTTTTCTTTGCCCTCCTGGTCTCAAGGAGGGTGCATTCAGCAGGGAGCTGTCCTCACTGGCTCCCTGCGCCAGCCTTTCGCCTGGCTCTCCTCCTGGCCCTCTCTTCTCCCTGCGCAGAGGCGCCTGCTTCTGCGCACTGGTCCTGGACTCCTCTCCTTGCGCTGTTCAGGATCCTGGGACAGTCAGGGGGTTCCTCCTTCCAACTGCCCATTGCGCCAGGCTCCAGCACCCTCTGCCTCAGCAGACCAAGCCCCAGAGAGAGCTCCTCTTCCTGTGCAAGTTCTTTTAAGAGGTTGGGGAGGGGGCTGGCAGGAAGTCTCTGTTTGCCCTATCATGCAGCGACACATCACTTCTCTGCCCCTGCTCCCTCCTTCCTGCCCAGGCCTCTGGGTTTGTTCAAAATGGCGTCGTCCAGGGTCTCCTGCCACATGATCTCTGAGAGCCCCTTCCCCCCAGGGCTGCCTTCGCCCTGGTGCAGCTTGGTGCCTGGCACCCAGTGACAGCTGCTGACGGATTAGCCTGCAGCTCCACCCATCTTCTCTCTTTGGAGGGAAGGTCATCAATCCAGGCTGCTGGGGTCAGCCCCCAGCCAGGCCCTGGTTATGAGCTGACTCAGAGAAATATAACATTTCTGGATGACCCAAAAGCAGTACAAATATGACTTTGGACTTGGCAGAATACTTCTTCTCACATAGGTTATAGTGGACTTTGGTGCGTGTCTGGAATTTGTAGGCCCTATGAAAGTAAAACTAGCACATGGGCTCCACATCCCCATAGGAGAATAATGAAGTGAAACCAGCAAAACACACTGACTTTCCCTGGCATGTTTCTTCCCAGTGTATAAAGCCTATTCCATGTCACCACCCAATTCTACATAAGTCCTGCCACACCATTCTCTTTGTATCTGCTCCTGGGCTGCGCACACCAAGAATCTCCCCTGCGAAGCCCGCACACGTGTGCACACGCATGTACACATATTTCTGCATGTAACCAGCCTGGTGCCCCTTACTCCAGCTGCTGCGCAGCGGCCTAGTCAAGCTAGGGGGACACCAGAAAAATCCACACGCAGTCTCTTTCATCATGAGTTCACTGTGGGTGAGCCCCAACTTATGAGGCTCTCCCACAGTAAAAGCTCAACAAATAGGTGCTCAAAAAGCGAATAATCCGGGTGGCTCAGAGTGTCAGAACCACCTTCTAACAGTGCTATTCTGTGAGCTTCTTACAATTGCTTGCATATACCTGGTCATTTTAAGATGTTTTTAAAATGTACTTACCGTGTGCTATGTGCCAGGCAAGGCATTCCAGTTTCTGTGTTTTCTATTCTGTGCTCAGAGGAGCTCAGATAAGAGACCAGCAAATATTCTAACCCACAACCATGGGTCTGCACTTCAGTGTTCATTCTGACCTTCCTTCTCATTAGAAGATTGAAAATCCCCCTTCACTGTTATACCTGTCAGTTCAGTTTAAATATATATCCAGAGTCTATTTTAAAAAGTCAAATCTCGAGAAGCATAGCGCTAAAATTTTAAGGCATTCGCAAAGTGGGCAATTGCCCAGGGCCCTCACTGTCCATGGGTCTCCTTGCGACAACAAGTGGAACAGTTGACATTTCTGCGATAACAAAAGTGCTCATATAAAACAGCTTAGAATTTTTAATTGACACCTGCTCATGTTTAAAATACATGTGGGGTCAAAATAACTATTTTTTCATGCTATGCAGTAACCAAAGTACTCTGCTGCGTTAGTAGATATGGCGCTGCTGCACTCTTTCCAAGCCCTGGTGCAATTTCAGGTTGCTAGCACCACACACACACACCTTTGCTTCATTGTGCAAAGGCGTCTAAGGAGTCTTGCATAGATTTTTGTACTGGAAGGAATTCCTTCTAGCACAAAATACTATGCTTAACCTGACTTTTATATTTCTCCCACTTTGTATGTGTGCTGTAGAGTACAACAGACATGCAAAGTTCAAAATATTTTGAGAAAAGAAAACTTTTCTTCTTCTTTGCCCCTGCTTTGAAGAAGTTTATATGGGGCAAAGACCTGTCTACAAATGTCAGCTGTTAGAAAGTGCTTTGCAGTAAATACTATGGGTGGTTCCATGGGAATGTCCATGCACCACTCATGGGTTGCCCCTTTGCCACACAATAGAGCAAGGCAATATAAAGGGCTGCTTTGTGTTACTTTTAGGTTTTTCAATGGAAAAAAAGTTTTGCACTGAAAAGTGAATCCAGAATCAACACGTTGCACCTGTTTGCATCACTTTTAGTGACTTTACACTGGCACATAGTCAATCAATCAATCAATCAATCACGGCATTTAGTGATGAAAGATTTGGCAATTAGTGTGAATGCCTGGCCTGGCCAGCATTAAGACTCACACTCTCAGGCAGATGGTGGCAAAACATTTGAAATATAATCTTTCTGTGTCATTTTCCTCCCCTTACTTCACCTCACCTCTTCTACATTAACCCTCTCTCTTGACAGCTTTCTATCTCTATATCTCTATGTTCCTGCATCATCTTTCTCTATCTCAGCTCTCTCCAACTCCCCTTTGTATACCACTCCTCTCTCTCAATATGTCTCACTCAACTTCATCTCTCTCTGCCTCTTTCTAGCTCTCTATCTCTGTCTCTCTGATAACCTTGCCCCTCTCTCTATCACTATTTCTATCACTCTTGATATCCCCTCTTTACCCAAACACCCTCCCTACCTCATCCCTCTCTTTGTATCTCTTTTTCCATTTCACCTTCCTGTCTTCCACAGGTCCAGTAGCAATCTGAAGAGGGTGTCCAGGGGTGCCACATTTGTGCCTATTATTAGCTTTTGAGTGTGTGTGACTTCTGGCCACACTCTAACCCATAGGGAAGACGTTCTCATGGGTATGCCTACCTATTTTTGCAGTTGTTTCTGTGTGCACTATTTCATATATACCCAGAGGGCCCCTCTCTACCTAACTCCAACATAAGTTAGGTTCCTTAAATGATGACATATTTAAACAGCTAACCGAATTACCTTGTGATTGGTTTTGTTTCTGGCTTTTATTCTTATGTTCCTCCTTCCGAAAGGTTTAGTACCCAGTCTGATATATGAAGTAGCGTCAGGATGCTCTATTCTGAGTGACAGCACACTTTATAAATGCCTTTTTTTCATTTAATTTCAGAACCTTTCCTCCTTTTTGTAGAGCTCCTATGCCCACCCTTGGGGTGTGACATAGGAATTGATCAAACCCTTTCCTGTGGTCACTCAGAACTGGTTCTATGGGCAGCACCTCCCCACAAGGATTGATGCATGGCTAGCTAGGTAGACAAAAGAGAGGCAGGCCCAGGTGTGAGCTATATCAACCAGTGATAGGGTATGCATTATTTGAAGTTAATAAAGTTGCTGGGCAGAGATCAGGTGGTCATGCTGTCGGAGGAACAAAATGCCTCCCCAGTACCAAGGCCTTTATCTCAGCTCTGGAAGCAAATTCTCACCTAATCAAGGAGCTATTCAGCTCCCAGGTGACAGTTGGAAGCTCAGGCAAACGGGCTTCTAGAGGCTTTAGCCTGGCTAAAGGTAACTTTTTAATAGTACTATTTGCAAGATATTTGTTATGAATCCAACTTTACAGATGAATTGGATTTCTAATAAATATTTTCAAAAGTCCAAGAATGAAATTTTCATCTGGTTCCTAGGCGGGTATAATTTTATTAAATTTGATAATGTATCCCAATGCTTTACAATGGAACAGCTAAACCTGCTACAATGAAAACAGATTTTAGGGCATTGTCACTGTAAAGACATGTTAACCATTAAACGTTTACATGTTCTACTTTTAAATACCATGCCCTCTGCTTTATGGGCATTTAACGAAAGTACACAAAAAAAAGTGATGGATGGAATGCTTGAATCAATCTCAGTCACTAGCAATTACTCAGGGCCATATTCCATTCCATCAATGTTTGGACCCAGCTTTATGCAAATCAGTCATAACCCTGCTCCAATTGTAACAGTCCAGCCCGAACTGCCAAGTCAGTTCCTCCCTGAACTGGAACACAAGCAATCCAGGAATGGTTTTGCCCTAGTTATGGCTCATCAGCCAGGTACAGCTTGGTTCCAGTGACACCGAGTGCACAGGACCCATGTCTGGGCATACTAGTCCCAACACATTAAAGTACATAAAAAAGTGTTGGACGGAATGCTTCAATCAATATCAGCCACTGGTAATTCCTCGGGCCACATCCAAATTCATTATTATTTTGTAAACCATGTCACCTCAGTTTTGACCCAGCTATATGCAATTCAGGTTTGACCCTTCTCTAATCATAACAGTCCAGTCTAAACTGCCAATCCAGGTCCTCCGTAAACTGTAACGCAAGCAACCCAGGTCCAGTTTCACCCTTGTTATGGGTTTATCGGCCGGGTACATAACTAGGGTGAAATCCGTCCTCTGTTGCTTGTTGACTGATTTACATATAGCTGGGTCCAAACTGAGGTGGCATGGTGTGCAAAGTAACAATGGATTGGGATGCGGCCCAAGTAATTATCAGTGACTGAGATTAATGCAAGCATTCCATCCATCACTGCTTTGTATACTTGAGGCCTTTTTAAGGCCTTTTTAAGGGTTACTTATTAATATTTAAAAGGAAGGTTTAGGCCAGTCAAAAGGAGTTATTCGGACAAGTCAAAATTGCAGTTTCATTGTCAATTCAGTGGTGGCACAATTTGTGCTACAGTCCCCTAGTGACAGTTAGCTTACAGACACTGGGTATAGTTTGTACCATATACCATGGACTTATAGGCAAGTTAAATATGCCAATTAGGTGTATGCTAACTGGACATTTTTTAGGGGTCAGAGCATATTCACTGGGCACTGGACAGCAGTGCCCCAATGTGCAGAGTCAAAAAACTAGCAACAATATCTAGTAAACAAATTGGAGGTGACCACACAAAAAAGGGCATTTTCCTAGAGTCTTAAATCATGCTTTGGTCCGGGACAAGCACCAGCAGTTGATAGAGGTTGCTGGTTAACACTTTTAGGCACTATTTTTAAATGTAAACTTTCAAAATGTATTTCTCTGGTTCCCCATTGGCTTTTTTTTTGTTTTGATGTCATTTTGATCATTATATTAGTCTCTTTTTGTATAAATTAGAGTGGGAGTTTTATTCTGTTGTGTTTTTCACTTTTGAATTGTTTTGGTACTTCAATGTGCTTTTCACATTTCTTCAGTTACACCTGTCTGCTCTGTGCCATAGCTACTATAGGATGAGCTTTGGTGTAAATTCTTTACTGGACCTAACAGGAATAATGACATTATAACTTGTGATGGACTAACATCCACCCCAACTATTAATCCACATTCTCACAATAGGCAATTGTAAGCAAGCCCTGAGGAGAAAATAGGATTGAACATTTTACTTAAACTATTTAACATGCCACTAAAGTGATCCAAAAAGAATTGTGTGAACTAATGTGCCCATGGTGTGAAATGAGGATGCATATACATTTCTTGACATACTTTATCCCACATTGCTTGATATGTATTGTCACCAGAAGATATTCAAGGCACATACAGTGTCTCCCATGCCATCTCAATGACAAGCATCATTTCACTTAATGAAAAATGCTGTTACATAATAGATTATAAAAAAAATCTTAATAGACTTTATGACATTCAAAGGAAAACATTTATCACCATAGTGACAGTGAATTTTCACAATTAAGACTTACATATCAGTAATGAGGAAGGATGACAAGCTTAGCTTTTGTAATCATATTCAGCAAATGTTTTAGGACATTTCAAATTGACATTGAATATGACAATAGGAGTTTGATTTAGAGAACAGCCACAACATGGAATCTTTAAAAAAAAATGGTAGATTTTCTGTCCACCAAATCATCAATATAACTTCCTTCTTAAGAGTTCCATAGATTACTTTTTTGAAATCACTACCAACAAAGGCTTCTCAAGCTCTGCAATTAGCTTCATCAAGATTTTAAGTCAGTGCCACCAAAGAAGGTGGCAAATTCTCCTTCCACACATTAGGATATAAACACCCAGATAATGGATGATGGATGGAATGAAGGAATGGAGGAATTCCTAGATGGTGCAAATGCCACCAGCAGAGGCCCCTATGGTTTCACCATTTGCACCGATAATTTTGAAGTAAATACTGCCACATATAGTGGCAGGTAAGCCACCCCATTTCGATTAGCTGAGTGTTTATATCTACGTTAGCTCCCCGATAGACTTCTATAGAAATGTTTAGAAACATCTCCAAAAGGTAAATGTGTTGCAACTAACATGATGGGAAGAAGCAATTAGCATGTTAGGTTGAGCTGATATGTGGGCACTGAATATGTGCACCTGCTTTTATATATATTTCCTGTGGTCACCTTGGTGGTGAAAATTATGCCAACAGTGATGGGAATAATGGCTTTTCTGCTAGAGGTTTTCTACCTAAATTGACTCATTCCAATCTATATAGTTCTGTTTGGTAAAGAAACCTCCATTTTTGTGGCAGAGCTGAACCCCTTAAATATGACAAATGTAGTACAGTTTTATTAGATGTGTTAAAAATTCCACCACACCGGGGAAAGTCCAATATTTAAACAGGAACAGGATGTAGTCATCGACATATCTTTTTACAGTGTAGTATACAAAATTGGTGGGTTAATTCGAGAGAAAACATGTGTTATAACAGAGTACCCACAACTTACTGTCTTTAGGAAAATGTACATGGATGGTATTAATAATACACACATATCAATGCATCCTGTGTCCATGAACCACTTCTGTCCCTAGATCAGACACTTGGTGGATAGACCCTTAGAAACAACTATTATGTTTTGCTTGTTAGACCCTCACCTACTCAGTGGCATGCTTAATCATCGGGTATCATCCTTGTCCCTATAAACCAGTGTGGGATCAACCATATTCCAGGGAGCACTTTTGATATTGTGGGTCAAGGATTGAAATATAAAAATACATTAAGATCACCCCAGTTTCCCTTTAATATGTCTTAGGTATGATTAAAACAGTGATCTGTGGATGTATCCAGGGAATTAGTACCCTTACACCTCTTCATTTATTGTACAGTCCTGTCCCTAACAGTTGGGGAATGACACAAGGACAATGCAAAAAATGTAAAAGCACGTGAGAGTGCCTAGAGGCGGCAAATATTAAACATTTAGGAGTTCTGGGTATTGTTAAAATTAATTTTTATAGCATTGTCATGACACTTAATGATACAAATAAAGTCTTATATTTGATACAACATATACGAGTAATACACACAAGTAAATTTGTCATGCTGCGTAGTGCCTTTTTAGGACTACTACCATAGACAGTACAAGATATACACAAACATGCTTGTGACACACTTGATGAACTGCACTCAAATTGGTGCAAGTGAAGAACCACCCAGTGATATATGGAATAATGTCGCACTCTAATGATATGTGGATATTTGCCTTATTCAGAAGGTGGGGTATACATGTCCCTGTAGTCACACTCTGAGTAAATTAGGAAAGATTACATCATATATAACAGTCATTAAGTGTTCCTATTATTATGATTAATATTATTATTTATGATTGGTGATGATGTTGGTAATAATAATAATAATAATAATGATGATGATATGGTTGATGTTATTATTATTATTGTTGTTATGCTTGTTGTTATGACAAGATTTGCTGATAATGACTGCATGAAATTGTCCTTCATTTATAGAATGAACAAAATAGTTCTTTTAGAATTGGAGTTGGTCATTCCAAATACCAAATTATTTCTTAAAATATAGCACAGACACATCTGCTAACACAAATCTGAAAAGTTCATATATAGAAAAATTCAGAGGGTGTAAAGGAATTATTCCAATGACTCAGTCTTTTCAAAACAAACTCATTAAAAAAAATAGATTTGTACTGTGAGGTTGAAAAAACGAACTCATGTTGCTTACTCCATTCTCCAAGGAAAGTAAAATAATTACACCAAATATTTAAACGAGCTTTTGAACAAATATAGGGTTTAACATTCCCTAAAAGAATGCTTAGTGATTAAATCACTGAAAACTTCATATTACAACATAAGAATATTTTAAGTTCAACATTACACATTCAGTAATATTTTCTGACTCCAAATCTGCCTAAAGAATTCTACAAGTTCTGGTAATTTCATCCTTTGAACTTTACTCATGAATAGAACTAAAACATCTCAGTTTAGTGGCTCTAAAGTCATGCTTTTGTTGACTGTAAAGCATACTGGAGATCACATTGCTGGTCCGCAAAAATACTCAGATTACTGACTGGTAATTTAAATTATTTCCGAGCACTAGTCTTTCTCATCAGTCCATACGGTTATGATCTCGGATGTGAACAGCTTGAAGATTTTCACCCATACTAGTTTACTTTAATTTAACTCTAACCAATGTTGCCAAACCAACCGCTTCCTGATCTGTGACCCATAAAAGCAAGGGCTAACATTTGTCAATTCCGGATATCCAAGCAAAGAAAAAATATTATCAATTGCAATGTTCTCTAACCTATAATATCTGAGAAAATATATGCTCACTTTAGGCTACAGGAGGGAGGAAGAAATGCTTCTGGTGAACCACACTGGCATAACGAAACTTGAGGGTTCACCCTGCAGGGCTCATGGAGGGGCCCCCTCTGGACACAATCATGAGCTCTCTGGACAGAGTAATGTGCTGTGGCAGCGGGAGCCTGTTTTACGCCACTGGTGAACCAGCCCTGAATTATGGATGGAAGAAACAAACCTACCTGTTGATAAGCTATAGAAACAGTCATTTGTATTCATCTACTTCAGATGGAAAGGCAAGAGTGGTGTCGCTTATTGGCTAATCCAGAACCGCCAAACATGGAATCTACCAAGCCAAAAGGAGAAGATCAAGTTTGAGCCACAGAACCTCCTGATGTATTAAAAGAGTGGACAAACAACAATAGAACTAGCTCTTGTGAGAGATGAAAAGATGAAGCCACCTTGGGTAAAAAAGAATGGTCATGTTTTAAGACTACCTAATCTGCAAAGAAAATTCTAAGGAAAGGATCAAGGCAAAGCTCCCCCAGTTTTCAACATGACAAAATGGCAACTACAAAGCAAACCTTTAAGGTAAGATATTTCAAAGGGACTGACCACAGAAGTTCAAAAAGATCCTCTTGCAGAAAAAATAAGCAATAAAGGTAGATACCAGGAAGGAACTAGTGTGTGCAATATCAGCAGTCTCAAAGAGAAGGAGCTAGTACATAAATGTAGAAATACTAGAACGCATAACAACTCTGATGCCCACCAGCTAAGGACCAACCAGCGACATCAGCTACATTTAGTAGAAACAGCGAGCCTCAAAAGAAACTCGTCTCTCAAAAACTCCAGAATGTTATCTCCCTACAAGAGGAAGCTCAAAAACCTTTAGGCAAACATCACAAATCATACACTTGAAGAGTACTATGTCTCCTAGAATTTTGTATAGATTGTGCAATATCAGAAGATTAATCCAAAGATTCCTGCCTCCCAATTTCAATACACCCAGATATAGAGGTTGGAGGGGTGTCTACGACATCTGAAGGGACTTTAGGGAAACTGAGAAGAGTGGAAAAATGTAAAGATTATGAACTACTAGTTGCTGAGTTAGAGTGAACCAAGAAACACACAAGGTGATGTGAGGAATGATTGCAATTTTCTGACCACTGGAAATCACTTGGGGTTGCATCTTTTTCCCACAGTGCCAGCTCATATGCAAATCACTCTTAACACTACTCTAATAGGAACAGTCCATCCAAAACTGCAAGGCCAAGTCCTGCCTGAACTGGCACACAAGCAACCCAAAACCAGTTCCCCCCTGATTGGGGATTCAAAAAGTTCAGCAAAATGATCTAATTCAAGCGCTAGTAGTGAACAGTCTGGTCTTTTCTGGTTCTCTTGAAGCAGATGCCGCGTGTCCGGACATCTGGATTCAAGGGACTATTAATGAGTTAGCCCCCATCTCGGCATGTCATTCTCTTAGGACTAAACCAATGGCCCCCTGGTTTACTGAGGGCCTCAGAGTGAGCAAAAAACAATGTAAACATCACGAAAGGAAAGGGAAGTGCAACTACAGCTTAGAGAATAAAATGGCCTGTAATCTAGCATTGAAGGACTATCATGCAAAGGTGCAGCTAGCCAAAAAGTAATCTTTGGAAAGAATATCGATGAAGCGGGTAACAAATCTAAGGAGATCTTTAAAATTGTGAAATCCTTTCTTAGTCCTGAAGTCATTTCTAGAGACTGCCAACCTTCGGCAGATTGATGCGAGGTGTTGGAACTATTCTTTCATGACAAAATCACCACCCTTCAGGCAGATCTTAAAGACATGCAATCTGATCTATTCCTTTCTGAGTTAATAGATGTTTGTATTCCTACCAAGGGAAGTCCCACTTTGGCTAATTTCTGCCCTCTATCTCTTGAAGATTCCTTGGCAGCCATTAAGAGCCTAAAGTCGGGTTCTCCTTCTGACCCATGCCCTGCAGCAATGCTGGTTAAGGTAGCCCAGGTTAACCGCTTCGCCGCGATCGGAATTCCGCCCAGGTGCTGGACATTCCGATCGCGGGTGTGGTCGTGACGAGCTCAGCTCGTCATGCGCACAGGCCGACCGCGCAGCATGACGAGCTGAGCTCGTCATGAGCATCGAAGGGGTTAAAAACCTGACTGTAAATAGAGATTTAAACACCTCTTCATTATCAGGCAAGGTTCCAGCACACTGGAAAAGGGCAAAAGTGTTACCTTTACTTAAAAAATATACAGCTGACCCAAAATTGCCGGCCAGCTATAGACCTATCTCCCTTCTCCATGCTTTTTCTAAAATATTGCAAAAATCTGTTAATGGACAACTGTCGCAAGTCCTGGAGGAGAACAAGCTTTTACATCCCAGCCAGTCAGCTTTCAGGCCCCACTTCAGCACAGCAACAGAGCTTTTGGAAGTAGTGTAGTATGTTAGCGGCACCTTGGACATTGGAGGCAAGGCCATCCGGATTATGCTGGACTTATCAGCGGCCTTTGATACTGTTCCACATCAAAGGCTGCATGAGTGCCTTCAGGCAATAAGGATTAAGAACACAGCCCTGAACTGGCTCACCTCTTTTTTCGACGACAGAAGCCAAGAGGTTTGGCTGCCCCTTTTTGTTGTCCAAAGAGCATACACTGGCGGTTGGCGTTCCTTAAGTTTCGGCATTACGCCCTACCCTGTTTAATGTATATCTTATACCACTCGCGGTATTGGCAGAGTCTCTGGGTTCTAAAATAATCCTTAAGCAGATGACACCCAGCTTCTCTTTTTCTGTGGAAAAGTAGAGGAGCTACCTGGGGAGGCTATTCAAAACTGCCTCTCTAAGGTGTTCTATTGGTTGGCATTTAACCAACTAAAATGCAACCCGTATAAGATTGAGATTATGATCTGCAGCGCACCCTCACCTAACCTTTGGAGATCTTGCTGGTCGAAGGACGCCCCTCTCCCGGGCCCCCAACAGAGCTCTATAAGGAATTTAGGCATTACATTTGGTAGTGCCCTTTCCTTTCAACCACAGTTTCAGGCTCTGATAGGCTCCTGCTTTGGGACTCTTCAGATGCTGAAAAAATGCTTGCCCCTTCTGTTAGAGTCTTCTAGGAAAATGGTAATCTAGAGCATAAAGCCCTGCATGGCTCAGGGGCCACCTATCTCAGGGAGAGGATCCATGACCACATCTCTATCTGCACCCTGCGTTCCTCTTCTGAACACTTGGCTAATGTCCCACGCATCTGCCAACTTAGAATGCAAGACTGATCGTTATCCTATTTAGGACCGGTTAACTGGAACAAGTACCCTAGGGAGCCGCGCTTAACACAGGACCTCCCAGTCTTCAAGAAAAAATTAAAGACTTGGCTTTTCCAACAACCTCATAGGTTTTATCTGTAGGTGCTGTTATGTTTTTTAGCGCAGGGACACTCATAGGAGTAGCTGTGCACTGTATAAGTATATATATAGATGTTATCAGTCAAGTATAGTTTGGTTCTAGTGGAACACTGTGCATGAAGCCCATATCTGGACATAACCTTTCCAACTAAAGTGGAACATTAAACAGACCAAAGTTGGGGAGACAAATGCTTACTGTGATAAAGTCATACTTTTTGCCCTGATCACCCCCATTTATTGATTGATACTAGTGGTAACTGACTCTTTTTATGCCAACACTTGGACAGTGGACCAATTGTCTACAGAAGGCACCACCCACTGGAAGTCACCAGACTTATATGTACCGTAACCAGAATCTATGTGCTAACTTTAACAGTGCCCTCTGTCCAAGAGCACCACCCTTGACACCAAGGTAAATAAAACTTTTATGAAATCAAAGTTGCACCAAATGTCCAAAATATGATCCGTTTAGATCATTTCCAATAATATCCAATCCATTCAGTAAGGCATAATCACGTTTCTTTATTGGTTTCTTTAAAAGGCCACAGCCAACGCGTTTCGTTCTGAAAACAGAACTTCTTCAGGGCTGTAATTTAAAAAACACATATATGCATATCAACATACCATATTTACAAACAATGATACAAACAATATCTACAACATATAACAAAACACATATAGACAACGGAACCAATTATGTAAAAAAATCCTAAGCTTACTCAAGCATGTTCTACATAATAAAAAACATATAACATAAATGTATATGACCATACCCAAAACATAGTCCCATAGGGATGGGAAGTATCATCACTGGCAGACATATGATTCTACCTAGTATAATCCAATCACATGATATTCACATGTTAACGACAAAGTTCTTGTCATGAAGCGTCTCCCCACGATGATGTGCAAAAGTACACTACCATTTATATTTCTTAATTAAAACCATATTCAGAAGATGTTCTTTCTAGAAATTTATTAAGGGCCATAAGGTGCCCACATCCACATGACTATCCAAAAATCAATCGAATTGTATAAAGATAAAGAAAGCACTTAGAGAAAACAAAAGTAAAAATGAACATACCAAAAATGTTGTTGTACGTCAAAGTATTAGTTGGTAAATACGTCAGGCGATATTTATTAGATCAAGATGTTCCTTTAGAGATGGTACTCATAACTCTGTATCGTAAGAAGGCAATATAAGAGGACCAGATTACAATGAATAATTCCAAAAGTATTTCAGAAAAAACATAATACTTTATTCTAATAGATATTATAGTACTGAGCATACCTGATTAGGATCTCAAAGTTGCTATATTGATTGGAGATGGCGTATTACGCTCATATATTCACCGCAATAAGTGTGCGTCAAGAATATTTTCTTCAAGATGATAAATAACTTGTTATGACCTGATAATCATTCAAATGGTTCCTGTGACGATATATTTTGGACACAGTACCAACGAACCTATAAAAATCAAAGCCATATTTAACCACGCATACTTCGTGCCAAATATCAAAAATGTTTCTCTCTTATACCTACCCAAACTGATACATCTCTTTGTGACCCAATGTTTACCCTTATATAAGGTAGCGACTCAAGGAATGTATACTTAATTATTTGTTGAGACATAGTCTCTGGAGGGGTAACCTTTTAAAACAAAAGGTCAATGGAAATCACTCAAACATAAACGCGTAACAAATACGGTTACTGTCATCAAATACGATACACGTGAGTGAACGCGATCTATATTTAAACAATACCCCAAGGAGACGGAAAGACGGTAAGGTTCATGAATATCACCCTTCACAATATAGAAAGCGAAAGCCACATGAACTTAAAAAGAGTGTTTCTAAAGGGATAACCCCAATGCTTCCCAAAGTATCACCCTTCACAATTTAGAAAGCGAAAGCCACATGAACTTACAAAGAGTGTTTCTAAAGGGATAACCCCAGCGCTTCCTAGAAATGCTAAAATTAAATAAGCCATTCTCCAACTAAGCAGCGCGCAAACCAGACCACAAAAAACTGCTAGCTACCAACATAGGCAGAGAGTCTAGCCCCTAGTGCATTACCTTATTATGAGGCCATTAGGCTTGAATCATTATCCGACGTTCCAGTTCCCGCCCGTGGTTCGAAACCCAGGAGGCGGGATACGGTGTTCTAAATACCTAATTACGCATCATCATTGTGCGTGTGCGACGTTTAGAGAGTCGCAATATGTTTCGAATACATGGCGGCCATATTGTAATGTATCAATTGGAAAGCGAAAGCCACATGAACTTACAAAGAGTGTTTCTAAAGGGATAACCCCAGCGCTTCCTAGAAATGCTAAAATTAAATAAGCCATTCTCCAACTAAGCAGCGCGCAAACCAGACCACAAAAAACTGCTAGCTACCAACATAGGCAGAGAGTCTAGCCCCTAGTGCATTACCTTATTCTGAGGCCATTAGGCTTGAGTCATTATCCGACATTCCAGTTCCCGCCCGTGGTTCGAAACCCAGGAGGCGGGACACGGTGTTCTAAATACCTAATTACGCATCATCATTGTGCGTGTGCGACGTTTAGAGAGTCGCAATATGTTTCGAATACTTGGCGGCCATATTGTAATGTATCAAATGGTCATGGTTGATGTATATAATAGTAATATGCTACATCCAGAGTCAAGAAGTACGATTATAAATGTAAGAAATAATAATAAGGAAAGAGAGAAAAAAGAGAGAAAGGAGGGTTGGGGAGGGTTTTGTTAAAGGAGATTAAAAAAAAATTTTGAACACATTCCCAATTTAGCATAATACAGAAATGACGGGCATCAACAAACAAATATAGAAAAAATGTAGAAAAAAGAGAGGTTAGTCCAATACCAATTTGTAAGAGAGTAACAGATGGCAGTCATAAAGCCACAAAATGCTGACAATGTGTGCGCATAAATATGAAGGGCCTATCAAATGGCCAAATATAATTGACTCAAAAGGGATCACTCCAAAAATCAAAGGGCCAATTCAGCAGAAACCAGCCAGACTGGTTAATGGCTTAGTACAAAGATGTATTACTTACAAGTTGATATAACGAAAAAATTACAAAATGAATATTAAACAGGGAATATTCGAAACCAAGAATACCACATTCCAACCACTATAGAGAATAAGATGATCTGGGATCACTTTCACAGTGTTAAGGTAAATATTCACCCTGTATTCATATTGGATCAATGTGAATTATTAGCTTCCAGAGAGGGAAACAAAGAAGAAATGTGGCCATAACACATATTAAGGCCCCGATAAAATGGCACCTATTAAAAGGAAATAGCAGATCACTCATATGTTTTTAAAATGCGGCCAGTGTAACAACATCCTCTTATACATACTATGATTTACAAATGTGATGACATTAGTAATGAAACAAAGATAGAGATCACTTAAAAATATATGAAACCAGATGTCAATCATAAGTGATAATGGAACTCATCATCTGTGTTGTGCCCCATTTCTATGCATCTCAGACGGCATATCCACATGGCCTCCCTTTGTCGCAGAGTGAGTTCTCTATTACCTCCCCGAGGGTGTACCGGCACAAAGTCAATTCCGTGAAACCATATTTTACCATTATCTCCATGATGTTCCCTCATGTGGTGCGTCATTGGGTATTTTAAATCATAATTTCTAAACGCACGTACATGCTCCTGTATACGGGATTTAAGTGGTCGTATTGTGCTGCCTATGTAGATCTTGTTGCATTCGCAACCGATTACATACACGACATAATTGGTTTTGCAATTTATAAAATATCTTATTTCATATTCCTTTGATGTATTATAACAAAAACTCCTAATTTTGTTAATCCCATAGGGACACATATTACAATTCAAACCCGTGAAAAAGCCTTTGGGAGCGGTAGGTAGCCATGTTATCGGAGAAGTAGGCCTGGGGTAACTTGGGCATAGTAACTGGCGCAATGTTTTTCCTCTACGGAATGTAACTTTTGACTCTTTTTATGCCATGGGCTGTGCTTACCACACCCAGGCCAGAACTCTGATTGAAAGGTATATGGTAATTAGGTTTTATTACAATTGGTACTGACAGCCTAGCTGTAAGTCCCTATTACATAATAGGGCATGTAAGTTTAGAGGTCCAGTAGACTTAATGCACTTGAGTGTGCACTACAGTCTTCCTTGCTGTCATTTTAAAGGGAACCCTGCTTTTCAGGCTGCCTTTACATAAAAATGATATGCAAATTCGACTTTAGAATTAAAGGTATTCCAAAGTCTGAAACTACATTATTTTTACATATAGGTCACCCCTAAGGACTCCTTAGTTGCCCCAGGGGTAGGGTGTCTTTTAACTATAAGCAGTGACATTATAAAATATTTTTTATATGCTCTGGTGAGGGAAAAACTGGCAATTTTGTTTTCCCTCATTGTAGCACAATGGCTCCATAGAAAGTGTAACTATTGACAGAAAGGAGCTAGAATAAGTATCAAGATGATAGTTAGAATAAATACAATAACTTGCCACTGTCCGATTTATTAAAACTCTTGCAGAAAAGAAATTATAGAACTTTCTTTTCTGTGAGACAAAATCCAGGCTCCAGCAGCCCTATCTTGATTGGTCAGCCTCTGTCAGGCTGTGCCAAACTGTTTTAATGAGGTGTTAATTGGCCTGGCTAGAGACAAAGGATTTCCTGTGAGAGAAGAACTGTAAGCTGCAGAGCAAAAGGCAGGATGGGGTGGACTGGAATAAATATGGGAGAGCTGCACAGCACCTCAGGTCCTTGCCTGAAGCTATAAGGAGAAGAAGGACTGCCCTGCTGGAACTCTGGCCTTCACCGGAAAGGATTGCACTCTGAATGACTGCACCTGCTGCACACCTGTAACTACAGCCCTAAGGATTTTGCCTGGCTTCAAGAAGTGAAGGAGTGGGCTCCCTGAAAGCAACAGGTTAAAAGCTCTTCTCTGTCACCATCTTCACCAACTGGAAAGTGTCCAGGAGACTTTTAAGAGGCTGGCCAGATGCATGCTGGGAAATGCACTCCCTGCCTGAAACTAAAAGGAGAAGAAGGACTTCCCTGCTGGAACTCTCGCCTTCACCCCAAAGGATTGCACTCTGAATGACTGCACCTGCTGCACACCTGTAACTACAGCCCTAAGGACTTTGCCTGGCTTCAAGAAGTGAAGGAGTGGGCTCCCTGAAAGCAACAGGTTAAAAGCTCTTCTCTGTCACCATCTTCACCAACTGGAAAGTGTCCAGGAGACTTTTAAGAGGCTGGCCAGATGCATTCTGGGAAATGCACTCCCTGCCTGAAACTAAAAGGAGAAGAAGGACTTCCTGCTGGAACTCTCGCCTTCACCCCAAAGGATTGCACTCTGAATGACTGCACCTGCTGCACACCTGTAACTACAGCCCTAAGGACTTTGCCTGGCTTCAAGAAGTGAAGGAGTGGACTACCTGAAAGCAACAGGTTAAAAGGGCTTTTCTGTCACCATCTTCACCAAGAAGATCCCAACTGGAAAGTGTCCAGGAGACTTTTAAGAGGCTGGCCAGGTGCATTCTGGGAAACACACTCCCTGCCTGAAACTAAAAGGAGAAGAAGGACTTCCCTGCTGGAACCCTGGCCTGGACCCCAAAGGATTGAACTTTGAATGACTGCACCTGCTGCACACCTGGAACACAGATCTAAGGAATGTGCCTGACTTAAAGAGTAAGGGACAAAGGCAAGGGGGCTCCTTGGTTTAACGAGGTCCTTAGAAACAAGAAACAGGCCCTACGCCAATGCGAGAGAGCCTGGCGTAGAGCTTATGACCCAGGTGCTAGGCTTGAATACAAAGCTATGCTTGCAGTCTATAAGGATGCGATTGTAGCAAGGAAAGCAGAATTTTACGAAGCAAGGATCTCAAACGCTGATAATTCACAAAAAGAAATCTTTCAGATCTTAAAAGAGTTGAGACAAACCCAGGAACAGAGACCCTCCTACTGCCCTGAAGACTGTAATGAATTTCAGTCCTTCTTTTTGAGGAAAGTGAAGGACCTATTGACAGAGATCCACTCCACTCCTATCGTCCATTGCCCCTTAGCACCAGTACCTTTGCCCCCTGTATATAATGTTCCACTCACTGTCTTCCCCAAGCTTACTTTGGATGCCTTGTCTCCTCTAATGAGTCGGATTAAGTCAGGGTCTCCTGCGGACCCTTGTCCACCGAGGATCTTCAAGTTGGCATCACCAGGGATCGAAAGTGAGGTCCTAATGCTGTTAAATCAATCTCTTGAATATGGCTACGTCCCTATTGATTTCAAGGAAGCTCGAGTGATTCCTCTTTTGAAAAAACCAGGAGCAGACGCAAAGAATTAAAAAATTTTAGGCCAATTTCCCAACTCCCATTTCTGGCGAAAGTGCTGGAACAGCACGTGCTGAAGTCCATATCACACCATGTTGAAGTCAACCATCTCCTACAAACTAATCAGGCTGGCTTCAGGGCCCATCACAGCACGGAAATGGTTATGCTGGCCGTGCTGGATGAAATTAGGCTCAGGGCCGATAAGAAAAACCATGTGCCCTGGTGCTGCTTGATCTATCCGCGGCATTTGACACAGTCAATCACGACCGACTTTTGTCACGGATTTCGGAGTTAGGCATCCAGGACATGGCCCTTAAATGGCTTACGTCCTTCCTCTCTGACCGTTCACAGAGAGTACAACTGGCTGACTACGTGTCTGACTCCGGCAATCTCTTGTGTGGGGTGCCACAGGGTTCAGCGCTGTCTCCTCTTTTATTCAACGTCTACCTCCAACCTCTGATAGCCGCACTGAATCTCATGGAGTGCCAGATCTACAACTATGCGGATGACACTCAAATTATCATCCAGATAGAAAACGCCCGGTTGCCCACTCTCGAATGCAAAACATTCTGAAATATACAGTTAACTGGATGACGGCCAATTCCCTCAAAATTAACCCTGACAAGACTGAGGTACTGGCCATCACCACAGACTCCAGTCCTTGGAGTGACCTTTTCTGGCCACATGAGTTGGGCGCAAATCCTGAGCCAGCCTCGGCCGTAAAAGCCTCGGCATTAAAATTGATGCCAAGCTGTCCATGACGCAACAGGTATCTGCCGTAGCAGGTACATGTGTTGGCTTGCTTAGACAGTTACGGAAGCTGGCCCCCTTCTCACCTTTGCAACTCTTAGAACGGCAGTTTCAGCCTTGATAGTGTCGCGTTTGGATTACGGGAACTCCCTGTATATTGGCCTCCCAGGAAAGTTGCTTGCTAGATTACAGGTCATTATGAATGACGCAGCCAGATTGATTTTCAAACTGCCTAGGAGGGCCCATGCCACCCCCCTCCTACGCCAGCTTCACTGGCTTCCGATCAGGCAAAGAATTAGATTTAAGGGGCTTTGCATTGCGCACAAAGCCATTTATGGCCAAGCCCCAACCTACATTAAGGATCGCCTGGCTACCTATACCCCTGGTAGGCCACTACGATCCTCCGAGGCCGGCCTGCTGGCCTGCCCTCGTTTTAGTATGATCTCAAAAGGTGGCAGAGCCTTTTCAACTTTAATTCCTGTACTATGGAATCAGCTACCGGAGAATCTGCGGAAGGAACAAGCCCTTCTTCCCTTTAGAAAGAAGTTAAAAACGCTCCTCTTTGTGGAAGCTTGGGGCACAACCTAATCATTTACATCTCCTTCACGTGCTAGGGCAGGGCTCTCTCTCATAGCGCTTAGAGACCGGTCGGTGATAACGCGCTTTATAAATGACAATAACATTAACATTAACATATGGGAGAGCTGCACAGCACCTCAGGTCCTTGCCTGAAGCTATAAGGAGAAGAAGGACTGCCCTGCTGGAACTCTGGCCTTCACCGGAAAGGTTTGCACTCTGAATGACTGCACCTGCTGCACACCTGTAACTACAGCCCTAAGGATTTTGCCTGGCTTCAAGAAGTGAAGGAGTGGGCTCCCTGAAAGCAACAGGTTAAAAGCTCTTCTCTGTCACCATCTTCACCAACTGGAAAGTGTCCAGGAGACTTTTAAGAGGCTGGCCAGATGCATTCTGGGAAATGCACTCCCTGCCTGAAACTAAAAGGAGAAGAAGGACTTCCCTGCTGGAACTCTCGCCTTCACCCCAAAGGATTGCACTCTGAATGACTGCACCTGCTGCACACCTGTAACTACAGCCCTAAGGACTTTGCCTGGCTTCAAGAAGTGAAGGAGTGGACTACCTGAAAGCAACAGGTTAAAAGGGCTTTTCTGTCACCATCTTCACCAAGAAGATCCCAACTGGAAAGTGTCCAGGAGACTTTTAAGAGGCTGGCCAGGTGCATTCTGGGAAACACACTCCCTGCCTGAAACTAAAAGGAGAAGAAGGACTTCCCTGCTGGAACCCTGGCCTGGACCCCAAAGGATTGAACTTTGAATGACTGCACCTGCTGCACACCTGGAACACAGATCTAAGGAATGTGCCTGACTTAAAGAAGTGAAGCTAACCAGCTGCATTCTGGGACCATCTCAGAGCTTCTAGACCCTTGGGTTTTTGTTGTGGACACTTTGGAATCCCAAAGGACCTTCTGGAAAAAGAACCTGAAGTGTGCAGAATTTTTGTCAGAAAGCTCCATAAGGTGACCTATCCACAAGAGTCAATCCGCCGATGTCAAGCCGCGACCCGGCTTGGATTTCAGGTTCGTCCTGCTTAAAGCTCTGGAGCTCAAGACTTCCAGGATTTTACCGAGCCCTCACGCCGATCTGAGCCAACATCGTCGACTTACAACCCGGCCTGATGAAGGGTCTCACTTGATGTCGAGATAAAAAGCTCCAGAAAAACAACTAAGTGCAGAGGTAAAAAAAATGACCAAGGGCTCCTGCTTAGTGAATTCAATCCAGGCTCCATCCTGATTGGCCTCAAACTTTGACTTTTGCCCAGTAAGGCATGACCATATGTCCCAAGTTGACGCTTTTGGTTTTTATCACTAGTAAGTGTTTATTATTTACAAATTCATATCTCCAGTTCCCTACATTGGATTTTTGTAATTTTGGTGTCATTTTAAAGATAAATATATTTCCTATTGTTATAAATTGGCATTGGTTTTTTATTGTGTGCTGTGTGTTACTTATTTAATCTATTTTCAAATGTTTTATGCACCTGTCTCCTAAGTTAAGCCTGCCCCCTCATTGCCAACTACCAAGGATTGAGCAAGGGAATAATTTACTAAACCTTTTTTTGCGGTTGTGGCCTTATTACTAGTGGCAGGTCCCTACTTATCCCTACTAATAAACCACTATCCAACACTTGCAATTTCTCTAACCACAGGCAATCACTCAGGGTAGCATTCCAACCCATTATTCGTTTGCCCACCATGCCACCTTAGATTAGATCCAGACATATGCAAATCAGTCTTAGTCCTGCTCCATTAGGAACAGTCCAGCTCAAACTGCCAAGCCAGGTCCTCACTGAACTGGAACACAATCAACCCAGGACTAGTTTCCCCTGGATTGGGGCACATCAGTTGGGTTGCCAGACTTGGGTCCCTTGCTTATCATGGCTCTGGAACCAAGTTGAACCCGGCTGAGGAGCCCCAGGAAGAGAAGCAGCTGCTCATTATCCTAGATAGACTTCTAGGTGTGCCACAAACTTCCTCCAGGAGCAGAAAGGTTCTGCTATGTGAAGTGCACTTGTCAAGAGTTTAACCTAAAAATGTAAAAATTCACATCTTCAGTTCCTCCAATTGGATTTTAATCAATTTGGTATCATTTTCACTGATTTTTAACTGGTTGGTTGATTTTATTATTGCTTATTACTGATGCTTAACACATTTTCCTAAGTAGAGCCTGTCTGCTCTTTGCCACATCGACTAGGGGTTGAGCACAGATTTAAAGTTATGAAATGATTTGTTTAACCTGACAAGTCTGTGGCCATATTACTTGTGGTAGACTCAACTCCACCCTGCTGGTAACCAATTTGTTCACATTGGTGTTCAGTGGTGTGAGCCAGAACATGGGTTTAACAGTTGCCATTCAGTTGTAAAAGTAAGAATGAAAAATCCCTCTCCACAACTGAAAGCAAACATTCTTTTTGATTTTTAGTTGGTATAAGTTCTTAATTGGGTTGTTTTTGGATTCTTGATTGACATTTTGTTCATCTTCAATTTTTGGGAACAATGAGATGGATCTCTCTACCATGAAGAGTCTTAGCATTGAAGTGCGTAGTGTGATGAAACAGGCTTTTTGCAGGTTGCTCCCACCACTTTTTGCCCCCATTTGGACTACTAGATGCTGTATTTTTAAATCTGAGAGTGCACCGAGGCCTGCTAGCCTGACCTCAGTGCTAGTGTTCTATCCCATTACAAAACGTATGTTGAATTGGCTACCCCTAACTGGCATAAGCTGACTTACTTATAAGTCCCTGGTATATGGTACCAAGGGTAACCAGGGTGTTTAAGAAAGTGAGTCTCCCCAGGGCTGAAGCACTGATTGTGCCACCCTGTGTGTGACAAAGTACAAAATGGCTCCCAGCCTACCCCTGCAGCCTGAAAGAGAAGTTTTAAAACTGCAATTTCGAAAGTTTTAAAACTTCCCTTTCAGGCTGCAGTAGTAGACTGGTTGCCATTTTGAGCAGATCACATACTTTTAATATATACCCTAGCAGCAAAACTTCCAATTTGTCGCTTTTGCTGTGAAGAAGTTAGTAGCCCCATTTGCTGACCTCTCAGTCTGGCTAACCTCTGAATGCAACTACTAAAATGGGTACTTAATGGTATCAAATTAATGGTTGGCATTAAACCAGATTTGATGCCCACAACATATTTAATGTCACTTTTAGGGAAAAGGCAACTTTTAGAAAGTTGCCCCGCAGTTTATTTAGTGGCTTCGCACAGTTGCTGGCCACCAGATAGTTTTCTGCTATCCAGGGAGCTGTGTGAATGACTCCCAGGCTGAGGAAAAATAGTAGCCTGCTACAGAGGGAGGTGTCACCTCCCCCTTTCAGGAAGCTACTAAGGGTGCTGGGCCAAAAGGCAAGCTTCAAAGGTGAAGCAGCCTTTGGAGGGAAAATAGCGATCACACTCCAGAATGACTGCCCCTTTGTTCAGGTAGACAGGAACTGAGAGGGGGGACTAGTGCCCAAACCGGTTTTCCTGTGGGTGCATAGCCCACAGGCAGCCACACCTCTAGGGTGGTCTTCTAAGCTCCAACATCCAAGGAAGGGATCAGACATCTTGAGAGTGAGTTGAATTGCACACTTTGGTATTTCTAAATGCAATATATAGCCAGTAGTCATCACAGGGTGGGAAGGATCCTGATAGCCTGTTTGCTAGTGACAGCATCATCCCTCCGGGGCACTTTCTGGGCATAAATATGGCACCCATGGCACCCTGAACCTCAGATAATGACAGAACTGGAGGAAGGACTGAAGAAGGACTGCCTCATTGGCCCCTGGATCTGGCAAGATAGGTCACACCTACTGCTGGACTGCACATGCTGCACCTTGGGCTAGTAAAGAAAGGACTGGGCCTGTTGCCTCTGGCTCATGTAAAGTCACTGCTGAGCCCCAGACCAAAGAAGTGACTCCAAGAGTCAGTTGGCTGACCCCCCTAGAACCAGCGCCAAGGCCATTAAAGTTTAAGTAGCTTGTTCTGGCAAGTCAATAGCCACATTTTTGAATCACTGCTGACCACCGCTGGGCAACCCAGAGAGTGTTCCTCAACGGCCAAAAGTTGCTCCTGAGTCTGTTGGACCTATGAGTGTCATCTGAGTCCAGATTGGTCTCCAAAGGTGGACACCAGCCTTCGCCAAATGAGTCAGCAGGACCCGCTCTGTACGAAGATGGGTAGCCCAGCCACAGCCAAAGTTACCCCACCTTACCCGTGAACTGAGAAATAACAGCAAGGAAACCCCGTCGACCGCACAGCACCCAGAGCATCTTTCAGCATACTCAGCACCCTGCATCCGCTGCTTCAGGACTACTGCATTGAAGTTTGGCAGTCTTAATGTATTTCCATCTGGACCTGAGACTGTTTTGGTGACCAGGTAACTGTGCAAATACTCCTTATTGGCCCCCTGACCTTCTCCATGTTGGATTTGGTCACTACTCTCAGGCGGAGTAGCTGAGCACAACTCTTTCAAACTTTTCAAAAGTTGCTGAGCTTTACAGTTACCAATGTTTATTTGCGCTTTGGACTAAAAAAGTTGAGATTTACATTTTACTTAAAAAGCTATATCTCTGGGACCATCCGGTGAACTTTGCTCATCTTGGTGTCTAAAAATTCCTCAAAATGTAATATATTTTTTATAAATTAGTGATGGGTTTCTTATGTGTTGAGTGTCTTTTCTATTTTGTTGTTTGTTGCTTCTAAATGCTTTTCACTATTTCCTTTGTTTCTGCCTTGCTGCTCAAAGCCACTGGTACACCAGGTTGAGCTAAAGGTTTTACAAACAAGACTGACTGGACCCAAGACATTGTTGCGAGTGTATTACACGGTTAGGTCGCACAACCATATTAAATAATGTACCACAATCCTCTCACAGAGGAACGTCTGCACTTAAAGAGGGCAAATGTTGACCAGGGAGTCCAACAGAGAGGATTTACTTTAAGCTGGTAAGAGGTCGCCCAGCTGGAATCCACATCACAAGAGTCTAGGAAAACTGCAGATCAGGAGAAGGCAGAGGAGACCTGCCTTTAAAAATGCACCTTGTAAGGCTGGAAGTTAGGCACTCAGAGCCTGATCTTCTTTGTTACGTCAGCTGGAGTTTAGTGACAAGCAGTCAGAGAGGAGTATCAGGTTAAAATAGAGAAAAGAAGCTCACCTCAGAGGAAAATAAATTGGAATGTACAGTAGCCCACAGTATATGGTAAGAACAGAGGTGAGGAGTCTACAGTGAAGCAATCCCATTAACTTGACTAAAGGTGTGATGCTTAGCTTTGTGGTGGTGAAGGACACAGATAATATGTTAGCCTCTTAAGAGGAGCATTGATGATGTGAATGATAGATGAACAGCATTAAGTTGCAGTGTACTGGGGGTTGGCTTCTACACAGGGGCTGGGCACACTCCTAACTACATCAAACATTTTAAGAAATCCCAAAACGTTTGAATAAAATGTTATACAAAAGCACTTTGAAGATATATGAGCAAATGTATCAAAGCAATACATATAAGAACTCTTTAAGAATGCATGTGTGCTGATAAATAGCAAACCAGGCAAGGTATTTGGTTTCTAAATGTCCATTTTCTATACTTCTTTTTGTGATGTTTTAGAAAAGCTGGAGCAGTTCTTTTCTTTTCTTTTGTCTGGCAAATTATTGGGCATACTTTCAAACTCTGGGGCATAAAAAGTTCCTTACATGACTCCCCAGGTTACCCACATAATTTAGTACAAACAACCAAAACCTACATAAATGCAAAAGAGAAAAAAAACTGTGTACTTCTTCCTCAGAAGCGGGATCAGCCAAGCCATGACTTTGAATAGTAATCCAGATCCTTATCAAAAACAGCAAAACTTCGGGATGCCCCCTCTCAATCGGACTTGAGCTGGTTGCTGCAATTCCTCAACACAAGCCTGAGACAATGACCTGCACTCCCACCACAGCCACTGTAGGAGAGTAGGATCTGCTTCACAGGGGTACCCCCACTTTTTGCTGATACTTCACTGGTTTTCGACATTAGTCTGGCTGGGGCCCTGCTATTCAGAACCCCAGCCTAGCTGTTTCCTCTTTAAAAGGGTCTCCATGTGCCTTAGGCACATCACTGATTGGGATCTGGAGTGCCCTTGTAAGTCCCTAGTATATGGTATACTATGTACCAAGGGCATAGGCACCTCAGAGGCCTGCCAGGGGCTGCAGCATGTATTATGCCACCCCTGGTAGGCCATCCAAACTGGCACCACAGGTCTGCTACTGCAGCCTGGGTAAGGTGGTGCATGCACCCCTTGCAGTGGTATAGGTTACCTATATCACTAAATGCATACACACATATAAACCTATAAGTCACTCCTAAGGCAGGCCTTATCAATCCTAAAGGCAGAGTGCATGGTTCCTATGTGAGAGGGTGCCCCTGCATGAGCAGGGCCCCTCTGCAGCGTTCGGAGACCATCTCTGATGCTGTTTGTAGTGCAGCCTGACCATATACTCTTAAACGCATTATATCCTCGCGTTAAAATGCTAACTATGGAATGGCTGCACCTAAACATGTCGTGTTTGGTGTCAAACATCTTGGAATACTACCCCCCACCAATCCTGGCGGCGGGGGTAGCATTCCACCCTTCTAGAGGGAAAGGCATGTTAACTCTGACGAGTCCGGTAACTTCTTTCCAGAGCCTGGCATCACAAAATGGATGCTGCTGCCACAGACACGAGTCTGGCCTCCTGCTGCTGGACGAAACTCCGGCAGGGGAGGCCTGGACAATAGGTTTCCTGTCCCAGGGAGGTGTGACCACCTCCCCAGACAGGACAATGTGTATTGGGGCTGGGCGGGAGCACTTTCGGGTGCTTTGAAGTCCTGCACTGGGGGCACATTTGGTGTCCCTGTGCATACCCCAGTTCAAACCGGATCAGGGGCTTGCAGCCCCTGCTTTGGCGCGAACTGGACAAAGGGAAAGGGGTGTAGCCACCCCTCTGCCCTGACCCACCCATAGGTGGGGCCACAGAGTAGTCCATCCCCTATTTTTAGAATAAAGGTAGGAACCCAGTCCCTAGGACTTTAGATTATACCTGGACGAAACTCTGAAACAGAATCCTGGACCTTCGACGCTCTACTCACGATTAGAGGACTGAAGAATCTCCCTTGGGGTCAAGGAGTGACTCCCCTGCTTGGCAGGCACCAAAGAAGCATCTGTCCGGTTCGCATCACTGAAGCTCCCGTCGGACGCCGAAGTCATCGCATCACCAGAGGTGGATTTTCAGACTTCCCCGAGGCTACCCTGAGTCCCCAGCAAAGCTGAGGTCCGTGGCTATCGTGGGTAACGTGAGACCGTGACCCCTGGACACCGAGCACATTTGCAAGTGCACCATCTTCTGGGTCTCCCAAGAAGTCGTGCTTTGGGCTCCGAGTAGCCCTAGCCTCCAGCACCACCTGCACCGAAGATCACTGGCCCCCACTCCACGAGTGTCCTGTAAGCCAGCTCCACGTGTGGCGTCACGAGGCTCCTTCGCGGTCGCTAGCCCGTTGGCTAGTAGCCCTTCCCGAAAGCCAATCTTTTCTTTACTTGGCAGTCTGGTTGCTCCAGGCCTGCCCTCACTTACCCTTGCTGGGTGAGTTCCCCAGACCTTGCTGGTCTGCATCATCGACGATCTACATCTTACTCGAGACTTGCCGTTGCCAAGGCTTGTTGGGTCCAATCTGGTCGCCGACACCTCTGCACTCGACAAACATCGAGCAACAGCCCGAATCCTGCTCCTGGTCGCCGACAACGCCTCCTGGACCTCGTGGCTGAAGAGTCAAGACGACCGTCATCGAATCTGAAGCACTCGGCATCGGTGGGCATCTGTCCATCGCCTCCCTGGTCACTGGCTAATGACCCAGACTCTGTCCCCTCTGCTTTCAGGTTCTTCAGAACTCCGATCCACTCTTGGATCCACCCGGACACTTTTCTCCTGGTCGCCAGCAGCACTTTGCAGCAGATCGCCATAAGAACCGACGACGAAACCCGACCCCGAAAGGCACCTATGCACCCGGCTTCCCTGGGTGAGGTAACACGAGTACTCCGGTGCTCCCGTGGGTAGAGACTCTTCAAAGTCCTAGATCTCAAAGGGTTTTGTCCTAGTCCTCTTCTAAGTGTCCCTTTCCTCTATTTTCCCGATCCCGACTTTCTCCATAGAAGTTAACGGCGTATCGCGGTTGTGTATTTACACTGCACCCGTCTCCCGTGGGTCCCCTGTGTCACTACCTTGGGTGGTTCCTTGTGGTCCAAGCACTTCTAGAGGCTCTAGGCCTAGTGTCTAGTTCAGTCGTGGTTCGCATACCACTTTATTGGTATATGGTTTGGTACGCCCCTAGGGCCCAAACGTGTATTTGTGCTATTACTGTGATTTAAGATCTTATAACCTATGTACTTCGAACTCTAGCCTCATAAAGAGACTAGAGGGGTGTGTTTAGTAATAAATACATATATTTTGAATATATACCTGGTGTGGTGCTCTTTCATTTGGTCACTCAAGAGATTATAGACTGGTAAAACAAGCTGCTTTACATTCCTTCAAGACTTAGCCTGAAGGCTGCTCTCCACAGCTACCACTAGGATAGCTTTCAATAAGGTTGTCTTTAACCTACCTACCATAAGAGTCGATTTGGACTGGTGCAAGGTGCCCACTATAATTAGTGGACAGCATATGCCAGGCCAACTTCTCACATTGGTGTGCAGCGTGTGGGATTCCAGCTTGCTATTGTTTTACCAGATAATCTCAATTGAATTGATCAACTGAAAACCACTAAAGGTACCTAAGGTACATATAATTTAAGCTTAGAATATCAGTAAGTTCTACTGAACTTAGAGTTGTGTGTTAAGGGATAGCACAACCCTTTCTACAACTCAAGAGAGTTTAGTAGGCCACACTAGAGTAGGTAGTGCATACACCACACCACACTAGTAATGTCTTTAAAAGCAGGATCTAGAGATGCCCTGCAGGAAGCCATTGAGCTTCCCCCTCCAAGTATGACACACTCCCATTCTTGGAACTGAGAGCTTTGTGTAACGTGAGGAAATTAAGGACAGGCCAAAGTCCCACCACCCAACACCTCCAGGAGTTGTTGGTGGCTTATGATCTTAGTAAGTCTTCAGAGACTGAAGGGGTAGAAGCAGAGGGTGGGCCAGCAGATGAGGAAGGGGCCAGGGGTACTACTACCCCCAGCCCCCCCTCTGAAACTGACCAGGAGGGTGACAATGACCCTGACCTGGAAAACCCAATCCCTTCTGGGGAAGATGAAGATGAGGATCTTGAGAACCACACCTTTGTCCCCCCAGGAAGGATTATGAGTGTGCTCAGAAAGTCTAGGTCTCCTTCTCAGGAGTCTAACCACTCTGGCACCTCAATAGGGAGCTCTGTTTCTTCTCACAGGAGGAAATCCTCTCATGAGAGAAGAAAGAGACTGGTCCAGTATGAGGAAACTCAACTGGAGATCAGGAAGAAGCAATTGGCTTTAGATAGAGAATCCCTAGATCTCCTTAAAGAGAGAAGAAAGTTGGGACTAGAGTCCCATGGTGGCAGCCATGTCCCTAGAGATAGGGAAAGGTCCTATGACCATAGGAACCTGAGCAAGATTGTCCCTCCCTACCAGAGTGGGGATGACATCCACAAATGGATAACTGCTTTAGAGAGGGCCTGTAAAGTACAGAAGGTCCCTCAGGAGCAGTGGGCAGCAATCTTGTGGCTCTCCTTTGCTGACAAAGGTAGAGACAAGCTCCTCACTGTTAGAGAGGAGGATGCTGATAATTACAAGGTCTTGAAGAGTGCTCTTATTGATGGGTTTGGCCTAACCACTGAACAGTACAGGTTGAAGTTCAGAGACACCCAAAAAGCACAGACTCAAGACTGGGTAGACTATGTGGATTGTTCTGCCAAGGCTCTGGAAGGCTGGTTGATGGGCAGTAAGGTGTGTGACTTCTCAGGATTGTATAATCTGATTATGAGGGAGCAGATTCTTAATAACTGTCAAAACCAGCTGTTGCATCAGTACCTGGTTGACTCTGATCTGACCTCTCCCCAAGAATTGGGAAAGAAGGCAGACAAATGGGTCAGAACCAGGGTGAAGCAGAAGGTACAGAACCAAGGTGGGGAAACCAAGAAGCAAGATGCTAAGAACTCTGACAAGGGTGGGGAGAAGGGTAAAGATCAAAAGTCTTCATCAGGCCCCCAAAAATCTTCTTCTGGTGGGGATTCCCAGTCTACCAAGGGTAAAGGCCAAAGAAAACCATGGTGCAAGGTCTGTAAGCAAAAGACCCACTGGACCAGTGATTGCACCAAGTCCAAAGACTCCAGTCCAGCACCCACCAATGCCCCTAAGGCACCTGTTCCCCCTAGTACAGTTGGTGGAGGTGCTCCAGCAAAGGGTTTAGTAGGGTTCACCCTGGGAACTGAGTTGGGCTCTGACTTAGTCAGGGAACTGACTCAGGCTGTGTTAGTCTGTGATGGAGGCATGGATGTGACCTCCACTGTGAGTCCCAGTAATCTGGGCAAGTACAGACAACAGCCTTTAATCAATGGACGAGAGGCTTTGGCATTTAGGGACACAGGGGCAAGTGTCACAATGGTGACACAAGACCTTGTGCTACCTGGGCAAGTTATACTTGGTGAAATGTACCAAGTGACCAATGCTAGCAATGTCAGAACAGACCATACTCTGGCAGTTGTTAACTTCTCCTGGGGAGGGGTAACTGGCCTTAAGAAGGTTGTGGTAAGTGCAAACCTACCAGTCGAATGCTTGCTTGGCAATGACTTAGAGACTTCTGCTTGGGCAGAAGTGGAGCTCAGGACCCATGCAGAAATGCTGGGGATCCCTGCAGATGTGTTTGCTGTGACCAGGTCACAAGCTAAACTGTCTAAAACTGAACAAGCCTTGGATTCTGGAAGAATGGACCAAGTGCCTTCCAAGAGGAGGAGTAGTAGGGTTAAGGCAGTGCCTTCCCCTTGGCTCAGGAGGAAGATCAGTCCCTTGAGGGGGATGATCTCAGCCCTGAAGAAGGAACTGTCCCAGAGGAACTTGAACCTGAACAGGTTGAGTTCTTGGGGACAGGGGGACCTTCTAGGGCAGATCTGAGCCAGGAGCAGCAGAGCTGCCCCTCCCTTGAACCCCTCAGACAGCAAGCTGCTGCTGAGGCTGCTGGGAAAGCTAGTGGTCCCCATACAGTGTATTGGGATGATGGACTCCTGTACTCAGAGAGTAGAGACCCCAAGCCTGGTGCTACCAGGAGGTTGGTAATACCTTTGAAGTTCAGGGGCTTCCTATTGACCCTAGCCCATGATATTCCCTTAGCAGGACACCTGGGCCAGAACAAGACTTGGGACAGAATTGTCCCTCACTTTCACTGGCCCCACATGTCTGAAGACAGTAAGGAGTTTTGTCGCTCCTGTGTAACCTGCCAAGCCAGTGGCAAAGCAGGTGGCACTACAAAGGCCCCCCTGATACCACTACCTGTGGTGGGGGTGCCCTTTGAGAGGGTAGGGATTGACATTGTTGGTCCCATGGATCCCCAAACAGCCTCTGGGCACAGGTTTATCCTGGTGGTAGTGGATCATGCCACCAGGTACCCAGAAGCTATTCCCCTCAGGACCACTACAGCACCTGTGGTGGCAAGGGCCCTCCTGGGAATCTTCTCAAGAGTGGGCTTTCCTAAGGAGGTAGTATCAGACAGGGGTGCAAACTTCATGTCTGGTTACTTAAAAGCAATGTGGAAGGAGTGTGGAGTTACTTATAAGTTCACCACACCCTATCACCCACAATGCAATGGTTTAGTTGAGAGATTCAACAAAACCTTGAAGGGCATGATTAAAGGGCTCCCAGAAAAGCTTAGGCGTAGATGGGACATACTCTTGCCCTGCCTTTTATTCGCATATAGGGAGGTGCCTCAGAAGGGGGTTGGTTACAGCCCTTTTGAACTTCTGTTTGGCCACCCTGTGAGGGGTCCACTGTGCTTGGTGAAGGAAGGATGGGAGTTACCTCTCAAGCCCCCAAAGCAAGATATAGTGGACTATGTACTTGGTCTCCGCTCCAGGATGGCTGAGTACATGAAAAAGGCAACCAAAAACCTTGAGGCTAGCCAGGAACTGCAGAAGGCCTGGCATGACCAAAAGGCTGTTCTGACTGTTTACCAGCCAGGACAGAAGGTGTGGGTGTTGGAGCCAGTGGCCCCAGCAGCTCTCCAAGACAAATGGAGTGGACCCCACACTATTGTTGAGCAGAAGGGTGAGGTCACTTACTTAGTAGACCTGGGAACACCCAGGAGTCCCCAAAGGGTTCTCCATGTCAACAGACTTAAGCCATATGTGGACAGGGCAGACATGGGCTTGCTCATGGCTACTGATGAAGGGCAGGAGGAAGAGAGTGACCCACTCCCTGACCTGCTCTCACAGAACCCTGACGATGGGTCAGTTGATGGTGTAGCCTTGGCAGGCAGCCTCACTACCCAGCAACAAACTGATTGCAGGCAAGTCCTCAATCAGTTTAGACATATGTTTTCACTGACACCCAGTCAGACCACCTGGTGCACTCATGAAGTGGACACTGGGGACAGTCTGCCTATTAAAAACAAGATTTATAGGCAACCTGACCATGTCAGGGACTGTATCAGGACTGAAGTCCAGAAGATGTTGGAATTGGGAGTGATTGAGCCCTCAGATAGCCCTTGGGCTAGTCCAGTAGTCCTAGTACCTAAACCTCACACCAGTGGTGGGAAAAGAGAGATGAGGTTTTGTGTAGACTACAGAGGCCTCAATGCAGTCACTAGGACTGATGCCCATCCTATACCCAGGGCAGATGAGCTCATAGATACTTTGGCCTCTGCCAAATATCTCAGCACATTTGACCTAACAGCTGGCTACTGGCAGATCAGACTAGCTGATGCTGCAAAGCCCAAAACAGCATTTTCAACCCCTAGTGGGCATTATCAATTTGTGGTGATGCCCTTTGGTCTGAAAAATGCACCTGCCACTTTCCAGAGGTTGGTGAACACAGTTCTCACAGGACTGGAAGCCTATAGTGCAGCTTATCTAGATGATATTGCTGTCTTTAGCTCCACCTGGGAGGATCACCTGGTCCACCTCAGGAATGTTTTACAGGCCCTGCAAAAGGCAGGCCTGACTATCAAGGCCACTAAGTGCCAGATAGGGCAGAGTCAGGTTGTGTACCTGGGCCACCTTGTGGGTGGAGGCCAGGTTCAACCTTTGCAGAGCAAGATCCAGACCATCATGGACTGGACTGCTCCCACTACCCAGACTCAGGTGAGAGCCTTCTTAGGCCTGACTGGGTACTATAGGAGATTTGTCAAGGGGTATGGATCAATAGTGACACCCTTGAATGACTTAACTTCTAAGAAAATGCCCAAAAAGGTTCAGTGGACAGTTAGCTGTCAAAAGGCATTTGATGACCTCAAGCAGGCCATGTGCACTGCTCCAATTCTGCAGAGTCCTGATTACTCCAAGAAGTTCATTGTTCAAACTGATGCATCTGAGTTGGGGGTAGGGGCTGTACTGTCACAATTGAATGAAGAAGGTCAGGATCAGCCAGTAGCTTTTATTAGCAGAAGGCTGACCCCTAGAGAGAAACGTTGGTCAGCCATAGAGAGGGAGGCCTTTGCTGTGGTCTGGGCTCTGAAGAAGTTGAGGCCATACTTGTTTGGTACACACTTCCTGGTTCAGACAGACCATAAGCCCCTCTTATGGCTAAAACAAATGAAGGGTGAAAACCCCAAACTGCTTAGGTGGTCCATTTCCCTACAGGGGATGGACTTTACAGTGGAACATAGGCCTGGGAGTAACCATGCGAATGCAGATGGACTCTCTAGGTATTTCCACTTAGAACATGAAGACTTAACTGGGCAAGGTTAGTTTAATGTCCCTACGTTTGGGGGGGTTGTGTAGGAGAGTAGGATCTGCTTCACAGGGGTACCCCCACTTTTTGCTGATACTTCACTGGTTTTCGACATTAGTCTGGCTGGGGCCCTGCTATTCAGAACCCGAGCCTAGCTGTTTCCTCTTTAAAAGGGTCTCCATGTGCCTTAGGCACATCACTGATTGGGATCTGGAGTGCCCTTGTAAGTCCCTAGTATATGGTATACTATGTACCAAGGGCATAGGCACCTCAGAGGCCTGCCAGGGGCTGCAGCATGTATTATGCCACCCCTGGTAGGCCATCCAAACTGGCACCACAGGTCTGCTACTGCAGCCTGGGTAAGGTGGTGCATGCACCCCTTGCAGTGGTATAGGTTACCTATATCACTAAATGCATACACACATATAAACCTATAAGTCACTCCTAAGGCAGGCCTTATCAATCCTAAAGGCAGAGTGCATGGTTCCTATGTGAGAGGGTGCCCCTGCATGAGCAGGGCCCCTCTGCAGCGTTCGGAGACCATCTCTGATGCTGTTTGTAGTGCAGCCTGACCATATACTCTTAAACGCATTATATCCTCGCGGTAAAATGCTAACTATGGAATGGCTGCACCTAAACATGTCGTGTTTGGTGTCAAACATCTTGGAATACTACCCCCCGCCAATCCTGGCGGCGGGGGTAGCATTCCACCCTTCTAGAGGGAAAGGCATGTTAACTCTGACGAGTCCGGTAACTTCTTTCCAGAGCCTGGCATCACAAAATGGATGCTGCTGCCACAGACACGAGTCTGGCCTCCTGCTGCTGGACGAAACTCCGGCAGGGGAGGCCTGGACAATAGGTTTCCTGTCCCAGGGAGGTGTGACCACCTCCCCAGACAGGACAATGTGTATTGGGGCTGGGCGGGAGCACTTTCGGGTGCTTTGAAGTCCTGCACTGGGGGCACATTTGGTGTCCCTGTGCATACCCCAGTTCAAACCGGATCAGGGGCTTGCAGCCCCTGCTTTGGCGCGAACTGGACAAAGGGAAAGGGGTGTAGCCACCCCTCTGCCCTGACCCACCCATAGGTGGGGCCACAGAGTAGTCCATCCCCTATTTTTAGAATAAAGGTAGGAACCCAGTCCCTAGGACTTTAGATTATACCTGGACGAAACTCTGAAACAGAATCCTGGACCTTCGACGCTCTACTCACGATTAGAGGACTGAAGAATCTCCCTTGGGGTCAAGGAGTGACTCCCCTGCTTGGCAGGCACCAAAGAAGCATCTGTCCGGTTTGCATCACTGAAGCTCCTGTCGGACGCCGAAGTCATCGCATCACCAGAGGTGGATTCTCAGACTTCCCCGAGGCTACCCTGAGTCCCCAGCAAAGCTGAGGCCCGTGGCTATCGTGGATAACGTGAGACCGTGACCCCTGGACACCGAGCACATTTGCAAGTGCACCATCTTCTGGGTCTCCCAAGAAGTCGTGCTTTGGGCTCCGAGTAGCCCTAGCCTCCAGCACCACCTGCACCGAAGATCACTGGCCCCCACTCCACGAGTGTCCTGTAAGCCAGCTCCACGTGCGGCATCACGAGGCTCCTTCGCGGTTGCTAGCCCGTTGGCTAGTAGCCCTTCCCGAAGGCCAATCTTTTCTTTACTTGGCAGTCTGGTTGCTCCAGGCCTGCCCTCACTTACCCTTGCTGGGTGAGTTCCCCAGACCTTGCTGGTCTGCATCATCGACGATCTACATCTTACTCGAGACTTGCCGTTGCCAAGGCTTGTTGGGTCCAATCTGGTCGCCGACACCTCTGCACTCGACAGACATCGAGCAACAGCCCGAATCCTGCTCCTGGTCACCGACAACACCTCCTGGACCTCGTGGCTGAAGAGTCAAGACGACCGTCATCGAATCTGAAGCACTCGGCATCGGTGGGCATCTGTCCATCGCCTCCCTGGTCACTGGCTAGTGACCCAGACTCTGTCCCCTCTGCTTTCAGGTTCTTCAGAACTCCGATCCACTCTTGGATCCACCCGGACACTTTTCTCCTGGTCGCCAGCAGCACTTTGCAGTAGATCGCCATAAGAACCGACGACGAAACCCGACCCCGAAAGGCACCTATGCACCCGGCTTCCCTGGGTGAGGTAACACGAGTACTCCGGTGCTCCCGTGGGTAGAGACTCTTCAAAGTCCTAGATCTCAAAGGGTTTTGTCCTAGTCCTCTTCTAAGTGTCCCTTTCCTCTATTTTCCCGATCCCGACTTTCTCCATAGAAGTTAACGGCGTATCGCGGTTGTGTATTTACACTGCACGCGTCTCCCGTGGGTCCCCTGTGTCACTACCTTGGGTGGTTCCTTGTGGTCCAAGCACTTCTAGAGGCTCTAGGCCTAGTGTCTAGTTCAGTCGTGGTTCGCATACCACTTTATTGGTATATGGTTTGGTACGCCCCTAGGGCCCAAACGTGTATTTGTGCTATTACTGTGATTTAAGATCTTATAACCTATGTACTTCGAACTCTAGCCTCATAAAGAGACTAGAGGGGTGTGTTTGGTAATAAATACATATATTTTGAATATATACCTGGTGTGGTGCTCTTTCATTTGGTCACTCAAGAGATTATAGACTGGTAAAACAAGCTGCTTTACATTCCTTCAAGACTTAGCCTGAAGGCTGCTCTCCACAGCTACCACTAGGATAGCTTTCAATAAGGTTGTCTTTAACCTACCTACCATAAGAGTCGATTTGGACTGGTGCAAGGTGCCCACTATAATTAGTGGACAGCATATGCCAGGCCAACTTCTCACAGCCACCAGGCTATATTTAGCTCAAAAGCCTTGCAATTTGTTCATGGAATATACAAGGTCTGAAGAATAAAATACTAGACTCAGACCTCTTACAGTACTAGAAGATGTTTCAGGTTGTTATGCTACAAGAAACATGGTCAATAATATTTGTGCTAATACCGACATTCATTGAATATCATAGGCCTGCAATTAAATTGCCATTAAAAGGCTGGCCTAAAGAATGTCTAGCAATTTACATAGCAGCATCCCTTCAATAGGAAAGTGTAGTTCTGACTTTAGATGATCATGGCATCCTGGTGATACAATTAGACAACTCATCACCTGGAAAAAAAAATAGGTCACTGGCCCTGATCAATGTCTAAATATTGCCCAACTCAAAAACCAAATATGGCATGACAAGTAAATTAATCTCTGTATCATGGACTTGAAGAAATCTACTGCTCCGAAGGAAATCCTGGTTACAAGGGTCTTCAACATGATCTGATCACTAGGACACCTCCTGATGACCAGCTTCTAGCTAAGGACCTAACATAGAACATTCTACCCCATGAAGCACCAGGACAAAAAGGGGGAACTTCTCATTACAGAATTGGAACACGTGGGGATAAGGTCCTTAAACAGAAGGCTCCACAGAGATAATCCACTAGCTCTTAACACTATACTTCAATGTCACAATCTTTACTTCACTATACAATGGTCTCGCTCTCACTATTCCACTATATAAAATCCTTTTCTATTGAACAGAGATTAGAGAGTAACCACCTACCACAAAAAAGTTTACTGTACACCACTCCGTCCCCTCTTCAGCCGGTAAAAATTCCCCAGGCTCAATCCACTCAGTAAACTATAAAAGAACTAAAATGGAAAGAGAATACAATTACCTCAATAGAGTCAATGGCATCATAGTGAAGTGAAACATACCAAGCCCTGGAAGTCACACTCTTACAGAACTGGGAACAGTACATGGTTGTCCTTATAAATACACTTCATAAAAACAATGTGCATTGAGATTGGCACATCTTGAGACCCAGTTCACATACAAAACTCCTTCGATGGCATGCATGTTGGCAACAAAGAAAGGTTAACTGTGCAGTTAGGGAGTAGAAAGGAAACACAAACAACGTCACTGAATGGAAAATTACCAGGCCTCAGGAGCCAAGTGTAAAAAACACCTCTCGAAGGGAAGGAGGTCGAGAGAGGACCACTTTTGGCCAAAAATACTAAATTCAATCAGGAAGCAAAATTCAAACGATTTTTGGAGAATGGTCAACAGTGTTTCAGCTGTCCCCATACTGTAAATAACTCTACCATCAAAGAAATTACTTGGGTAGCTTCCTTGGGTGCCCATACCATCCTCACATCCAGAGCTGTGATACAAAAATTAACCCTCAGTACAAACAACGTCTCTGAAACAACTATAGAAAAAAATCAATACTCAAATGCCTCTGAAAGTGCTTTGAACTATGTGGAGGAACTCAATTAAAAGACACTGAGTTGTATTAATTGACTCAAACATCAAAGGAGCACCAAGGCCTTTCCGTATTCTACAGCCAATTATAAGCTCAATCCACCATACTGGGCTGATAAATGTCTCTAATATTCAATCATGCTTTGCAGATCTAGGTCCCTGACTATTGGAGGGGCTCCATCTTAACACGATTTACCAAGGGGTAGACAGGTCATCATCTGAGGACCATAGATTGATTGGGTTGCTCCACAATGAAGCTAAATATTTTGCATCCCTGCTTTTTCAAGACCTAGCAACCTGACTGACCGATAAGAATATAATACCAATTAATCAAGCAGGCTTCAGCAAAGGGGCATGCACCACAACCAACATGTTAGCACTCTCACTCATTATTGATCAAAAACTGATGAGGTGGTCATTATTTCACCTATGGTTTGTAATGTTTAGGTCTACATTTGATGGCATCCAGCATAATAAACTGGGGGTGACTGGAGGGGGAGGGGGGGGGTCTGGCAAAATGGGAAAACCCAAGCTTTCATTTTAGGGCTATTCCATTATTACATGTCAACACATGCATGTGAATAAGAATAGGCAATTTCCAAAGTTTTTCTAGGAAGATCAATACCCATTCAGGCCTGAAACAAGGTTGTATCTTAGCCCCCAAATATTAAAGCTCTTCATGGTAGACCTGATGGAAGATCTGGATGCAGTAAATTGTCACCCCTCCAAACTAGGTGGCAAATTACTACCAATTCTGCTATAAGCAGACAACGTTGTTGAGGCAAGTCAAACCAAAGTTGGTTTGCAAAGACTCATTGACTTATTCAAAAAGGAATGGCATGGAAATAAATCTAATGAGGACCAAGCTGCTGGTGATCTGCAATAGGACAAAGAAATACCAAAACTGGCATCTCCAATTGAAACCTATTAAGAAAGTGGTTGAGTATAAGTTCCTTGGGGTAATCTTTGACTCAAAAGGCTCCTCCTGGCCTTAAAAGAAGCAACTTAGATTGATAGCGAGTATGCTGCGTTCAGCATCTCAAACCTTACACTTTTTGTCATCCATGATGAAAACAGTATGAACACAATTTCTACTGACACTAACCTATGGAAGCGAAGCACTGAGGAGTTGAGATTCAATGCTGGTGCACGCCCTGATCTCCAAAACCTACAAGCATATTTTCAAATTGCAGAAAAACGCGTCACCAACACAAATATGCCTCAAGATTGTCATAGTTAACCAAACCATAGTGAGGGAGGGGGCCTTTTAAAATTGTTACAAATTAAGAGCAACTACACAAATATTGCTCAATAAGACACTTTCGTCTGAACTGGTAAATGGTTCAGCACATTTGCACAAGTGGACATCCATCCCTCCCTACAATGCTGCAGATACAGCTTCTTTGGTAAACACCAATCATGTACGCTACCTTCAAAAGATCACCCAATTTCACTATGACAAAACTCATGCTAATCCAGGATAGGGATGCAGTAACAAAAGGAAGTCATGCGTAGATGGTACTAAACAACCATAATACCTTAAAATCACAACCATAACTGGGGTCTGGATAGCCACTATTTCTAAAGCACAAATTTCTGATCTTCTGATTTGGTCTTCTGCTGTCACTAAATCATATATCCCTATAGACTTGATCCATCTTCTTTGTCTATGATTAGCACTAAAGAAAGACAGGAGGGAACTATCATATCATACTTTTAAACAACATGCTATTCAATCTTGTAGGCAAGCAATATTAGTGCACTTCAAACCATCACATACAATTCTTAACTGCTGTTTTAGAAAGTTTTAAGAAGCAGAGAGAACAGACTTAAGACAATGTTGTGACTACCTGAGCTTGTATTCCTACAATGCTTTCATTAGCAAGGCTCCTCTAACAGCTCCAGTGTTCTCTCTTTGCATCTTATTCAGTTCTGGCATTGTATAATTCTATGATGATATCATTCTCTAGTTTTAAATTCTGTACTACCTTTTTATGCAATTATTTATTTAATTGTGCTTAATAAAAATGGATTGATTGATTGGATTATTGGTCATGTTTTCCCAATCAGAACTGGCGTCATATAATAACCATAGAATCTGGAGGTTTTTGATGCAGCACTTGGACCATTTGCATGTGAATGCTCGTTCAAAACGTGTCTCTAATCCTTGGTTTGGGAGCACCTGCTGGCAATGGAAATGGAAATAGGCACTAAAACAGTGTCTAGCTATCCAGAGTACACAGTGATGGGGAAATTCCTTGTGTCTTGATTCTGGTTAGATAGTGTCCCTATCATCAAAGTGGTTTATGCTGAATCTAACATTAAGTTTTGCCCATTGTTTTGCGCATACATCATGCAATTTTATTTGTCTCAGAAGTTTTTTCAAATCGATTGATGCCATGGAGGGCACCTCCAATAGTAGTTCAAACACTGCCTCTTGGAGGCAATTTATGCATTAGAAGGCCAGTCTCACTTGAGGAGCACTCATTTTGCGGAAGGAAGTCAAGTTCTCACTCATTACTGAGACCCTTTCAAAGTTGAGAGAGAATGCCAGTGTTTCACAGTATTTTCCTTCTGTTTATAACCAAACTCCATGTTGTCAGTTGGACTGGTTTATTTGTTCACTAAAAGGAAAATCAGAATGCCACAGCCAATGAAGAGAAGGATTTCAGGGAAGCCACAAAATAAACTGGAGAATAAAGAATGGAAAAATAAAGGAATCCATCTGAAAACAGTCTTAAAACTAGTAAATATGCCAGATCCAACAATTTCGATGAAGTGCACAATGCCAGTGCTACTGGAGTAGTTGAAAATAGCATGCACAAAGTCTGCAAAATGGGTAGGATCCTAGGTCCTCAAGAGTGTTTGAATCTCTTAAGCATAGTGGGTTGTCTGTAAGTCAAATGTTTCTTCTGCTGAGGTCAAATGAGCCTCTTTTTGTATCAGAACTGCATAGGTTATCAAAATGAATTTTATCAATATCAATTTGAGGTGAGCTTATGTTTTCACATACTCTTGGAGGAGGGTGGATACAAGGTTATTCCACTACATTTTACTGTCTTTAATACTGTTATTGCATATGGTCGGTCCTGGGGCATTCCACAAAAACTTTCATTAGTCAATATTAAATAGGAGCCTTCGTTGTGTTGAAGTACATGCTGGGGTGGAATGGATGAAACATGTGCAACTGATAGTGTACTGCTTAGACATGGCTTCAAAGGGCTACAAACTCCATGTAATGTGATGGAATCGCATGGGAGTGTGTGACATAGAGGGTTTGAGCATTTAGATATGCATATAAATGCAGAATTGTCTTCAGTGAGACAAGGGAAATCATCCAGAAACTCCCACACATGGGATAGGAAAGAGGAATGCATTTTTTCATATCAACCCCAAGGCTTGTATTTCTGGCTCTTGTGAAAGTGAAATATTGTAATAGGAAGTGAGATCCTCCCATCAAGAGCATTGTGACTTTTTTTTAGCCTTTGTTTTCTGAGTCAAATCCAAACTATAAGGTTCAAACATGGCAATTTCATTGAGAAGCTACCAAGGTACTTTTCCAGACTGTAATGTCTGCAATGCCCAATTTAGTTGTGCAATTCCTCACAGCTGAGTCTCTGGTTGCTGTAAAAGACTTAAGCTCTCCTTTAATAGATGAAGGGCTGACAACATATTGTTTAAGGAATACACTCTTTTGGAGAATATTTGTGTGCCATTGCCTGTCATTTGTAAATTTTCTATCAGCTTGTCTATTGCTTTCAGCAGCTTCTTTATCTAAGTATTTATGCCATTGATTAAAATTGCAGAACCTGCTTCAACTATAATACATTTGATTTTAGCTGGATATGGACCTAGGAGGAAATCATTAAAATCCATAATATGATACATTTTAGACAGATGCTCCTTCACAGTCATTAAGCTGGAATGTGCTAGCCATCATTTGCACAGCTTACCCACACTGTAGATAGCAACAGTCACAGGTGAAAATGTGTCATACCTACGGTCTCAGAAATTATCTGAAGGACATAGAGTTTTGGATAGAAATTGATACATGCATCTATTGGTATCAATAATCCATAGGGCTATGTTTTCAGGCTGTAATTGGGTTGAATTCTAGGTAACATTTTGAATTGCATCATTTAATTCAGCATCTGTGGTATTTTCTTTTCTCTGCCAATTTGGAAATTGTGTCAAATTAGCTTTTGGAATGGAAGACGTTTTTAAGACCCATTTGCACCCGAATCCCAGACAAGTGGTATGCGTGAATGTTTTATTCAGAAAAAATATTTTTCTTGGTAATATTCATACTCTGAGTAGGGCTTCTTTACACACATTTGCCAACATTTTGTTCCTCAAAACATTTTACGACAATATTTTCCTTTGGATATTTATATCCTTGTATAGAAAGATTTTTAATAAACTCATTGGAGTGGCAAGATTGTTAACAAACTCATCGGTGTAAATACGTTTATTATGGGTAATAAGCTTTCTTTGGAGCTGTGTTGGCTATTCTGACAGGTAAAAAGCTGAAGGATCTGTCCTGACAGCGCTGTAAAAATAAGGAAATTTCTTTAAGAAATTCAGATGACTATTTAAAGCCCGCACACAGCAGTGTTCCCACTGTGTGTAATTGTATATTCCTCGGGGATAGCCAGTTCTGTGCATGCAATGATTTCCAAAATGATGATAGCCATGCATTGCTTCATAACTGTCAGCATTTAAATAAGGCTGAAGGATCTGTCCTGTCAGAACTGTAAAAAGAAGGACATTTCTTCAAGAAATTCAGGTGTCTATTTTAAGCCAGCACATAACAGTGCTCCCACAGTGTGTAATTGTTTATTTCTTGGGGACAGCTTGTTATGTGCATGCAAGGATGGCCAAAATAGTGATAACTGTACATTTCTTCTTAATTGTCAGCATTTAAATAAAGATCCTCATTATCGGGGGTTGTGGAAGCCTGAAGATCTAATATCATACGTTTAACCATTTTAATGCCCCATTCATCTGAAAAGGAACCAGGTATTATTATATTGTACATTGAAATCTTTAAAACATAGGGGATCTGCAACAATTCCTTATGTCCTGTTATGAGATAAGAGACATTCAAATCATGCCATCTGGCATAGGATGGGTAGTGATATTTAGAGCATGATGATCTCCTTGTGCTCTGTAAGAAGAAGAATGCAGCTGTAGTTCAACAACCACAGGTAAAGGCACAGTTTTACCAGGTATCTAATGTCCATTCAACAAAAGCAAAACAACAATTAGCATAATGAGCCATATTAAAAGGAAGAATAGTTCAGTAGCATTCTAGAAATATGACCACAGTGAGATTGAATACCTGCAATGAAACAAGTAGTAAGCAGAATGCAATCAATGGTGTCGAGTTTCCTTGAAGTGTATCGGCAAATCATACATTTCAAAGTCTGAGTCATATTCATAAATGTTTTTTTCTCACAAAGGCATCATTTCAATTGATATTGGCTCAGTTGGGGGTTCATAATAAACAACAGCGTTAGTTAAGACTATTTGAATTACCCAAATTGCAGCATGACACTCCTTTATGGAAGCTGGTGTTTGGTGTAAAGCTGGAGACACAGCAGGCTTGAGAGTCCCTGGATTTGGGGTTAAATTATCAGCAACACTGTACTCATCTTAGGGTAGCTCCTTCACAGTAAGGACAGTTTTTATGCTCTACCCCAAAGTCTTCTTGATGTCAGAGGGGGTCAGTTGAAAGGGAAACAGCACATAATGCTTTTTAATGGAATTGATGGGCACCTTTCGGTTTTTCTTAGAAGCAGACAAAGGAGATAAAACTACAGTTTGTGTGCCTTCTGCCCCAAGAACTGGAATGGGTGGTCAGTAGGATGGTCCAAATGCTTGCTTGTCAGGGATCTTTTCTTGAACTAGATCTACTAGTTTGGGGATCCATCCATTAGCAACTTTAAAGACCTTCTCTTTGCTGGAGGTGGAGTCAGAAGACTTCAAATTAAAATGCTTGTCCCATACATCTTAGATGCTCTGTAAGACAGTCAAACATTGGATCATTTCAAACTTTTGTTATTCTACCACCTTTGTAGGATTATTTTGATCAGGAGCATACATAGAAATTGCGAAGAGCATCTCATACGGAGTGTGACCAACCTATTGCATGTAGGCCGAATATTTATAGCACTTTGGAGCCCGTACATATTATGCAGCTGTCAGAAATTGGGATATTGGTTGAGAGGTGTGGAAGCACCTCTCAGGCAACAACCACAATCCTAGTCAGGGTGAAACATAAAATTCACTAAATTAAACTGTGCAACTGTGCTTAACCCTCTGGTAGCTTGGCACAAAGCAATCAGTCTTAACTTATAGGCAATGAGTAAAGTATTTATGCAGCACACACAGAGTAATGAAGTCAAAACACAACACAAGAAACATTCCAAACCAAATTAGACAAAAAGAGTACATTTAAATAAATAAAATGATACCAGAGCAACAAAAACAAAATCAATCAAAACAAATGGAACTGGAAATAGTCAAATTTAAACTTTTAAGTAAACACAGTGCCTAAAGCACAAAGCTCAACTCACAGTCATCTGGTCATGCTAGACTAGGGGAAAGTCACAAGTTAAGGCTGACCACGATGGAGTGCAGGCTGGAAACAAGGATAAGGTTAGTTCTGCTGAAAAAGTTTAATTCCCAAAGTCCAACATGAAGAGTTCCTTTTGCAGTGGAGGAGGCCACGAGGAGAAGGAAGACTTTCGCTGATGGTCACAAACAGCAGGCCGGGCATTGTGAGCTGTCGTCGCTGTTGCATGAAAAGCCAGTTGAGCGTTGCAGATGGCCATGGAGCTTCACATTGGAAGCCACAGCAGGCTGTCATGGATGTAGCACAAAGTGCAGATCTCATGGTGCCAGGCGTTGCTGGTGGTCACAGTAGCGCAAAGAGCACGACTTCACCGGAGCTTCACGTTGGCAGTCATCGCAGGCAGCAGAGTGTTGGTGATAAGGGGCCTGTTTGCAGTCGCAAAGAGCCCAAACTTCAATACTTCACCTTTTGTTCTTGGGATTAGCTCAGACAGATGCCAGTCAAGGGTCTGGGACCTGGGGGCACCCCTTGATGATCAAAAACTCACTCCAGTAGAGGGCAGAAGGGCTAAGGCAGGTGCAGTTGCAGGTCTAGGCAGGCCCAGTTGCAGCAGATCAGCTGGGCAGTTACAGGGAGGCCACTAGAGCTTGTTCTGTCCCTGTAGCTCAAACAGGATGTCTGCCAATTGACCGTTGAGGTCACTCAGGTTAGCCTGGAATGAAAGGAGGAGGTTCAGTCCTCAGAGAGCAAGGCAGCCGCCAAGCAGCAGGTCAGTCATCTGATAGCTGGAGGGCAGTCCTCGGGTGACAGGGCAGTCCTTCGTCTGTATTGTCCACAGGTCCAGGAGTGTACTGAATAATGGCTCTGGAGGTCCAATATTTATACCTGGTTCCAGACTTTGAAGTGGGGGATTCTCTATACTACCACCACAACTGGTTCTTTAAAGTATTTCCCTTCCTCAGTAAACGCCCCAAGAAGTCTTTGTGTTACTGTCTGGAAGGGATTGAAAATCCCCAACAGCAGAGTCATTCACAGTAATGTGATCCAGGATACTCTCAGAAGGCACAAATGGCTAGAACAAGAAATTGAGAACTTTCTAAATGTGGCTTTGTCAGAATTGTGACTTAAAATTCGGCTTGCCAATTAAAAAGGATTTAAAATTACAATTCATTTGAGTGTAAACAGTATATTTCTATCTTCTCCGAATCCAAAACTATCACTTATTAAATGTAATAAGGTGACCCAGTATTAGTCAATGAAAGAGATAGGCCTTACAACAGCAAAAAATGGGTTTAGGATTCTTTTACTGCCAGGACATGTAAAACATAAGTACATATGTCCTACTTTTTAAATACAATGCATTCTGCCCTACGGATCAAATTTAGGGGTGACTTTTAGGTATTAAAAGGAAATTTTAGGCCTGACAAAAGGTTTATTTTGGCAGGTCAAAACTGAACGACAGGCCTGAGACACGTTTTTAAATGCTACATGAGTGGATGGCACAATGAGTGCTCAAAGACCCATCAGTAGCATTTAATTTACAGGCCCTGGGTTTCTGTAGTACCACATTCTAGGGATTTATAAGTACATTGAATGTGCCAATCAGATGTAAGCCAATTTTACCATGCTTTAGGGAGAGAGTACAAGCACATTATCACCGGTTAGCAGGAGAAAAGTGCAAAGAGTCCTAATGCCAACAAAAACAGATGCACTAACAGAAGGTAAATCTGGGGGAGACCCTGCAAAAAGGGCCAGGTTCAACAGGAGCCAACTCAGTCTTCTACTTAACACCCTAGCGGGTAAGGCTTGTTTAATTGTACAGTTACCACACTCTATTAACCCTTTGCTTACTGTGCAAAAAAGGGATGTGAGTAATGCAGATATTCTCTTGGAGCAGACATTGCTGCACACACAGGGCCATTTTCTGAATGAAAGGTACAAATTGCTCCCTTTGGATACTAGGGTCTGCAAGTCTTGTATAACTGTCAAACCATCAGCTTTTCTTTGTGGCCAAGCCCACAGGTATCAGGAGCATGAATCATTCACAACCAATATATGATTATATCGATTAGGTTATTTGATTGGCCCAATGTGATAGAGATAGATTACACTAAACGGGCAGCTGGAGATTGTAAGGGCAATCCTCTGTGCACATTCTTCTCACATCAATCACCACACTACATTAACTATAACTTGCAACTCTAACATGCACTTTGTCCTGAGAAATGATGTAATTTCAGATGTTTTAAGTGCTATTAGTACTGCTATGATTTAATTTGCCACAAGCTATATAATATGCAAGCGTATAGCCAGTGCACAGAGAAGTGCTATTTATAGTTAATGTAGTGTGGCGATTGATGTAGGAAGGATGTGTATGGAGGTGCGTGACATATAGCAAATTGAAGGTGGTGTATAAATTACAATGTTATGTTGTTATGTTAAAGGGACTTCTTAAGCGCGCGTACACCAAGCGGTTTCATGACGCTGAGGGCGGAACAAACGCAGTGTTGATGGGCAATCACGTTACTGATATGCTTGGGAGAATAGCCAGGTTTTAAGCTTTTTTTCTGAACTGAGCATAGGGGGACGCTGTTCTCACTTCCGAGGGGAGCGAGTTCCAGAATTGCGGGGCCAGAACCGCGAATCTGAGCCTTCCATGCTTTTTGCGTTTGAATGGGAGAATGGACAGTAGGTTGAGGTTGGAGGAGCGCAGATTTCGGGAAGGGATATAGCGTTTTATCAAAGAGGAAATGAAAGCAGGACCATCCCCGGCAAGGGCTTTAAAGATAGTACAGCCCAATTTGAAGGCACATCGTCTGGCCACTGGGAGCCAATGTAGGCTCTTCAACAGGGGTTTAACGTGGTGTCTGCTGGGCTGACGGGCGATTAGTCTGGCGGCAAGGTTCTGCGCCAACTGCAGACGATGTAGTTGGTAAGCTGGTATTACCAACATATAATGAGTTAGCGTAGTTAAGACGCGAGATTACCAAGGCTAACACGACCAGAGTCAGAGCCTCAGTAGTCAGGAATCTGCTGATCTTCCGGATTCTGCGCAGATGGAAAAAGCAGGCAGATACCACCGAGCTAATCTGGGCTTTCATGGACATCACTGCTGATTACGATCCCCAGACTTTGACTGAGTCGACTGGGAGTGGAGGCTTACCCAGGAAAGGAGGCCAAAAACTAGAGCTCCATGGGTTGAGAGGGCCCCCAGTCAGAATGAGCTCGGTTTTATCAGGGTTGAGTTTCAATTGGTTTTCATTCATCCAATTACTAATGAAACACATAGTGGACTGGAAATTGGACACTGAGGAGGGAGAGGGGTTGATGTCAAACACCAGCTGCATGTCATCAGCATAGTTAAAGGTTTCAACCTTCATTTCATGAAGTGAACGGATCAGGGGTAATAAATATAGATTAAAGAGAAGGGGAGACAGGGAAGACCCCTGCGGTACCCCACAAGTCAGTTTCATTCTTTTGGATGAGAAATTAGCCAGACGGACCGCTTGAGATCGGTTGCTGAGGAAGGAGGAAACCCAATTCAGTGCGAGGCCCTGGATCCCGGCGCTGCTGACACGATCGATCAGGAGAGCATGATCGACCGTGTCAAAGGCAGCCGAGATGTCAAGCAATACTAAGGCCTGGGTGAGGTTCCTTTCAGCCCCACTTCTGAGCTCGTCCATTATCGCAAGGATAACTGACTCAGTTGAGTGGGCCGGTCGAAAACCTGCCTGGTGCGGGTCCAGAAAGTGGGAATGTTCGATGAAAGAACTAAGACAGTTCATGACATGGGCTTCCAAGATTTTACCTAAATATGGCAGCAGTGAAATAGGGCGGTAGTTACTGAGGACCAGGGGATCAGAGTTGGGCTTTTTCAGTATCGGGACAATTTCAGCGCTTTTGAAAGAATTGGGGACAATACCAAGTTTAAGGGAGTTATTGAGAAGTGCAAGAGGCGGGTCTGGGCATATCAGGAAGGCTTTACGTAGAATGTGAGGAGGGCAGCAGTCTGTAGGGGAGCTGGCCCGCACTTTTCCAAGAAGGGCCATAAAGTTTTCCTTTGAAATGAGGGGGATTTGATCAAGTGAAATAAACGTAAGTTTAAGTTATAACTATAATTTATAATTTCTTTAGTTTGTATAGTTTAAGTTGGGTTTGTATAGAAAGAATAAATAAATATGGGACTCAGTCTGCGCATTCTGGCCAATACTACCATGACTGCCACAACTGGTGATTCCCATGCTGCACTGCCCCAAAGACTGCCATGACTGGTAAGATGGCACTGGACAACAGCACTGGCTCACCGGCACAGCCTGCTCCTTGGCCGTAAGACAGCAAAAAAAAAAAAACGGACCACCCACACCCAATCTCCGCACAGTGAGACATGGGGTGATCCTATTCTACTGTTGCATTACCACCCGTGACTGACACGACTGACTGCGGTGAGCTCTCTAACCCCTGCTCCCAGCGGCAGCACCCCGGCCCATTGCTCTTAGCTGTCACCCCTGAGATCCAGAGGAGCTCAAAAACGAGGGTCACTGACCCACGCTGACCCAGGATTATTGCTTGAATGTGTCCATGTGTTACGGATCGGGGCCCCACATCCCTCTCGCCGCATGTCCTGTGACTTCAGAGTCAGGAAGAGCAGCGCCTAGCTAGCGGCTGCACCTACTCCTCCGCCTGTGGCCTCATGGCTACACTGATAATGATACAGCTGGAGAGCATGCAAGCTCTTCGTGAGCTATGACATCATGGCTACTGCGGCCTCATGTAATTAGTCTACTTCATGGCAACTGAGGCAGCATATAATTAGTCTGCATCTTGACAACTGCGGCCTCATGGAATTCACTCACATTATCCTCAGCAACAAAATGGTGGCCCGCTCCTCACTTTCTCACAACAAAGTAATCTGCCCTTTCGGAGGTATTGAAACTAAAGAGGAACTTACTTGCTATGCTCCTGACCTCCTAGTCAGGGTAGAAGGACTCTTCGCTCTTTGATCAGTCAAAACAAATAAAGGACCCACCCTAATTGGGTTGGTAGACAGTAAATAAGGATTTAATAGATAAATTGGCAGGGAAGTAGGACCCTTCACCTCAGCACAACGAATGGCAGCCATCATGTAGTAGTTTATTCCTGTTCTCTTGTATGAACTTCCGTCTTCCCAACATGTAAACTCATACAATATTGCCTTGCACCTATCAGCCTCTTTAAATCTTTCCTTGCCCTATGTAGCTTACCTCCTCATAGCCATTCATAACATTGCAGTTCTCTGCCGAACCCACCATTCTCCCTCATTGTCTAGCCAACATATTATAGTCCATTGCTGTCTCGCCCACAGGTCATGCCTGAAGTTGATTCTTACATTCCTAGTTATCTCTAAGCCACAATCCCCTAAGGTTTTTTCTTGAGAAACACTTCACCCTCACACCCACAAGATCTCATCTGCTAGCACCATTCACTAATCCTTTCTCTACATGACTCTAATTCCTCCTAGTCTACTGGTGTGATTTTACCTGGGTATAGCATTCACCAAGACAACACTGTACCCTCATCTCTGCCCACCCCCAGCTGCTTGAGTAGCCCTGCTTCCATTATTCCCACCTTCCTACTTCCTCCTCTTTTCCTCTGGCCCATTTGCAGCTCATTCTCGACATGGATCCATTATGGATAACTGACATCAAGTTGGAGCAATCTGGCCACTATGCTTATAAAATTACGTACACCCTGAATCTAAATAAAAAGGCTTCCAAGAACTTAAAACATACACTTCTCAAAGCTAGTTCAGAAACTCTTATATCTGACCCTACTTCTGTGTAAATAAAGGAATTATCATAAGTGACCTTATTCTATTCATGAAAAGATGAATGTAATGGAGGAAAGCCTTCTACACTTTGCTCTTGATCTCTACATCCAGAAAAACTCTGCAGGGTCTAAGACTCTCTATAGCCCCCTCATCGGTTTACAGAGCAGAAGCAACCATCACCATTTTCAATAATAATAATAATTATCCTCATCCAAGCATCAGCTTGTAACCTGGAATTATTTGAGGAAATGTTCCCTCATCAAAAATGCTACAGCAATTACTGTATCCACCCCCTCTCAAGTCCTTCATAACTCTGTGCGCAACACCAACTCATCTCCATCCCCAGTCGGGTCCGAGACCCCCTCTGTCAATCGCCATACCAAACTTCACCCAGATCAGTCACTCCAGAGTCACTTAGCCTTGCAAATCATTACTCCGCCCTGAATATACCCCAGACCCCCTCCAGGCCTCAGCCAATGACATTCCCGAAGTCTGAACCCCCTATACCACTCAGCAACATGTCCCTAGCACTCTCTTTAACCCTGCTCTCAAGCTCCCCACCAGCAATCTGCGAGCCTTCCTCCCCCTCCAACTTTACTTCTCACCTGCTGGTTCCCTCTAGCCAACATGACTCCATTACCACAGACATCAACACCACTCTGCTCCCTCTTCCCCTGTCCCAAGACCAGTCATACCCCACACTACCAGCTAGACTGGAGGAGATTACACAAAATCTACACCAGCCCAAGGATGACTTACAAAGCCTTATCCACATCACCATAAATTCTTCTAACATTTGTGGGCCATTTACAAATTCAAGAACGAAAAGTCATAATCATGACCATTCCACCAACCGCCAGACCTGGCCTCTAACACAGACCCCAACCAACCTGATCTCACCTTCTTCGAAGACCCCGCATTTGAGATGGAGAACCCTACCCCACCCCAATGCATCCGCTCTGCCCAGTAGACCAATGGATCCACTATCTGACAAAGATATCCATTCACTCCACCTATCATATAACTCCTCACACAAAGTTAACTAGGACAATCAGGGTCAAATCCAATCCATTATTGCATACCCACACAGAGAATATAAGCCTAATCACAGAGAGGTAAATAAACACAACCTTAAACATGTCTCTTTTACTTAGACTACCCCAGCGAGCATCACAGCTCATGTGAAATGCATGCTACTCAATTGCAGGTCTGGCTATAAGACATGCGGTGTACATTGCTGATCTTATCCTTGCACATGACCTTGACCTACTTATCTTGACTAAACCATGGCTAAATGCTTCCTCTGGGCTTATCTTGGATATACTAGTCCCTCCCAGTTACAACATCACCAGATAGGACAGACCCAGTACACAAGGTGGAGGCATTGCCTGCATTCACCGTAATAGTCTCTCAGTTAAACAATCACATCCCCTGTTCTATCCTCATTCGAATACCTATGTATCGAGATTGCAGGCAGCAACAGACCACTATGCAAATTACACACAATCTATCACTGCCTGGAGACAACCTTTCTTACCCCGAACAAATTATGGAAATTATCGCAACTAACTCAGGCCAACAATGTACCCAAATCTTCCTTGGATTTTTCAAGCTCCACTGGAATGACCTGAATGACCCTGTAGTTACCAGCCTTATAATCTTTCTTGATTATCTCAACCTGATACAATTCTGTGACAGCCCCACACACAAAATGGGAGTGACCTCAGATATTATCATTGCAAAAGCAAACTCTATTCAACTTAAATCTATACTCCCCTGTGACTGGTCTGAGCATCACTGCATCACATTCCTCATTTCGGATTCCGTAAGAACTAATACTGCCCAAGTAACGAAAACCAAGATATGGAAAAGGACCATGCAGAACATTAAACTCAATGAACTGACATCCCTCAGTAATTACATCATACCGCCTCCTGGAGACATGTTAGATGTCCAAGATCTTACAAACCACTAAACCAGCTCCATGAATAACATTCTCTTTCATGATCGCACCCTTACAGCTAAAGACATCATCCACCAAAGTTTCTAAACCATGGTATAATGGTAGACTTAACATCAAAAGACATAACATGCGACAAGCAGAACAAAGGTGGAGCTCTTCACCTTTCCTGGAACATCTCAAGCATTTGAGATCTCAGAGGAATTCATATTACAAAAGCATTAGAACATCGACAGCAAACCTCTTCCAGAACTAGCTAGATCAAGCTAGAAACTGACCAAAAAACTATTCAAACTCATTAAACTTCAATCAAACCAACTACCTAACTCTTCCCCAACTGAATCCAGTCCTCTACCAAACTGCCAAGAATTTGCTCCTTCTTCCTAGAGAAGACAGAAAATAACTGATTTGGAGAGGGTATTAGAGCATTGCTATCTCTCACCTCACACCAGCATTTCCCCTGCCTTGATTGCATTACCCTCACGTCCACCGGGGCATATCCTCTAAAACAGTGCTTCATGGAACTTCTTCAAAAGCTTGGAAGAAAACACCATTCTCACGATTCTAGCAGATCTGAAACACTCAAATCACTTAAACGACCGTCTATCCCCCAACTTCTTCAATGAGATCAGACTGTCTATACTGTGGACCTCTCTAATTCAAAGCACTATCCCTGATTACCTAAAGGTGGGACAGGTCACCCCTATTGTCAGGTTTCGCGATGCATAGGCGCCTGCCTAGCCCTTTAAACTACTTATCCCAGAAAGCCAAGGGAGGTGGAGCTAGCGTCTATAAAATATGCGACGCACGCTCGTCAAGCGTGCGTAATTCTGTTTGATAATTGAAGTCTTGTTTTTTCCCGCGGCTGGAGGTTCCGCGATGTTCGTACGTGCTCGGCTGAGCACGTCCCGGTTGGAGAGATCATTTTCCAGATTGACTGATCTTCTTCGTGGCTAACGGTGAGTGAGTTTTGCAGACTCCGGAGGGAAGCAAAGACGGTGAAAGGAGCCGCATTCACCTTCAGAGGAACTGCCTTGATCGAGGGCGGACGGCGGTGAATTGAACCGCGTTCGCCGAATTTTCTTTCTATTTCATTATAATACTTGTCAGGGCGGCGGTATACACACCGTGGATAGCCCGCCAAGTATTTCCCTTTGATTTTGGTATCCACTCGGGCGGCGGTGTAGATAACCGCGGAAGTCCGGGAGTTTCATTTTGGAGTATTTATTATGAGACTGGGCGGACGGCGATGAAGGATTCTTGTCCGCTGGTACTGGGAACAGCAAGAGATATTCTTTTCTTTTATGAGATTTAGAGGTCGAAGAGGGTGCCTCCATTAACCCTACTTTATGATCTCATATTATATATTCTGGGGACTGAGCTCGACTTGTTTTAGGGACTAGTTCTGAAAGAGACCAGGTTCATCCGGAAAGAGGAACTGGTTGTTTATTTCTGGGAATCTTGGCTTGGCGTATCTGGTGTAGGAAAAGGTACTTATACCACTTTAGTGAGACCTTATGAGAGTAGTCGTGATTAAGTACATATGTTTGATACCTGTTGTTTTCTCTTATAGGTTCTTGTCCCTGCTGTTCCCAACCTTTCCTATCCCTCACTTGAACGCCTTTAGACTCCGTAACTTTTCGGTTGGAGTCTGGGGATATCAAGGGGTGGACCCATTATTGCATCATCCGGATCCTGAGAAGTACAAAAATCTGACAGAATTACGCACCCAAGATAGATACTTCTCCCGGTCCGGGTGTTGCACCATATGGCGTCCATGGATGACGTGGTTCAGGCATTGGCCTTAGTTCAACAGGAACTTGCGGCATCCAGAGCAGAGACAGCGGCTTTGAAAGATAGGGTAGATAAGTTGACTAGAAACCCTTTCGATGTATCTGTCGCTGGTAGCCCTCAAATACATGTCACGGTTCCTCCTCCTATCCCATTGGCGAGCCCCGAGAGGTATGCTGGAGACCCACAAAAGATACAGGTGTTTCTAACTCAAATACTGCTTCATTTCTCTTGTAAGCCCTCGTCCTTTCCGAATAATCACTCCAGGGTTGCGTTCGCGATCTCATATTTAGTAGGGGATGCAGCCAATTGGGCTGTTCCTTTGGTTAGAAACAATGACCCGGTGTTGTCTGATTGGGATGCTTTCCGTGCGGCTCTTGAAAGAGTGTTCGATAGAAAAACCACTACCTTTAGTGCAGACAGGGAATTGTTGGAATTAAAGCAAGGAAGGCACGATCTGGTAACGTATCTGACGTCCTTTAATCGGTTGGTTGCTGAAGCATCTTGGCCAGAGGAAAAGAGGATGTCTCTTTTTTATCAAGGGTTATGTGAGGAGCTGAAGGACGTGATAGCCCAAATAGATCCACAGCCTACCAATTGTTCTGATTTAATCAGTCTGACGCTAAGATTGGATGGACGCATGACTGAAAGAGGGGGAGAAAAGCATAAAGGCGATCGGGCCTTCTATAGGTCAGACAGGAATCCTAGAAGGGAGACGGTTAGCAGTGACAGTACGAATGAACCCATGGAGATAGGGGCCATCAGGGCACCTCTCTCGCGTACAGAAAGAGAGAGCCGTCGCACACAAGGTTTGTGTATGTATTGTGGCAAAAGAGGGCATTTTGTACGCAACTGCCCTTCCAAACCTAAGACACAAGGTTTTCCTTACAAGAGTAAGAAGGCGTCTGTTTCAGTTGTTAGCACCGATTCCAGTGCACCAGCCACTAGTCTATCTGTCTTGTCAGGAGAAAAGGAGTGGAAGATACCGTCCTTATCAAACACCCAAGTAAAGGATACGGAATCACACATAGTGTTGACTGTGGGTCTCGAATACAAACAACACATACACCAAGTGTTAGCCATGTTGGATTCAGGAGCAACAGGGAATTTTATTGATAGTGGGTTGGTGAGAAGTTTGGCTGTCGGTTGTGTACCCCGTGATACCCCGGAGGAGGTCTTGGCGGTGGATGGAAAGCCGTTAAAATCAGGGCTCGTTACGGACCAAACAGAGGTCTTAAAGCTTTCCATAGAAGACGGGAAGAGAAAACATCTAGAAGACATAGTCTTAAACATCATAGACGCCCCTCAGTACGAGGTAATACTGGGTATGCCATGGTTCTGGCAACACAACCCTACTATAGACTGGAAAGACAAGACGGTAAGGTTTCTGTCGAAGGAATGTGAGGAATATTGTATAGAGGAACATAGGTCTCAGGCAGCAGCACTGACTTACCCTTTTTGTGTAGCCACAGCAGCGGAAAAGGAGGTAGTACTACCAATAGAATATTCTCAGTTTGAGGATGTTTTCAGCAAAGTGCAGGCAGAACAGCTTCCACCACACAGGATTTACGACTGCCAGATCGATCTGATTGAGGGAGCAGTCATTCCATCATGTAGGGTGTACGCTTTGTCAGACCCAGAAACCCGTCACCTTAGAGAATATCTTGATAATTTTTTGAAAATTGGTTTCATTAGGCCCTCTCGTTCTCCGGCAGCATCCCCTCTTTTTTTTATAGCGAAGGCTAGTGGAGAGTTGCGAGCGTGCTGTGATTACAGGAGTTTGAATAAAAACACAGTTCGTAACAGATACCCTTTGCCCCTGATTACAGTTTTGTTAGATCAGGTGAGGGAAGCCACAGTTTACACCCGGTTAGATCTAAGAGGGGCCTACCATTTAGTACGCATTCGAGAGGGGGATGAGTGGAAAACGGCTTTTAAGACACGGTATGGATTGTTTGAATATACTGTAATGCCGTTCGGTCTTTGCAACGCACCGGCGGCATTTCAGTATTTTCTGAATGACGTCCTGAAAGAGTATGTGGACCGTTTCGTTGTTGTATATATTGACGATATCCTCATTTACTCTGTGTCAGATGAGGTACATCACAAACATGTCGTTTTGGTATTGGAAAGACTAAGGGAATACCGTCTGTTCTGTAAACTGAGCAAATGCGAATTTGGGGTGCGTGAAGTAGAGTTTTTGGGGGTGATACTGTGTCCAGAAGGTTTATGCATGGCAGAGCGCAAGGTACAAGCGGTACAGGAATGGCCCATCCCAAAGAGTACTAGAGATGTTCAATGCTTCTTAGGGTTTGCGAATTATTATCGCAAGTTCATCCTGAATTTCTCTCAGGTAGCAGTCCCCATCACCAGGCTGCTTCGCAAGGGGGTTCCGTTTGTATGGTCGAATGAGGCCTCTATCGCATTTGCCTATCTGAAAAAGGCATTTACCACCGCTCCGGTGCTCCGACATCCCCAGATGGGGGCTCCCTTCATAGTTGAAGCTGATGCGTCAGATGAAGCCATTGGGGCCATTCTGTCTCAGAGAGACAAAGACACGGGACAACTACATCCAGTAGCCTATCTTTCCAAGAAGCTAACTGCCGCAGAAAGGAACTACACCATTGCTGAGAAAGAACTGTTGTCGATAAAGAAGGCTTTCCAGGAATGGCGTCAGTATTTATGGGGGGCTCGATATCCGATCACGGTGTATTCCGACCATCGTAACTTGCAGTATATGAAGACTACGCGTCATCTCACTCAGAGGCAGATGAGGTGGACGCTCTTTTTCGCCGAGTTTGACTTCGTTATTACTTTCAGACCGGGAACAGACAATCGTAAGGCTGATTCGTTGTCTAGGCAAGAATCAGTAGTAGACACACACAACAGCATTCCAGTAGCGATCATCGATCCTGCAAAGGTCGTCTGTGTTCTGAGAGTCGACAATTTCCTGAACGAAGTGACTAAGAACAAATCAACAGACTGGTGGGAGAGATGGGCGAAGGAGGAAGGTGCGCGTAGCCTCAAACAAGGACTGCCTTTTCAGAACAATAAGTTATACCTCTCTACTAGAGCACTACAGAAAAAAGCATACGAATGGTGTCATGTATCCCCTTTGGCAGGACATCCAGGTATTCGCAAAACTACGCATCTAGTGCAAAGACATTTCTGGTGGAAAACATTGGCCAAAGACGTTTGTGCCTGGGTATCGCAATGCGAAGAATGTGCTAGGGGAAAAGGGGAACATCTTAAAAGAAAAGGAATGCTCATGCCCATGCCTACACCTCAACAGCCCTGGCAACACATCAGTCTCGACTTCATCACCGGCCTGCCTCTGGATCAGGGATATTCCGCCATCTTAGTTGTAGTGGACAGCCTTACCAAAATGGGCCATTTTATTCCATGCAAGAACTTACCTACGGCAGGTCAGACGGCTCAACTACTCTTGGACAAAGTAATCAGGCTTCATGGTTTGCCCACAGTGATAGTGTCAGACAGGGGCCCCCAATTCATTGCGAGTTTTTGGAGAACATGGTGTAAAGCCTTGCAGATAGAGTCCGCGGTTTCAACAAGCTTTCATCCGCAAACAGACGGCCAGACCGAAAGACTGAATCAGACGTTGAAAAAGTATCTCCGTTGCTATGCGGTAGAGGCACAAGACTCGTGGGTATCTCTGCTATGGATGGCGGAGTTGTCCTACAATAATGCTTTACACTGTTCTATCGGGGTGTCCCCATTCGTTGCAAATTTCGGTTACTGTGCAAAAACCCTACCTGTCGACTTGCCTATCGATATTGCCAACCAACCTTCTGTTCAGGCTCACATACAGGCCCTACGCTCTATCCACAGGAAGGCGAGGCAACATTTGATGAGGGCAAAACTGGTGTACAAGAAGTGGGAAGACAGACACAGGACGGATGGACCTCAGTACCATGTAGGTGATCGGGTTTGGTTGTCCACGAAGAACATCAAATTCAAGTTGCGCAGTGTGTTCCATCCGAGGTACATTGGCCCGTACACCGTGGTGAGACGAGTTAACCCTGTGGCCTACAAACTGCGGTTGCCTGGCAGTCTCCGCATTCATCCGGTGTTTCATTGTAACCTTCTTAAACCGGCATTTGGGGCTAGACGGCGGGCTCCTCCTCCAGTATCATATGACGGTGGTGTGGAATACGAAGTAAAGAGGATTCTGGATTCACGGTATCGGCAGGGCAAGCTGTGGTATCTCATTTCTTGGAAGGGATACTCCTCCGAGGATGACTCGTGGGAGCCGTGTTGCAACGTGCACGCCCCTGCCGCAGTGAACGCCTTCTTTCGCCGGTTTCCCACCAAGCCTGGTTCTAGGAGGCGCTTGGCAGGGGGCATACTGTCAGGTTTCGCGATGCATAGGCGCCTGCCTAGCCCTTTAAACTACTTATCCCAGAAAGCCAAGGGAGGAGGAGCTAGCGTCTATAAAAGATGCGACGCACGCTCGTCAAGCGTGCGTAATTCTGTTTGATAATTGAAGTCTTGTTTTTTCCCGCGGCTGGAGGTTCCGCGATGTTCGTACGTGCTCGGCTGAGCACGTCCCGGTTGGAGAGATCATTTTCCAGGTTGACTGATCTTCTTCGTGGCTAACGGTGAGTGAGTTTTGCAGACTCCGGAGGGAAGCAAAGACGGTGAAAGGAGCCGCATTCACCTTCAGAGGAACTGCCTTGATCGAGGGCGGACGGCGGTGAATTGAACCGCGTTCGCCGAGTTTTCTTTCTATTTCATTATAATACTTGTCAGGGCGGCGGTATACACACCGTGGATAGCCCGCCAAGTATTTCCCTTTGATTTTGGTATCCACTCGGGCGGCGGTGTAGATAACCGCGGAAGTCCGGGAGTTTCATTTGGAGTATTTATTATGAGACTGGGCGGACGGCGATGAAGGATTCTTGTCCGCTGGTACTGGGAACAGCAAGAGATATTCTTTTCTTTTATGAGATTTAGAGGTCGAAGAGGGTGCCTCCATTAACCCTACTTTATGATCTCATATTATATATTCTGGGGACTGAGCTCGACTTGTTTTAGGGACTAGTTCTGAAAGAGACCAGGTTCATCCGGAAAGAGGAACTGGTTGTTTATTTCTGGGAATCTTGGCTTGGCGTATCTGGTGTAGGAAAAGGTACTTATACCACTATAGTGAGACCTTATGAGAGTAGTCGTGATTAAGTACATATGTTTGATACCTGTTGTTTTCTCTTATAGGTTCTTGTCCCTGCTGTTCCCAACCTTTCCTATCCCTCACTTGAACGCCTTTAGACTCCGTAACTTTTCGGTTGGAGTCTGGGGATATCAAGGGGTGGACCCATTATTGCATCATCCGGATCCTGAGAAGTAGAAAAATCTGACACCTATCCTATAAACTCCTACAGCAGATCACACTGATCTTGACAACTCCTGCCCTATCTCCAACATTCTAACACTGACGAAGCTCCTTGAAAAATGTGTACACTCCCAACTCTGCAACCACATTGATCAATTCCATCTTCTGGACCGATTCCAATCTGACTTCCACCCGGGGCATAGCACCGAAAAGGTTCTTACACACATAGTGGATGATGTGTTAAAAATGTTGGATCAAAGTAAATCATGACTCCTTATCCTCCTTGACCTGTCTTCTGCATTCGATATGGTTAAGCATGATTACCTTCTAGATCTTTTGGAACATAGGATGGGACTCTCAGACACTGTTCTGAACTGGTTCATCTCATTTCTCCAAAACAGATCGCAAAAAGTCAAGGTCAACCAGTCTCTGTCCAAGACCACTCCAGTCACCTTAGGGATCCCACAGGGTTCCTCCCTCTCACCAACACTCTTCAACTTGTTCATGGAGCCACTAACGGTAATTCTGAGTTCAACCAACATCCACTATTACATGTATGCTAATGACACCCAATTATACCTCAAAGTCTCCTCTCTTGAACACATAAGATATCTCAACTCAACCTTACAAAAAACCCAAAATTGAGTGACATGAAACCACCTCAAACTAAACACTCTCAAATTTGAATTCCTCCTAATTACCCCACCCAAACAGTGACCCGCAATTGAATGGATGAAGCAACTAACAGCCTTTAACTGCCTGCCTCAAGTTATTGGTTCAGCGAGATCACTGTGAAATACTCTTAACAAGAACCTTAACATGCAGAAGTACATTAGTGCTGCCACCAAAGGAGTGAACCTCCAAATGAACATCTTAAGAAAACTGAAACCCTTCCTCCCCCCCAAGGACCTCACCACGGCCGTCCAAGCCCTAGTGATTCCTAGGTTGGAATATGGAAGTGCCACCCTAGGTGGTTTGCCCAAATCTACAACAACTCCCTTAAGGTCCTCCCTTAACGTTGCAGCAAGTCTCATCACGGGGTCAGAAAGAAACAACCACATCACTACTGACTTGAAATCCTGCAATTGGCTCCCCTGCGAAGCAAGAATTCAGCTGAAAATTGCATGCATGACACACAAACCCCTTCACTTCAATACCGCTAATTACTTTGCTTAGAAGCTTGAACTATCCAGAGGCTCCAGATCTTGTAGAAGCTCAGGCACGTTACTGCTGAAACCACAGAGATTCTCTAAAAATAAAACTCACAATAGAGCCTTCTTGGGCATCACCCTGAGAATTTGGAACTCCCTCCCTCTTGAAACTAGCCTGAATCCCTCTACAGCATCCTTTAAGAAAGAAGTGAAACTGCTACTTATATAAACATATTTCTGCCTTAGGTCCTAGGACGTCTTCTCTTCGAGCATACCAGGTCTTGGCAACTTCACTCTTGACTATTTTTCGCTTGTTCTACTATAGTTTTTACCTATTTGCTTTAACATGGAGCTGAGACAGACTCATCGGGTGAGTTGTCATATCCTGTACTGTTTCTCGATTATGATGAGATTGGTTTTATACGTCTCTTCTCTTCAAACATTTGTAAAGTGCTCTGATACCTGTGAGGGACATGTTCGTGCTATATAAAACTCCACAAATGAATAAATAAATACTACAGTCTCTCTGTACTGCCCCAGAGAGTCACTTTAAACACCCTCTCCCAGCGCTCACACATTCACCATGTGCCTACTGTTCCACACTGTACTCTCTGTGTAATGTATTTCCTACACGCTACATGCTCACATGCACTCAGCACATGTTTACCCTTTGCACGCACTTCTACATCACCCTAATGTAGGCCATGGGTGAGTTACACACACAGCAGCAGACCTTTTAAAAAGGTGAGTGAGCCTGTAGGCTTTACTCTAATGACACAGGGTAAAAATTCCTGGTCACTACTTCTAATGATCGCAAGGCATGCTCCTACCACAGTACTTGTGCTGTTTAACTCCTGGTAAAGGCAGTAGCCTTCCACCACTATGAGGGTAGCACTTTGGGTGCCCCTCCGGGTCCAACACGACTGCAGTCCATAAAACAGGCCTATTTCATGGCGCACACGCATGATCTGTGTTCGCCAATGACAAGAAAGTCAGCATTAGGGATCGAGACAACAATACAGTTGGGCACTCAGAGCAGGGATACACGTCTTTACCATGCAGAAGACTTTTCCATTCCAACACCACTGCCTTTCATTTCTCCAGATTTACTAAGCAATGCAGGGTCAAGCACAGCGGCCTTGAGATGCCCACTTATTGTGTTGCCCATGTGAGACCATGCGTGATGCAAGGGTAATGCAATGCAATAATACATGTCCTTTAGTTACATATTGTGCCTTGGAATATCGCAGTAACTTTGTGGTATACCATGGTACATGCCGATAACAAAGCAGTATATGATTGGCTAGTGACTGCCTTTACATAATTAAAAAAGGCAGACATATTCCTTTTAATACAATTTACATATGTTCTGGGTTAGGGCCATGATTACAGGTAAGTAGTAGGTTTCTTTATTAATTCCCACTTTATTAAAGTGTTAATAGGTAGGGCAATTTATTTATATTTTTTAATATGTTTTTTAAAAGGTTTACTAGTACGGCACTTGTACCTTTGAAGTACCATATTTTAAAGAAATGTGCTTATTTTTTAATTGTTTTTTAAGTTTTAAGCTGTGTGGTACTTTGGTATTTCTGTGGTACTCCATCCAGTTATTTTATAAAGTATTAAATATGTAAAACATAAAAAAACAGTGTAGTACACTATATTTGTAAAATATAATGGCTTACAGTGTTTCTGTTTCAATGTTTTACATACTTATTTGTTTGAAAATTTTTGTAAGTACCATTGTATCTCCTTGGAAGTACTGCGGTACTCCATGAATTTTTTTAAATATATAGAAACTATATATACTATTTCCTTACCTATGAAATGAAAAGGAAATTTATAAAGCGCGAGACATTCACCCGAGGGTATCATGGCGCTGGCTCAACACAGGACATACCGGACCAGTAAAGGCAGCCTCAGAGATTAAAAAGCCACGTCTTTAATGCCTTCCTAAATGGCAACAGGTGAGTTACTTCCCTAAGCCGCACTGGAAGTGTATTCCAAAGTCTGGTTGTACTGACCATGAAACTCCTGCCACCCCAGGAGCACTTTTTAAACCTGGGAACTACCAAGTTATGATAGCGTGCTGAACGAAGCAGGCGGGCAGGAACATAAGGCTGCAGGTTCTGTTTAAAAAATGCCGGCCCTGTATCATGAGTGGCTTTAAACGCAATGCAGCGAGCCTTAAACTCTATCCGCCTTTTCACTGGCAACCAGTGAAGCTTTTTGAGCGCCGTGGAGGCCGATTTATGTTTTGGGATATTCAACAATAAACGCGCTGCGGCATTTTGCACAATCTGCAACTTATTGAGGCATTTTTTGCGAAGGTTCATGAAGAGACCATTACAATAGTCGGCTCTGGATAAAACAAGAGCCAAAACCACTAATTTCCTCAGATCAACTGGAATGAATGGAAGAATCCTTCTCAATATTTTTAGAGTGCAGAAGGAGACAGATGTGACCTGATTACATGGCCCTCAAAGGAGAGCGTGGAGTCAAATGTGACACCCAGATTTTTTACCTTGTTTTTTGGATTGGGTAGCGAACCCAACTCTGAGGGCCACAGAGTAGGGGCCCAAAAGTTTGTGTGATTGCCAAAAAGTGAGACTTCAGTCTTACTAGCATTCAGCTTCAGATAATTAGAAGACATCCAGTCCCCGACCTGGCGAAGACTGGTTTGGAACTGTGCCGCTGTATCATCTGGAGAACCTGTCACTGAGACCACAATCTGGGTATCATCAGCATACGAGATAGCAGAGAAACCCAAGGATCTAATTAGCCTTGCCAGTGGAGCAACATAGATATCAAAAAGGGTAGGGCTCAATGACGAGCCCTGTCGTACTCCACATGGCAGTGTAAAGTTAGGCGACTTGAACTCCGCAAGAGCCACAAACTGTTCCCGACCTGACAGGAATGATTTTAGTAAAGCGAGCGCTTTCCTTTTATACCAATCCCCTCCAGGACTTGCAATAATTTCTGATGGTTTACCGTATCAAATGCCGCAGAGAGGTCAAGCAGCACAAGTGCTGCATTGCCTCCTGCATCAACGGTCTGCCTAATCATTTCAGATGCTGAAATCAACGCCAGTTCAGTACTGTGTTGCTTTCTGAAGCTAAACTGTGAAGTATCAAGACAGGCATGCTTCTCTATATAATCAGAAATAACACTGTTCATGGCTTTCTCCACCATCTTTGCGGGCAAGGTGAGTCTGGAAATTGGTCAGTAATTATTAGGAACCGCTCCATCCAGATTGGCTTTCTTTAAAAGGGGGAGAACAGATGCCAATTTCCAATTAGCCGGAAAAATTCCAGAGAGAAACATTTGGTTAAAAATAGGGGTCAAATGCGAAGCAAAGACTTCTGGCAAAAGATGAAAATATTTGGGGGGACAGGGATCTAGGGGAGACCCAGATTTGGTGGACAACAGGAGATTTTTAACCTCCTCCGTTGTTAGTAGAGGAAAGGAAAGAAGTTCACCACCGATGCAGCATCAGGAGTCCCTAAAGATGGCACTGACCCTGGGGCAGCACTTTGTAAGAACCCACAATAGACCGCATTCACTTTGTCTTGAAAGAACGTGGCCAGGGAGTTACAGAATGTTTGATTTAATGGTAAAATGGTCACCTCAGGGCATTTGGCTAGTTTTTTCACCGTGGAAAAAAGTTCCTTCAATGAGTTTTGAGCGGTTATTAGGGCTGTAGTAAAATAGGAGGCTTTCTCCTTATGTACTAGTTTTTTATAGTCAAGTAAAGCTTGTTTATAAACCATCTTGTTGTTAGTTTCGTCAGAAGATCTCCACTTCCTTTCCAAGCGGCAACATTTTTGTCTTTGCAGTCTAAGAAGTTCGGAGAACCATGGTTCAGAAGGCCTTGATCTGTGGCAAATAGAGGATTCGACCGGAAGCACCTGATCTATGGAGCTCCTTAACCAATCCTCAAAAGTGGCAGCTGCCTCACAAGGATTCTCTAAAAAAGCAGGGGGGTTCTGGGACAGGGAGCTATTAAGATCCTCAGTTGCAAGCCTGTTCCAAGGTCGAACCCTTTTCAGCTGTTTGTATTTCGGTTTCCCTCCCTGAGAGTTTTGGACGAGGAGTGAGAACATTACTGCTTTGTGATCCGACCACGCAAGCGGGAGTGGAGGAAGGCAATGCAAGGACTTATTGTTTGTAAACAGTCGATCCAGCAAATGTCCCCCTGAATGGGTGCTACCTATCACCTGCTGATTGAGGCCTAAACTGTTCATAATATCAAGAAAATAAATAGCATCTCTATCTGAGGGATCTTCGAAGTGAAGATTAAAATCGCCCAAGAGTGTAAAATCCGACGACTGAGATATAATGTCCAGAGAGTTACCTATGGTGTTCACAAACTCAGCCCGGGGTCCGGGGGGCCGATAAAGTAGGATGCCATTAAAGGAATAGTTGTTATTTATTAAAATATTGAACATTAAGGATTCCAAGGTAGGTCCATTATTTTGAAAGTTGAAGGTCCCTTTCCACCTATTTCTATATATGACAGCAAGCCCCCCACCCCTTTTTCCCACCCTGTCTTGTCTAAACATAGTGAACCCTGCAGGGACCGCCATAGCTAAATCAGGGTCTGAGGAAGCTTCCCCCCAGGGCTCTGTGATAAAGGCTAAGTCTACAGCATGTGCCTCTACAAACAACGCAAACTCGATAGCACTATCTCTTTAATTAAGTGGTAAAAGGTAGGGAAAATTGTAAAATGTAACACTTACCTATAGCTAAGCCACTAACTCAGAATAAAGGGAACGTGGGCTTGAAAACGACATTGATGCCTTTAACTTTTCAAAATGCAGTCATTAGCCATTCACATAATAGGTACCTCAGTACTTTCATGAAATATACTGAAATAACTGTGACAACAGATATCACTAAAACTAAATAGCTTATAACTTTAAAAATACTTACCTTACTTACCTGTAGTACCCAAAAGGATCACATATGCACCATAATCTATATTCCTGCCAAAATTAAGTCAAATCCGTCAAGCTGTTTTTGCACTAATCTTTGCCAAATGCAATAGTGCCAAAACGGATTTTGGGACACCTATTTTTTCTTTGCACCTCTTTGACGACTCTCCCAAAAACTTTGCATAATCTGCCAATGTAGAAAAAGGAATAGGTCTGCACAGTTGCGTGGAGATTTGTCAAATGGCCGCAAAGTTATTAGTGACCAAAGATTTGAGGAATGCCTATCTCTGGTAATCTACTGCCACTCTGTAATATATATTATATATAAAAATATATTCAATGAAAAAACCAAAGGTTAAGGTAATGTTATAGTTAGGTGAATATGTCAGTGACAACATTAAGGTTTTGAACTAAAAAAAACACATACATACTCCAGTTAATTTTAGCAGACATAATAACTTGCACCCCCACCATTCACTGATTATGAACTCATATATTACATCACTGCTGACACGTTCTATCACCTCATTTACGACATCACTGATGACATCTCAAATTATATTGAGTTCAAAATGTTAATGTTACTGACATATTCACCTAACTATAACGTTACTTTAACCTTTTGTTGTTTCAGTGAATTTCTAGGGTTTTTCAAAAGTAAAGTAATATTTTATTACCATATGTACTGCCAATCTCCCCGCGTACAGCTTTTGCCGCCCAGCCCCACTGCAAACCCCCCACAGGCAGCCAATCCTACACTGTGTAAGGCCTTCGGCCCCACTCCCACATACATTATCGGTCCCAGGGACCCCATCCTCAAGAGCCACAATGTGCATTAAAGGGGAGGGGGGCCATGCAGCCCCATCCAGAGCCTATTTTGGCCTTGAGGACCCCATCCCTGGGGCCCACATTAGGAATAGGTGAGTACAAAGGCGCACACCCAGCACACCCACCAAACACGTGTTGTGGGCTGCGAGGGGAGTCTTCGGGTCCCTGCGGCCCCAGTTGGCTCCCTGCAAGGTGCAAAAGCCACCAATACTCCCACCCAGAGGGAGCAGATATTTATGCTGCTCCTTCTGGGAGGGAGCAATCTGTTGTTCTGTATCTGTCCCTGCATCAATGCAGGCAAGGAAACAGAAAACAAGTCTGCTCCAAGCCTGCAGGGACTTTGTGTTTACTTCCATTTGGCAGGAGATTTAAAAATGCTCCCGCGTTCTGGGAGCAAACAAGAGGAGGCTTTTTTACAAGCCCCTTGCACCACCAGTACATCACCTTTTAACCATATTCAAAATGATGCACTAGTTGCACAAGGGACTTGTAAATAAGCCCTAAGTATCCCTGCCCATGCTGGTGTGGGCAGGGAATCTAGTGTGTCCCAACATGGGCTCCCTGGGATCCAGCAAGTGAGCCTAAAGGATCAGGGAGGCTTTTATCTACACGTTTAAGGCTTGGAGGGTGGGGCTGCATGCCCCCCTCCTCTTATTAAATACATTTGGCTCCCGGATGGGGTCCCCGGAGACGAATACGGCTTGAGGAGGGGTGTCTTGTGACCATCTCTCCTAAATAGCTAAATTGGGCCACGGGGATGGGTTCCAAGGGGATAAAAAAGGCTCTGGAAGGGGGCCATGAACCTTAATTAAAGCCCCGGATGCCATTTTGTGTTTTTTCGGCGCGAATCCACATGAGACCCGCTGGATCGTGCCAAAAATTGTCAATTTGTTTTCAATTATGGCCATGATGGGGCCTTGGGAGGCAGGCTATTCCTACCTTGCCCCTTTATATCATTTTTTAAAAAAAATTCAGGACAGGGGACTAAATTATTGAGCCCTGTAATGGCTACCAGCAAACTTTTTCTCATGTTGCTGGCAGACAAACAGAGTGCTCACTCTTGTAGGAGTGAGATGGCCCATGGGAGAAAAGCTCTGTGAGGCAATCAGAATGTTCAATTTTTAAATTGGCGCTCCCACAAGACTCTCTAGAGACTCCCATGGACCCAACCATCCAGATATACAAATATTCATAAACCTTAATTACTCAAAAACTACTGAACAGATTTACACCAAATCACAAAAAGCACAATCTGCAGAACAAGATCTAGCTTCCTGCCATATGTTAAGCAGTTTTTGTGGTAGCACTTCCTGAAGAAGTCTATGGAAAATACAGGGGGATTTTGCATTTTGAAACCCCTTTTTTCTTGGCCTCCACTTGACAATTACCCAGATTTTTCCATGCACAAATTAGACAAAAGAGAGCACTTTTGGGAATGTGTCGTGGAGCTTCGTCAAACAGAGCCAGAGTTATTAGCTGCACAAAAAATGCATTTTCTAAAGAAACGCTGACCTAACTATAACTACCCAGTGTTGACCCCCACTGGGTAATATATATGAGTATATGTATATATATGTACAGTCCAATAGCATGAACTGCAGTGGTGTGCAATGGAGTGGGGTACAGTGGAATAGCGTAGAGTGGAGTTAGTGTACTGTGGCGTGGTTTACAGTGGACTGGCCTAGAGTCAAGTGGTGCACAGTGCATTAGGGTAGAGTGGTATAGAATACAGGGGATTGGCATAGAGTGGAGTTGCATACAGTGTAATAGGGTAGACAGCCGTGGCGTACAGTGGAGTGGGGTAGAGTGGAATAACATACAGTGGAGTGGCGTCGGGTGAAGTTGCGTACACTGTAATAACATACAGTGGAGTGGCGTACAGTGCAGTGGGGTACAATAGAATAGCATATAGTGCAGTAGAGTGGACAGGTAGACAGTGGAATACAGTAGGGTGGAGTAAGCATACAGTGGAGTAGCATACAGTGAAGGGGCATAGAGTGAAGTGGTGTACAGTAAAGTAAGGTAGAGTTTAAAAGCAAAAAGTGGAGTCACGTAGAGTGGAATGGTGTCCAATGCAATGGCGTACTATAGAGTGGCATAGAGTATAGTATCGTACACTGCAGTGGCATACATTTGAGTGGAATCCGGTGGAGTGGCATACAACAGAATAATGTACAGTGTACTGTGCTACATTTGAGTGACATACAGTGGAATAGGGTAGATTAGAGTGACAGTACAGTGGAATGGCGTAGAGTGGAATAGCATGCACTGGAGTAGCGTGCAGTGGAGTGGCATAGATTGTAGTGGTGTACAGTGAAGTAGGGTAAAGTGGAATACCATACAGTGGAGTGACATAGAGTGGAGTTGCATACAGTGTAATAGCGTAGATTGGAGCGGAGTAGAGTGTAGTGGTGTACACTGTAGTGGCGTACAGTGGAATATTGTAGGGTGGAGAGGTATATAGTGGAGTTGCATACACTGGAGTGAGGTACAGTGGAATACCATACAGTGGAGTGGCACAGAATGGAGATGATTACAGTGGAATATACTAGTGGCGTATAGTGGGGTGGTGTAGAGTGGAGTGGCATAGAGTGAAGTGGTGCACATTATAGTGGCGCAGAGCGGAATAGTGTATAGTGTAGTGACATATAATTGAGTGGCGTAGAGTGTAGTGTTGTCTAGTGGAGTGATGTTCAGTGAAATAGCATAGAGTGGAGTAGCATAGAATGGAGTGGCATGGATTTGAGTGGCATACAGGTGTAAATCAAATTAGGTCTGAATGTAAGATATGTGAATTATTATGTGCATTTTAAAAGTTATAAGGCATTTTGTGGAATTTAAAATCTCTCTGATGTAGCTGTGATGCTGTAGAATGACATCACAGGGAAAGTTCTATATGTGGTCAGTATTTGTCTGTAACCTGCTGTAGGCTGTTGATGTCCTTTAACTTCTACAATAAACTTCAATTTACTGGAACTGGACGTGTCCTGCTTACTACAAATTTTTGGCGACGAGTTGGTCCTGCGCAGAGGGCAGGAAGATGATGACACAGCCTTCACCTCTGGAACGCCGCTATACTTTAATGAATTTGCGCTATTGGAAAGTATCTTGCTTTATTGGGAATTCAACCACCGAACTGTGAGTTATACTCTCTGTGTGTGAGCATCAGCTCTGCTGTTTATTTATTGATTAACTCTATTTTCGAGCTAATATTAACTTGGGGGCCCACCCCAACGTTAAGATTCAAAGGTTCCCTGGCAACGTGTTCGCGTGCACTCCTCCATTGTTTTTTATTGGTGTCTCTTAGCAACTGGGCACGCTGTGTACGCGTGCAGCCCTTCCACGTCAGAGTGTCTCTTGGCAAGCGTCTCATGCAGCCTGTTAGTTCGCTGTTACAGTGCCTTTCTGAGACTGATTCTCTTCACACGTGTGAAGCACAGTAATCTAAGCATGGTCACTCATTCATAATTAATGCTAGGGAGGAGCAGGCATGTTTATATTTAGAGTGTTCAAGCTTTAAATCAGGCGTTCAAAGCTAATAAAAGCCAAAGCCGGTCACAGAGTTGCAAGGAAGAAAATCAATAAAGTGAAGTTTTAACAAACATATTATAGACTCTACAAGTGAAATGGTTTGAATTCCAAGCAGTACGTCAAAGAGAAGCGCTTACTAACCTTCTGGTCTGCCCTGTTGCCTTGTTGTTTCTAGAAGCTGTGCTTTTGGGAGGAATTAAAGAAGGACTTACTCTTGTGCATGGAAATAATTGAAAGACTGCCCAAAGACAAGCTGTGAACCTTATAGTAACCAACAAAATGCTGAAACCTTGAGGATTTATTGTGTTAGATAATTATTTTAATTAATTATTTTAGGTAGTTATTTCAGTTTGCTATTTCACCTTATTGTTTCAGCTTATTATATTGAATTGTTGTGTTAGTTTATTTTTTTGGCTTGTTAATTTGATTTCCTTTGCAGGTATGTCTGAACAAAGTATGTCTGCGCCTCCCAGTTTTTTGCCGGTTCCAGAACCATCTATTCCATGGAAGCGATGGAAAAACATGTTTTTCACTTACTTGTTGGCAATTGGGGGAGACAAGTATAGTCCCATACTTAAACAAGCCATACTTTTGCATCATCTTGGTGTGGAAGGTAGAAGGATTTATGATGATTTGCCTGAAATTTCATTAGGTATGGGAAATGGGCAACCAATGAACTTGTATGATATGTCTCTGCAGATGTTAGAGAAGCATTTTACTCCTAAGGTGAACGTAGTGTTTGAGAGGCATAAATTCTTTTGCAGAGTACAAGAACAAGATGAGGACATAATGACATATGTGGCTTCTCTGCGCGGTTTAGCAGTTTCATGTGAATTTCAAGGTTTAGTTGATTCTTTAATGAGGGATCAAATTGTGAAATGCACAAATAATAAAAAGGTGAAGGAAAAGTTACTTTCAAAGGATCCTAGTCTGGAGGAAGCTATACAAATTGCCAGAAGTATGGAACACACAGCTGTATGGATGAAAGAAATTGACAAAGGAAAACCTGCAAGGGCTGCAATAACGATGGCAAAAGAATTACCTGCTGAGATAAAGGTAGTTAAGAGAGAAGTCTACAAGAAACCACTTAATAAAAGTAATGAATATGTTCCAGTGAAAGCTGATGATAGGCGAACTGTAATTTGTTATAGATGTGGTTCCCCTGGGGACGTAAGTTCTAGTTTTGCATGTGGGGCAAGGAATGCTACCTGTAGGTCTTGCGGTAAAAGAGGTCATTTAGCGAAAGCCTGTAGGTCAAAAGGAGGTAGAACACCGATTACCAGTGTCAAGGTGGTTCAAAACGAGGGTGAAGTACTTGAGGAGATATTTTTGACAATAGATGGTATGGAATTGACCTCACAAGCATGCAGTCCTGCAGAAAATTTAAATGTGGATATGGTTGAGGGATCTGTTTTGTCTACAAACGATGATAAATTGAAAATAAGAATGGAAAGCACGAAGAAATTAGAAAAGCCTCATTGTGAGATCATTTTGGGTAAAGGAAGTGTCAAGTTACTAGCTGATTCAGGGAGCTTGTTTACTTTGATATCAAAAGAAACTTTTCAAAAGAATTTAGATGGCCAAATGAAAGATTTGCTGCAATAAGATGTGAAGGCTGTGGGATATGGTGGAACAAAAATCAACATTGTGGGAATGCTATGGATGGACATTGATTTTAAACACAATGGTGTGCACAGAAGAGTTTATGTAACCAATGAGGGTACAGATCTTTTGGGCTGACGGCATCAGAAGGGCTTGAACATTGTACTTGATCCCAACGCCACTGAACCTGTCATGATTGTTGAACATGATGTTCCAGCAAAATATGATGCAGAGGATGAGTGGAGAAAGACATTTATGGAAAGAGTTCCTCAATTTTTTCTGATAATTTGGGGGTGTTAAAAGGATTTTCTCATAGGATTATTCTAAAAAAACATGCTAAGCCTGTTGTGCATAAGGTCAGAACCATACCGTATATGATGAGAGAACCCCTTCAAGAGGAATTGAACAAATTATTGGAAGCCAACATTATTGAACCTATTGAATCATCAGAATGGTTGTCTCCCATTGTGGTTGGTCCTAAAGATGGAAATAAAATGTGTTTATACATTGATTTGAGGGATCTCAATAAAAACATATGGGTGGACAGACAGCCATTACCTAATATTGGTGAAATGTTGAGCATGATGGGTGGTGGTAGTGTATTTAGTGTTTTAGACACGTCTTCAGCTTATCACCAAGTGAACCTGCACCCTGACTCACGACCGTTGACGTCTTTTGTCACACCCTTGGGAGCATTTCGATATTGCAGAATGCCTTTCGGGCTGGCGTCGGCTTCTACCGTATTTCAGAGAATAATGCAGAATATTTTTGGGGGCATGGAAAGAGTGTTATGTTTTCAAGACAACAGTATGGTTGTTGGGAAGTCATTTGAAGATCATGACAAATTGATGGAAGAAGCCTTGCAAAGAATAGCTAGCCATGGGTTAACCATTAAAAAGGAAAAATGTCAATTGAGGTTAAGGCAAGTTAACTATTTGGGTCATCAGGTATCTGTTGATGGCATTAAGCCTAAAGCTAGCATTGTGAAAGCGATTGAAGATGCTCCCCGCCCTGTTAATAAGGATCAGTTAAAGTCATGCTTGGGGCTTGCTGAGTATTGCTCGAAATTTGTACCCAAATTTGCAGATGCGGTGGAACCAATGAGAGTTCTTCTTAAAAAAGGAAATGTCTTTGAGTGGGATTATGCGTGTGAGGGTGCATTTGCCAGTGTGAAACGATTTCTCGCCTGTGCTCCATCTCTAGGGCACTTTGAACCCAAAAGGAAATCTATAGTGATTACAGATGCCAGCAATGTTGGACTTGGGCAGTTCTTGTGCAATTGTCTGAGGATGGTGAAAGTATCATTGGGTTTGCGTCACGTAGATTGCAAGGTTTAGAACGGTTTTATTCTGCCATAGAAAAAGAGGCTTTAGCTTGTAGCTGGGCGATGACTCATTTTAGGTACTATTTGTGGGGTTTGCCATTTGTTTTGAAGACGGATCATAAATCCCTTGTTCATATTTTCAAGTGTGGTCATGGTTTAGACGGGAGTATCACTCCTCGCATTTCTAGGTGGCTTTTATCTGTTATGGAGTACAATTTTGTGGTCAAATATGTCGGTGGAAATAAGAATATTATTGCAGACTGTTTGTCTAGGATGCCCGTGGAGGATGATTTGTGTTTGCAAATCATGGAAGATCAGGTGATTTGCGTTGATGGTGAGTTTGCAATTAGACAAGAAGAATGGAAAGAGGCTGTTGACAATGATGAGGAATATAAGGCACTGGTGGAGCTCATAGCAGGTTGTTGGAAGGATTTTAGTAAGTTTGAGGAAGTGGTAAAACAGTGTTTTATAGTGAAAGATGAACTCAGCGTCCAAGGAGATAAGGTTTTGAGAAGGAATCGCATTGTTCCCCCTAGTTTGTTGAGAGCAAGATTGTTGAAGATTGTCCATGAGGGACACTTGGGAAGGAGCTTAACAAAGAGGAGGTTGAGGCAATCTTTTTGGTGGCCAGGAATGGATAAAGATGTGGAGGATTTAGTGCAGGATTGCCATGCGTGTTGCAATAGCGATAAGGTGAAAGTAATTAGGCAACCTCCTTTGAGATGCGTGGAATTGCCTGTGAGACCGTGGGATAAATTGGCCATGGATGTGTTGGGACCTATAGACAAGTTGGGCAGTAGTCATCGTTTTCTGGTTGTGTTGGTGGACTACCATAGTAAATGGTTTACATGTAGATCCATGAGTCAAGTCACTACTAGTAATGTCGTAAAGTTTCTTAAAGAAGTGTTTCTTGAAGAAGGTGTACCTAGAGTCCTTGTGACTGATAATGGAGTTCAGCTGACTTCTTCGGAAATGGGAATTTTTTTTACCAAATGTGGGATCAGACATGACAAGGTGGCTTTGTTCCGACCGCAAGCAAATGGTCTTGTAGAGAGAGTGAATCGAATTGTTATGGAAAATATTCAACTCTCTCTGGCGAATGGCTTGTCATGGAAGGAGGAGTTACAGAAAATGATGTGGGCACATAGAGTGACGCCTCATTCAGTCACAGGTGTTTCTCCTTTTATTGCATTAAAGGGTAGAGAGCCTGCTACCAAGGAATCTCCTATCTGGCTGCATGGAAAGAATCAGGTGTGGGTCGATCGCGACGAAATGAGATCGAGAGTGTATGATTGTCAACTGCGCAACAAAGTTTATTATGACAATCGTAAGATGGTAAAAGATTTGGATATTGCATGTGGCGATTGGGTGGTGGTGAAAAAAGCTGGTTTTGTGAGGAAGGGCGAAAGCAAGTTTTCCCAACCCCATAACGTTGTACATGTTAAGGGATGGGTAGCCCTGTTAGATGATGGGAGAAAATGGAGTTTTGGAGATCTGTGTAAAATATCTCATACAAGAAGTGTATAGTGTATTAGTATTGCCTTATTGCCGTATTGTTATTATATTGTTGCAATGCATTGCTTTATTATTGTTATTATATTGTTGAACTGTCATATTTTTGTTTCATATTGTGATATTATAAGTGGGGAGATGTGTGGAATTTAGAATCTCTCTGATGTAGCTGTGATGCTGTAGAATGACATCACAGGGAAAGTTCTATATGTGGTCAGTATTTGTCTGTAACCTGCTGGAGGCTGTTGATGTCCTTTAAATTCTACAATAAACTTTAATTTACTGGAACTGGACGTGTCCTGCTTACCACACATTTAAACTTAGTAACATCTGTGGCCACAGTAGTTTCATGAAATGCTTTGGTATTTAGAGAAAGTACTGTGGTACATGGTGATGACAAGTCAGTATGTGATTGGCTAATGACTGCCTTTCCAAAGTTAAAGTCATTCATGTTGTTTAAGTCCACTTTCTCTGTGTTCTAGATTAGAGGCTTGGATATAGGCAAGTATTGGGTTTTATAATTTTTCCCTACCAATTACCACTTTATTAAAGTGGTAATAGATAGAATTTTTTTATATATAGCTTCATTAGACATGTGTTCAGTTTTGGTATGAAAGCTATCATTTTACATGCTATAAATGATGTAATGTGCAAGGGTATAAGCAGTGCGTGGAGAAGGTGTGAGTAGAACATGTTAGATATTTGGCTTCAGGTGTTATGTTTTGACTGGAAACCCCATTGGAAATGTCCAAGGCTGTTTTATATTTTTCCTCACCTGACATGTCGTAAGTCCTGTACTTGGAGCATTTTGTACAGCCTAAGTGCATTCCTGTTTTTTCAGATTGCTATAGTCTTAGACTATCCTGTTAGACCCGTTTGGTTAAAAAAAAAAAAAAGGAAAATAGGGGGTTCATTTAACTACAATGTGTTATAATGCCCTGATGTTGAAATTGATCTAAGATTGCTTTTTTGTTGAGCCTTGCTTCTGGCTCCAGAGGAAATTGAGCATATATTTGAGGCTTGTTTCATAAACAAATGAGATGTGGAAGAGAATCTTTTTTCCACCTTACTTTAATTCCATACAAGGCTGGAGCCTGTTTCAGATCCCACTTCCTTGCATATGTATCTCTGATATCCTGAGGTACCAAGGAGGAAAATACTACTTGTATTACGATCTCACCTGCATTTGGCAAGCAACTGCAATCTGCACACAAATATATATTGTTTGAAAACAATGAAATTCACAAAAACTTCCTGGGAAAGTTTTAATTACACTCAGATAGAGGCGTAACTGTGCGTGTGCAGAGTTACAACTTTTTTTGTAAGATAGTCCTTATGTCTCTGACCACAACTTAATTCACTCTTATCAGCCCAACATCTCTTGCTGAACCCCATAAAAATGACCTCACTCATATGTCTGATTACATATTTTCATGTATCCTCATTGTGAGAGAAATTATACAGCAGATGGTTTATTAAGTGATCTGTTTGAACTTTCTTCAAACACCGCCCTCCTTCCAAGTCTGAGGAGATCTTCTCCCTTTTCTGGAAGTTGCCTCAAACTCAAGCACCACTGAGCAACCAAACATACAAAATAGAAATGTATTATCCTTCCAGTTTCTTTTTATTTCTCTCTCTTTGTTTTGGACTGGTCTGAAATTAATTCAGTTTTTACTTGGAAAAGACGATGCCTGTTACTTTAATAAGGCACTATTGCTGAATCTAGGGACAGCTAGCAAACTATACTTTTCATTTATGAAGGTCCAGTCAAGTGCTCCATTATGAAATAGCCATTATGAGAGCAGTGTGTCAGACCTCACTCTCACAACTCTTGCGTGGTTAGAAGTTCTTTGATTGGCTTTATTAGGAGCAGGAGCAGTCATAAGGATTCACTTACTAAACCAGACAGTTCTTGAAATGTAGATGTTGAATTTTTTCTCAGTTAAAAATGCTTTCCCAAAAGGAAGCACACAGAGACATTAGTTGTACAAGAATATAATGAGGTGATAATAAACAATATAGAAGGTTGCTCCATGTGGAAACCCAGCCTACCTTACAAGGAACCAAACACCAATATAGAACAACTTCAAAACACAAAAAGCCCAAAGTGTGCATTTATTCCCCCCAACATTGAATCATTTCGAACTTGGAAATGCAGCGCCAGACTAAAAACCTGTGGTAATATCACTGGAAGAGCATGGAACACAGTGACATAACTAGAATATATGAATTGGGTGCTTGTGCATTCCTCAAGTAACATTCTTGAAAGCACATGAATTGCCAGCACAAGTCCTGCCAGCTGATTGAATATAATGTGCACAGCACAGGCTCTGACATAACTGACCTGAATATATATGTTATTTTTCGGGATAGGCATTCAACTCCATTACACCGAGTTCACAGAGTTTTGCCACTTCGCGCTCTGCCTGCAGTGTGGAGTTCGGCAAAAACGCTGCTACCACCACATAGCGGAGTTTGCTGGCACCCACCCCCAATCTTAATCTTAGTACACTCTGTTTTCAGTTCACATGAAAATCCCCGGCATACTCTGGATATTCCGGGGGTCAGGTGGGAACTGTTCTGAGATATTACGCATAAATGGAGACTTGCATGGCACTTCGCTGCTCTCTGCCATGATCAGTCCCATAGAGAGTGACCCATCTGCGGCCATGCTCTGAATAAGCATGAGGTATTTGTTTTTTGAAAGGCGACAGAGAGACCAGCCCTTTCTGAAGTTTGTCAGACGGGGCACTGGTACGGATACCTGGTGTCTGTGTCTGGGGGCTGCAGCTGCTGGAGCAGGTCTGAGGAAGGGGAAAGGAGGCAGGAAGTACCGCTGCTGTGCCCGTCGTGCATCTAGTGTTGCTGCTAAAAACTCAAAATGCCTTTGAAAGTGCAAAACCAGGTTAGTGGCACCAGTCTCGCTTCCCTTTGCCATTCGGCTTAATAAATAACTTACTTAAATCGCCTCGTTGTAAGTTGTAACCTGCTCTCACATGCTGCAAAATGTGTCTGGGTGGTGGGCAGCACAGTTCTTTCCCTTTTCAGAGCGACTATTTTAGACATCAACAATGCGCACCTAACACTGTTGTTCATCTCTTAACATGACAAGTGAAACATCTGGAGGGGAAATGAAAGTAGTAAAACATTCTTAAAATAAATGAATTTGTTTGAAACACACAAAGCCACACAGTTACAATCTGAGTGCTAATTCATTGTGCAGAACGCATTTCATATATTATGCATGTGAGCTCCTTCAACAAGGGCTGGGCGTTGGTTACCAAATAAAAATGGAGGAGGGGCAACACAAAAAAACTATGAACGGAAATGCAGCAATATCGATCACACCTCCTTAGCAAAAGAAATACATTAATGCCACGGAAACAAAATAGCCATTTTATGCATGTGCAGTGCTGTTTTGACTGCATGTGTTATTTCGGGTACCTGAGATTGTGTGTAGATTTCACAAAGCACGAGCAAGCAAACAAACACCCATTGATGATAAGCCGATTCATCAATAGGCCAGCTTCGGCAAGTCCAACAAGGCAACTTTGGGAGTTACCAACGAATCCAACTGTATTTTTGTTTTCGTTATTGGTGAAGAAAACTGTACAGCACATGCAATTAACAAAAATAAATCCAACAAATCTGTTAAATCAGGGAAATTCAAGAGCTCCACTCTAACAATGCTGCCTTATGGTTGGCTCAAGCTTAATCACAAGTTCTCTTTTCTGAGAAACACTCTGCATTTCTGCCACGGCAGCAGTATTCAAACAGTTGAGCCTTGTGATCTTGAGCAGTAGGGCAGGTTTTCAGCACAAATTACAATGTACCTGCTTAGCTCCTGCCTATCACAACCAAGCCTTTTCCTTAATATTTTGATTCAGGTCTGTAGTTATGCTAAGCCCGCCACGTTATCTGCCCCTGGTGCAAGCAGACCACTTGTTTGGCGCAAAGCTTCCACTGGAAATCAAGGTTACAAGGCTGGGAGGAACTCTGAAAGAATTTTGTAGAGTTTTTATGCAACTCCACGGAATTAAATGTTACATCGGTTTGCAGGCTTTTGGGATTTTCATTGATTTGCACACTTTAAACTTCATTTCAGATCAGATTTACAATGATTTGCACACTTTATTGTTTTTTGGTATTATTACAAGGACAATGTAGTCTGGTTTGTTTGAGCTGACTTACAGTGTCTGTGTCTGGTGGAAATCATCTTTATCAGCTATTCGCACAATTGGTAAAATGCTTGTGATTAATTTCTTTAATTGCTCACTTTATTAGCATACAACATGAAAAGTGTTTCAGCACCTTTCCTTTAAGATCCAGGTGATCCACCACTAGAATGGAAGTTATGACTAAGATCATTAAGAGTGTATTTAGGAGCTATTGATGGGCAGAGATTTAGACGTGAATGAAAGAAAAGTTTAATGTATTATTACTTAAGAGGGTCAGAACATATTTGATCATTTACCTGCTTATGAACCTGGAGATGAAGAAGATTTGGATGAGTTTGAGGTAGCAGTTCTGTAGCTGGATCAATATTTCACCAAAACAAAAAACAAATGTTGTGCACAGATATAATTTTTTTTACCAGGTTCCAAAAACCCAGCAAGAGTATAGATACTTGCAACACAGCCTCAACAGTATTAGCAGCCAAATGTGAGTTTGAGATTTTCACCTCACAACTCACCAGGGATCAATTAGTTGCCAGATGTCATTCTAAAAAAATGTAAGAGAGGTTGTTCACATGCAAAGAACCCTCATTAGACAAAGCCATTGATTGATTGATTGATTGATTGACAAAGCCATTGACATAGCAAAAATTATCAAATGTTCATGTGAGGACGCAAAACAACTAGAAGTGTCATTGTCTAAAATAACAATATCAGGGTGGTTACCATTAACATTTCCTCAAGTCACAACAATGACAGCAGGAAGCAAGCATTTAAAAGCAGTCAAAATATTGACAGCAGAAAACAGGCATTTACTAGTGGTATTAAAACTAACACACAAGTCAAAATGAATCAAAAGATTTGTTGTTAGAGATGTGGGCATCTAATATATGTCATGTGTCTTCATTCAAAAACTGTAACAGCTGTGAATCAGCAATATAGAGGCTGTGGAAAAAATTTGATTTTTTTAGAGTGTATAGAGGAGCAAAAAGAAATAGTATTTGGCGTGTATTGCATGCAAATATTGACAATAACTGTGATGAACTGAATAGCAATAAATAGTATATCTTGGTGGTCAGAGATTCGGAACCAGAGACAAGTAAAGTAATAGTAGATCCTGACATTGAAGTATTGATTGATGGAGTGGAGATCTAGCTTTTGGTTGATACAAGAGCTCGCATCACAATTGTATCATAAGACAAATTTAATGAATTTTGGAACAACAAAACACTTCAACATAGATCTTATTGGGTATTTTTTGGCCTGCCCTAGGAGTTTTGGGTGGTGTCCTTCAGGGAGGAGTGTATGCAGCTAAAAAAGGAATTAACATTCTAGGATGGCTACACCAAGCTGAATTCAATGTAACTATCAAACCGGGGTGGGACATTCCTGTTTTTATTGACAGGAAAGGTGTCAGTTCACTTAAGCATACTTCTAATGTCAAAGAATGCTGAGAGAAAAAAAATGAAAGGATAGTTCAAGATAATTTAGGGAAGATAATAGATTTTACTCATACCATAAAAGTCCAGCAGAGAGCAACACCTGTAAATCATAAGTTGAGGAATGTACCTTATAGTGTTAGGATGGAATTGTCTATGTTACTTAAAGATTTGTGTGAGCAAGGTATACTTGAACAATTTTAGGCAACCTTGTGGTTATCCCCAATAGTTTTGTCAAGAAAAGGAACAGGATATCTAAGGATGTGTGTTGACTTGAGGAGTTTGAATGAAGCAATATAGCTAGGCAATTTTCCATTGCCAAGACTTGAAGACATAATACCAAAAATTGGATCTTCAAGTTGGTTCACCAAATTAGATTTAAAAGCTGCCTATCATCAGGTAGAACTAGAAACTCAATCTCACCATCTGACTGTATTCGTCACTCCTGATGGAAAAATTTAAATTTTGCAGGCTGCCATCTTTCAAAGATTGATGTAAGACTAGAATCATAATATTGTAGCATTTCAAGATGATATTTTGGTCTTTTCAAGTAATGACGTGGAACATGATAATATATTGGAAGACGTTTTGAGCATTTTAGAAAGAGGGGGAGTAACATTAAGAAAAGACAAAGGAATTTTCAAAAGCAGAGAAAGAGAATATTTAGGATACATTTTGTCAGAGCCAGGAGTCAGGCCTAAGCCAAGTCTGGTAAAAAGTATTATGAAAGCTCGTACTCTAAGAAACAGAGACCAGTTGTTGTCTTTCCTTGGTATGTGTGAGTTTTATGCAAAATGTATAAATGATTTGCTAAGAACACTGAGTGTTTCAGATAATTGTTAAAAAAGGAGCTACATTTGTATGGTCTGAGAAATGTGAGAATATGTATGAGAAAATAAAACAGAAAATTGAGAAGGAACCAGCTCTGCAACCATTTGTGGAAGGAATTGTGACAGATGATGCACATGAATAGGGTTTAGGGGCTGTGTTGTAAATGTACTGGAGCCTCATCAGGTCCCAACCCAGGATGCACAGCAGTGAGTTGTATTCACCAACATATGGATTCCGATAATTTTCTCCTTTTGAAATCATTTTATTGCCACCAGTTTAATCCATAGTTCATTTCTCCAAATAGGTTCACATTTCCAAATGTATCCGCAAGTTCAATGCCGTAAATGGCTTTTCTTCCAAACCTATGGGGATTCACTATTCCTTATGGTGCGATAGAAACATATATGACCCAATGCATTTTGGGCAGTACCTGCCCTTCTTCAGGGGTAACTACAATAAACTACAATAAAATAAAACACATATCAGGTCCCAATGCCCTTCCCAAAGTCATGTGTGCTGTTATTTAAAACACACCCCTATAAGTGTAATCTGACCTCTATTTCCATCCACAACAAAATGAATGAAAGAAAACAACCCAAAAAGTGTACATACATAGTTTCATCTTACAAGTGAGCTTAACGTTTTAACCTCATCATGATTCTGAAAGACATACTCTATGTCAAAAAACATCATTTAATGTTGAAAACAAAAATGTGCTGATACACTGCTGTGTTGTCACAATGTAATAGTGAACATGAAAGCACAACAGGATTTGCTTTGAGAACATTACACCAAGTAGATAGGAAATATTCTGTTATCAAAAAAGAGCTGCTAGCATGTGTGTGGAGTTTGGAAAATGATAAGCAGTATTCATGGGCAGACCTTATATTTTGGGAACTGATCACTGTCCTCTAGTAGACATTATATCTGGTAAAAAGGTGCATTAACAAGACTTTCTACAAAACTGTCAGAATTTACTTTTACTATTGAGTACATTCTGGGAGGTACAGATTGTAGGGCAGACTGCTTGCTAGAAAACATATTGAGGATATTGAAGAACTAAATTGGGAAATAGAGATAGAAGAGTGTTTTCTGGCATGTGTCAATGACATCAACATGTATATAGAAGAGGAAGAATGGGCGGATACTGTAAAAAAAAATAAGATTTTGAGTGAAGTAATGATATTAGTTAAAACAGGTTGGCCTAAGGAAAAAGAATTACCTATGGACTTACAAATATTTTGGAAGATATGAGATGAATTGTCCATCAAAGGTGAAAAACTGGTGTGGGGGAACAAACAGGCACCACCAGAATGTTTTCAGCAAACAAATATATCTACAGCACGCAGTCGTCATTGGGTTGTTGCCATTACAAAAAGGAAAATAAGAAATTATTTTTGCAAGCCTAAAATTGACAGAAATAGGTGCATTTGTCAGGATGTGCACAAGATGTAATAGGATTGATACGGTTTTGGTCACTGAGAGTACTGTAGAATCACTTGTTCCTTCACCGAATAGAGCATGGCAAAGACTAAGGGGCCGATTCCGATCTCGGCCGGTAGGGCACCGAATCGGATTCGGCTTTACCGGATCCAATTCGGAGCCCTCTTTCCCGACTGATTCGAACGTGCGTCCGGGCGAGCGAGTACGATGTGAGCGCTCGCGAAATCGCCAACCGACTCGTTCGCGGGACCCAACCGCTCCAACCGACTCGCACGGACACGACTCGCACTGCGCAATGGAGACGTTCCCCGGCCGGATAAGTACGATGCGCGCCTCGAGCAGTCCGACCGACTCGCGCAATCCGGCTCCAAAGAGCATTCGGAGCCGCACTTTGGGGGTTCGTGTCGGACCCCCCTGTACGCGTAGCCGCGCGAGTCACACACAGGGGGGACCCATGGATCCCCCCTACCTGTGCATGTACGGCACGAGTCGCTTTGACGCGTACCCGCTGTAGGGGGTGCCCTTGTTCGCCTTGCACCCATTGAGTCAATGGGAGCCCGCGTACGTGTTGTACGACCGGCTCCCATTGACCAATGGGAGTCCGACCGAATCGAGTCAGATTGCATGCGAACGCATCGTACTCGTTCGGTCGGACTGCTAGAGTCCGATTCGGTCGGAAATCTCTCCGGGTCCGGCTCGGTCGGGGAGATTTCCGGCCTGAATCGGAATCGGCCCCTAGGTCTTGATTTTTCAGGACCTTTTTCATATTTTATTATCTAACATGAAATATTTCATAGTGGTAATAGATCATTTGTCTAGATGGGTTGAGGTTGAACTGATCAGGGTCCTGACTATCAGAAGTGTAATTGATTGTTCAAGAAAGATTTTTATCCGAGAAGGTTTTCCAGGGGAAGTTTTGACTGACAATGGGGTGCAATTTGTTTCAACAGAGATGTTTACATTTTTGAATAGGTGTGGTGTAAAGCATGTGAGGGCACTCTTAAATCACCCACAAAACAATGGTAAAGTAAAATGCTTTAATAAAATGTTATTGGAGTGTATTCAAGCTGCACATAGAAACAATATGTGTGTAGATCAAGTGATCATGACTTAGAGCCTGATTACGATGTCGGTCAGAAACTAAACTGCCCGACTCCTTGTTGTATTTGGTTCTGACCGACTCGCGGTCGGCTGTTCCGCCCAACCAATTATGATGCTTCTGAACACCGTTCAGAAGGAGTCCCATTGACTTCAATTGGAGCCTGTGTTCCGACCGACAACACAGGCTCCTATGGGGAAAATGGGTGTCTGTGGAAAACTTTGCATCCTGTGGCAGGCACTCCATGGTGGCTGCCACACTACATGGTTTTACAGGGACTCCAAACCAGAGGACTCAGGATGAAGGGGGGCCTGCTAGGGGCCCCCAAAGACAGTTTCCGACAGCCTTTTCTTGTTGGACAGACCAAGTCAGAAATCAGGAATCCGACAACGTAATCTGTCGGAACACTGTCTGTTGAGCTGGTCGAATCGGCTTCGACCGACTCGGATTCTCCGTATACCGGTTGGAACCGATTCGGAATGATCGAACGGTTCCCCTTCCGACCGCGAGCATCATAATTGGTCAGTCGGAATTGTTTCCGACTGAGTCAGGTGGATGGGTTCCGACACGGTCTAGGGGAATCTGACTGTCAGTCGGAGGCTTTTCAACCGACATCGTAATCAGACAATACCAGGGTAAACAAAAGAAGTACATAGGTTCATTTGGAACCAGAGAAATAACAACAATAGATTGTTTTATGAATGTAAGAACTACTGTTTTCTCTATTGTAGTGAATGTTTTGCATTTAAGTATCATTCTATGTTTCATATATTTCTTGTATTCTATAGGATTGTTTTGTTGAGTACAATTTATTTTATTTAAAGAAAGGAGAAGTGGTGTATGATTTCATCGTATGCACCAATTTTATAAGATGTATTGTATTGTTTAAAGTACCATTTGTTTCATTCAAAGAAGATGTATTTAATAAGATGTAAAACATTTGTAAGATATTTTTAGAGTACAGTTTGTTTAATTTAAAGAAGGGCGACGTGTGGTGATGTCACTAGAAGAGCATGGAACGCAGTGACATCAATAGAATATGTGATTTGGGTCTGCTCCATGCCCTTCCCTGATAATTATTCCTGTGCCCCTTTTGTAACGATGTAACCTCTATACTTCTACAATGAATGAAGTTCTCAGTATCCTGTACTGTATGAGAAATTATTACAAAACCCTCACGTTTTTCTTGTAATTCGTACTACACCGAAATGAATGGGTTAATGTTAATCGTCATTACAGATAAAATATTGCTTTTCAGGAAATCAAATTGATACAAATAGCTCATCATTTCCAATATCAAATATGCTTACTTTACCAGTAGATCCCAGTATTCTTTATATAACACAACTTTAGAAACAGTTTTCTACTTTTGTGGATTTAATATTCTTTTGAACAATAGGGGCCAGTGCCCTTCATTACATTTTCTTTATCCCTGGCACCACAGATCTAGATGTATCCCAGGCAAAGGCTACTAATTTTGATAGCTCTAAAAAATAGTTATGATTCATGTATTGCGTTCATCTCTTTATGCCAGATAGGTGCAGAGATGTGCCCTCTGTCCACTGCAGAGGGGGTGAGTGGTGTGTGCAAAATGCGGGAGCCACTTGGTTGAAGCGCCATTTAGAGACAGGAAGACCCTAAACTTTCCTACAACAGAGCCCTCATTACCTCTGTTGACGGAAAGCTTCTTCCAATGGCACAACAGAGTAGGGACCGTGAAAGAACGGGTATCCCACCACACTAGTATTAGAAGTGTAATGTCCTTTTTTGTCTGTCTCTCACTGCCAGGTAAAAGCTGATAGTGAAGTGCAGAAAAACACAAATAATGACCCCCACACTCTGGCAGAAAAATCCCAGGGTGTGGGAGTTCATTCGGTTTTTGTTTTCCTGAAACAAACTCCAGGTTTGGGAGTTTCTACCTGAAAAACTAAAAAAATTTAAAGTTTGATGTATGACTAGCTAAAAAGATGGCGGGTATCCACCAAACATTTTGTACCTTGAAGGGAACTGCCTTGATAGAGTTCCTCTCAAGCTATATTGATGACCACTGGGCTAGTGGTCAACTATAAATTTGGTGAACTGTAGTCCATCAGAGTGTCAGAGGTACTGTCTCTAAACCCTAAATCAGGCCCTTTTGACTTTGATTAGTACTTTAGTATTGGAGTCATCCTACCAAGAATTATGAACTCTATCCCCAGAAATATCCTTTCTAGGATTAGTTCCTCTATCTCACCTATTCATAAGAGGAACTAGTAAACACTTTATTGATATAGACTTTGTTTATATCACTTGAATCACATATAGTATTATGTCAGTGCAAGTGATGGGAAATTTCATGCATACTGCAAGTGGTGAAAGAACAAAACTAATGAGAACCAGCAACTCACCCAACACCTTGAACACCACAACTTCTTGGACCCCTCCAATCCAGAATTCGAGCCAACCACAACACAGAAACAACCCTGATCTCAGCCACCTCTCGCCCTGGTACCCCGGTTGTTATGGTGTCGCACGTTGAGCCATCATAAGTTTGAGGCATTGCTCCTTCAAGGCCTTTGGGTACATGGCATGGCAGTTGGTTTAGGCCTTCGGGTCGTCATCCTGCTCGAGGCACCAGAGGCACACAATGTGCAGGTCTGTCACCAAGAGCTGTTGGTCATCTGTAAGGCTTGAAGCAGGACTTCTTTGATGATATTTCTGCCCCACCAGGAGGTAAACCGCAAAAAAGACTTTGACAAAATGTGTGATCAGGGCTCTTCTGGACCGCAGAGAAACAGCAGCCCTCTTCCTCTTGGACCTGTCAGCAGCGTTTGACACCTTCTCTCATCACATCCTGATCAACAGACTCCACCACATTTGGATCCAGGGAGACACCCTCAAATGGATCACCTCAAACCTCCCTGGCAGAACCCAGAAGATATATCTCCCACCGTTCACCATGGGGTGCAAGAAGATCATCTGAGGCATTCCCCAAGGATCATCCCTCAGTCCCACCCTCTTCAACAACTACATGACTCCCCCGGCTAACACCGTCAGATTGCATGGATTCAACATCATCTCCTACACCGATAACACCAAGCTCATCCTCTCACTGTCCGAAGATGCATCCACCACCAGAGCCAATTTCCACAGATGCATGATGAACATCAATGACTGGATGAAGGACAACTGCCTCAAACTCAGCATGGACAAGATGGAAGTCCTCATCGTCAGGAACAGCACCTCGCCATGAAACAACACATGGTGTCCTGTGGAGCTCAGCCCACCCCGCCCCAACAGACCACACCAGCAACCTCAGCATCATCCTGGACAGCAAGCTACCTATGAAGAAACAAGTTAATGTAGTCTCATCTGCCTGCTTTCACACTCTTTGCATGCTCCGCAAGATCTTCAGGTGCCTCTCAGTCACCACCAAAAGCACCATTAAGCAGACCCTCTTCACCAGCAGACTGGATTAAGTACACAAACTTTATGTTGGAATCACTGCAAACTTTCTGAAGAGACTCAGAACAATACAAGACTCAGTGGCCAGACTCAACCTCAACCTCCCTAGAAGGACCCACATCATACCCCACCACAAGAAACTACACTGGCTCTCGATCCAGATGAGCGCCAGTTCAAGATGCTGACCCACATTTATAAAGCCCTGCACATCGAGGGACCAGCATACATCAACAAACACCTCACCTTCTACCAACCCACCAGACACCTTTGATCTGCTTCCCTCTCCCTCGCAGACACCCCATGGATCCACAGAACCAACAGCGAAGGATGCCCCTTCTCACACCTGGCAGCTAAGGCATTGAACAACCTTCCCCTGCACCCCAGGACCACTCTGTTGCTCCAACAATTCCGGAGAGAACTCAAGACCTGGATGTTTGAATGAACAACACACCTTGCAGCACAGCAGCCAACATCTCTAATGGCTGGAGACCCTCACAGGTGATTAGCCGTGCTTTTATTCTGTGCATTTATTACATAAGCATACTATCTCTTACAGGAATAGGATGTCATATAGTTGTCAACAATCACAGAGAGTGGGTTATACAGAGACTGTCAAATGTTTTCTAGGATGCTGAAACAGTGAACTGTCATTGGGCCGAAACTAAAATAATTATTTTTCATTGTAGATATCCACGCCTCTGCAGGACATTTTGAGTCTAGCAGTAAGAACAGGCAAGGTGGTGTCTGTTTCTCTCTCTGTTCTGCCATTCCCCTTTTCCATGATGCATTGTTGATTAGCATATATATTCTTTACATGGCTCTCAGTGCGTTCAGGTAAGTGTACAAACTAGAATTACTTTTCTGGGATCCAGATTGACAAGTTGTGTGAGCTTGACATTAATGCCCAGTTGTTCATCCCTGGTTATTTAAAGCTGTGTAACTTTACGGGATACTGCTAATGACAGCAAAATATTTATAACTTGAGGCCTAATACCTGTTCTGGTTCACTATAACATAGAAAATAAACCATGAAAATGCAATCCTGTGCTTTAACACGTTCCTTATTCTGTTCTTCATTACATAATTCGAGATCATTTCTACTTCACATATACATGATGCATGTAAATCCTTCTCTGTACCTGCATAATGCAGATCCATGAGTTGGTGTGAATACTAGGTGCCCATTTTAAACAGTGAACACCAGTAGGCCTAATATATATAGGGCCCACTTTCCCTGTTTACGCCCAGCATACCTTAGAGCAGGTGCTTTGGGTGCAAACAGCAAAACTGTGCCCTATTACATAGAATGCACGTGAACGCGCGCTGCCCTGGGGGTAGTGCATTCAGGTAAAAAACGGAGCCGCTTTGAAGAAGCTGCTCTGTGTTTCACTGTGCAGGGGGCAACCAGCCTGCATTTTTAAAGGGGATTAGAGATCCTTTTGCAAGTGGGTGCAGTGAGTGACTGCACCCGCCTGCAAGGGGATGTCTGGGGGTCCATAGGACCCCTTTTCCCCCTCCAGAGGCTGCTATCAGGGGGCGCACTGACAGTGTGCCACCTTTTAGGTGGCGCACTGTCAATGCACCGCCTGACAGCTTCTTTGCCTCTGATCCTGCTTCTAAAATATGTCACGGGCACAGAGGCAAAGGGATTCCCTCATGAACATGGGGCAATGCCCCCATGTAAATGAGGGATCACCCTCTTGAGAAAGCACCAGCACTGTCAGTATTACAGAAGGCATTTGCAGCCCCTTATGTAATACCAAAGTGCTTCGGGAGCGCGTAAAGCGGGCACAAATGCCCGTTGGGCTGCTGGGACACTTTGTGTAATATGGCCCCAAGAGTGTAAGAAGAAATACATACATTAAGCTGTCAACAACCCTTTCGGTTCAGCAACTCAACTAGTTAGCTTCAAAACATTATTCAAAGGATTATTTCATTTCTTAAATCAACCGTTACTGAGCTCCACAACAGATTTCAATGGCGATATTTTATTTAGCCATGTACTCATCTGTATCCTCTAATTTGTGATCTCCATCATGGTTTTCCTGGACTTTATGCTTTGTAATTGTGCTGTCATTTAGCAGGTTGCTGCTGATCTTGGATCACCACTGTTCCATGGGTTAGCGTCTTCCCTATCGCAGCTTGACACAGGAAGCAAGCTAGTCGGTATTTTGCTTCTCCATATTCGTGCAAAAGACATACAGATGATGGACGTAATGCAGAGCAAATCAATTATTCTCCCCCAGTCAATGGATCTGGGTTAAATCCATTGTTCTTTTGCTCATCATGCCACCCCAGTTTAGACCCAGTCATATGCAAATCAGTCTTGACCCTGTGCCTCATGGGAACATTCCAGACCGAACTGCCAAGCCAGGTCCTCCCTGGACCGGAAACAAGCATCATGGGACCGGTTTCGGGGCATCACCCCTCATCAGCCAGGCTAGCTTGAATCCAGTGGCACAGTGAGACCAGAATCCACATCTGGGCAAACCAGGCGCACTTAGGGTGAGAAAGCAAAAGACACAGATGATGGACAGAATATCTGAACATACTTTTAATCTTTTATTTCTATATTTAGAAATCTTTTTAGGAACTACTTGGGAGATCAGTTTTTCCTCATCAGGAAAGCAGACAACATCCTTTATATTGTATGGAAATAATTTATTACATTGGCAATAGTCCACCTGGGAAAGTGAGTCCCTCATTCTCATATGGAAAGTAACTCAGTAATGCACATTTAGCAGAATTTTTAGAACCCTGAAGCAGGAGGAGGGGTTAATCAATACCCACTGTCAAATGATTCAATATACCTTTCTTCAAGTTCAAGTCTTCCTAAGACCTATTTGCAATTGGAATGTCTATAGGTTGGGCAATAAGGCATATTCACACCTTTCTCCTGGACACATTCTCCCAAGTTAATCCTAATCTCTCATCATGGTATAGTGTGCCGTTTCAAACGTTTGATAGGATGGGAAGCTTTTGAGCATCCTCAGTGCTTACCACATCAGCTTCAACAAACTAGGACAACAACTTGGCATGTTTTGGCGCCTGATCAGTTTGTCAAACGTATCATATGATTTTGAGATGAGGGGCCACGTATCCAAATTCACTAAAACCAGAGTTATTGCTAGCTAGTGTAAAATATTTCACCTGATATACTTTGGGTTTTCAGGATTCCAAATTACATGGATGAGTGTTTCAGATGAAAATCATGCTTCATCAGCTGAAATTGTCTTGTTCTTTGACTGAGAAAGTTTTCCTTTCATATGTGACCAGTTGATTTCAGATAATATAGATAAGTTTTGCTGCAGCTTTTCACTAATAACACTCCTTTATTTAGCTAAAGCAACAGGCGCCACCAGAATTTTGATCTCTTCCTTCACACCGTCTCCAACAATGAATTTACCACTTTCCATCAAAATTCTAGCTAATTTCTATGCATGGGGTACCTCAACCCCTAATTTCTTGGCTAGCTCTTTTTCCGGGTAGTTTTTCTAATTTTTGGACCTCTAAATATCTTCTTCAAAGTTTATTGGTTATTGTGTCGACTTTCTGCAATTTAATAATAAATAACTCAATATGTAATAATAAATAACAATAAATACATAAAATCACATAAATCAGTCTCTTATTGATCATATTGGACTACAGAAATGCAATTTCAGGTTAGCATCCCCATAAAGTGCAGGTGCGTATAGAGTAAAGGATAGTAGCGAAGAACATAAGCACCCTGTTATCCACATCATCTTCTGCCTAACAGTAGTGTGTCGGCTCACCCCAAGTTACATGATAACTCCATAAAACAACAATCTCCTATCAATCAGGTTGGACTACAGGGTACAAATGGTAGTGTCCATGAATGCTGCAACTACTGATTAAGATCCTCCCTCAGTTCAGGTATACAAATTTTGTAAGAAGGGCATAAGCATCATGATGCCCATAACTGCCGACATTCCTATTGGAGCAACTATCCTCTTGCAGCTCAGTTGTCCACTTATCAGAGTCATGTTGCCCTGGTTGTCAAAGACCAGGGCAACACTGAGGCCCTCATCCTCCTCGACCTCTCCACAGCCTTCGACACTGTCTTCCACTTGATCCTTATCCAACAGCTTCATGAGACAGGAATTTGCTTATTGGTTCTTTAATGGACCAATTCCTTCTCCACAGGCTGCACACAGGTTGTCAGCCTGGCCCCCTACACCTCTGAACCATCCAATCTGATCTGTGAAGGCTCATCTCTCATCTCTTAGCCCCACACTCGTCAATATCTACATTGTACGACTCACCAACATCGTCACTACCTGTGGCCTCAAAATCATCTTGTAAGCCAACGATGCACACCTTATCTTCTTCCTGTCTGATGATACTCCTAGCAACCAAGTAAAGTTTATCAACTGCATATCAGAAGTTGCCCTCTGGATGAAGTCCAGCTGCCTGAAGCTCATTTGGATAAGATAGAGGTGGTACTCTTCAAACTCTGGTCCTTGGCCTGGTGACCATCAGAACTAGGACTCACCCCAGGCCAGTCAAACCAAGCTAGGAACCTAATGATTATCAAGTGAGGAGTGTATGTCAGACGCAAAACATGAATACATACTACTGAGATAAGGTAATGCCCCTTCCAAATACGGATTCGTAAACCAAAACTGTGATTCTGTAGAATCACAGTTTGATGTTTGTACATACCAAAAGGCATTTTTATGGTCGCAAACAGCCCGAATTTGTGAATTGTTCTAACTGTGACCTCAAAAATGCTTCATACCTCTTGCCCCAACTGTTGTAAAGCTGACCTCCTGTATGAGCAACAGAGACACAACAAGCTTCAAGAGGCACTTTTCCTGCAGTCCTACCTTACCAATCCCAACTGGACCTACCCTGTGCCCTGCAGATGGCCTTTGCTGGAGTGAGTCTTGATCCCCAAGTGCTGTCCCCTCTGTGCTTAGCTGGTGTCATAGCGGATTTCTGCTGCCTAAACCTAAAGCATGGGACTTTGAAACTTTTGCCAATTTTTTTGCTCTGAGAACCGGCAGGGGAACTGAACCAACTTGCCAAGCCAATTTGAAAAAGATGCTTTCCTGCTGGGCTGAGTTTGCCAAAGCCCCCGATATGTTGTTCTACACAGCAGCAAATCCTTTTCACTGGGACTTCCTGATGCTAAAATCCATCAACTTTACGCTCTCTTCGGGCATAGCCTGCAGCCTTGCCCCACTACTCCAGAAGAGTTTCCAAGTCCAAACATAGAACGGTTCGCTGCACCACCAACAAAGGGGATACAATCAACATTGAGGACCTCCTGGATGTGAAATTAGAAATTTCCCCTCGCAGAACATTTCCTGCCTAAACAAACAGCTTCATCAAGACTTCCTGCTCCAGCAATCCATTCTCAATGAGCACTTCCTCGGATTCAGCCTTCTGCCTTGTCCTGCTGAAGAGTTTTGCTCCCATAAAAAGTTTCTAAGTCAGAAAGTAAAACTTCATTTAGATTCGGATATATGGACATTTGTGGTCCATGTATCTGACTAGCATCCATCGTGGTCAGCCTTAACCTTCACTGTAATACTGGTCAAGCACAACCAATTGACTATGGTTAGTGCTTAAGTCTTTTTTGGCAATATTTTTGACTTTGAAATATAAAAACTCATAACTCCTGCTCTATAAATGTTTGTCTTGGTGTCATTTTATTTATTAAAATATTCTCAAGCTTTCTGGAAAAGTAAGCCTTTCCTGGGACACATAAGAAAAATATAAGAAAACTGTCTATCATCCAAGAAGACCTGTCTGAAACAGCATTTAGCGCTGCACGTATATCTAGGAATTTCACTAAGAAATATTCAATGCATAAACATGGGCTTTAAAATGTGCGTGAAGGAAGACATTTATCCAGCGGCGGCTGGCACAGGTAAGCGCGGTGGGGTGGTGAGGTGGGGCGCGGTTGAGGGAAGTCAGCAGATGACGGAATAGGTATTATTTACTTATTTAATTATACCTATTCCGTCGTCTGTCGACTTCACCCCCCTTCCACACTGCCCCGCCCCGCCCCACCTCGCTTACCTGTGCCGGCCTCCGCTGCATGTATCCTAGATGAAATAGATCTTCAGAGATCAAGATCACAGAAAGTGGGTTATAAAATATGGAGTAAAAACACATGAGGTCTTTGAATATACACTGTGCAAATCAGCCGAAATTGATAATAGCTTTTGCTACTTGGGGACTGTACTGTTTGGGGGTGAACCAGAACTGTCACAGCAGAACAAAGAATTGTATGTTTCCATATAACTAGACAGGTTTGTCTCATTATGTCTCAACTGCCCTCCGTTTAAAGTTAGCTGATCGTTACTGAGTAGAGATGTCAGCTTTTAAATGTATTTATACTCATCAGTGGAGGGAATCATAGTGGTAAGGAGTCGGATGTAGACTGCACGGAGAGTGACTATATTAGGCTAAAATGTATCATGATTTTTTAATAGATTGGATTTTAAGTATTTAATAATTAATTAAAATAATTCACGTTCTGTTAAGGTAACATGACGATTAAGTTGGACTGCACTCACTATTTTGCTTTGAACAAAATCTCCTTTGCACCTTTTTCGCTACAGCTATTTGTCTCAGTCAGAAAGTCAGGCGCTGCTGACTTCTGCTGAAGTTGTGGTATAAGCTGAAGTATTGGGGTATAACTTTATTTAAAATTAAGAGGACTAGCTCCAGAGGCTCTCTTAGGTGGTGCTTGAATGTTTACCTGGGTGTTTGCCATTGATGCAAACATTCCTATTTAGCTCCTGTTTAGTTACTGTTAGTTGCTCAAATGAACCAGCAAAACTTACTTCACCCCTCACAATCGGGTTTCAGAGCAGCATACTCTACAGAGTCAGCGTTGCTCCTTGCCACCGAGTCCATACTTAGGCACGCGGATGAGGGACAGACCGTGGCCTTGGTCCTGTTGGACCTAAGTGCGACCTTCAACACGGTTTCCCACCATCTACTTTTACAACGTCTTAGAGTAGGAGGGTTGGATAATGTCGCACTGAAATGGATGACTTCCTTCCTGCAGGACAGGAGCTTCTAGGTGGCACAACGTCCACACATTTCCAAAAGCATAGCTCTGCCTCAAGGGGTCCCTAGGGGCTCCATTCTGAGTCCCACCCTTTTTAATCTATATGTCGCACCCCTGGCAGAGATTGTGGAACAGCACACCATCACCATTGTGTCATATGTAGATGACACGCAACTGGTGGTGTCATTGTCCCACACCTCTGACGGAGCAGCTGCTAAGTTCTCCTTGTGCTTGAAGGACTTGGCCTCCTGGATGACAAACAACTGCCTTAAATTAAATGGCAGTGAAACGGAGATCCTGGTGGTGGGAAAAACCCCCTCCATTTGGTCCTCGGCATGGTGGCCGCAGACATTAGGCCCCACACCAACTCCGAGTAAACAGGTTAAAAACCTAGGAATATGGTTAGATTCCAATCTATCGTTTGAGGCTCAGACCCCGGAAGGTGGCAGGGAAGTGTTTCGGAATTTTAAAGACGCTGCGGAAAACTCTGGATGTTCTTCCCACTCCAGCTAGGAAAACCCTGGCCCATGCCTTAGTAACATCTCAGCTGGACTATGGAATTCTCTTTACCTAGGAGGAACAAAAAAATGCCTTCATAGGCTGCAATGCATCAAGAACGCGGCAGCCCGCCTGGTTCTGAAACTACCCAGGAGAGCTTCTATGGGGAAGGCTCTTGACGACCTGCATTGGCTACCGGTCGGGAAAAGAGTCCTGTTTAAAGCTCTATGCATCAGCCACCGTAGTTTACAGGGCAATGGCCTGAACTATTTGCATGGCTTACTCACCCCGTATACCCCCTCACGCTAGCTCAGATCAGCCGGGAACCATCTGGTCAAAGTCCCTAAGATACATAAAGCCAGAATGGGGGCTTGGTCTTTCAGCTATCTGGCAGCGAAGAACTGGATTGCTCTCCCTCTTTTTCTCCGTTCGGAATCTTCGGAGGTTCTCTTCCGAAAAAAACTAAAAACATGGCTGTTCCAGGTATAGGTCTTCTCTCTGCCCTCTTTCCATGTAGAGTTCTGCTCAGCGCGGGGACACCTTGCGCTTTATAAGTGTCATTATTATTATATTATGATTATTATTACTATTGATTCCCCTCATTTTCTCCCACGGTGAGAACAGAGGGCTACTAATGTATTTTACTTTTCTGAAAGTCAAACAGTATGTGATTTGACAGGTTGATCATTTCTGAATAAAAATCATTGTTTCTTAAGGACAACACACTTGTCATATCAAATACTACAACTGTTATTATTATGTCATTTTGATAATAATGACTTTTGACCTGGTTTTGAGGAAAAAGTGACTGCTGTCTAAAACGGTAGTGGATATCCAGTTTGCCCTCTAACCAGCTTCCCCAAAGAGGAACGCACTTGTCCTCAGGTGGAGCTGCTGCCAGCTGTGCCATGAGGAGGACCCCTGCATTGCATCCAACACCGACAGGAATGAAATTGTAGGGGCTGCCCTGCTCTGGACAGCCGTAGGTAGCCCTCCAACACCATTCCCACTAGTGTCTGCTCAGTATGACTTTGTCAACCATGCGCTGGGAACAATGTCTCGGCATGTGGGGGACAATTGTTATGTTTTTTTTCCAAAGAGAGATCCTCACTTTGTGGGGAAATCTATTTGAAAAAGTAATGAGTGATGGCAGGGTAGATTCATTGGCATAGCAGACCTGCAATAATTTTGGTTTTACCCCAAGGAGTTCCTACCAAGAAGAAAGGATCTGCTTCGTGGGATAAGGGCTGAGAGTAGGTGGGCAATCTCACAAGTCTGTGGGCCCAGTTCACAAAAGCATTCATGGTAATACAACAGGGGTACTTTTTACATACTCTTACATGCCTCTGTCAATCAGCACAAAATGTTTTAACTCACTATTGCTAAAAGTGCGAAGAAGGCACACTCCTTACCGTAAAAAATCTGTAATCGAGACCCCAAGGGAGACTAGCCAGTCGTGGCTAGAAGCAGTGTCGCGAGAAAGGGGGGAAGTTCATCAACCCTTGGGGTCCGGTGCTGACAAGGTGTAAGAGACCCCCTCATATCCCTTAAACTGGGAATGGCTGGCAGAGTGTTTAAATCAATGCCCCTAACCAATGGAAGGCAAATAACGCAAGGCTTTCCTCCTGAGAGATAAAAATGTGTTACTGGATTTTGAGGGGCCTCATTGAACACGATGAAAAATTAAGAGAGCTGGGGAAACTAACCAAGAATGATATAATTTGCCTGCAGGAAACATGGCGTTTGTAGCCAGAGCTATTTTTGGATTATGCAAATTTTGCAGCACCGGATGTACAATCCCAAAGTGGAGGCCTCCCAAATGTGTGGTGGGGGGAATTAATTCAAATAAAAAGTGATCCGGCAGTAAAGACGTCTACAATCTTGGCAGGATAAGGGGATGCCATCATGGTCAAACTCGACCCCCTAAAACACTAAATAACACAGAAAATTATGCCTAATTTTTGGAAACATATACCTCCACCCGACACTTGCAAGGGAGCAAGAGACTGTAAATTCAGTATTGGGCCACCTCAAATGCCTTAGGGCTGAACATCCTAAAGCCCACTTCCTGATTGGAGGAGACTTCAACTCAAATTTTCTTGAAAATAACATTCATGTGGAATGTAAAGAGAGGGAGGATAAGTATTGGCGCATCCTGCAAGTGACTGCTCAGGTCCAGTGGCAGGAAAAATTTGGAGCAATCCTGGCAAACACCCTAGAGCTTTAGGGTTGCGTTGCCTCAATGGCAGAGTAACATCTGATTGCACTGTGGCATGGACCCACTTCTCCTTTATATCTGCTTCCCTGGACTACCTAAGGACCTCAATAGAACATTTCCATAATATCGAGGGTTTCCATATAGTCCCAAAAACCACAAGCAGCCAAGCTGCAATTGTATGTAAGACTCTCACACCCATGGAAAGGCATCAAGTATCAAAGATGTTGGGTCAACAGGAAGAGCTTGTCCCACAAAAGAGAATACATTGGTGGATGGGATTGCCCCAAATCAATAAAATAAAAAAGTCTAGTTATAACAGAAAGGTCTGGAGGAAAATAAGAGGGAAAATGAGGTAATCACAGGTTGGGACAACCTGATTGCATCGCTTCAAGACAACTCAGTTGAAGGCCTCAAAAGAAGACCAGGGGTGGATAAAGATAGATTGTCACCCCACGAGGGCTCAACAACAAAAAGCCTAAGAAAAGAGCTAAATAAAACCCTACGCGGCCTCAAATACAGAAACCAGGATACAAAGGGCATGAAAGAAAGAATGAAAATTTAAAGGCATGTATATAGAAGACAACTATGCGAGGATAAACAGAAGGTGGAGTAACATACCTGGGCCAGACTTCATGCTGCTCTCAAGATAAAGGACTCAAAAAATTCTGGGACTTGATCAAACTCGAAATCCAAAGGTCTGTAATATTCCAGTGAAGCAATGGTCTGGGTATACAAAGCAGCTCTATTGCATAACAGATTTAAGCAGTAGATACAATAAGCAGGCAGTAAGGCTGGCAGTCCATGATAGCCAACTTACCGGGAATATCAAAGGGTCTCAACCGGACATACAACTTTCGGGTACACCTGATATGACCGATTGTTCATTGAGGGAGAGGGAAGAGACCACCACACAGTCCCCGCTTAATACTATTCTCTGGCCACCTTCAAAATAGGTAGATATAGCCCCTAGGACAATGAGAAATGCCAGAGCACCCGGATCAATGGCCTTCTGGCGGCAGTGCTAAAATCTGATCTAAATCTTTGGACATCTGTTTTAACTCTGCTCTTCTCTGAATGCTATGCCACAGCTACCATCCCTGAGAGTTGGAGGGGCTCAATTTTTATACTTATATGTCAAAAGAGAAGTATAGCCTCCCCCTCAAACTACAGAATGATAGCACTACTGGATGTTGATGGGAAGTGCTATGCAAGGCTATGGTGGGAAGACCTGGAAATCTGGGTAACTGAGAAGAAACTGATCCCTTAGTTTCAGAGCAGCTTTCAACGGCACAGTCACATCGAGGTTAATCTCTTGACCCTAACTTTCCTAATTGATGAAGAACTGTGTTCTAGGCCCGACCACTTAATGCTTCATTTATTGACTTCACAAATGCCTTTGATAACATCCAAAAAGGCTGGCTACGGGCCAAGCTAATGAAGTGGAGGATACCATCACACCTCCTGAAGGCAATAGAATAGTTATACAGTGGCACATAGGTAAGAGTCAAATTATCAACTAACCGGGCAACTTCAGAGAAAATTTGCACAAATAAAGGCATGGAACAGGGTTGCATCCTGCCCCCTTTGCTCTTTAATCTGTATATGGCAGGTTTGGAAAGTCACCTAGTTGTCCCAAGGATCTGTCGCCCCGCTCGATGAAGCAGAAAATACAAACTCTACAATATGCTGACAACATGGTGGTACTCAATACCACCCAAATTGTCCTTCAGAGATCGCGTGTCACTCTGGAACAATACTACGTAATGAATTACATTACCATCAGCTTACAAAAAGACAAAAACAATGATTTTTGGCAAACATCTGATAAATAGGGATGCCTGGTTTATTGAACAGTAACAACATTTAAATACCTTGGTATTACGCTTAATGAAGGAGGGGACAGGAAAGCCCAGCAAGGCTCATTGACATTGATGGCGAAACATCTAACATGTAGGATGATTCAACTCAAGTGGAGCCTTGCATGCAAAAATACAAATGCACTACTTGCGGTGCTGACAACCAAGCTGATGACTACAATTACACATGGTGCAATGGTGTTTAAGGATCACCTTCATGAGGGGCTAGACAAACAGCAATGAATTTGCTACCACCGAATGCTTGCACTCCCAGGTTGCTCTAGATAATCCCAAATAAGGCTGGAATTTAAACTACCAAGGCACGATCTGCTACTATGGGGCAAATTTGTTTCATATTGCCAAACCATCAAAAGAGCCACAACAGCCACAACGAAAAATCGAGTCTGGGAGAAATTTTAAGAACCCGGCTCCATATAGGGCCAGCTTTTGGCAACTTCTATTAAGGTCCTAAGAGTGGAAGATATAATAAACAACCCCTTACCACAGAGAACTACAAAGCTTCTAATGAAATCAGCAAAGATAATCTCATGGAAACAGGATCTTTGGGACCTAAAAATTAAATTTCAGGCAGCTGGGCTGCAAATCTTTATACCTCAGGCACCCTGCTTGACTACTTGCGAAGCATACTCTTATGAGAATGCACTTTGCTCTTATAACACTTAGGTGCTATTGGTTTGTGCATAAGGAGGGGGGAGATGATGTACGATGTAGAGTGTGGTGCATCAGTATAGTCCCTTGTACATGCCATTTGCATTTGTGAAGTCCTATAACGCCTGATGCATTATTGGCTTCTGACAATATTTCACATGTTAAATGTGAGGACCTGCTGGGCAGTTGTCCTAACCTGCTTAAAAGGAGAATCATGCCAGCTATTGGGGCGCTTTCTAAAATACATGATAGCAGCACTTGGCAATCTTCAAGGACTATGATGGCTAAATGTATTTTTTTTTAACTAGCCTGGGCCGCACCCCATTGCCACAGAGTATCGTGGTTTGCTCGCGGTTAAACTGAATACAGCACTGAAAAACATCCATTTAGACCCTTATTCTGGTAGGACACTGAGAATGGAGCGCTCTAATCTTTAGGGGCCATATTTGACTAGCACATAGCACTTTAGGTTTAAATCTTTTTATTGATTTGAAAGACAAAACAAGATGCATAGAGCAATAAGGCCCAAATCGTGGGTAATAAGCATTCACAGTGCAACACAGAGCATCAGAAATGAAACAAGAATAACGTCCCGGCCACCCGACTCCCTCCCTCCACGCCCCCCCCTCTCACCCCTCCCCCCCACATCAGTTGCCACTGAAAAAGGAACTGAACATGGCGCGGGACATATCAATGTGTCTGAGATTGAGTCAGATCTTGTGACAGCGCTGGAAGGCGCAGCAGCCGCATATACCCGGGGCAGGTGAGCTCACGGAATTCAGAGCTTAACAGGGCAATAAAAGGGCGCCACAGATCTGCGAAAGAGGCCCCATCCCCCTGGAGTGAGAAAGAAATACGGTCCATGCCGAGCACGTACCACAACCTGTGCAGCCACCCCCGCAATGTGGTGGTGCTATCCGTGCCACAGTGAGACAGTATATTCTGTAGTGCTGCCCCTAAAGCTATTCCCATCTGCCTACCTTTACAGGACTTGAGGGGAAATGTGAGTCTGTCAGAGACGCCCAGAATTATGTATTCCGGAGAGCGAAGTATATTGGTGTCGAAGTGTTTGTCAATCTCATCTAGAATCTGTTTCCAGTAGGATGTAAGAGTGGGGCATTCCCATAATAAGTGAAGCAGTGTGCCCTCAGCCCCACATCCCCTCCAACAACTCGAGGAGTGGCTGGGGTCGCTCCTGTGTAGTCTGGGGGGGGGGGTGAGATAGCACATAGCACTTTAAATGAACACCGGAACGACGGACCTTGAAGCACTTTTTCCACTAAGCACTTTAATCCTGCTCCTCCCTGAGGTCTTCACAAACAAGTCCATGCGTGATGACTCCCATATTGGCAATTAATTACATATGGGCAGATTTACGAGCCCCCTGCGCCACCAGTACGTCACTCTTCGTGACGTACTGGTGGCGCAGGGGGCTGCTCCATATTTACAAGGAGAGGAAAAGTCACCCTGCGTGACTTTTCCTCTCCTTGTAAATACGGCTCCTTCACACGCAGAACTTTGCGGTGAAGGGGCGTTCCATGGGTGTTGCTGTGGGTGTTCCCACGCAACACTCATGGAACAAGACACATCTCCAGAATTACGAGAAATCGTAACTCTGGAGATGCGTCTGAAAGCTATGCCACCCTAGAGGTGGCGTAGCGAGGCGCAAAAACATTTCTCCTCGTTTTTTCCTCTTTCAATGCGTGCTGCATTCTGCAGCATGCATTGAAAGAGGAAAATGGTTGTAGTGATTGTTTTTGTGCAGGAAGGTTCCCCTTCCTGCACAAAAACAATCTCCCACGACGCATGAGCATCCTTGCACCATGGTGCAAGGGTGCCTGCGCCGGCGCATGGCTGCAGTTTGTGCGCCAGCGCAGGGGGAAGCACAAGGATGCGACATATTCTTGTAAATATGTCGCATCCCTGTGCTTCAAAACTAACGCAGCGCGGCGCAGCAAAATGACTTGCTGTACCCCGCTGCGTTAGTTCAACGTAAATCTGCCCCCCAGGGTGCATCTTGTTTTTCCGGGTCACACTTAACCTGCAAGGGGCACTTTAGCTTAGTATAGGAATAATGTTAGATCCTGAAGCATCTTTAACCCCAAACCCTGTGAGAATTTCGTGCTGCCATATGGCACCCTTGATTGGAGTATCGAGTGAGGTGAACTTTTAGTACCCTGCGCCTAAAGGTGATGCTTAATTAGGAAATTATTTCTGTTTTACGAAATACTGTATTTTATCTCTTTTTGTGATGTTTAACTTGAAATTAGCTCTGTTTTATGAAACACTGTATTTTATCTTCAACTTGTTATATACCATTGACGTCCCAAAAGTAAGTATTAACTTGAAATTTGAAATGCTGTTTTTTCTTTCTTTCCCATTCTACTAATTATGCTACGATGTAACCATTTTAATTAATTGAACATCAATAAAATTCAAAGTGTTACAATTTTGTTTCTTGTTGAACTAATTGAAAATGAATATTCCCTGAATATTCCTCTTTTATTCCTATATTAGATGTTTTGAGGCCAATTCAAACAGCATGTAAGAGAAAGTAAAAGATTACTACAAGAGTAAAACTTTACGTTCTCCAAAATGTATTTGTGAATAATCCTAAATTATATGAAACTACTGTTTTGACTGTGAATAATCAAGGGCTTATTTTCTTTTCTTTTTTTACAATGTAGGTACTTCAGTTTATAATTTGAAGGGTACTTCATTCTTTACTCCAATTGCAACGTCTAATACATATTGACTGCCAATTTTGTCTCATCAGATAAATTATCATGAAAATAGGTACAAGTCCCAACAAGACCAGATTTATTACAGAGTTCTACATCATTGGGTTTCCAGACCTTCCAGAGATGCACATTTTCTTCTTCGTGTTTTTTCTTGGCATCTATTTCCTGACTATATCAGCCAATATGGCAATAATTGGATTGGTCTGGGTAGATCACCACCTACACACACCCATGTATTTCTTCCTGAGTAACTACTCGTTCCTGGAGATGATGTATGTTTCAACAACAGTACCTAAGTTGCTAGACATTTACCTGTCTGGAAATAATGCCATTTCTTTCTCAGCATGTATTGCCCAGCTGTATACATTTACTGTCCTTGGAGTTACGGAAAGCTTCTTCTTAGTGGTAATGGCGTTAGATCGTTACCTGGCAATCTGTAAACCTCTTCATTATCCCACCCTTATGCACCTCAAATCCTGCATTTACATGATATCTGGATGTTGGCTATCTGCATTCATTATTTCAGCATCCCCACTCCTCCTGATTGCACAGCTGTGGTTTTGCGGCCCCAATGAGATTGACCATTTTCTGTGCGAATCAGCGCCCCTCTTACAGCTGTCCTGCTCAGATACCACCTTTAGTAAAGCCATTCTATCTATCTTTGCCTCAATTTCAATACTGACCTCCTTCATCATTATCATGGTCTCATACTCTTACGTAATATTTACCATCATGAGGATCCCCTCCACCCAAGGCAAACAGAAAGCTTTCTCTACCTGCACCTCCCACCTCACAGTTGTCCTCATTTTCTACTTAACATCCAGTGTGACATATGTAAGGCCTGCAGATAATGATCCGTTTGCAATAAAGTAGTTGCTGCATTTTATGCCATTGTTATTCCATGCATCAATCCCTTCATATACAGCCTGAGGAACAAGGACATGAAGGCAGCCCTGAATGGCGTGCTGAATAGGACTCCAGGAATGGCGCCTCATCTGATGTGACCTTCTAGGACGGGGAGGGGAATCACAGTGTACAATGTGTGACTAAAATATAGAGTTGCAATATGTTTTGTTCAATTGTGTGTACTGTGAAATGAGCGCGATGTCCATTTTTAACTCTTATGCCAATTATGGATGAAACTAAAATGAAAGATAGTGCTAAAAAACGATCCTTCTTCATATTGCAGAGTATTACCAATGGAAAATCAATATGTCATAATGATCCTAAAGATATTTATTTGAAAAGTAAGAGAGGAAATGACTTTATGTTTGCATATAGTAGAGATAATAGAAAAAATAAGACAACAACATAAAGTTAATTTGCTTATGTAATATATGAATAATTAAGAAGTTTGTATGTTAGGGAACTAACCCACAGTATACTAAGAGAAAAAGTTAACATTGGTAAAACACATGCAGACATCAGTCACACTCCACTAAAATATTTGATGCAGGGGTGCATGCAGGAACCTGGAAAGAAAGAAGTAGATTATAAAGTTAACACTTCTGGGGCTTAAACACCTCAGCAGATATGTTTGATGCTTCACTTCAAAACATGTCCAGCTGAATCCACATCTTTCTACATTTTTCCAAGTAGTAAGGATTTTGCACATATTCTATCGCTAGTAAATGCATGTCGCAAATATGTTATTACATTTACAGTGTATTTTCAGTATGACGTTATTGCTCTCCTTCGCTACAGCTTTCAAGAACGCTTTCTGTGTTACCATCAATGTGGTGATCTCTGGCATTTCAGAACTTAGATTGACCACCTGCAATGAAAATGTATTCATTGGTTTTACTTTTTAAAAGAAAATGATTTATCATGCAGTGTAGGTCCTTGAGCAGGTACAATAGCTTCATACTTGACGCACTAGGGGGTTGAAGAGTAAAATATTAATGGATAGAAAGGTCATTCAGGCGCAGGATAACCTTTGATTTTCCCTGAATAGCTCTAAGTATGTAAAAATCAAACTACTTGATCTTGGTTACCAGTGGCTCAGAGATTTAACCCTAGAGGGGATACTGCTCTGGCCAATTCTATCTTTCTCGGGCCTGGAATTACTGGTCCTTAATTTGTGTCTAATAAATGTAGGTCTGGAGTCATCTAACATGGACTTTTTGTGCATAGCTGCAGGTGCTGCGGATAACTTCTGTATCTTAAGACTACAGGAGGGGAGCAGCAAATGCTATGCCTTCACCGCTCTGCACTCCTCCCAGCCTCCACAAGCCCCAATTGGCCTGAAAGCAGTAACTATTTGCATTTAACACCTGCCTCCTCCAGGGAGGTGGTGCATGCTTGCAGATTTGGACCTGCTATTTCCTTGGAAAGGGATAAAACATGCAACATTGGATCAGGTAGTCCTTGGTTCTTGTGTTATTTCCCATTCTGGGGGAAATAACTTCTAAACAAGATATTTAGGTATGGAGATACCAACCTGCACCTACGTTTGTGGAACTTGTATTGAGGTCATCAGAGATCAAGAAGTAGGTTTGATTGCTCACTCCCACAGCTCTCATTTTAGTTTTCTCATAAAAATCTCCTATGATCTCTTACAAGGACAATGTAATCGGCTTATTTTCATGGGAACGTTCCAAAGGGCCTGATTATGAGTCTGGCGGTCTTGCGACCACCAGAATTGCACATGCCGAATTACAACTGTCAAAGTCATAGGGGCAGTGGACCACCTGTTCCACCAGAGAACAGTCGTTACCTGGCGGTGGTGCAGGAGCGCCACAACGCAATATGCTGAGCGGGGCCAAGCCCAGTCCCGCTCAGCATATTACGAGTTCCTGGACCGCCAGCCTTTTCATGGCGGAGACCCGCCATGAAAAGGCTGGAGGTGCAGGAACAAAGGGGGCACTCAGGGCCACCATGTCCCCTCAGCCATTAGGATACATTCAGGGGGGCACAACATGTGCCCCGTGTCTGTATTCCCACAATGTTCCAGCACGGCATGGACGTCACTGTCCATGATGTGCTAGAATTTTTTTGCCGTTCCCATTGCGGTGCCTGTTTTCCAGGCACCACCATGGGAAAGGCAAAGGATCGCCGACAGTATCATGAGTTGAACTCGTGCAACACGAGCTCAACTCGTGATACGGTCGGCATTCCTTTCGCGGGTTTGGTGCAGCTGTGCCGGCGGTGAGCCAGCCCAACTCGCCAAACTCGAAAACAGACCCAAAGATTCAGGAAAGCACAGAGTTCAATGAGGTAGCACATACTAGGAAAATTGTTTAGAAAGGCACACATTTGTAGTTAAGCACATTCAAACTTAATACACAACACACTTCAAGGCAGAAGGAGGAACAGGTGGGTAAACTCCACACATGTCCGGTGGGTATTTCTTTCCCCAAACAGCACCATCAAGTTTGAGGAAGGCATTACTGGAAAGGGGAGGGCATGCCCTTTTCAGCAATGCCTCTCTACAACTGATTAATGCTTGTGGATTGCAGACACAATGCAATCCAAGGAAAAGAATCCCACTATGCACCAGGGATTTCTCCTTTTTCTCAGGGGTGGGGGGTCACCTGCAAAAACAATGGCTGACCCATCCAGGTGAAGTATTTAAATTTGAAGATTTTTCCTTCACGGGGGTGGGATGATCGAGCCTCTGAGGAGGGCACGATCATCCCCCCTAATCATGGTATCTCTTTTGCCCCCACTCCCCTTCCCCCCCTGGCAGCATAATAAAAAAAAATGTCAAGTGGACATACCCATTGCCCCAGGGTGTATGCTAGGTGATTGGAAGCAAAATGTGAATGGTACAATAACTGATCAATGGGTGAATTGGGCTCACCTATTGCCATATGATACATGCTGTGACATGTGAAGGCCTCAATAACTGATTAATGGCTCAAGTGGGCCGACACATTGCCCCATGATGTATGTTGTGGTAGGTGGAAGTAAAATGTAAATGGCACAATAACTGATTAGTGACTGAAGAGGGCTGACACATTGCCTTATGCTGTGGTGGGCAGAAGCAGAGAGGCACATGGCTAACTTCAATGTGTGTCACCCTCACATTCCTATTGCACAAGGAGCATGTTCTCAAATGAAGTAGTTCCTTTCAGTTCCAGGGACAATAATGGAAATATGTTCTTTTTCCTTACTGCATGCGCTACAAGTTGAACTCATTTTTTCTATTTTAACTTCTTTGGAAAACGTCTTTCCATCACATGGTGGACAAAGGTAAGCCATTTGTTAGTTTTTGTTGAGGCAATATTTCATAACTACACTCTCACTTGCACAGCATTGCATTCTCACTTTCAACACATCTCTCTCGCTCGCTCGCTCCCTCTCTATTACTCTCTCTCCCACACACACACACTGACACACACATGCACACACACTCCCCACATACACACACATTGACACTGAGTAGTTCTGCCTTCTATGTAGGATACAGCATTTGAGGCTGAAAGTTTTAGATAGTTAACAAAGATGGTGTTGCGTTGGATGACTGCTGCCCAGGACCTAATTCAAATAATGGAGGAAAAGTCTGAGACAGAGTCTGATAATGAAACAGCATCTGATGGAGATGGTCATGTAGCAGAATCTGTGATGTTTCAGTTGGTGGAATTCCATCCAATGATAACTCGTCTTCCAGGTATTCTGAGGAACATGCCCATAACAGTTGTTATGTCACTTCGCAAGCACAATCAGGGCAGCAGAGAGACACTGACTGGGTAGCCCAATCACAAGTTCAGACAGCTTCCACACTGAGCACAGGGAGAATGCTCACTTGGCAGCCACTCAATTTATTTGAACCACAAATTCCCCCATTCACTACATATGCTGGATGTAAATCCTATTGACTACTTCCATCTGTTTCAGAATTATGACAATGATGAATTCTGTGGGGAAATAAAGCATCAAACAAATTTGAATGCTTTGAACAGTTTCTGAGGGAGCTTCTATTGACACCTGTTGGAACCCCATTTCAATTGGGGAGTTGAAAATAAGTTTAGTCCTTATGATGAACATGGGAATAAAGCACAAACTAACCATACAGTCTTACATGTCTACTCATAAAGTTATGACACCCACTTTGGCACCGGTTCTGAGCTGAACAGATTTTTGATTTGCAAACGTATGCTGCATTTCAGTAGTAATTCTGCTGCATTGCCTAGTGACCATCCAGGCCATGACAGGTTGTTTAAAATGTGGCTTCTCATGTAACATATCTGCCACGTTAACAGAGACATATAAGCCTGGGAAGAATTTAGCAGTTGATTACATTGATTCTATGCAAAGGGCATCTGATATTGATGCAGTATATATAGGCATAGGAGCCCATTATGGCATTAAGATGCACTTGCAGGGTGAGTGATCCACTGGTTATCTAAACAGCCTAAGAGTATATACAGTTGAGGACTCCACAATAAAGCCTGTGTGTTGCACTTCCACACTAGGAATTGGTGCGAATATTGCATGGGAGCTTGCACAATTACTCCTTCACGAAGGTTATAACCTTTTGAAATATAACTTCTATATGGGAGTCCAGCTGTTTAGAAAACTATACAAAGCTGGCACTATGGCTTACAATTCAAAAGCACTGCAAAGGATTCCATCAGGAGCTTATTTTTAAGAAGCTCCAAAAATGCCAGATCAGTGGGTTATGCTGCAAAGTTCTCTGAGAGATGGGAAGTATATGTGCTCAATACATGTCACAGTGAGTGCACTTTTCCTGTCATGGTTTGGGATCAGTTTTTAGAAGTCAGCAAGCTTACCTGTCTACTTCATTGGAACAAGTACATGGATGGAGTAGCTAAAATTTACCAGGTTCTTCAACTATGTAATGCAAGTCTTGAAACTCAGACCCAGTAAAAGAAGTTAGCTACCCACCTGATCCAGTTCTCAACATACTATGGTGTCTATTTTCAGGCTACCACGGGAAAACGGATATCCTACCTTGACACTCAGTTAGCCATTATTGAAAGTCTTACTGTTATAGAAGCAATAGCCTCTACTTCATCTGTTGTGGCGGACTATGCAAGGCTGGAAGATTGGCACTTTGCAGACCGCATACCTTCACAGAGTTGCCAATATCACTGATGCAGAATTTGTTCTCAGCAAGGAAAGAGGTAGAACAGTAGATATGACTGTCATTAGGGAACATCTCAGAGTGGCATGTGTTTCCAATATGCTTCACTTTGTATCAAAAAAAATAAAGACATGCTCACACTGTCCGAGCAATGGTCCACATGTGCATTCTCAGAGACCCCCAACTAATTTCCACTGAACACTGGAAGGAGTTGGATTTTGCTCAATGAGTGCGCTAAAGGGGCCTGAAAGCCAAGTCTTCCTGAACATAGGAGGGCTGCTATGGGGAGGCATTAATAAAGGTGCAACAGGCACTCATGTGGTTCTAGTCAGGACTCCAAGTGAGTCAGAGACATTGAGAGATAGTCAAAGCTAAGCTTAGGTTTGTTGTTGACAAGGATCTCATGTACATAAAAGGCAGACGGTCAAGGCAGGAGTGCCACACAGATGATGGCATGAACTACTCAAATTGGCACACTGTACATGTGTAGTGGCGATTGTGAGGATGGTGACATATGTGGCTGTTGGTATATTTATAGTGGTTTGCTGGAGGTGTGTTTGTATGTAAACTGGGCTAATCACTGGATGAGTGTCAGTGTGATTGATGTTTTAGTCCTGAGGGAATACAAATGTGATGGGCCCTAAAATGTTGGAAGTTTGTTGATGACTTATGTTGGGACAGTTTTGGTCTGTCCGAAATTTAAATTATACAGGCGTAATTTGCATAATTTGGGGGATTTTGTGTTATGCTTGTTACTCGACATTCCCTAAATTATGCCTTTAGGCTGTTGCACCGCTAACAACAGCTGTTGTTCCTGTGCATTTGCTTTAAATTTTTACCACAAATTGCACATTGGAGGTATATTTTCACTGCAAATGGCCCCAACTTATGTGAAGTGGACTAATAGTGTAATCTTGAATTTTGCATAATGCAAAATTTCTGAAATTACTCAAACTACACAAATGATATTGAAATTTTGCCTATGTCTAATTTTTGCAGAGAAAAACAAAAGTTTTTTTGTGATGTGAGTATCTATATATTTTGGACCCAATCGCAGCCTCCATCCAATGAAACCTTCAACACCCAGACATTTCTGAGAAATCCCTAACCAGATTGTGTTTATTAATCTCTTAGATAGAGAGACTACTTCAGCCCCTATGCTGAGCCATTTGTTTGTTGTTGTGAGCACATAGCCCTTTCTGTGCTAAGGACGTAACAGTTACGTCCTCCGCCACAGGTGCTGTGTGCGGAGGACCTAACTGTTACGTCCTCTGCACACGTCCAGGAAATCCCTCTGCTGTTTACAGCAGTGGGAATTCATTTCTTTTTTCAGCCTCGGAAATGTGAGGAAAATGTGTTTTGTATAGTCAAAGTTTGCAAGGGATTCTGGGTAATAAAATGTGGTGCGAGACAAGCAAGTCAGCCCACTCTGGATAGCCCTAGGTTGGCTAGGTTTCCCTGGGTGCTGGCTGAGCTAGGATCCAAACTCTAGGGGAACATAAATGGTAGAACAAGTGTTTTAATCATTTTTCCGGGCCCAGGGAGCCTTCACCTGCTGCCTGGATCCAGAACCTACGAACGGGCCCAAGGGCCTGCCAGGCCAGCCAGGCCCTCCCGCCTGACTCCATCCTCTGGCCTGCCGCACTGCCAAGGGCCCGGGTCAGGGGTCCACCAGGCCCGGGCAGGCCTCCCATGCGCATTCGGGCCCAGGAGCTCCGATCAGGCCCTAGGACCCCACTGGGTCCCAGGGCAGGAGCTGTCTCCCTGGGATCTCCCCTACAGCCTGCCCAATGGCCAAGGTCCCTGGTCGGGGGTCCACTGGGCACAGGGAGGCCTCCCCCTGCTTCACCTGCTTGTTAAGGTGCCTTCGGGCCCCAGGTCGGAGACCCGGTGGGTCCCCCCTTCGCAGCCCCTTGCCTGAGTCCCAGCTGAGACTCCGAGCCCCCGGACCTCAGATCCCCTGTCCCCTTCAAAGACAAGCAGAAGCCCTGTTTGTTAAGGCAAAGCGTGATCAGATGACCATCCTGCGAGCCCAGCCATCTAGTCGCGGGCAATGCTTTCCAATGGTGCAGCCAGATGGCTGAGCCACCCTGTAAGTCCTGATGGGGGCTCAACTGCTTCCCTGAGCCCAGGCAGGGTTCCAGGAGGCCAGGTGCATTTGCTCCTTTGGTCCCCTCTCTTACTCGGTGTGCACAGAATACAGGAAAGGGGGGTAGACTTTCTCCAGATTACAATGGACAGGGTCTCCAGTCCCCCTTGGGGTCTGGCAGTTCTCAGCCAGGGACCAGATGGCCCAGGACCAGCCCACCTTTGTCCTGGGCTCCATCTTCCCTCAGGCCCGCCATGTGCCAGAGCACAGGGGACATGGTTTTGCGGGCCCGGGGATGTCTCCCCCTGCTTGTCTGGGTCCAGGAGCTCTGACTGGGTCAAGAGCCCCGCCGGGCCCTGGGGCAGGCGTTCCCACCCTGGGCTCTGTCCCACCTTGGGCTCCATCTTCTGGACTGCCACGCTGGGAAGGGCCCAGGACGGGGTCCGTCGGGCCCGGGGGAGGCTTCCCCTGCTTGGCTGGGTCCAGGAGCTCTGACCACCATCCTGGGCTCCGTCCTCTGGCCCACTGTGTGGCAAAGCACCCAGGACGGGCCCGGGGAGGCCTTCCATGCGTGTCTGGGCCCAGGAGCTCCTTCCGGGCCCCGGGATCCTACCGGGCTCTGGGGCAGGCGTACCCACCCCTGGGCTCCGTCTTCCAGTCTGTCCCACAGCCAAGGTCCTGGGTCAGGGGTCCATGGGGCCTGGGTATGCCTGCCCCAGCTTCACCTGCCTGTTAAGGTGCCTGTGGGCCCCGGGGCGGAGGCCCGGTAGGGACCCCCTCACAGCCCCGTGCCTGAGGACCACTGGGGCTCCGAGCCCCCAGGCCGCACAGTTCCTGTCCCCTCCAAGGAGAAGTGGAAGCCCTTCCGTTAAGGCACGGCATGACCAGATGGCCGCCCTTCGAGCCCTGCCATGGGCTTGCACCGAGCCCCTCTGCCATCCGGTCACACGCAATGCTTTCCAATGGTGCGTTCCAGATGTGTGGGCCACCCTGGAAGTCCAGATGAGGGCTCATTCACTTCCCTGATCCAAGCCAGGGCACTCAGTCACCTCTGTCACTCGGTGCGCATGGTTTACAAGAAAGGGAGGGCGTTTTTACTCCGTATTACAAGGGAAAAGGTACCTAGAACACCCTTAAGGTCCAGCAATTCTCAGCCGGGTGAAGCCAGGGCCCGGGCCCACCTGTCTGTGCCCCCAGGGGCCTGGGTCCATGCCTGCCTCCCAGCCCTTCCTGATGGACCTTTCCTCCGAGCCTGCCTTCTCCTGGAGTGGGCAGGGGCGTGAAGCTGACATCCCCAGGCGGCCTGCCAGCGGAGTGCCCAGCCAGCTCCATGTACTTCGATCGATTGGGCACGCTTGGTCTGTTTAGGGATAAACTGCTTGGCCAGCCTTGCCTGTTGTTTCAAGCAAAGAGCTTCCACTCCATCAGGAACTGACTGACTCGAGGGCCTACCGCTTAGCGGAAGCCCTTCCCTTCCCAGCAGCGAAAAGGTCGAGCAGCCTTGGCAGCTTTCCTCCCCAGTGGTCCCAGACAGACCGCCCGGTGGTCCAGGCCCCCGCGCACTACATCGTCACCCTCCTCCGCCCTGCACATTTCCTGCTCGGAACAACCGCTGTTTGGGGTGTCACTGAACCCTGTGTCTCGTCCCAACAACCCCCTCCAGCAGGTGTGGCTACCTGGTTGATCCTGCCAGTAGCATATGCGTGTCTCAAAGATTAAGCCATGCACATGTAAGTACACATGACAGTGAAACTGCGAATGGCTCATTAAATCAGTTATAGTTCCTTTGATCACTCCATCTGTTACTTGGATAACTGTGGTAATTCAGGAGCTAATACATGCCAACGGGCGCTGACATCCCGGCATGCGTTATCAGACCAAAACTAATCCGGGCTCGCCCGGCTTTTTCGGTGATTCTAGATAACCTCGGGCTGATCGCACATGCTGTGAGGGCGACAATACATTTGGATGTCTGCCATATCAACTTTCGATGGTACTTTCTGTGCCTACTATGGTGACCATGGGTAACGAGGAATCAGGGTTCGATTCTGGAGAGGGAGTCTGAGAAACAGCTACCATATCCAAGGTAGGCAGCCGGCGCGCACATTACCGACTCCCTACTCGGGGAGGTAGTGATGAAAAATAACAATACAGAACTCTTTCAAGGCCCCAGTCCTGTCATGGAGGTACGCCGCCAGCGTGCACCGCCTGTCAAGGAAAATGGGCTTGCCAAGCAGGCCTGCGGAGAGAGGATTTGGTCTGGGCTTAACCCTCCTTGGATCCACGGTTCGAGAAGGGTGGAAGGCACCCACCCAAGTCAGCACCCTGAGCCCACGGTATGGCAATGACAGTCATTACCCAGAGCAGGTTGGCTGCAGGCCCAGGGAGTACTCTCTTGCCCCCATACTGGGTTTGGGGTAAAGAGTGGAGAACAACCCTGAATGAAGGCCCAGCCCCCCGGAATGCCGAGCTGGAATACGAGCCTGGGAGAGCTCCGAGAAGCCCTCAGCAGACACCTGGGCTCGGTCTAGAAAGGCAGCGACTGTTGATGTCCCGTGCCACCACGGAGGTACCATTGGCAGGCTCTACGTGAGGCTTAGCGTTCTCCTAAGAACAAGAGGGGCCTGGAAAAGGGGAAGTGGCAGGCCCAGGAAGCACTCTACCCCCCTTCTCTGGCAGGTAGGGAGGGAGGCTGTGATTGCACCCTTGGTCAGTGCTCTGGCAGGGCCTGGGCTCCATGCGCCAGCCCCTCTGTGCCACCAAGCGTGCGGTGGGGGAAATGGGCTCCGCAGTCTTGGACAGGAGGCCTGCCTGTGGCAGGTCCAGACTGGACTCTGGTCGATCGGGCATAGTTGTGCCAATTTGGTGACTGTGGGCTGCTTGGTTGGAAACACCTGACCGTGGCCCCAGTCAGGACTTCTAAGCCACAGAATGGACAGGACGGGGCTCTGCAGGGTCAAGGAGCAAGCAGGCCTGGGTCAAGGAGCCCACCAGAGCCCTGGGTTCCCTTCTCCATCCCACAGTGTTGTAAAAGGGATGCTGCCCCTGCGTTTCTGGATTCAGAGGATCTTAACGGGGCCTGCCCCCCCCCCACTGGGCCATGGGATGGACACCATGGTCCAGCTGGCACCCAGGGGCTAAAAGTATTTCTCTAGGGCCAGTGGCACTGGCCCTTTTACACCCTCTGTGGTACAGTATAGCAATGGACCTGCCAGGGGACCCTTGAGCACTCCCCTGGATCTTCTGTAGACTGGTCTTGCAGGAGTGTGACCTCCAGAAGTAGGCAGCCCTGATTGCTGCTGCCCTGGGTGCCCTTCAAGTGGTTATAGGATGCTGTGGAATCTGCAGCGTAAAGCCATGGAGAGAATTATGCCTTGGGGAATTTGAAGGTGCTGCTGAGGAATACCCTATGCCCAGGATAGATTCCAGGTGCCCAAACAGAGGGCAATTCCTTAGGGAGAGAGCAGTGAAAAAAGTTCTCCCAAAGATAGAAAACCAGTAGTCCTGAAGAAACCCCACGTGGTTGCTGAAGGCGCACCAAAGGCAAGCCCATCTCTGCCCATCCATGCCTGGACCTTGCCCAGTGCCAAGACTCCCGGTCCTCCCACCATCCACTGATACTCCACCGAGGAGCTCCTGGCCCTGGCAACCGGACCCCGCAATGACAGCTGCTTACCGTTCTCCCCATGAACCAGCAAAGGAGCCTTCACCTGCCACCACTGCCACTTCTCCTGTGACAGGGAGACCACCTTCCCGCACTAGTACCAGTGCTGTTTCCACACAGAACACTACGAACAACCCAGAACTGATCCAATGCATCCTGCTCCCCCTGCAAACATGCCACAGAAATCTCGGACACCATCACCACCCCCTCCCCTGATGTATTCTTCATCACCGAAACATGACTCAACCCTTCCTCAAACCCCAAAATCGCCACCGTCATGCCTACCGCAAACAGCTACAAGATGATACACCAAGACCACACCCGCAAACATGGTGCGGGCATTGGCATCATCTTCAATTCAAAGAAACCATCCGATGCACCATCATCAATGGCGACCCAACGCCTTTCATGGAACACCTTAACTTCAGACTACAGACCAATGCTAAGACCACGATATGAGGCACCATCACTTACAGACCCCCGGGACCACGACTGGCCTTCTGCCATGCCACCTCCAGCCTCATTGCCCCCCTTGCCATCGCCTTCCTCCACTACGTCCTACTTGGTGATCTCAATTTCCACCCCAACGACATCAACTCCACCTTCCTTCTGGAGAACTTCAACATCGGCCTCACCCAATTGGTCACCTAACCCATGCACAAAGTCGGAAACACACTCAAAGCCATGTTTTCCTCCAGCGACAGAATCAAATTCACCCACATCACAGAACTCAACTGAACCGACCACCGTCTCCACTTAACCATCACTAAAAACACCCAGCACACCATCGCTAAGCACAACAGCTCCACCCACCCAAGCTGGGGAAAGGCAACCGAGATCCAATGGGCACAGGGCTCTCAGCACCACCCAACCCGAACCCACAGCAGACCTTAACCAGGCCGTCCAGAACTTCACCACCTGGATCACGAGTGCACCAACAGAGTTGCCCTGCTGAAACCATCAAAAGCCAATAACACCTCCAAACAAGCCAGATGATACACTCCATGGCTCTGAACTACCAAACACAACTATTACCGACTCGAGAAGCCATGGCGCATAATTAAGGACCCCTCCGACAGAGCCGCTCACAAAGCAGCCCTTAGCAACTACCACTTCTGGATCAAGGAACCCAAGAGAGTAGCAATCACCATCCACATAAACATCACAGTCAACGACACAAAAGAACTCTTCAAATTCATCAAGGAATACTCCAACATGACAGCCACAGAGATCACCATCCACCCCTCCGAAGAACTCTGCGTCACCCACTCAGACTACTTCCACAGCAAGATTGCCACCATCTACAACTTCAACACCCAACCCACCACTCTCAGCCTCGACAACCTCTCTCAACCAGAGAACACCAGCCACATGATAACCACCTGGTCTCCGATCACCGCTCAGGCCATCTCAGCCACCATGACGTCCATCCACTCCAGGACACTCATGACCCCTGCCCCACCATCTCATCAACCTCGGAACCAACCCCATCAGCACAGAACTCACCAGCATTCTCAACATCTCCAACTCCATGGCTACCTTCACAGACAGATGCAAATATGCGGAGGTCAGACCCCTCCTAAAGAAGTCCTCTGCAGACCCCAGTGACCTAAACAATTACTGACCGAACTTCCTGCTCCCTTAACCAGCGAAAGTACAAGAGAAAGCCGTCAACCAACAGCTCACCGAATACCTGGAAGAAAACAACTTTCTTGACGCCTCACAATCAGGATTCCGTGCCAATCACAGCACTAAGACCTTGCTAATTGCTGCCACAGACAACATCAGGACCCTCCTTGATCGCTACCATCCTCTCAGGACATACACAGAACATCCAAATGCAGTGTTCCCTAAGGGTCATCTCTCAGGCCCACCCTGTTCAACATCTACATGACTCCTCTTGCAAATCATCATATGATCCCATGGACTCAACATAATCTCCTATACTGACAAAACTCATCTTATACTCTCACTCACTGATGACCTCCACAACGCTAAAACCAACTTCTGCAATGTCATGACTGACGTAACCAAATGGATGAGAGGCAGCTGCCTCAAACCCAACTCCGACAAAACAGAGGTACTGATCTTTGGGAACCACACCTCTATATGGGACAACAGCTGGTGTCCAGCAGAGCTCAGACCAACACCCGCTCCATCAGTCCACCCACGCAACCTCAGCATCATCCTCGACAGCCAACTGACCATGAAACAACAAGTCAATGCAGTCGCCTCCTCCTTCTTCCACACCCTCCGCATGCTCCGCCAAATCCTTAGATTTGTCCAAACCACCACCAGAAAGACTGTAACGCACGCCCTCATTACCAGCCACCTCGACTATGGCAATGCTCATTACACCGGAATTTCCACCCAGCTCCTCCAAGGACTCCAGACCATACAGAGCATTGCAGCCAGACTCCTCCTGAACCTCCCCAAATGGACCAGCATTACCCCTCACCTCAGAAACCTCCACTGGTTATCCATCCAGAAGAGGTGCCAGTTCAAGATCCTCACACATGCATACAAAGCTCTACACAACCAAAGACCATCCTACATCAACCATCGACTAAGCTTCCACCTCCCCGCAAGACACCTGCTCTCTGCCTCGCTTGCCCTCACACACACACCCTGCATCCATCGCAGCCACAGTGGGGGGCCCTCCTTCTCCGACATCGCCACCAAGACCTAGAACATCCTGCCCTCCACCTCCAAACAGCAGCCTTCCTGGCGGACTACAGAAAGAAACTCAAGAACTGTTTTTTTGACTGAGACACAGCACCCTCAGACCCCAGATACACGTAGGGGTGACAGTGCTGCACTATAAAATGCTGTTTACTGTTGCCAGAGCCAGCCATCAGGAGCAAGACAACACCACAATTTTGTGAATTACTGGCCAGGTGGAAACAAAGAGAGAAGTTGAGTCACCTGTGGGGACTGGGCAGGAAACAAACAGCATAGCGGTTCGCCTTTTATCCACGGCAACTCCATCCCCAGGGATGGACAGACCAACACAACATATAAAGAGAAAATTAGCGCTGCTGCGTTCTGGGAAGTGGAAGCTCCCGGGGAAGGCTGAACCTTGAAAGCATTGCTAGGTGTCTGTTTACATCAGGTGGGAGAAGGCACCCAGCAAAGCTCTGGAGGTTTGGTCTCCTCACCCTCCTTGCCCATGCCTTGGAGGAGTGGGAGTCACCCAGTGCAACAACCTCCAATGCATACTGGCACACAACAGATGGCCCAGTAGTAGGAGTTGGCAGGACATGTGGGAGAAAACTCCTTGCACATCCCTGGAAAGGCACACATGCAGGTGCACCTGAAAGGTGAGGAGGCACCCTGCATTTAAAAAAAATGAAAAGTTGTGCTCATATATTCACAGCGTCAGGTTAAGGAAGCACCCCAAAATCCTCTGAGGCTCTCAAGAATGTGCATATTGGTTCTTTGTGATGTCTCAAGATGGGCTGGAGACCCATCAATGTTTTAAAAAGTCTTTCAGGGTCTTAAGGAAGATCACCTCGTTGCGAAGAGTTTCCCCATATGTCATCCTCAGTCTCACAAGGAAATTCATGGATAGCCTTGGTAAAAGTTGGATTCAATTTCAAACATCCCTGGAGCTGGGGCTTTTGCTATGAAGCTCTGGAGTGAGTTGCCTCCTGGTGTCTGGTCCTACGGTTGCAGTTGCAACATGTTAAAAATAGAAGAAAGACTCTTGCACATCTTGTGTTAAAATTGTAATCTTTAAATAACAATCACAACATTGACATAAACATTTTATATCTAATCAAGGACAAGAAAAGACTGCAATGGCAGGTACGAAATTAACAGTCAATCATTATACATTCTATTTAAGCACATTTAATTGTTTTGAAATACTTTTTTGACAATTACAGGGTTAAAAGTGAGTCATGACAGGCCTTACTGAATGTCATTGTAAGACAGTACCTTCCAAAATGATTTTAGTAGTGCTGCACTAGTTTTGAATTATAAATGTCTGCTTTTATAATGTGATGACACACTGACAAAACTAGTAGGCCTAACTTTCATGACTACGCCCATTATATTTTGTCTAGCCTATGTGGGGGTATTTTGGTTATAGAATTCAGGGCTCTCTAGGTGTCTGAACTGTTAGGAGGTTGTAACATAGATATTTCCACCTGCCTACACATATATGTTTGTAAATTCATTAGTAGTATTGAGTAGTATGTGCGTAATAAAACACTGTTCCTTTTTACTAAGTAAAATCCCTGCCTGAACCTTATCATTGGGAGTTGTTTATTGCATGCCTGCAGACTTGTGTACTGCTACAGTGAGAGAGTCAAATGGTACAAGGGCGTACTCTGTTCCCAGTAGATGGAAGGTTGTGGACTTATTATCACGTCCTTCAAAAGTAATAACCCATTTTCTTAAAGTAAGGAGCGGTATATTATAGTCTTCACATTTGCATGTATGTTTTATGCCATGGCATTTTTTCAAGTGTGCCTGTTTTAACAAAATATATTTAACTGAAACCAGGATGAAAGGATGAAATGTGTGCAATATGGAAGAAATGTTGTGAAATCAATCTCCATCCAAAAAATAAAATAATAAAAACACATTTTGAACCAGCTTTGTCATGAAGAGAAAGGGACTCTTTTTAGGTGTATGTGAACACTAAGCAAAGCCTTTGTGCAATCACTGAAAGCACAGGCAGCCAATCAGTAAAGTGGACTAACCCGTTGCCACATGCTTATGCTCTGGCGGGCGGAAGCAAAATGTGAATGACAGTTTGACCAATGTCTGAAGCAAGTTGACTAAAAGTTTTTTTTATGTGCGTATATTATGTATTACGTTTTTGAAAACGCAATAGCATGGTAAGATAGACCTAAAAATGAAATGGCATAAACCATTATATGCAGATGCACAAAGAGTACAATGCTATCTATTAACTTTGTTGAGGGAGAGGTGAGGCATTATTACCCACTCACGTGTCACTTCTTGTGAGACCTTATCCCTCTCCACACTCAACAAGGATAATAAAGAGCACATTACACTTTGTACAGCAAGTTTAATGCTCAATAGCAGTACTCCACACATGTGTATGATAAACAATAAGAGTGATACAATGAAACTCAGCATTCACATTTTGACATTCTAAGCAGCAGACTTTTCCTGAAGGCTGCTTTGATTTCCTTGTAGCCACAGTGTAGAGCAAGGATAACACTTTATTTAAAGTACGAGTGTGGCCTGTTGATGGTACCACATACATTGTAATCAATGTTCCAAAGTATGTGCAGACCACAGCGAGGTGGGAACTGCAAGTGGAAAAAGCCCTATGTCTCCCAGTGGCAGAGGGGATTTGCAAGATGGCAGAGATGATATACACATAGGATACAATGATTAGCAGAAATGGAATGGCCAGTATGGTAAAGGCCAAAATAAAAGCTTCCATTTCAATCATGGCGGTATCTGAGCAGGCTCCCTTCAGAAGAGGAGTAAATTCACAGAAGAAATGGTCTATCTTGTTGTAAGGGGAAAACTGCAGTTTGCTTAGTAAAAAGGCAGTGACTGATGGAGGCATTAAAGTTATCAGCCACGTGCAGGACACCGTCCTAAGACACAGGCTGAGGTCTATCATTGTAGAATAATGTAAAGGAAAACATATGGCAACATATCGATCGTAGGCCATCAGCATTAGCAGGAAACACTCCGTAGTTGCCAGCCAACCAAATGCATGCAATTGTGCAATACACTCCGAGAAGGGAATAATTCTGGCCCCATACAAAATGCCTCTCAGCAGAGTGGGGAAAGTCGTGGAGGTGTACCAGATCTCCAGGAACGATAAATTGCCCAGGAAGAAGTACATGGGCGAGTGAAGTTGAGCATCAGCAGACACCAAGCCCACAATAAAAACATTTCCACATACTGTCATGGTGTAAATGCAAAGCAGCAGCAAAGCAAGCACTATCTTTAGCTGCGGAAGAACCGCAAAACCTTGCAGGAAGAATTCAGAAGCACTGGTCACATTCACTGAACATTTGGTGATTGCCATGTTCATTATTACAAAGGGAAAGATTGACATGTTCATTATCTAGAAAGAGAAAGAAGAAGCAAATGCTAAATCAGTGATATGGCATATAATATTTTAGTGAAACATAAAATAGATCAAGCAACAGAGAAACAGTCCATGGTGATATAGGATAGACACGGAAGATGTAAATAATGTGTGTAATACACGGAAAATCCGGATTTCAACATGAATTAGACAGACTAAAGTACATAATGTACATCCATAACCTAAGGTCTTTGAGCTACACAAAATGCGTCTCCATATTGACCAATTGTACACAGCTGGCATTGCTGCACCATTTTGACCATGCCCCCGCCCAAAAAATGAAGTCCTCCTAATATATTATGTAGTTCATGTTATGGTGTTAACCAACAAATGAAGCAGGGGCGTCTCAACTGGAGAGGGGTATAATCTTTTTACATGGCTATGAGGCTGGTACGATGTGTTCATTAGACACTTTGAACATGACTCTCAAACGTTTCTTCCACGAGTATCCAGGATATTGCGAAGTTAGTCGAGAGTAAGTAACACATACAAATAAACATCCGTAAATTGGGACATTAATGCTCAATCATATGCAAATCAGTGTATCGAGACACAAAAATAGCCTCTCCATGTGATAACAAACAAACCCACGTATACCCAAGGTAGGCAGCTTGATTCACTGGAAGCAGAAAATATGGAACCTTGTTAGACTTGGCATCTTTTGGCGTGTTTCCCCTGACTTTTTGCTTTCTGGCCTCCCGGTTTTGACTCTGTTTTTGCTGGTGTAATGATTCTGCGCACTTTCCTCACTGCGGTCCAGTGGGAAAGTGCAAGTGCTCCTGTATAAAATGTGTTATGGATTGGTGTTTCCATGATTGGCCTATTTGGTTTATGTGTCAGTCCCTTGTAAAGTGCACTGCGAGTGCCAGGGCCTATAGACCAAATGCTGTTGGTGGGCTGCAGCACTGGATTGTGCCACCCACGCAAACAGCCCGTAAAGTGTAACTCGGGCCTGCCACCGCAGAGCCTGTGCGCAGCCTGGGGCTGCCATGTCGACTTGGCAAGTGCACACACTTGCAAGTCCCTAAACCTTCCCTTTGCTACATGTTAGTCACCCCTAAGGTAGGCCCAAGGTACCCCTGTGGGCAGGGTGCGTTGTATGCGAAAGGTAGGACATGCCCTGGTGTGTGCGGCATGTCCTGATAGTGAATTACAGCCTAGTTCGTTTTTCACTATTGCAAGGCTACCTGTTCCCCTAGGCCAGAACGGGCGGTTTTGATTATTACAGTATATAATCCTAACTGACCCCGGGAACATGGTAGAAATTCGAGTTTAGTATGCCTGGACTCAGAATGATAAAATGCAGCTTTTAGTGAAGTTGGTTTTAACATTCTGTGTTTGAAAATACCACTTTTAGAAAGTGGGTATTTTCTTGTCTAACCATCCAAGCCTGCCTCTGCGAGGTTGTGTATTCCTTGTCTGGAGTGTGAGTGACAGGGGCTGGGGGATGCCAGGAGACAGGGTGAGTCAGCGCAGGGCTGAATAGCAAGATCTACATGTAGATGGGTGGGAGGGGTCGCACCTGGGCCCTGAATAGGACAGTGCCTTCCCTCCACAATGCTGGCTCCACCTCCTGTGGTGCGTCTGATGTCCCTGGCCTACTCACTGAAAGAAGGGACGGAGACTTGTCAACAAAGTGCTCCAGAACTGGTTTGGACTAGGCAAAGGCCTCTCTGCCTTCAGAGAACAAAGGAATTTGGGATATAAATATTGGGGCCCTGACCCCATGAATTTAGATCTCGCTGGAATCAAGGAACCTGCCAAGACGAAGAGCTGGAAGAGCTGCCAGGAGGAGTACTGCCCCGTTGCTGTGTTGTTGCTTTGTTGGGTTGGCCTGCAGTTGCTGCTTCTGTCTTGGGCAGTGTAAGGACTGGACTGAACTTTCTACAAACTTGTGCTGAGTATCTCCAAGGGCCAGGAACCGAGCTGGCCTCCTGTTAAGAAGTCTCAGGGACTGCAAAGACTTCACAAGCCTCTGGGTACCGCTTCCGGAACGCTGTTTCAGTTGCCACAGAGGAAGGGAACCGCAACCGACTCCGTCAACCGAATCCATCCCTGGCCGGTGACCTGCTTGCACCGCAGACCGCATCGCCCCGCTTCGCATCGCAACCCTGGTCTCACCGTGGGCGACGTCCGACGCCGCCAACATCGAGCCGCTGCTTGCACCGTGACCTGTGGGCACCGCAGTTCGCATCGCAACGCTTCACTGTGCCAGCCGGACCAGACCGACGCTGTCGCTGCAACTGGCTCAAGAGTCGTGACCGCACCGCATTTGGGGCACCGCTCGCACGTCTGCGACGCACCGCTCCGACTCGCACCGCTGTCCGACGCCAGCTCCCGCACTCTGGCTAGGTCGCCTGCATCGCAACCTGTCAGCACCGCATCGAGCATCGTCTCACCCTGCATCGCACGCCTTGGACTCACCGACTCCGTCTGCACGACGCTCATCGAGCCGCTGCCTGCACCGCATCGAGGGACACCGCACCTTGCATCGCTCCGTCTTGCACCGCAACCGCGACGAACGCCGACCGGCTCGTACACTCCGTACCAGCCACAACGAGAAAGGTACTGTAACCGAGTCTGTTCATGACTCTGCTGGCCCGTATCGACGCGGTCGGCTGGAACTGTTAGACTCTGTGGTTTTCAGCATCACGGTAGGCTCGGACGGAGCTACCGACTCGTACGAACTTTGCTTTTGTGCTATTCCTGCAAAGAAGAAGTTACCGTATCAAGCATTCATTTTTAAAGTATAGTATTGTGGATTTTTGTCGTAATTGGTCTTGTCTTGAGTATATAAAATATTGGTTATTTTTCTAAACTGGTGTGGTGTCCGTTTGTAGTGCTTACACTGTATTACTGTTGGTTATGTGCAAATGCTTTACACACTGCCTCTGAATTAAGCCCGACTGCTCGTGCCAAGCTACCACGAGGGTGAGCAGGGGTTACTTCACGAGTGTAACACCCTTACCCTGACTAGGAAGAAGGGTCCCTACTTGGACGAAGGTGCAAGCCCTTGCCAACTAGAGATCCCATTTCTAACATTGGTTGTCAGCGGTGAGGATAGGACTTGTGTTTGCACTTGACTTACAGTGATTGGTGTGCACTACTACCATATCGCAGACCATTACGTACCACATACTGGTTCTTTTTCTTTTGGCCTATTTTTGATCTTGCCAGTTTTCAACTCATGACTTTTGTCATGCCTGAATCAATTGCATCATCCGTTGCATCTCTGGAAGTTATCTTTGAGGAGGACAGGTTGGAATCCTACGCCGTAAAGGAGTTACGAGCGATTTGTAAAAACCTGAAAGTCCAAATTAAAGGCCTCACAAGGAAGGAGGAGCTACAGAAGGCGCTGAGGGCCTGGGTAGCAGCCAGACATGCCAATGGGCAGCCTGGTGATCTCAGTGAGGAGGTGGAGGAGCCGATTTCCAGGGTGGATGTGCTTTTTGGTAGGGGGGAACCCGCCATGTCAGGCAGCAGCAGTCTGTCCCCAGAGGAGCTGGAGGACAGGCGGGAGGCAAGGCAGTTCGAGCTGCAGAAGCTCAGGCTGGAGAGTGAGCGGGAGGAGAAGAGATTGGCCATAGAGGAGAGAAAGATGCTCTTAGAGCATGAGAGAGAACTGAAGGAGCTAGAACTTAGGAGTAAGTCAGGCTCAGATGGTGGCAGCAATTCGTCCAGAAAAGCAGACAGGATTGTGCACATTCCCAAGAACGTAGGCAAGGAGTTCAAAAAGGGGGATGACATACAAAGGTGGTTTCAGGGTTGTGAGGCAGCCATACACATGAATGGGGTCCCTGAGGAGAATTGGGGAGCAGGATTGTGGCCACTTTTCCCCGAAGAAGCAAGGGATGCTCTGATAGCTTTGGGTAAGGGGTATCACCTCACCTATGCTGACATGAAGGATGCCCTTCTCACGAAGTATGGTCTTACTCCTGAAAAGTACAGGGATCAGTTCAGGTCCAGTAAGAAGTCTGATGCCAACACTTGGTTGGAATGTGTGGATGTGTTCTGCAGGTCTCTGGATGGTTGGGTGAAGGGCAGAAGTGTAACAGATTTTCAGGGGCTCTACAACTTGATTGCATGGGAGCACTTGTCTAGTCTATGTTTTGCAGATCTGCACCAGCACCTAGTTGATAGTAAGCTAACTGACCCCAGGAAGCTTGCTATGGAAGCGGACCGCTGGGTGAGTACCAGGGTCCACAAGAAAGCGTTTGGGGGAGACTCAGCCAAAGGTGGGCAGGGTCCCCAGCAGAAAGGTGGGGGGACAAGGGTAAAGCACAGGAGTTCTCTAAAGGGCCCCAAACTAGTACCCAGGGTAAAGGTTCCCAGCCCCCGGTGATAAGAAGAAAGGGGTCTCTACAGGGAAGCCTGTTGAGACCGGCCCCCGCAAGTGTTATGCATGTGACCAGGTAGGTCACTTTAAGGGGGACCCCAAGTGCCCGAAGGGGACACAGCCACCCACCGGTGGACAGTCCAAAGTGTTGGCTAGTGTAGCGCTTGGGGAGGAGGGGTGCCCACAGGAGGGTGGGGATCCCGCAGAAATGACCCTTGTCTCACTAGGGGACAGTGAGATGGTCCCAGGAAACCAGGTGCCCCCTAACACAAAGAAATAAAGCACCTGGGTGACCATTAATGGGAACAGGGTAGAGGCTCTCAGAGATACTGGAGCCAGTGTGACCTCAGTCCGGTGTCACCTGGTGTCTGAGAAGCAAGTAGTCCCCGGGGCATTCCACCAAGTAGTTGCTGTAGACAACTCAGAGCGCCAATGTATGGTGGCGCAGGTTCCCTTTGAATGGGGGGTCTCAGGTCCCTTGAGGGTGGTTGTGAGCCCTACCATGCCTGTAGATTGTCTGCTAGGAAACGACCTGGAGCAGTCCTCATGGAAGGAGGTTGAGCTCAGGTCTCACTTGGAGATGCTTGGGTTGCCAGAGTGGGCATGCGTGTCTACTCGGTCAATGGCGGCCAGAAAGGGTGATCAAGAGGACTTGGAGCCTGGAACAGTGGCCCAAGTCCCTGCCAAGAGAAAGGGCAGGGGCGCGGGAAACCGGCCCCCGAAGTTCCCACGGACCGGGAGGAGGCGGACCTCGAGGGGGACGCCCGGTGCCTACAGGGGAGCAGGTAGCCGAACTGGGAGACATCTCTGAGCTGACCCATTGGCAGCAAGAAGGGGGTCCCACCAGGGAGGAGTTCTGCAGGGAGCAGAACGAGTGCCCTACTCTGGAGGGTCTGCGGCGGCAGGCTGCAGACCAGGCAGCTGGTAATCAGTCCGGGTCACATCTGATCTACTGGGAGAGTGGTCTCCTATACAGTGAGCCTAAGGTTGCTGAGCCTGGGTCAGCCCGTGTGCTGGTGGTACCCCAGCGCTTCAGGACCTTCCTACTGGGTCTGGCTCATGACGTGCCTTTGGCAGGACATTTGGGGCAGGACAAGACCTTTGACAGGCTTGTTACCCACTTCTTTGGCCCCAAATGCGAAGGCAGTCAGATGCACACTGTAGGTCTTGCCAAACTTGCCAGGCAAGTGGTAAGAGTGGGAGGAAGGTCAAAGCTCCTCTCCAACCTTTTCCTGTTGTTGGAACACCCTTTGAAAGGGTAGGGATGGATATTGTGGGGCCACTGGATCCCAAGACAGCCATGGGCAACAGGTACATCCTGGTTTTGGTGGACCATGCCACCCGGTACCCGGAGGCAATCCCTCTCAGGACAACGACGGCGCCAGTGGTGGGCCGGGCGTTAATGGGGATCTTTTCCCGTGTGGGATTCCCCAGAGAGGTGGTTTCCGATAGGGGGACCAATTTCATATCCAAGTACATGACATCCCTGTGGAAGGAGTGTGGTGTAACCTACAAGTTCACCACTCCTTACCACCCACAAGGAAACGGTCTGGTGGAGAGATTCAACCAGACCTTGAAAGGCATGATCAAGGGTCTAACAGAACCCATGAGGCGTAAGTGGGACGTCCTCTTGCCATGCCTACTCTTTGCATACAGGGAGGTGCCTCAGAAGTCTCTTGGGTACAGCCCCTTTGAGCTCCTGTATGGCCACCCTGTCAGAGGACCTCTGAGTTTGGTAAAGGAAGGCTGGGAGGCAGCTCCCAGGAAAACTCCCCAGGATGTATTTAGCTACATGCTGGCCTTTCGAAACCAAACTGCCCGCTTCAGGAAACTCGCTCAGGCGAACCTAGAAGCAAGCCAGGAAGAAATGAAGAGATGGTATGACCAGAATGCCACTCTGGTCGAATTTCAACCTGGGCAAAAAGTGTGGGTCATGGCCCCAGTGGCACCTTGTGCCTTGCAGGACAAATGGACTGGGCCATATGAGGTAAAGGAGCGCAAAAGTGACGTCACCTACCTGGTGGATTTGCAGGCTCCAAGGAACCCTTTGAGGGTCCTTCACGTGAACCGCCTCAAGCCCCATTCGAGAGGTCCGAAGTGAGTATGCTCTTGGCGACAGATGATGGGGTGGAAGAGGAGAGTGAGCCTCTCCCTGACCTCCTGTCTACCAAGGAGCATGATGGGTCAGTAGAGGGTGTGATCCTCTCCCCTACTCTGACTCAGGAGCAGCAGGGGGATGTGAGAAGTTGGCCTGGCATATGCTGTCCACTAATTATAGTGGGCACCTTGCACCAGTCCAAACAACCCCTTATTGGAGATAGGTTAAAGACAACCTTTATTGAAAGCTATCCTAGTGGTAGCTATGGAGAGCAGCCTTCAGGCTAAGTCTTGAAGGAATGTAAAGCAGCTTGTTTTACCAGTCTATAATCTCTTGAGTGATCAAATGAAAGAGCACCACACCAGGTATATATTCAAAATATATGTATTTATTGCTAAACACACCCTCTAGTCTCTTTATGAGGCTAGAGTTCGAAGTACATAAGTTATAAGATATTAAATCACAGTAATAGCACAAATACACGTTTGGGCCCTAGGGGCGTACTCAAACCATATACCAATAAAGTGGTATGCGAACCACGACTGAACTAGACACTAGGCCTAGAGCCTCTAGAAGTGCTTGGACCACAAGGAACCACCCAAGGTAGTGACACAGGGGACCCACGGGAGACGCGTGCAGTGTAAATACACAACCGCGATACGCCGTTAACTTCTATGGAGAAAGTCGGGATCGGGAAAATAGAGGAAAGGGACACTTAAAAGAGGACTAGGACAAAACCCTTTGAGATCTAGGACTTTGAAGAGTCTCTACCCACGGGAGCACCGGAGTACTCGTGTTACCTCACCCAGGGAAGCCGGGTGCATAGGTGCCTTTCGGGGTCGGGTTTCGTCGCCGATTCGAATGGCGATCTGCTGCAAAGTGCTCCTGGCGGCCCAGAGAAAAGTGTCCGGGTGGATCCAAGAGTGGATCGGAGTTCTGGTGAACCTGAAAGCAGAGGGGACAGAGTCTGGGTCACTAGCCAGTGACCAGGAAGGCGATGGACAGATGCCCACCGATGTCGAGTGCTTCAGGTGCGTTGACGGTCATCTTGACTCTTCAGCCACGAAGTCCGGGAGGCGTTGTCGGCGACCAGGAGCAGGATTAGGGCTGGTACACGATGTCTGTCGAGTGCTGAGGTGTCGGCGACCGGATTGGACCCAACAAGCCTTGGCAACGGCAAGTCTTGAGTAAGATGTAGATCGTCGATGGTGCAGACCAGCAAGGTCTGTGGAACTCACCCAGCGAGGGTAAGTGAGGGCAGGCCTGGAGCAACCAGGATGCCAAGTAAGAAAAGGATTGGCCTTCGTTAAGGGCTACTAGCCAACGGGCTAGCGACCGCGAAGGAGCCTCGTGACGCCGCACGTGGAGCTGGCTTACAGGACACTCGTGGAGTGGGGGCCAGTGATCTTCGGTGCAGGTGGTGCTGGAGGCTAGGGCTACTCGGAGCCCAAAGCACGACTTCTTGGGAGACCCAGAAGATGATGCACTTGCAAATGTGCTCGGTGTCCAGGGGTCACGGTCTCAAGTCACCCACGATAGCCACGGGCCTCAGCTTTGCTGGGGACTCAGGGTAGCCTCGGGGAAGTCTGAGAATCCACCTCTGGTGATGCGATGACTTCGGCGTCCGACGGGAGCTTCAGAAATGCGAACCGGACAGATGCTTCTTTGGTGCCTGCCAAGCAGGGAGTCACTCCTTGACCCCAAGGGAGATTCTTCAGTCCTCTAATCTTGTCGTAGAGCGTCGAAGGTCCAGGATTTCGTTTCAGAGTTTCGTCCAGGTATAATCTAAAGTCCTAAGGACTGGGTTCCTACCTTTATACTAAAGATAGGGGTTGGACTACTCTGTGGCCCCACCTATGGGTGGGTCAGGGCAGAGGGGTGGCTACACCCCTTTCCTTTGTCCAGTTCGCGCCAAAGCAGGGGCTGCAAGCCCCTGATCCGGTTTGAACTGGGGTATGCACAGGGACACCAAGTGTGCCCCCAGTGCAGGACTTCAAAGCACCAGAAAGTGCTCCCGCCCAGCCCCAATACACATTATCCTGTCTGGGGAGGTGGTCACACCTCCCTGGGACAGGAAACCTATTGTCCAGGCCTCCCCTGCCGGAGTTTCAACCAGCAGCAGGAGGCCAGACTTGTGTCTGTGGCAGTAGCATCCATTTTGTGATGCCAGGCTTTAGAAAGAAGTTACCGGCCAGGCCAGGGTTAACATGTCTCTCCTCTAGAAGGGTGGAATGCTACCCCCGCCGCCAGAATTGGCGGGGGGGTAGTATTCCAAGATGTTTGACACCAAACACGACATGTTTAGGTGCAGCCATTCCAAAGTTAGCATTTAACGCGAGGTTATAATGCGCTTAAGAGTATATGGTCAGGCTGCACTACAAACAGCATCAGAGAAGGGTCTCCGACCGCTGCAGAGGGGCCCTGCTCATGCAGGGGCACCCTCTCACATAGGAACCACGCACTCTGCCTTCAGGATTGATAAGGCCTGCCATAGGAGTGACTTATAGGTTTATATGTGTCTATGTATATAGTGATATAGGTAACCTATATCACAGTAAGGGGTGCATGCACCACCTTACCCAGGCTGCAGTAGCAGACCTGTGGTGTCAGTTTGGATGGCCTTCCAGGGGTGGCATAATACATGCTGCAGCCCCTGGCAGGCCTCTGAGGTACCTATGCCCTGGGTACATAGTATACCATATACTAGGGACTTATAAGGGCACTCCAGACTCCAATCAGTGATGTGCCTAAGGCACATGGAAACCATTTTACAGAGAAAGCAGATAGACTGGGGCCCTGAATAGCAGGATCCCAGTCCAACTAAGTCATAAACCAGCAAAACACCATAAAAAAAGTGGGGCAACCATATAGTCAGATTCCACCTTCCTACAGGGGACTGTCGCCAGTTGTTGGGACAGTTCACCCCACTGTTCTCTCTGACTCCCGGTGTTACTCACTGGTGTACCCATGACGTGGACACTGGTGACAGCCCTCCTGTGAAGCACAAGATTTACAGGTTGACTGACCGGGTCAGAGCCAGCATCAAGGAGGAGGTCTCTAAGATGTTGGCGTTAGGGGTGATTGAGCCCTCCCACAGTCCTTGGGCCAGCCCAGTGGTCTTGGTCCCAAAGGCTGCGGCGCCCGGTGCCACTCCAGAACTCCGGTTTTGTGTGGACTACCGTGGGCTCAATGCCGTCACCAGGACTGACGCGCACCCCATCCCCAGAGCTGATGAGCTCATTGATCGGTTGGGAGCTGCCCGGTTCCTCAGCACGTTTGATTTAACGTCTGGGTACTGGCAGATTGCCTTAACCGATGGGGCCAAGGAGAGATCAGCATTCTCAACCCCAGAAGGTCATTACCAATTCCGGGTGATGCCCTTTGGGTTGAAGAATGCCCCTGCCACCTTTCAGAGGTTGGTCAATCAGGTGTTGGCTGGGCTGGAGGATTTCAGTGCCGCCTACCTGGATGACATTGCTGTGTTCAGTTCCAGCTGGGAAGAACATTTACAGCACCTTGAGAAAGTGTTGAGGGCTCTGCAAGGTGCAGGCCTCACGATCAAGGCCAGTAAGTGCCAGATCGGGCAGGGTTCTGTGGTGTACTTGGGACACCAGGTAGGAAGCGGCCAGGTGGCGCCCCTACAACCCAAGATTGACACCATCCTGGCTTGGGAACCCCCAAGACCCAGACAGAGGTGAGAGCCTTCTTAGGTCTCACCGGTTACTATAGGAGATTTGTTAAGGGCTATGGCACCATTGTTGCCCCCTTAACAGAGCTGACCTCTAAGAGGCAGCCCAGGAAAGTGATCTGGACTGAGTCCTGCCAGAAAGCTTTTGATGCCCTGAAGGCAGCCATGTGCACGGCGCCCGTGCTCAAGGCACCTGACTTCTCCAAGGAATTCGTCGTGAAGACTGACGCTTCAGAGCATGGTGTGGGAGCGGTGCTCTCACAACTGAACGAAGAGGGCCTGGATCAGCCTGTAGTCTTCCTTAGCAGGAGACTACTTCCCAGGGAACAGAGGTGGAGTGCCATAGAAAGGGAAGCTTTTGCTGTGGTCTGGGCGCTGAAGAAGTTGAGACCATACCTGTTTGGGACTCACTTCCGGGTTCAGACAGACCACAGGCCCCTCAGATGGTTGATGCAAATGAGGGGTGAGAATCCAAAACTGCTGAGGTGGTCCATCTCCCTACAGGGAATGGACTTTACGGTGGAACACCGTCCTGGTACAGCACACGCCAACGCAGATGGTCTGTCCAGGTTCTTCCGCCTTAGTGAAGAGAACTCCAATGGGGTTGGGTAGTTCTCCCTACTTTCAGCTGGAGGGGACATGTGTTAGACTTGGCATCTTTTGGCGTGTTTCCCTGACTTTTGCTTTCTGGCCTCCCGGTTTTGACTCTGTTTTTGCTGGTGTAATGATTCTGCGCACTTTCCTCACTGCGGTCCAGTGGGAAAGTGCAAGTGCTCCTGTATAAAATGTGTTATGGATTGGTGTTTCCATGATTGGCCTATTTGGTTTATGTGTCAGTCCCTTGTAAAGTGCACTGCGAGTGCCAGGGCCTATAGACCAAATGCTGTTGGTGGGCTGCAGCACTGGATTGTGCCACCCACGCAAACAGCCCGTAAAGTGTAACTCGGGCCTGCCACCGCAGAGCCTGTGCGCAGCCTGGGGCTGCCATGTCGACTTGGCAAGTGCACACACTTGCAAGTCCCTAAACCTTCCCTTTGCTACATGTTAGTCACCCCTAAGGTAGGCCCAAGGTACCCCTGTGGGCAGGGTGCGTTGTATGCGAAAGGTAGGACATGCCCTGGTGTGTGCGGCATGTCCTGATAGTGAATTACAGCCTAGTTCGTTTTTCACTATTGCAAGGCTACCTGTTCCCCTAGGCCAGAACGGGCGGTTTTGATTATTACAGTATATAATCCTAACTGACCCCGGGAACATGGTAGAAATTCGAGTTTAGTATGCCTGGACTCAGAATGATAAAATGCAGCTTTTAGTGAAGTTGGTTTTAACATTCTGTGTTTGAAAATACCACTTTTAGAAAGTGGGTATTTTCTTGTCTAACCATCCAAGCCTGCCTCTGCGAGGTTGTGTATTCCTTGTCTGGAGTGTGAGTGACAGGGGCTGGGGATGCCAGGAGACAGGGTGAGTCAGCGCAGGGCTGAATAGCAAGATCTACATGTAGATGGGTGGGAGGGGTCGCACCTGGGCCCTGAATAGGACAGTGCCTTCCCTCCACAATGCTGGCTCCACCTCCTGTGGTGCGTCTGATGTCCCTGGCCTACTCACTGAAAGAAGGGACGGAGACTTGTCAACAAAGTGCTCCAGAACTGGTTTGGACTAGGCAAAGGCCTCTCTGCCTTCAGAGAACAAAGGAATTTGGGATATAAATATTGGGGCCCTGACCCCATGAATTTAGATCTCGCTGGAATCAAGGAACCTGCCAAGACGAAGAGCTGGAAGAGCTGCCAGGAGGAGTACTGCCCCGTTGCTGTGTTGTTGCTTTGTTGGGTTGGCCTGCAGTTGCTGCTTCTGTCTTGGGCAGTGAAAGGACTGGACTGAACTTTCTACAAACTTGTGCTGAGTATCTCCAAGGGCCAGGAACCGAGCTGGCCTCCTGTTAAGAAGTCTCAGGGACTGCAAAGACTTCACAAGCCTCTGGGTACCGCTTCCGGAATGCTGTTTCAGTTGCCACAGAGGAAGGGAACCGCAACCGACTCCGTCAACCGAATCCATCCCTGGCCGGTGACCTGCTTGCACCGCAGACCGCATCGCCCCGCTTCGCATCGCAACCCTGGTCTCACCGTGGGCGACGTCCGACGCCGCCAACATCGAGCCGCTGCTTGCACCGTGACCAGTGGGCACCGCAGTTCGCATCGCATCGCTTCACTGTGCCAGCCGGACCAGACCGACGCTGTCGCTGCAACTGGCTCAAGAGTCGTGACCGCACCGCATTTGGGGCACCGCTCGCACGTCTGCGACGCACCGCTCCGACTCGCACCGCTGTCCGACGCCAGCTCCCGCACTCCGGCTAGGTCGCCTGCATCGCAACCTGTCAGCACCGCATCGAGCATCGTCTCACCCTGCATCGCACGCCTTGGACTCACCGACTCCGTCTGCACGACGCTCATCGAGCCGCTGCCTGCACCGCATCGAGGGACACCGCACCTTGCATCGCTCCGTCTTGCACCGCAACCGCGACGAACGCCGACCGGCTCGTACACTCCGTACCAGCCACAACGAGAAAGGTACTGTAACCGAGTCTGTTCATGACTCTGCTGGCCCGTATCGACGCGGTCGGCTGGAACTGTTAGACTCTGTGGTTTTCAGCATCACGGTAGGCTCGGACGGAGCTACCGACTCGTACTGAACTTTGCTTTTGTGCTATTACTGCAAAGAAGAAGTTACCGTATCAAGCATTCATTTTTAAAGTATAGTATTGTGGATTTTTGTCGTAATTGGTCTTGTCTTGGGTATATAAAATATTGGTTATTTTTCTAAACTGGTGTGGTGTCCGTTTGTAGTGCTTACACTGTATTACTGTTGGTTATGTGCAAATGCTTTACACACTGCCTCTGAATTAAGCCCGACTGCTCGTGCAAAGCTACCACGAGGGTGAGCATGGGTTACTTCACGAGTGTAACACCCTTACCCTGACTAGGAAGAAGGGTCCCTACTTGGATGAAGGTGCAAGCCCTTGCCAACGAGAGATCCCATTTCTAACAAACCTGAACACACTCCCTCCAAATTTCAGCAATCCAATAGACCTTATCGCAATTTGATGGAAGTATCCAAGCCAATGCTTGGCTACTTCAGTTGTTTTTTTTGGCTTTCTGAAAGAGCATTTTCGTATTGTTTTGGTTATTTGTAACTGTTAGAAATGGGGTTTCTGGTTGGCTAGGGTGTACACCTAAGCCAGGGAGAACCCACCACTCTAGTCAGGGTAAGGGAGTTACATGCCTAAGATAACCCCTGCTTACCCGCTTGGTAGCTTGGCAGCAGTCAGGCTTATCCCAGAAGCAATGTGTAAAGCATTTGCGCAACACACACACACACACCAGTGACATACTGAGCACATCACAAAAAGAAAACCCACACAAGGTTATATAAAAATATCCTTTGTATTGTTTATAAAACACATCAGACCACAATCACATATATCAATGTGCCACTAGGCACTTGCCATGAAGTCACACAGATTTATAAATCACTTGGCCAATCGGGCCATTGTCATAACATAACAATTGAATGCAAGCAAGTAAACATTTGTAAGTTGCACGTGTCACCAACATGTGATGAGAACATCACCTTACACCATCACTGCACATAAATGCAACTTCCTGACTTTATAATCGGTAGTCTGATACTGTCAGACAAATTAATGCCTCATAACATCGGAACACGAGCTGCAACCGAGGGTACCATAAGTAACACCGGATTCACCCATGCGGTGCCAACATTATACATTCCACCATAAGTAACACAAGGGCAGCACCAGCTCTCCTATTTCAAGGTATCCGGTGCCCCTGTCCCCGTAGGCTCCTGGGCCACCTGCTCACCTACAATAGGGAATGTGGTGCTGCTCAGGGCAGCGGTGATCACTCGAATGCTGGGGAATCACAGCCCATCTGGACCGCGAGAGGCAATAGAGCAGGAGCGGCTCAAAGGCAAAGGTATGCCCGCCCTGGCCCCTCAGGACTGAGTGGACAATTGTGACACTGTCGGGCACCCAGGGCCCCTTAGGGCGGTGGCTCGCGACTTCACCTGGGAGAAAGCCACCATCGGGGCACAGCCTTCTGCTCTCGCACCCCCGGGCTCTCCTCCTTGACAGGCCGTAGCATGAACTGAAAGGGGGTGGGGGGAGGCACATGCTCCCCTGTGCTTCTGGGTGGCGATCAGCAGAACACAGAGCGAAGTCTCCATCGGCTCTGATCTCTTCGGCCCAGCCCTCCACCACGGCTGGGCCCCGCCCCTCAGTGACGTTGGCATTGCTGGGCAATGCAGAGGACTTCCCGGGCCGGGATTCCTTGCTGTCTCTGCGCTGTTTGGCAGCCCGGGACCAAGTAGCAGAGCCCCGGCTGCAGCCAATCTAGCAACAAAGCCGGGACACAAGAGGGAGAGGGCTTCCGTCGCTGTAGCTCTCCCCTCCCGTTGCTCAACCTCCGCAGGGGAAATGCAGCCCTACACATACTGCAAAGTGATAAGGAGCACCCCTGTTCTCCTCACAGGGCAGGGTGAGCCCAATTCTCGGACTTCCCTGGATGACAGCTGGGGGCACCAAGCAGAATTAGGCAGCAGGCCAGCACCTCGGGGTCCTTGCAGAAAAGAGTGGCAATCTTTCTTGTATCTCCACAGGCTGCTGGTCAGCACAATAGCAAGGGAGTCCTATGGCGGTTTCTCCTGGCAGCCTAACAGTTCCTTCTGGCTAGGTGTAGGCTGGAGAGCCAGCAGCGGCTGGTTCCAAGTCCCACACAGTCTCTCTTCATGTGGTCACAGCCCCTGTACTTATAGTCAGAATGTCTTTGTTCTGGGGGGCACTTCAAACACTGTATAGAAATGCACAACACCCCCATTCACATCCCAGGCCCTGGCCCCAGACACACCTCAGAGGGTAAAAGGCAGGCACAGCCCTATTCAGGTGCAGGTGCAACTCGTCCCACCACTTTGAATGCAGGCCAGTCCTATTCAGGTGGAATGGAAACTCCTCCCGCTACTCTAAATGTAGCCAAGGTCTATTCAGCCTTGCCCTGAGTGACCCAGGAAAGGCAGTACACACCTCAACCCCTCTTGTGACTGTCTATAGTGAATGCACATCCCCTCTCTCCTGTCAGTCAAACCCAGACGGTGAATACACATCCATGCAGGGCACAAAGATACATAAGCACACAGAAATGCCCACTTCTAAAAGTGGCATTTCTAAAATAGTAATGACAAATCCACATCCACCAATAAGCAGGATTTATCACTACTATTCCAAACATGGCCACCATACCCCTCTCATATCAGAAATTACCATTGAAGCACATATCAGAGAATCCCCAATGCAAACCTATGAGAGGGCAGCCTCACAGCAGTGAGAAACCGAATAGGCTGTTTGTCACTGCCAGGACATGCCACACAGTTAAGGCACGTGTCCCACCTTTTACCTACGCAGCACCCTGCCCATAGGGCTAGCTAGGGCCTACCTTAAGGGTGACTTATATGTAGTGAAAGGGGAGTTTCAGGCATGGGAACCACTTCACATGCGCGCGCAGACCCTGGAGCGGCAGAGGCCTGAGGCAGGTTTGAAAGGTTACTTCGCTGAGTGGCGCAAGCAGCGCTGCAAGCCCACTAGTAGCATTTAATTTACAGGCCCTGGGTATATGGGATACCACTGTTAAAGGGAATTACAGGTAAATTAAATATTCCAAACAGGGGTAGACTAATCTTACCAAGTTTACAAGAGAGAGTACATGCACTCTAGCTCTGATCAGCAGTGGTAAAGTGCCCAGAGTCATAAAACCAACAAAAACAGGTCAGAAAAAATACAGGAGGAAGGCAACAAGTTCTGGGATGACCCTGCAAAAAGGGCCAAGTCCAAGAGTAACACTACGGAATTTTAACATCATTATGCAAATCAGCTCAATCTCGTCAGAACAGGAATAGCCTGATCCTTGCTGCTTGGTTCTAACAGTTTCATCATCTCAAATATATATGCAATTCACTAGTAGTGACTTAACCGATTTTACAACTTTCTTAGTTTTCATATGATATTAACTGCATAATGTAGTCCCAAACCCCAGTGCTCTTGCTCAGTAGTTGTATACATGTTTAACAATATCAAGACTGAGATGTCAAAGTGGATTTGTTCAGGCGATTCACATTGCAGAGTCCCATCCATCCAATTATCGATGATCAGGTGACAGATTGAAAGTTCAAGATCTTCGATATGCACAACAGCAGCAGATTGCATTGAATGGGAGAAGAATTTCCACCGAAAAAGCCAATGGAACGTGACAGGGTTTCTCTTGTGTAGGCCTTGTAGCCCACAGACATGGTCCATTGTATTTAAAGGTGGCACATGTAGGAATTCAATGTTACTATAACCTACAGTAACATGGTCCAGAAAGCTATTCTCACTGTGGAAGGCTCTGGTTGTCCTATGAGAAAACTAGAGTTCATATTTAATTCTGCTATATAGAGTTTGAGTTGTTTCAAACACTATTTTTATTATTTATTAAAAATCCAATCTAATGGTGAAATTGAAATCGAAACAAATACTTTGTAAAAGTGACATTTACAAAGTTACATTTTCCATGCCTGAACTCTTGAAGGTTAATTTACATTAGCTCTCCTGCAGCTGCCAAGCCAGTAGGTGGCCTTTGTAAGATATGAAAATTGTTCCCAGAACAGGGACAGTGGCCTGGGTGTGGGGAGGGATTTTTCATCGCCTGGCAGGAAGACCAGTTAGGATGGACCCAGAAACTTCATTTTCTTGTAAAGCAATCTGCCGTTTCACTAGACCTAGAAAAGGAAAACTTGTTATTTGCCAGTCAGACTGGCACCAACCATAGTGGGAGAAAAGCTACCCCCAGGACCAGTGTTGAGTGATCTCAGAAGAGAGGACTGCTCATTTCATTGGACACACATTTCTGTGAGGACAGAGGCTCTGCGCAAAGGAAAAATGGTTACCCCATTTTTGATTTTGGGAGTAAGGTACACTGGTGAATTATTTACCATAGGGCAAAACGGAACTGCTTCAAAAGTGGGTGGGGTTGTCCCATGGATCTTTTACCCTATTTGTTAGGGAGGAGCCAGAAGTCACTCTCACCCACAAGCTTGTACTAACCATAAATGTGTTACCCCAATGCACCCTCCTCAGAACACTTTCTGGACCTGTGAAAGAACAGAAGGACTGCAGCTGCTGTTTAGGACCTGTGACAGGACCTGCAGGAATGGACTTGCTCCCACTTTTACCCCGACAAAGAAGTGGACTCCAAGGGTCAGGTGACTGACCTCCTCTGTGGCTACAGAGACACAACAAGCTGCATTGGGTATAATCTGCACAAGTGGGCTTTAATATTGGCCCCCTCTTTTTGAATGGTTTGATCAATAGGGAATCCATCTTGGTATATTGTGAATCGCTATGAGGGTGAGCAAATGGTCCTTCCAAATACACATTCCCTCTGCTGGATAGTTTTTAAAATCTTGCAAATGTGGTCTTGTTAAGACTATAATATTGGTTCAGTAATAAGGGATTCATTCCCCAGAGCAGGAGGGTTTGAAAAGTCCACCCAATATCTAACCATTGTTTTGTTCTCAGAACTTTGGAGGATAAACCAATTGCATCCACATGATATTGTTTATGTTGTTGGGTTAATCTTCCTTCAACCTGCTAGATTATTCAGATTAATATGTTTAGCAAATAAATTCCAAAGAGCTTACTATCAATATTGAATATTTGAATTATTGGAAATTGGATCCAAGTAGAGGTGGACATGTTTGGTAGGATTACTTCTTCAAAACTGCTTTAAATGGCCTAAAACAGAATTGTGTATTAGTCCATCCACTAATCAGCCTTTATTTGGTAGATTGTTCAAGGGAAATGCAAAAAAACATTCCTTCTCACCTAAAATGGGAACGTACCATGTCAGTTGCTTGTTATATGAGTATTGCTATATTTTAAAGGACCATAATTGTGAGACTCCAACCTAAATTGTCATTGTTGGACAATTGTTGCCTACAACTGACTGATAATAAATGTGGTGCAAATTACGGTACTTGACCCTAATAACGGGAAAATCAAAATTCATACTTGGTGGATCTCAAGGCCACATATATTACAAGTACAACCTACAAATATTTGAGATTATAGTTTAATCCAAAACTGACTTAATCTGATCATTTTAGTTAGACTAAGACTAAGGTATTTTGAGTATTGGCCACTCAATTATATGGAAGTTGTTGCTCGATTCGCTTCTTAAGGCCTGTGAGGTCAGGATTATACCTTTGGTTTGAAACTCTTAATATTGGACGAGAATATGGATTTGACTGCTTTAGAAAGCTCCATTTTGAAAAATGTACAGGGGCTGCCTTCCACAACATGATTAAATTAGTGTGGATGGAGTTAGGCTATGAAGCAAGGATCTGTTAGCAAGAAGCAGGTGCTTAAGGTTTCTTTATTCTCTTAAGTTTGCTTCCCTTCATATGATCACTTGTGCTGGAAAGCTCTTATTAATGAGGAGAATAACATTTCTCGGACTTTTGTTAAGCGTGTATCTACCTTATCTAGAGTTCTGCTTGACACATCACAAATAACATTTAGAAATATCTTTTAAAAAGATTCACATCTGCATAGTGTGCATGTAAAATCAGGAATTGCAATATTTGGAAAATAAGGTTTCATTTGTGTAACTGTAGCCATTGTTGGGAGATAAGGAAGTGTGTGTTGTATGGATAAATTATCAGAGAGGAAATTGTAATCTGAGATCCTGAGGTTTAGAATAGGTTTCTACCCAATCTGGTCAGTTTCAGAATTAAGGGGAAGGTGTTATACAATAATGGGAAAGTTTCTTGTTTTATGAATCCAAAATGCAATTGTATTCACAAGTTTTTGGTTGCACATTGTTTCTACCCTTACAGCACAAAATACTTCACCCTCAAATTTATCATTACAATGCATTAAACAGAACCATAGAATGGAGCTATTATGTAAAATGAGAACCTTTAGTGTTGTAATAGGTAACTCTTATTTTTTATTGTGTGCAATGGAGTGTTTTTTTAGTTATATTTATGGAATATTGTGTGTTAATATTGCTGAATTGTTTTTTTAAGATGATTGTCTTAATGATAGACACTCTGCTCAGTAAAATAACTCCATGCTACTACATATGTAGGGCCATATTATCAAGAACGGGCGATAACATTATCGCTGCTTTAGCGGCAGGAAACTGCCGCTGAACGGTGATAAGGGGCTTGATAATATGCCCTATAGAATTCCAATAGAAGCCCAGGTTCTGGTGTGAAGGACATCAAACCTGGGCTTCTATTGGAATTCTATAGGGCATATTATCAAGCCCCTTATCGCCGCTTTAGCGGCAGTTTCCTGCTGCTAAAGCGGCGATAATGTTATTGCCCGTTCTTGATAATATGGCCCGTAGAGTCTATGGAGCTCTGCTCTGGTTCAAAACTGTTAGGACAGAACCTGGAGATAAAAGAAGCAGGAAAGGGAAAAAAAAGTGGGAGATCGGCTTGCATGTTTTTTTCACCCAGCTATCAGCTTGCACCTGCAGCTTGTGTCATCCTCATAATGCTCTTGAATGCTCAGTTGAAAAGGTTTCTCTTAATATTGTGGATTCCATGTCAGTCACGTTTGTACACCTGATAGACAGACATTTTGGTCATTTTGAGTAAAACTGCTACTTATCCTCTGATTGGAGAACAGATCCTATCTTTACATTTTGGCAATAAGAATGCCCTTTACAGCGGACAGGACTCTCACCAACATCCCCTGAATCACTGATTTGAGTCACAGAATAATTAAGACTTTGAAATGGAGGAAGGGAAGACCCAATCTTGTTGGGCATTGGACTGTCTTCACTGAAAAAGATGTACACACACAACTCTTCCAATTCAGGTCTGTGAGTACTTGTTGTTATTTAAAAAAAAAAACGACCCAGTCCTGGTGGTTAATGGGCATGTGTTGAACGTCAGCACGAGCTAGACAGCAGGAGTTGATTGATATCTCATGAAGTATGGTGCTGGGTGGTGTATGCACATTCTCAAAACATATATTTTAAAAGTGTGTGGACGAGAGTAGGAGCACTGTGGATGCTCGTGCTCCAATCATATGTTTGATGAAGCTTGTAGACACTTATGCACTGCTGTGTGCCTATTGCCTGCGGTCCATGAGACTCAAGTTTCAGGCATGTCAAAGAGGTTGTGACAACATGCAGGGCAATAACGGAGTGACACATCATCGTGGGTTGAGCGTGCAACACTAAGGTAAACGTTAGTGAAAATGTGCAGTTAAATCCCTTGTGGTGTTCTAAACTAAGTAGAATTTCTCAATAATTACCTCGTTGATCCAGCAGTCACATGTGCTGTGATGCATTTTTAAAATGTGGGAGTGTACAAAAGAAATGTTGTACAGTTTATCATGCCTGCCTGCAGCCAGTATGTCCCAGCAAAAATTATTTCTAAAGCTGTGAAAAAGCTCTTGCTTCTATGGAAGCAATGGATACAGCTATTTGATTCCTTCCTGCTAGCTATTGACGGTGAGAAATTATTATAAGCATGAAAACAAGGGTTGCACAATTTGCAAGAGATAAACCTAAAGCATTCCTTAGATTACAATGAGAAAGAGTGAAAAAGAACTACAGAATGTGTAGGAAATGATCAAATCACCTTTGGCTCCCAGTTAAAAGTTTGGCTCTGAAAAGGCTTGTGTTTTTTAAAAGGGTGCAAGGAATAAAATGAGAGGGCAAGTAACTACAAAGGTTTAACATTTTCTAAAAATTTTCCAGAATAGACTAATATGCAGGAACCTAATGTCAATCCAAAATTATTAAAACAACAAATACAAAATAATGCAAATACACTAGACCAGTGGTTCTTAACCTGTGGTCTGGACACCTCTGAGGGTCCACGACACCTACAGAGGGTGTCCGTGACTGCTTAGAAAGCAAAATATTATTATCTGATTAATAAGTTGTATTTAATTAAAGAACCAAAATGCAAAACTGAACCTTTTAAAACTTCCTATAAATGTGAAGGAATTATCAGTTGGATGCTAAAAGGTAAGTTGGTATCCTCGGATTGATTTGTGGGAGCAGTGCAAGTGCATTAAACAGAATACAGTAAGGTAGATCACTGACCTAAATTTAATTTAGAAAAACCTTCCCATGAATTTTTTCCATGTTTGTTAAGCAAATCAAATATTTAATCATTCATGTATTTGTTAGATAAATACTTGTTTCAGTATTTCTGTGTATTGTTTTGCAGTTCAAATTATCTAAAATGCTGGCCGCTGTCCTCACACTCCAACATTGGCTGAGTGGGAGTTTCCGGTTTAATATAATGATTAAGTGGGGGTCCTCGGATTCCAGTAATGATTAAGTGGGGGTCCAAAGAAGTCAACAGGTTAAAAACCGCTGCACTGGATAAATGCAATCCTACAGAATTGGGGAAAATGAATACATTGGGGGATAGATTTTACTATTCTAACATCGATTTAACAAACATTGGGGAAATGCATACATTGACAGGGTCAAATTAGCTCTTCTAACTCCAATATTAAAGAAAAGCGCATACATTGAGTGGTGGGGCTCAGGTTTATTATTCTACCTGCAGTCTAGAAGACATTAGGGAAACTGCATGTATTGGAGTGGGGTGTCCAAATTTACTATTCTAAATCCTATCTAACAAACATGTGAAAATTACATACATTTGAGGTTGCAAATACAACACATGCAAAGAAAATAAACATTATGAATGAAATTATTTCATAAATGTGAATAGATTGCAATTCCTAAACATATAAGAAATGTAATAAATAAATACATCTTAAAAATCACAAATATATCATAAATGCACAAATATGTTTAAAAAAAGATATTAATTGAAATGCAGTATCCATCATTTACCCCAAAACAACACAGTGTTATAAAATTAAATCTGTCATGCTAAAAAACTTTTTTTGTTTATTTAATTTACTATATTTTCTAAATCAAAACACTATCCACTCATTCCCCACTGCACCACATGCATCATAACAATTATATAAAATAAAAATATAAAAATGAGCAAACATTAGAATTTTAAATTATCATCCAAATAACAATAGTTGCATGCCCTTTATACATAGGAATATCTACAACAATCCTAATACAGAACAGTGAATGAGAAAGACTGCATGAAAATGAGTTACTATGAGTGTCAGTAAATGAATATGGGTGAGTCAGAGAGAATAAGAGGTGAGTCAGAATGAGTGGGTTAGAGAAAGAAAGGATGCAAGTGAGTGAGGGTAAGTGAATGCAACTGTAAGTGAGAATGAGTGAGTCATAGTGAAAGCGTGAGTAAGAAAGTATGAGTGAGGAGAGTAAGAGTGAATGTGAATGGGAGTGTGTGAGTGTGAATGAATGAGTGAGAAGATGTCGGAGAAAGAAAAAGTAATATTGAGTGAGAAAAGTGAAAAGAGTGAGTTCGAGTGAGTGAGAAAGTATGAGTCAGAGTACGATTAGTAGTGGGTGCAAATGAGTAAGAGTGAGTACAAGAGAGCAGAGTGAGTGAGAATGAATGTGAGTGAGTATATGTAAATGAGCATGAGAATGTGGGGTTATGCTTCTGAGTTTGCAATTGGCCCAGGCATACTGAAGGTAATTCTGGGCTTTTAGAAGCACCCGTTGCAAAATTGTGTCCCTGGCATACTGGAGGCAATTATTATCATTACAGACGCCTGTGACAAAACACTGGGATTGGCCTACTAAAAGCAATAATTAGCATGTGGGAACATCTATGAAATAATTATGCTGCTGGCATTCTTGGAATCGGGGTTTCATTGGAAAAATCCTGGCACTGGTATATAGGAAGAAATTCATGACAAAGAGGGCAACAAACCTAGGGGCAGCATCACTATCTTCTTCAAAGAATCCATCAAATGCTGTACCACCTCCACAAGCACCACCAGCAACATGGAGCACTTGACCTTCAAACTCCTCATCGCAGCAAACTACACCCTAAGTGGCACTCTTGTCTACTGCACCCTCCAACCATGCATCAATTTTAGCAGGACCATTTTGGACTTTGTCCCCCCGATCTTCAACTCCAGTGCCTTCATCCTCCTTGGTGACCTTAAATGCTACCTAGAAGACCTCATTGATCCCATTACTACCAACCTTCCTGAGGACCTTTCCAACCTCGTACTCACACATCGAGTGAAAGGGCCCACACATGCCCCATGTTCACCAGCTTCGACGACATCACAGTAGACAAGCCCACACCAATCACCTGGTCCATCTACACCCTCATCAACTTCAGCATACTCTTCCCACACCACAGCAGAAACACCAGCACCAAATCTTCAAAACAGGACTGGAACAATATCACATGAGCATCCTGGTATTCCAAACTCCTACATGACCAGCCTTGAGACAACAACAACCTCCCTGAATTCATCTCCAAATTCAATACCTGGCTCACCACCTCTGCAGACACCCTGGCTCCTTGCAAAGCCAACACAGCCACAAAAAAAGACCACAAGCAAGCTGGTAAGTGGAAGAGCTATGGCTCATCAAATGCCACTACAAGCAACTTCAATGCAGATGGAGACAAAGTCAGCATGACACTGACAAGAGCACCTAAAAATCCACCCTGATATGCTACCATCAACAAATCAGAGCCACAAAATGTTCTGCGCTCACCCACCACAATAAAAGCAGCACCATCAGTGCCAAGGAAATATTCCCCACAGTGAAAGACTTCATCTCTCTGGCAGCACGCTTCACCAATGTAACCTCCTCTCAGGACCTCTGCTCTTGTAGAGACCAGTTGTCTCTACAAGATCTACAAGCATCTAGGTCAACTTCAAGCCCAAACCTGACTCTTATACTGTTGCAGCTCTCTTGGCCATCCCAGCCAAATCCCAGAGGAGCATCCTGACCACCTGGCCCATCATCACTACTAGAGAAACTGCACCGACCATGCACTGCAGTACTCTGGAGCACCCTTGGACCACTGCACTCACCATTTCTTCATCAAATGACTGGAACCCATCAACTCAACCCTAACCATGATCCTGAATGACTCAATCATAACAGCCACCTACCGGAGACCTGGAAAAATGCCAGTGTACTGCCCTCCTCAAGAAACCCTCAGCAGACCCGAAGACGTTACTGACGACTACTACCCTACTCAGCAAAAATCATGGAAAAGATGATAAGCAAAAGTCTAGCCATCCCTCTCAATTACAACCTCCTGCTTGATATTACTAAAGCTGGATTCAGGCCCAACCTGTTGTGTAAACTGAGTTTTTAGCAAAGCTCTGCAAGGTTTGTTTTCACACCCATGGGTGACACAAGTGAACTTAGATCAATGCACCAGCACTGACTGTGAAAAACAGGTTATTGTACCCCACAGAAATGAGGTGGTGACAATGCGTTTGGGTTAGTAATGGGGGCAGAGGTAATCCAAATGATAATTCATTAATAATTTACACACTTAACATCACTAGAAACAGAATATGGATTTCAACATATTTATTTTAAAATAGTTATTTTAAAATGCTGTGATCTAGTGCACATAATATTGGTGACATGACAGGAAATAATAAAAAGCATCCTCACAGTGCTATGCTAGTTCTAGTAGATGAATAGACGAAAAGCCTGAGTTTTGGAGGTGGTGCGCATACCTGGACGATAGGGTTTGTTGTCTGTTTGGAATAGATTGTCAGTTATTTCAAGCGCAAGGTCAAGCGCTAGGAGATAGCATCTATGACAGAACACAATCCTGGCACCAGTTAGTGGAGGCAGAATGGAATGCTTCACAGAGCCTCGGGGAGTCTTGCTGGAAGCTTTTCTATGGTGATGGAATTTGGTGCCATGCTTATCTGGATCTGCAATATGCATCATAAAATCAGTGACAAAATGCTGGGGATGGACCATTGGAGCTAATTCTTGGCATAAATAAGGACAATCATGACATTGGCAGGGGCAACCATGACAAAATCACTTGCCTCATCAAAATAAAAATAATTTTTACATAAAGGTCACCCATTGTACATGAACTGCACTAATGGCAAACCTCAGGCAATGGTATATTGTATGTCATTTTAGCCTAAGCAGGCAAATGGGGGCACCCATAAAAATATGCTGGTCCAAACACAAATGGAAGTAATTTTTGACATATTGGAGAACAAATAGCACATTTAAAAAAATGATGTCAACTCAAGGAGAGCATGCGGTTTCATTGCATTGGCACACCATTGATCCAGCGCGATATTAGCAAACAGCATTCATACACCAGATACTCACTTGGGCCCATACATTCAAACTACGCTAATACTTACGCTGGGTTTTATCAGTTGTTACTCTTTATCAAAATCCCTGCTACCAATTACCTTCCGAATGAAGAGTAATGACTTACCAATGAATCCTTTGCTAATTGGGAAATTTAAAATGAGTGACATTCATTATAGTACATAATCCTGAAATAACCACTGAGTCAGGAAGTTTTAAAATGTTTATCTAAAGATTTAGCAGAGTAAAATACAGAACCACACGGTACTTAATCGAAATACCCAAGATGAAGCATAGAATAACTATTGCTAATCAATGACGGTCCCTCAGAAAAGGAGAGGATAGAGACAGCAGCGCAACTAAAGCTTGCATTATATTTACCTAAGTGCGAGAACCAAACCCCTTGGCCAAGGAGTTGGAAAGAATAGGACCCAAGAAGGATGAAGAGCAAAGACCTCCTCCAGGATCAGGACAGGACCGGTGACCTCTCTACAACGACGCCTGCATCGTTCCCCTCTCTGATACTCGACTTCTCCTCGATTCGCCCGTGTCTTCCTTCTAATTGACTCCGCCGCCCCCTCCTCAGGACCTCTCTGGACAGCGATTCAGTCTGCAATCGATCAGCTTGGCAGTCTGGAGCTAAGAGCTTCTACGTTTATTCTCTCTGGTCCTCTGCTCCCTTGCAGCATCTCCTTCTCTAGACTCCTCTAATTAACTAATGCTATATCTATTATACCCTTCTACGCCCATGTACCTCCCCTTAATGTTGCTCAAATATGGGACCACTACTTCTGATTGGACAGGGACAGGGGGTGGATTCTCACACCATATTGATTTGTCTTGTATTTCTGAAGCCTATTGTTTTTAAACTACCGCCCCTTCAATTTAATATATTTGCTTTATTTCCCACCCGTCTCATGACAAAATTTACAATTTATTCATATAAAATGTTTCTTTACGACGAGAACATCTTGGTATGTAGTGGTGTCGGCCAGCAGGTCATGGCCTTGGATGATGTCCAAGTTGACTTCATCTCTTCCTTTCTCGTCAGCCTCTCAGGGCGCATGTGCAGAATCTTTGTCACACGAGCTTTCAGTTCACCAAACCCAGGCCCAAGTTTACGAACTAATAAAAGTCAAAGAAGAAAACATTAAAATCACAAATAAAATGTTTCACTGTATGCCCACTCTTTCTACTCTATTCCCATTTAATTATAAATTCTATCCCGCATTAGTAGCGTTAGAGAAACGACAGTTAAATAATGACATGAGAGCAAGCTGAAGCATGTGAAAACATCAAGCAGCCATTTTAATGCACACTGCGCAGAAGCAGAAATTTCCCACCAAGCAAAGAAAGACGTCACACCATGTGATATGGATGAGACATGCGCAGTAAGGTTCCCGCGCTTTAGCGGCCATTTTAGATTATAGACAAGCGTTATTCGTTAGTTAAACACATAGGCAAGCATCCTTACTATTCGTGTAGTGTATGCAAGGATTAGTAGAGACAATACAAATTTAATAAATTAATACTGTGAGGAGATTGTATTCGAGCAAGTCTCATTTGTGAGTCCTTGCTCCATCAATCCCCTCTCTGATGGCGTTTAAGAGCCATCAAAATACTACCCTCAATCAGATGCCAACTTCTAGCAAGTAGTTTAATTCTCATTTTTACACTTTCTATTTTTACCCTCCCCTTTCAATTTCTTGTATAATTCACTTCTCCATTCTTCAAGTTCTATTTCGTCAATCTTTCTCTTCTTTCCTTTTCCTGTCACCGTATATGTTCCATTCTTTCTACAACATTTGCACCATATTATTATTGTTAGTGCTATTATTGCTATCCCTGCTAAGGGTACTAATATTTGACCTATAAGTCCTTTTCCTACATTAGCAAACCAGGTACCAATTGACGTAATACTACTTGTCAATCTTTCCCATACACTATCAACTTCCAGTGGTTTTAGTTCCTTCTCAAGTTTAGTTATATTCTGTATATACGTTCCAATTTCCGCACTCTTATCAGGAATATAAGTGCAACAGTGTTTTGTCTTCAATAATTTACAGACTCCGCCCTCTTTTGCCAATATAATATCAAGAGCAAGTCGATTTTGCGTCACCATAGATCTAATCGCAACCATCTCCGCATTAATCATTAGAAATCCTCCAGCAGTATCCGTTGATAAACGATCAACCACCGTGGACAATTTACATATTTTCCTTGAGTTCAGAATTATTCCCACCGAAGGTATCAATGCACCAAATATATCACCTACAATTTCAGAAAAACTAGCTCTTTTACTACGTATTAATTCACTATTGTTTTCATTGCTCCCAGTGTTTCTTTTTACGTGGTATACCTTTGGAAATACTATTCCAAAATAACAACTTCCATACCACCGTGCAGGAAGCCTAAAGTAAGCCTTATTCCCACAGACATAATAGATTCCAGGAAAAACTGAATCTGTTCCTCCTTTGATTCCCCATCCTCCAAGAATTAAGAAATTATGTTCACATTCACTGGTACCGATGAAAACATTGTTATAATCAGTTTTTAACCTATGTAGACAAATTTTCCCTGTCTTTACAAAATCCAAAGCCATAGCATTGAGCCTTGCCAGGTGTGTAACTCCCTTCTTTCTCAGCCCAAGGTGGCAAATGAGCCTTATGCTCAGAAGCTTTCTTTTGGAAATCTTGTCTTCTATCTTCTACTAAATTCAGAAATATCTTTTCTTATTCCTGTAGAGAACATGTTAGATTGTGTCTATGTGCATGTGTTATGTCTATTGATTTCATTGTTAAGAAAAATTCTCCCATTAACTGTGCGTCTTGACTACTAAGCACTGGGTTCATACTCTTTCGAATCGGAACCTCAGAAAATATCACATCTATGTTTGAATAATAATATTGAAGTCTCCCTGTTCTATAAAATAAACTAGACAAAACACAACAGGATATGCCATATGTCAGTGGTAAGTGATGATATGTTAATCCTTCTGCTACTGATTCAGGTAACTTCATACAGACATAACAATTACTAACTTCCATGGTATCTACATACTGAAATAATAACTTTGTGAAAACATTTAAACTAGTGTCGATTATCAGTTATTTCATGATGAAATTCTGGTTCATTTTCTGCCATTAGTTCTACTCTATTGCCCTTCATGTTTGCTGTCCTCTCCTTAGTTTCATTATTAATTCTTTTATCCATTATCATAAGGTAAGGAACTGCTACAATCAGGACTAACCATACTATAAGCACCATTACTAGACTACATATGCATATTGCACAGCATCTTCTACAACATCTCTGTTTTGGTCTCCCAGCAACTCTATCGTCAGGCATTTTCAACAAGGAAGATCGCTCTTCTTATCTATTTCCTTTTTTCTTTATATGACTCTTTTGCTTAGTCAAGGTGGTCTTATTTCTTTCTCGTATGTTAGTTCTGCACTTGTTCCTTCGTCACCACTTTCACTTGACTCTGAACTTTCGTAATCTTCAAGAATGATGTAAGTCCAATCAGGACCCTTGAATTTGTTATTCACAAGTTTCAGTCTTTTACTTCTTCTTTTCTCAGTTTTATTCTGTTGTTCAGTTTGGCTTGTTACTTCATTTACTTGATCTGGATCGTCACTTCTGGTTTTTATGTGGTATTTTACTCTTTTAACGACACTCGGCCAATGATCTCCTTTTCTTGTTTTCTTTGTTTGCACTGTTTCTTTATCTTCGTCTTCAGTAATCTCTTTATTTTCACTTTCTGACCCTTTTTCGTCTTCTGCAATTACTGTTTTTCTTTCTTGCTCTTTTTCAGGTCTGATTTGTTTTTCTTTAGCAGCTCCACTGTGAGTTTCCAATAATTGACCCTGTGCTTGATTTATTTCTTCATGTTCATTTTTCTCGAGATCTTTTTCTTCTGTGTTATTTTCCTGATCTAACTGGTTCTGATCAGGGCTTATTGCACTTTGTACTTCTGCAGCCTGACCGGATTCTTCTAAACCTGTCTGTTCCTGCTCAAAACTTGTTGGTTCTTCGTTATTTTGAGCCCAGTTTCCTTTCCCTATCTGGTCCTGCTCAGGTTCTTTTATTGTATGTTCTTCGTTCTCCTGAGCTGCTTCTTCTTCACCTATCTGATCTTCTTCGATTTCCTCAAATCTTGTTTGACTTCTTGTTCTGTGGTAAACTTCAGGAATTTCTACCACCGGTATCCAGTCCTGACTTGTGCTTGGTTGTTCTTCTTCAGCTTCTCTTGAATCTCGAGCCTGAGATTCCTCAGCTGGGCAATCTTCAGCTTCCTCAGTAATTGATGCTGACTGAGGATTTTCTTCTTCAGGATCTGGTACTCTTTTGGTGTGGCTTACGTGAATCCAATTAGGAAATCCTGCACACTTCACTGCTGTATTTGTGGTCAGTATTACTTGACAAGGACTGCCCCATCTAGGTGATAGACACGTTTCTCTGGTGTGATTCTTCACTACCACCCAGTCACCAGGATTCAGATCATGTTCTTGTTCAGGCTGCCTGGAAACTGCGTCTTCTCCAACCTGGTGAGAGACAGAACGCACTAGGTCAGCCAGTCCTTTACAATAGTCTAGAACCATATCATCAGATATATTCAGCAGTGTGTTTGTGGGAACATGTGTTTGTCTCATTGCTCTTCCCATCATTATCTCGTGTGGGCTCAATCCTGTATTTCTGTCAGGTATGCTTCTGAGTCCCATTAAAACAAGTGGCAATGCATCTGGCCATTCTAATGATGTTGTTGACACATTTTTCCCAATCTTGACTTTATAGTGCCATTCAATTGTTCAACCACTCCAGAAGCTTCTGGACGATATGCACAGTGTAGTTTCTGTTTAATTTGGAATGCTTCACAGATTATTTGGATCACTTCGCTGTTAAAATGTTTTCCTCTATCTGATTCCAAAGTTACTGGGAAACCAAACCTAGGAATGAGCTCTCGTAGCAACAGTTTTGCGACTGTAATGCTATCATTTCTCCTGGTAGGGTAAGCCTCCACCCACTTTGAAAACAGACACACTATGACTAGTACATATTTCAGCCCTCTGCATGGTGGTAACTGTATGAAATCGAACTGGAGTCTTATAAAAGGACCCTCTGCCTTTCCAATTTTCCCAAACCCAATTATTGTCTTCCGCCCTGGATTATGCATCTGGCAAGTTAAACATCTCTGGCAAAGACTCTGCAACAGCCCTGAACTTCGGATTGTACCAGTTTTGTCTAAAAGCCTAATCATTGCATCTCTCCCTATGTGTGTGTCTCCATGATACATTCTGGCCATTTGTGAGAGTAAACAGTCTGGCATGACTGGTCTGCCATCAGCACTGATCCACACTTCATCCTCTCCTCTTTGGGAACAACCCACTTTGATCCACAACTTCTTTTCATTTTCATCAACATCATCTTGTAATCTCTTTACATCATTCCAAGTTTCAGGTGGCATATACAGCATAAGTTGGCAGCTGATTCCCATTCTTTCCACCCTCTTATTGACTGACAATCTATTTTTGGCACAATGTTGGGCCACCAGATCTGCATATCTGTTGCCGACTACCACCCAGTCATCTCCTGACTGGTGTGCGGCACACTTCACCACAGCCAATTCTTTTGGTGATTGTATTGCTTCCAGCAATTCCCTTACAAACTGTCCATTTTTAATGGGGGATCCTGAAGAAGTCAGGAAATCCCTCTGCATCCATAGTTGGCCAAAATCATGCACAACCCCGTAACCATATTGGCTATCTGTAAATATAGTTACTTTTTGATTCCTCCCAATTTTGCAGGCTTTTATCAATGCAATCAATTCAGCTACTTGTGCAGATTTGACTCCTGGTAAATAGGATGCTTCGACTGTTCCAGTTAATTCACATACCGCATAGCCAGCAGTTAATTTACCATCTTCATGTCTTTGACATGAACCATCAACAAATAGCTCCCTGTCTGGCTTTCTGAGGGGCTGTTCTTCTATATCTGGGCGAGGTTTCGTACATAACTCTGTAATCTGTAAACAATAATGTTCATTTTCTTCGTCATCTTTAATTTTCTCATGATATGGGTCTGGTAGTAAGGTTGCTGGATTTATTATAGTACACCTTACCATGGTCACATTTTCAGCACCCATTATTATTCTTTCATATTTAGTCAGCCGACTAGGAGTAAGATGTTGTGTTCTGGTTCTTGTCAATAGAATCACAACAGCATGTGGAACAAACACCTTTACAGGATGTCCAATCACAATTGACTCACTTTGTTCAATGCTCAAACAAGTAGCTGCCACTGCTTTTAAGCATCGTGGCAACGCGGTTGCCACTGGGTCCAATGTAGCAGAAAAATATGCTATAGGACGTCTGTCTAAACCGTGTCTCTGGGTTAGGACAGAAAGTGCACAATTTTCTCTTTCATGACAGAATAATGCGAATTCTCTTTTATAATCAGGCATGCCTAAGGCAGGTGCTGAACATAGTGCATTCCTCAATTTTACAAAAGCTCCTACACTTTCATCATCCCACTCAACAGGATCCTTTGCTTTCTTTTTCGTCATGTTAATTAAGGATTTAGCTAGTATAGAAAATCCTGGTATCCATTGCCGACAGTAACCTACTACTCCTAGGAACATTCTTACTTGTCTTTGGGTTACAGGCATTTGCATTTTCTTTATTAATTTTACTCTTTTAGAGGTTACTCTTCTTTTTCCCCTCTCAATTTGGTGTCCCAGATATTTAACAGCTGTTGTACAAAACTGCAATTTTTCAGGTGAGACTTTATGCCCTTCTGCGGCCAAAAGATTTAATAGTGCTATGGAATCAACAACACAGTCCTCTCTGGTGTTCGATGCCACCAATAAGTTGTCGATATATTGCACTAGGACTGAGCTTCCTGGCATCACTAGTTTCTCAAGGCACTTTTTCAATATCTGATTGAAAATGGAAGGACTTTCCATGTACCCCTGAGGAACACGATTCCATACATAGACTTTGTTCTCAAATTTAAATGAGAAAAGATACTGGCTATCTGGATGCAATGGTATTGAAAAGAATGCTTGACATAAATCAATTACTGTGAACCATCCTGCACTCCAAGGAATTTGGTATAGAATTACTGCAGGATTTGGCACTATAGGACAACATGGTTCCACTAATTTATTTATTTTTCGCAGGTCCTGAACAATCCTATATTTTCCACTAGGTTTCTTTAGTCCCATGATTGGTGAGTTACATGGGCTACTCATTACTTCTTTTAGTATGTTTTGCTCAACCATTCGATTAATTTCTTCAATGACTCCTGCTTTTACTTCTGCACTCATTTTGTACTGTCTGGAATTTGGGAAAATTGCACCTTCTTTTACAGTAATTTTAACTGGGTCTATTTTAGCCATAAGTCCTACTTCTTTTCCCGTGAAATCCCATACTATGGGGTTTACTGTACCTTTTAATTCTTCTGGCAACTCGTCTTGTGTTAATACCGAAAACATCTCATCTACTTCTGTACCCTGTTTCGCAATCATAATTTTATTTACATGGTCTTCATCTGGTGTCTGAACTGCCACACCATCCAGTGTGCAAAATATTGTGCAGTTCATTTTGCACAACAAATCCCTGCCTAATAAGTTTACTGGGCTAGAATCGCATACTACAAATTGATGCATTTCTCTGAAGTTTCCGATTTTAACTTCCATTGGTTTGGTAAGAGGTGTTCTAATCCTTTGATTAGCTACCCCCACTACTTGGATATTTTCACCAGAGAGAGGAAGGTCTGGAATGTCTGCTGTTCTTACAGTAGACCGGGTAGCACCAGTATCCAACAGAAAAGTAATATCATTACCTTTCACATTTCCTTCAACATATGGACCTGACTGATCTACCGATAAGGAGTCGCCAAGTACGCACTCCTTCTCCCCCTCTCCTAGGCACCGTCATGAACTGTATTGACAGAAATCGTCCTGTAAAAGAAATTGTGAGGTTATATAATCATTCTTACCACTTCCTCCTTGATATCCGATGTCTGTACCATGCTTTGCTCTGCTTACATTACCCTGAATAAGTGCAGGTGGCAACTGACTCTGAGGATTTACACCCTGCTGTGAGTCATTCTGCGTCTGTGGATTTAAATTTTGATTTGGGCCATTATTATTCCGAATCTTTTTACATTCATCCTTCCAATGCCCCAATTTTCCGCATCCATGACAAGGAAATTTCTTTTTAGCTTCTTCTCTACTCATTCGTCCTCTCACTTGTCCACCATTCCCAGTATCACCACTCGTTCCAGAATCCTTTCCCTGATTTTCACTCGGATTTTCCAAATGAATTCCCTGTTTCTCGGCCATTTTCACCTGTGCCCACATTACCTACTCCTGTAATTTCTTATGCCTATCCTCAATATCATCTCCACAATATTTTGCATATTTCAAAATCTCGTCGATAGGTTTCCCTTGCAAACACAGCATGTGTTGTTTAATCATCTGACAAATCTCCGGCTTCAAACCGTAAACAAATCGATACACAAACTGACTCATGTTTTTGTCTCCAATGTCCTCAAATCCACTATACTGTTTAAATACCTGCAATAAACGCTCATAGTAGGAATGTACCGATTCATTAGCTTCTTGTGTAGTTCGGTCTATTTTCACCCAATCTGTTTCTTTCGGTGGTATTTTCCCTTTCAGGTAAGTTATCACCTGCTGATACTTTTTCATCACATCATTTGACGGGGCACCTGTTTTCGGATCTCTAGGATACTCGTCACTTGGCCAATCAACTGTAATTTTACAATCTGTCCACAAATCGGCAGGTACCACTGTGTCAAACAAACCATCTAAGTCCTTCAACAATACCTTTGACACCTTCACAAACCTTTCAACCTGCTTGTACCATTCAATTGGTTTTTCTCTCAACTTTGGAAAATCATTCGTAAATGACAAAATATCCTGTCTGCTCCATGGGACATGTATATATCCTCCTCCCGCAACTTCTCGCATTGGGTACATTTGGTCAGCTTTCCCTGTTTCTTTCATCACATATTCCGATGCTGATCTACTGGATCGTGCTTCTTCCTTTTTCTTGGCCCATCTAGTTCTCCATCTTTCTAGGTCTCCCCATTTTTGTAGAACTATCATTAATTCCCTTACTTGTAATTTTCTTCCAGAGGCATTCATGTTTTCTAAATCTTTTTCTGATAATTCTGCTCTATAGGGTTTCTGCAACACCTTTGATCTCCCTATTTCTATTCCCATCTGTAGTGCTAAATTGGATAATTTTTCATGGAATAATCTTACATTTCTTGTGATACTCCTGCACATAAATAATAATTCTTCATCATCATAGGTATTTAATCGGTCTAGTCCTATATTTCCTGCTATTAATTCTTCTAATTCGACTTTCAATTTATGAATGTCTATTATTTTTGGAGGTGTGCACTGTTTATCTGATTCTTGTGCCCACCTTTCTAAATCTTCAGGGGTGACTATTGTGGCACTTTGCGCTCCTAATGAAGTTACTAGACTTATATCTTTTGAACACCCAGGTGTAGTTCTCTTGGGAGTAATATTGACAGAATCTCGAATGGGTAAATCCATCAATGATATTGTGGATTCGCTGTCACTAAAGTGATCTTCAACCATTACTACTGCTTCAGGTTTTGTAGCGTTTACAGGAGTAGGTGCAAGTATCGGTGGAGGACAGTTTCCCTGAGTACCATATAATGGAACTACTGTACCAATTGTTACAGGTATGGTCAATGAATCAGGATGTACTTTTATCTGTGTTATTTTCTGTATTAATTCTGCTCTGGTCTTCTCTAGGGCTTCCCTTTCTTTGTCATCAAGTATTCTACTAGGGGTGAATTCATGCATTACCTGTGGTACTAATGGAGTTTTTCACGGTGGTGCACTTGGGGTGCATCCACTTGTCCCTTCCTGGTATGGTGGGGGGTTCCTTAGCATTTCTTCCATAAATTCGTCTTCAGAATCGTCACTTCTCATTAAATGTTTTGTCTTTTCTGTGCATTTACTTCCTAATTTTTCCTCTGCTGTTAACAATGGATATAGTCCTTCTGTAATCATTGCCCTTCTCCATTGTTTCATCTGACCGTCCCTAGACTCATGTTGGTATCTGGAGAAAAATCCTCGATAACCCCTATTACTCCTGGTTCGGTCACGCTCAAATGCCTCGGTTTCCCATTCCTCTAAGGCTTCGTATTGAGTTAATCTAGGTCTGGGTTCTAGGTCATTCATCCTCAATCTCAAATTTTGAAGAATTCTTCCATTGAAGGTACCATTCTCAGGAAATGCTAGTATTCCATCATTTTTGGTATATTCTATCCAATTCTCTATCCATACACAAGTATGATAACCTCTCTCCATCATCATAAATGAAGCGGGCGTTTTAGCTGGTGGAATGATAATTCCTTCCCTATTTTTGATTGGTTTATCCTTTTTAAAATAGTTCTTAATCTTTTGCAGAAAGGACATTTTTCTCTTCTCTCCGTACATTCTATCTAATCTTCGGTGTATAAAATGATATTCTGCAAAACCTAGGAATCTCCTATCCGGACGAGTTCCTGTTAAAGTCGGATCGCGTTTTAACATGCAATCTCTACCCACTAAGATTTTAGCTTCTAGAATATCAACCAATCAAGTGTCTGCTATCTTTTATTCCCGAGCCAATCCTTGCGCGGCCTTTTGGTGACGTTTGTCTGTCAACCCCTCCTTTACAATCTGCTTTTTCCTGTCCCTCGCTGGTTCAACCAATCCCAGCGCGGCACCTGTGACGTCAGTACTACTCCTGACTATCAACCCCTCCTTTACAAGAGTCGTTCCAAACCCGCTGATTCAACCAATCCCAGCGCGGCGTTTGTGACGTCAGCTCCCTCTCCGGCAGCTGACCCTCCCTTTACAAAATCTTACGCAAACTTATTTTCTCTATAAATCTTAATAAAATTTCAGTAACAACATAAAACATTCGCTATCGTGTCAGTTTCTCTAATTTAGAAAAGATAGTTTTCTCTCACACTTAGTAAAACCTTTCCGTTTACTAAACATACACTACGAGTAAAACCCTTCCGTTTACTCTTCACACAAGCTCCAGAAGTATCTGTTACTTCTTCAATGATACCCTTTCTAGGTGATATAACATCAAATTTTCACCAGCGTACTCTTTTGCTATTACTCACACGCATAGATTCCCTAACCAGTACTGATAGTCCTGCTTAACTTTTCAGTACTTTTTCTGCCTGACAGATAACCTCACTGCAGTATGGCTTCCACTTACCAACCGCTATTCAATTTTCCCCGGAGATTCTGGACAACATAAAACAAACTTTGAATACACGGTTGTTAGTTCATAAAAATAAAATTCTCATTACCCAATTAACAAAGAGTAACCATCCTCTGATTACCAGAAAACTGATCCAGCGCGATATTAGCAAACAGCATTCATACACCAGATACTCACTTGGGCCCATACATTCAAACTACGCTAATACTTACGCTGGGTTTTATCAGTTGTTACTCTTTATCAAAATCCCTGCTACCAATTACCTTCCGAATGAAGAGTAATGACTTACCAATGAATCCTTTGCTAATTGAGAAATTTAAAATGAGTGACATTCATTATAGTACATAATCCTGAAATAACCACTGAGTCAGGAAGTTTTAAAATGTGTATCTAAAGATTTAGCAGAGTAAAATACAGAACCACACAGTACTTAATCGAAATACCCAAGATGAAGCATAGAATAACTATTGCTAATCAATGACGGTCCCTCAGAAAAGGAGAGGATAGAGACAGCAGCGCAACTAAAGGTTGCATTATATTTACCTAAGTGCGAGAACCAAACCCCTTGGCCAAGGAGTTGGAAAGAATAGGACCCAAGAAGGATGAAGAGCAAAGACCTTCTCCAGGATCAGGACAGGACCGGTGACCTCTCTACAACGACGCATGCGTCGTTCCCCTCTCTGATACTTGACTTCTCCTCGATTCGCCCGTGTCTTCCTTCTAATGGACTCCGCCGCCCCCTCCTCAGGACTTCTCTGGACAGCGATTCAGTCTGCAATCGATCAGCTTGGCAGTCTGGAGCTAAGAGCTTCTACGTTTATTCTCTCTGGTCCTCTGCTCCCTTGCAGCATCTCCTTCTCTAGACTCCTCTAATTAACTAATGCTATATCTATTATACCCTTCTACGCACATGTACCTCCCCTTAATGTTGCTAAAATATGGGACCACTACTTCTGATTGGACAGGGACAGGGGGTGGATTCTCACACCATATTGATTTGTCTTGTATTTCTGAAGCCTATTGTTTTTAAACTACCGCCCCTTCAATTTAATACATTTGCTTTATTTCCCACCCGTCTCATGACAAAATTTACAATTTATTCAAATAAAATGTTTCTTTTCGACGAGAACATCTTGGTATGTAGTGGTGTCGGCAAGCAGGTCATGGCCTTGGATGATGTCCAAGTTGACTTCATCTCTTCCTTTCTCGTCAGCCTCTCAGGGCGCATGTGCAGAATCTTTGTCACACGAGCTTTCAGTTCACCAAACCCAGGCCCAAGTTTACGAACTAATAAAAGTCAAAGAAGAAAACATTAAAATCACAAATAAAATGTTTCACTGTATGCCCACTCTTTCTACTCTATTCCCATTTAATTATAAATTCTATCCCGCATTAGTAGCGTTAGAGAAACGACAGTTAAATAATGACATGAGAGCAAGCTGAAGCATGTGAAAACATCAAGCAGCCATTTTAATGCACACTGCGCAGAAGCAGAAATTTCCCACCAAGCAAAGAAAGACGTCACACCATGTGATATGGATGAGACATGCGCAGTAAGGTTCCCGCGCTTTAGCGGCCATTTTAGATTATAGACAAGCGTTATTCGTTAGTTAAACACATAGGCAAGCATCCTTACTATTCGTGTAGTGTACGCAAGGATTAGTAGAGACAATACAAATTTAATAAATTAATACTGTGAGGAGATTGTATTCGAGCAAGTCTCATTTGTGAGTCCTTGCTCCATCACCATGAAAGGGCTGTGAAATCAACCTGGTCTCAATTAGGTATTCATATGGTTACAGTTTTGGTTCGTTCATTTGACATATGTTAGATTAACCCCCCACGCATGAGAGGCAATAATTCAATCGGGATAATGGTGGGAATGCAGGGTGGCAAGACCTTTGCAATTGACCGGAAAATCCTGAGTTTTTTGTCACATAAATAAAGAACATTTGTCTTTTGAACCCATATGTTGAGGTTTAAAGGCATTTTGGATAGTAAAACCTGCTGCTATCCATGCAAGCAACATCACCCTGGATTCCCATAGGTCTATGAGTACCAGAAATGTTCAGGGTTGGTAGCATTGCCGGCTGCCGGCTGAACCAGAAACTGAATAGACCAGCCATTCATCATGAGAAATGAGAGGAAATAGGCCTATTGCTGGGTGCCATTTTGACATATGGGTCGACAGAGTGGTGATAAATGGCCATTTTATCTCAACCATGGCAGCAGAAATACTCTCTCATACCTGGGGGTGGGTCTGATGCCAAGTTACAGTACTGTGTGATAAGGGGTAAAATGGTCCCGATCCCTTACTGGCCGTATATTAAGCAAAGATTTTGTTGTGATACTTGCCCTTAACAGGGGGAAACCCCTAATATGTAGACAAAGTTCAAAGTGGTTGTAAGGGCAAGACTGATTTCGTACTCCTTCAAGAAAAAATTCCAGTCAGACAAAAGTTAATTTCGCTGGTTATTTTTAAGGTGTAGTCACTCTATCCGTGAGAGTGAGTAAAACAAACAAACTGACAGCCAACACGTGTTTCACCCCTTTACATGGCCATCCGGCCTGGGGCTTCCTCAGGGCTGTACATACATTCATGGTGAGAAAAAACAAGGGGGTAGTGTGTATCCCGTGATAACAAGTGAGAAAAAGAGAAGAGAGATAGGAGGTAGCGAAGAGGAAAGAGAGAAAGATAGGGCATTTAGAAGCATAGAAATAGGGAAGTGAGTTTGTAGAGAAAAAGGAAAGGGGCAGGAACACAACAGACAACATGCAATCATTTTAACATCAGTGTAAAGCATTGGAACACAATAGTTTAAGTGAAAATACCAAAAGAAAGAAGAAGAAGAAAAGAAGACACAGAACAGGACAAAAGGCACATAGGAGGCAAGAAGCATATGGGGCATTATTGCAAAGCACAATTGTATCGAAATATTTCATGAAACAAAGCAGTTCAGATAGTAATCGCGAGTTGTGGGACGGTAGATATCGTTGTGCAGTAGCATTAAAATTGAGTAATTATCACGAGGTACAGTGCATGACCAGGAGTCAAAACAGTGTAATGTAGGTGGGTAGATGGAGCAACGATGTTTAAGAATTATGGAGGTATCATGTGGGCAGACATTAATAGCATCCCGGATGCACAATGAATAAGTAAGTAAATGACCGAGGCATAAGTTATACATTATAAACAGGAGTAGCAGTTATTGATATGTCAGAATCCACGATCAAAATATAAAAACAGTTTTAGTTTACAATTTATAATAATGTGACATTCATCATTTCAAGTGAAATACGGTTGCATGGGAAAGAAATATTTTTTGAGACGGAGTGTTGAAAGGTATGATTACATTAGAGCGAAGGAAACGTGTATGAGAACCAGCGTGTAGGACAGAAAATGGATATGAACGGATATAAAGACAAGAACGTGACATTCATCATTTTAAGTGATTTTTTATATTGTATAATAATCCTCTCACTCGAATGGAATTGAACATGGCCTTCCCCTTAACATTGAGCCCAGAGAGCTACTTTTGTGCCTACGTAACCGGAGGCTCACCATGTAGAACCTGCACTAAATGTTAGAGTTTCCCCTGACTAATAAGTATTGCTTTATTTATTTGTACATCCCTTGGATCCGGCCCGAATTGGCAACACGACTTTTTCTACAAAATATGTAATTATATCGTCCCGCTTTCATTTGTATCTCTGTCACACACGCTCGGTTCTAAAATAATTGCTCTTTTTGCCCTTCAATAATTATGCCCCTTTATCCTTCGCTTTCAATTTCCACTTCATGCTTTTAAAAAATCACTTAAAATGATGAATGTCACGTTCTTGTCTTTATATCCGTTCATATCCGTTTTCTGTCCTACACGCTGGTTCTCATACACATGTTTCCTTCGCTCTAATGTAATCATACCTTTCAACACTCCGTCTCAAAAATATTTCTTTCCCTTGCAACCGTATTTCACTTGAAATGATGAATGTCACATTATTATAAATTGTAAACTAAAACTGTTTTTATATTTTGATCGCGGGATTCTGACATATCAATAACTGCTACTCCTGTTTATAATGTATAACTTATACCTCGGTCATTTACTTACTTATTCATTGTGCATCCGGGATGCTATTAATGTCTACCCACATGATACCTCCATAATTCTTAAACATCGTTGCTCCATCTACCCACCTACATTACAATGTTTTGACTCCTGGTCATGCTCTGTACCTCGTGATAATTACTCCCTTTTAATGCTACTGCACAACGATATCTACCATCCCACAACTCGCGATTACTATCTGAACTGCTTTGTTTCATGAAATATTTCGATACAATTGTGCTTTGCAATAATGCCCCATATGCTTCTTGCCTCCTATGTGCCTTTTGTCCTGTGTCTTCTTTTTCTTCTTCTTCTTTCTTTTGGTATTTTCGCTTAAACTATTGTGTTCCAATGCTTTACACTGATGTTAAAATGATTGCATGTTGTCTGTTGTGTTCCTGCCCCTTTCCTTTTTCTCTACAAACTCACTTCCCTATTTCTATGCTTCTAAATGCCCTATCTTTCTCTCTTTCCTCTTCGCTACCTCCTATCTCTCTTCTCTTTTCTCACTTGTTATCACGGGGATACACACTACCCCTTGTTTTTCTCACCATGAATGTATGTACAGCCCTGAGGAAGCCCCAGGCCGGATGGCCATGTAAAGGGGTGAAACAAGTGTTGGCTGTCAGTTTGTTTGTTTTACTCACTCTCACGGATAGAGTGACTACACCTTAAAAATAACCAGCGAAATGAACTTTTGTCTGATTGAAATCTTTTCCTGAAGGAGTACGAAATCAGTCTTGCCCTTACAACCACTTTGAACTGATGCCAAGTTACCACAGCTCCCCACCACATTCCTTTTCCTACTTTTTTTCCCTTGAAGTTTGGTGGGCTTCCAGAAAGTGAACAGATCGGAGAGTTTACAACCTATATTCCCGTCCCGGGTGAATCAGAAAGCCCACCAGACCATCAAGAAAAAAGGGAGAAACAGAATGAGGTGTAGGATTTACCCGTCCTGGCAATGTACTGCAGCTCCCACCCGCTGACACTCGACAGTCTTTTTGCCACTCAAAGGAGGCTGAATATGGAGTTAGCCTCCTCGCTGTTAACCCATAAATCAAGTTTCTACCCAAAAGAATACATCATTTTGCCCCACTTGCCCTGGGCTCTAGACCCCAGGGAGGCAACATTTTTTTAAGGGATTGATGAATGGGGGTGAGCCACAATGGCAGGATGAGCCGAGTCCCACCACACATTTTTCATAATCTCTGGCATCCTGTGGCCTTTCTTCTTCCTGGGGTGGTATTGGAAGTAAATCCCTCAATCTGCCACAGGGGGCAGGCAGACAGACAGTCATTTAAGGTGAGGCGAAGACCTGATGCCTGAAAGGACCAGCCTCCACCCCATTGTTTTTAGAACAATATAAACTTCCCTGATGTATAGTGTGATTCCTGACCCCAATGTTGGAAGAAATATTGCAGATAAATCCTCTGATCTTCCCCACATATCATAATAATATAGCTTATATTCAATATATGATCTATTTCAAAAAGTAAATACAGACATTCCTATTTATTTTTAAACCTCTTTTTCCCCTTTCCCTGTGATTTATCAGTGTATTTCTTGTTGTGGTATACAGGAAGGGAGCTAATAAATTGGGACAGTTTGTGGTATACATAATTTAGGTTCTGTTATTTGTGGCTCTCTCTTCAGACGAACACATTTTATTTGATGTCACACTAAGAGAAATGAGTAATGTTTACTCTACATACCATGTCAACCTAGCACCGTAATATAGGTGGCCTGTATTGTTTTGCTACTTTAATCAAGTAGTTTTTATGGAACTTCAGCAATGCCAATTAGTCTGATGTAATAACTGTTAAGGTCATGTGACATCCCTTCCTGGAATGATTCAAGGTCAAAGGTCATATGAAGTCACTTCATGTAATGTAATTAAGGTCAAAGGGTGTGTGATGTCCATTCCACTACATCTTTCATTTTGGTGAACCGAAGCCCATGGAAGCAGAGCGCAGTGATATAGGTGTGAGAGTATTTTACAAAACATGAGAGAGAGCGAGAGATAGAGGGACAGGACATCACAGAGACAGGAGAGATGGACTAGAGCACTGAGTTAACAGCTACAGTCACTTGCAAGCTGAATGGTAATTAAACTCATGCCAACACACTCGAGAAAACCAATCACACAAAAGGTGATGGGAGAAATGCTTACAAAAAGTCTAACCACTGCCAATCACTCTGGGAAGCTTTCCACTCCATTGTTTTTCACCCACTGTGCCACTCTAGACAAAGGCCTGCATTATGCTAATCAGTACTGAGCAGTCCATCCCGACGCACCAGGTGAGGCCCCCTCCTGACAGGAACACAAGCAACTCGAAATTGGTTTCGGTCTTTTTGGGCCTTATCTTGCTTATTGTGCCACATTATCCAAGGGATACTTCACTGATAGATAGGGTCCTGCTCTCTCCCTCTCATGCAATGCAGAGCAGCAACTTTAATTACTGCAATGCCTTGCATAACCCCTTTGTAAGTCTGATGTAGATTGTACCCGAAAACTCTCCTATCCCCAGTATGCGACATCAGAGCACCCTCAGATGACCTGATTATGAAGTTCCACTAGCGGCTGATGACTGCATTCTGAGGAATCTCAGTGATCTTCCACATTTAAAGAAGAGTGCAAACAGTGACTCCTCATCTTCAACAAACAAGCATCTAGAGGCAATTCTGTATGCTACTGCACCATAAAGGACTTCTCCTTTGCAGCCCTATATAACATTTGCTCATTCTGTTACCTTGGATGAATCTCAGAAGTTTGAGCAACACAAGGGTATTTGTTATTGTATTACAACAGGCAATAGATTTTCTTGAACCACTCACAATTTGAAACTGAAAAACATTTAGACATTTCCAATTTTGGAAGCTAAAAGAAAAGAAGCACATACTGATCTGCCCAACCTTACACATCTTTGTCAAATACCGAAGCTGGGATCCTAATCTCAGTGTCCGATGGCTGAATTTTGGCCACTAGCCAACATCTCTGCTTACAAATCCTTGTCTTTGTAAAATACCTAAATGTGAGTGGGTGATGTGAGCACTAGCCTAAAAACAGGCACTTTCAGGGGCTATGGCTTTCTGCAGGGTCAGAGTCAGGTTTGTCTTGAAATACAACAGCTTTGCTCTCAAGAAGAGGGATGACTGAGTGAATGCTAAGGTGTATGCATAAGTAAGAGAAATGATTAAGAGCGTGGATGGCTTGAAACCTGGGTGTTGGATGTGGCTGCTGTTCCATTGCAGGCAGGAGGCTGTTTTTTTCCACTCTGTGCTGCTGCTCATGCACTCATTCATGCACGTAATCACCTGTTCATCCATCCAGGCACTCTCATATCAGACCATTCACATACCCATTTCACTGAAGAGTGCTTTTAGATTTAGAAAATAGACACTGCTATTGGCTTTGCCAAGGCTTGTCATAGTACCTGTAATAAAATGGTTTACGTTATATTATACCTTTGTAGCATACTGTAATATAAGTGATTAGTTAGGTCGTGACTTAATCTTGCCTCCTTTGCAATCAATTTTAATAGTAAAATGAACTGCCCACTTGAAAGGTTTTTAGTTAAAAAAATAATAAGACAGCTCCACCAGTGATTTTAGCTTTTCACATTTAAAATCTTATTGCACCATATGTCATGCACGTTTATATGGTAGCAAATAATTATTTATTATTTTCGTTTTTGTGGCACCTTGCAACTGTAAAAAAATGAGTAATAAATAAATCATTGCACTTGCTGCCCAAGGTTAGACATTATTAGTTATTAGGTTTGATGCATAGTTAGTAAATAACGTATTTTGCTGCAGTGCCTCTGGCTCATCCTCTTCCATCTCTAGTGCATGAGATTCTCAAACAGCTGGCATGTTGGAAGCATCAGTTCAAAATCTGTTCTGTTCTGGGGCCTGCCATTGCTGAGCAGTAACAGGCATTTTCTATGAAGTCTGACTGTATACAGGACCAGAGGGAAACAGTGTACAGAGTCTAGGCACTGAACACATGGAAGAACTACGTATCCATATACTACATGTTGGACCTGGCACTTTCTGCAGGGTGACTCCTAAAGTTTTTGTCTTTTAACCTCCGCTTTTTATTTAATTTGTTTCATTGGCCATAGGACTCTATGCACTTTACCATTACTAACTAGTGCTAAAGAGCTTGTGCTCTCTCCCCTAAACATGGTTCAATTGGCCTATAACAATTTAGCATATTTAATTTACATATACGTCCCTTGTAAAGTGGTATACCATACACCCAGGGCCTGTAAATTAAATGCTACCAGTGGGCCTGCAGCATTTATTGTGCCACCCAGTTAAGTAGCACCTTAAAACAAGTCCCAGGGTTGCCACTGCAGCCTGAATGCAATTTTAAACTGCCATGTTGACTTGTCATTAAAATCCCCTTGCCAAGCCTTAAACTCCACTTTTATTACATATACGTCATCCATGAGGTAGGCCCTAGGTAACCTATAGGGAAGGGTGCTGTGTATATAAAAGATTTGACATGTGCTTTTAAGTGTCAACTGTCCTCATAGTGAAAAACTCCTAAATTAATTTTTCACTACTGTGAGGCCTACCCCTCCCATAGGATAACATTGGGGATTCATTACTACCATTGATAAGCTGCAATTCCCAATTGGGAGCAGATAGCTATATCATGTTTGGTATCTATGAAATTGAAATGATAAACCTTCTTTAATGGTGAAGTCGGATATTTCATTACTATTTTGAAAATATAACTTTTAAAAAGTTGCCATTTTCCTGTCCTTAGCCCTTTTGTGTCTGAGCGTGTCTCAGGTTAAATGGCTGAGTGTAACCGACAGCTAGACTTTGTGAATTTTTCCCAGACGGTCACACAATGGAGGGATTAAGTGTGCCTCAATGGGCCTTCTGCTGGCAGAGTGGGGGGAAGCAGAGCTGAGCCCAACCCCACTTACAACTGAATAGGGCATGATCTGCCGCCATACAAATGACCTAACAACCCCACATTGCCACTGTGGCCATTTAGAGCTAGGGCTGGGCAGTCAGGAAATTCCTGACCTTCAAAGCCACTGTCTAGAAGCTTCTACTACCTTCCAGAACTAGGGAATTAGGGTATAAAAAGGGGAATTCAAGCACCCATGCTTTAGTACATTACTTGACCTGCGGAAGGACTCTCAGAGGGCTGACTGCTGCTGCGACCTACTGTGCACTCTGCAAGACTGATGCTGTACCAGGAAAGATTGCTTTGCTGTCTGCAGCCTGCCTTGAACCCTCAGAGGCCAGCCCTGCTGTTGAGCCCTTCATCTTCAGCTGCACCTGGTACTACCAGAGTGACTCCAAGGCTAGATTTCTGTCCTCCTGTTCAGCGACACAGGGACACAAAAGGCTTCCACCATCTTCAATTCAATTTGCACCTGGACCCAGCCAGAGTTAATTCTGAACTCCCAAGAAGGTGTCCCACTTGTCCTGGACTCTTGTTGTGGTGCTAAAGGCGCCCAGATGGCCATATAGCAACACTGAGGATTTGGAAAAATGTTGTCCAAAAACTGCTTTGAGAACCAGGAGAAGACCAGGACCAACCTGCTTGCCTATCTGACCGAGGTGCATCGCCGGTCGTATTGACGTCATGGCTTCTAGCACTACGCTCTTCTTCGCAGCAAGTCCTTTTCAACGGTCCTTCGCCAAAGGTGTATCAGGCCTCATGAAATTGTCTACAGCTACAGCCCTCTGCCTTATTCCCCTGGTGGTTTTGATTTCCTTTTCAGAGACAATTTTTATTCAAAATGGGGTTGCATAATTAACAGTCAATGTTCTCGCTGCAAAACATGCACTGAGCATCTGACTCGCTCTTTCACGTTTGATGCTCTGTTACCTTGTTCCATTTCTGTGTGTGTACAGTTCTGGCAGGTGTTCTACTGACTGGTTCTTTCAGTGGTGACTCTGGGCATGGCAGGTGAGCAGCATAGCAGGCAGGATTAGCAGGAGTTTGACGGGGCAAATACAGCTTCTTGCCCGCATTGTATGGGTACTGGTTGCAGGCAGTTGACACAGGGAGCTTGTCTGCTTGTCTAGCAGGATCAGGCTGCTACTTCATTGGCAAAAGCAGCTTCTCCCTTGGTTTTCTTTGGAGTTGGGCAGCACCAGGGCTTTGGGTTTTGCAGTGGTGCTAGACTTCACAAGGTTACTTATGAGGCTACATTTCAATTTGCAGTGCATTCCTGGGGCTACAATTAGAGACCAGGAGATCCTTTACAAGACAGCTCTGTTTGCTCCTGCATGCCGGAAACACACCTGGCTTCTTCTCCAGGACAGTCTCTACTGCTGAAAGCACACTCCTCCCCCCTCTGATGAGGCAAGTAGGCTTCTTAGGCCTCTACCTACTACTAGGTGTTAGGCAACCCTTCAGGTGAATCTACAAGCTGTGCAGACTTCAGGTCATGCCCTCTTACTTCTGAGAGACGGATCGTCAGGTAGACATCATCCCTGGTCACACACCAGCTCTTTGAGTACTCTGTAAAGCCCTCTTACTTGGTCAAGAAGAATTTGGAACTGGAACAAGATAGGGGGTTTGGATCCCACTTTTATACACAGTTCCAGATAGAGGATGTAGATCCACTGTCTAAGGTTCCAGCAATCATATGTTAATGAGGTCCTCATTACATTTCTGAAGGAAGTCTGATTTCCATCTATGTTTGTTGCAGGGGTTTCCAACCTTTTCTATGCCCCGCACCTGAGGAAATGTTTGATGAATGTTCACACCCCCTGCACCTATTCTAGCCGTATTAATATTATGTATAAGGTACATACTTTCCCTCTTTGTTGTACCCCCTGAAATGCCATCTCACACCCCCTGGGGGTGCTGGCACCCCAGGATGGGAATCTGCTTTATTCACAGCGTCTCCATGCCTTGGCCACAGGAATAAAGTCAACATATATCTACTGTCTTGGGAGCTGTTTCATCTTTCATCTTGTGTAAAGGGTGGGCAGAGTTTGCAGAGTTCCGCGGAACTCTGGGAAGTGTCTAAAAAACTCTGCAAGCTACGTGGAATTCCGTGAGCAGGCAGAGTTGCTTGCAGTGCCTGGTCGTGTTACATTTCCATCAAACGTTCCATGACGTGCGTTCTCGCTTTGGAAAACGCACACGAACAGCACCACGTGGTTCGCATGGGCGCAGCCATCTTGGTTTTTGCTCTGTTTATGGTGCTGGGCCTATTTTTCAATCTCCTCCTAATCTTCTTAATCCTACCCCTCTAAAACCCCTCATTTTTTACTATATCCTTATCCTGTGTTTTTGTATTTTACGTTTATTTATCATTTTTTGCTTTACTTTTTTTTCCTTCCTTCTTTTTCATTTTTCTACTTTCTTCTCTTTCCCGGCCCCCACCCAGCACCATGGCAGAGCAGGGGAGCAGCAGCGCCAGGCCCCACCTGAACCACTAGCCGCAGCCACCTACCTTGTGATAGGCCGTGCAGACATGGGGTGCAGCCCAGCGCACTGTTCACCGAGGTGGAGGCAATTCTGGGAGAGGGTGCCCCGGGCGGTTTTCCTCTGTTTGGGCATCAAGCGCACCCAACAGCAGCTGAGGCACTGGTGGGTGGACATCTTGGACCGGGCCAAGAACTGCACGACCTGCTTGGCGTGGAGGTTGCGGGGCTTGGTGAGTAATAATTATTTTGTTATTGTGTTCTATCTATGCTAATATTTTTTTCCCAATTAGCAAGCATGCTGCTCACACTTAGGTAAGTTAAGTTTCTGTTACAAATATTATATGATCATCCTGGAGTAGACAGGTGCTCAGCAGTGATACCTAATCCTACTCGTGTCATTGGTGCTCTGTTTACTTAAGAAGTCATGGAGAGACTCCTCTGTCCTGTTACTGAGATAGTGGTGTATTAGACAGTGAGCTAGTCTGGTTTCCATCTACGTTTATTGCAGGGGTTTCCAATCTTTTCTATGCCCCGCACCCCGAGGAAATGTTTGATGAATGTTTGCAACCCCTGCACCTACTCTAGCCATATTAATATTATGCATAAGGTACATACTTTCCCTCTTTGTTGTACCCCCTGAAATGCCATCTCACACCCCCTGGGGGTGCTGGCACCCCAGGATGGGAATCTGCTTTATTCACTGCATCTCCATGCTTTGGCCACAGGAATAAAGTCAACATATATCTACTGTCTTAAGAGCTGTTTCATCTTCCATCTTGTGTAAAGGGTGGGCAGAGTTTGCGGAGTTCCGCGGAACTCTGGGAAGTGTCTAAAAAACTCTGCGACCTACGTGGAATTCCGTGAGCAGGCAGAGTTGCTTGCAGCGCCTGGTTGTGTTACATTTCCATCAAACGTTACACAACGTGCATTCTCGCTTTGGAAAACGCACACGAACAGCACCACGTGGTTCGCATGGGCGCGGCCATCTTGGTTTTTGCTCTGTTTATGGGGCTGGGCCTATTTTTCAATCTCCTCCTAATCTTCTTAATCCTGCCCCTCTAAAACCCCTCATTTTTAGGTCTCGCCTAGGCAGCGTGCATGCGCTGTCTCTCCGAGACATCTAGTAGTCTATATGGGTGGTGAAACTCCGCCTATTGCTTTGTTATTTCTTGCCGCTTGCCATTGGTTAACTTTGGCATTTTATTTGTTAGCGGGCTTATTATTGGATCTTTAGCCGATAGGTAACTTCCGGTTATTCCGGAAGCAGCACCGCCTAACTACAGTATTGTAACGCTTACACAGCGCAATTGTCTTTTTTTAAAATAGTGCCGCAGTCATTTTGACATGCACCGGAAAAGAACCCTCGTTTGTTCCGGAAGCAGCATGCTAGCGCTGCTCTGTTTACTTTCCTGTTCCCATGCTAGCGCTGCTCTGTTTACTTTCCTGTTCCCACGCTAGCACTGCTCTGTTTACTTTCCTGTTCCCGCGTTCCTTTTGTTCCCGCCCCCCTCCCGCTGTCCGTTGTCTCCCAGCTCATGGGCCGTGGACATGCTTGTTGGCGCTGTGACCGCGCTGCCCTTCCCCTGCAAGCGGCTCTGTCCACCGGGGACTGAGCGCTCCTCGATGCTTTTCATTTTTATAATCCCTGCTCGGTGGGGGTTGGAGCTCTGTATAGCCGCAGTTTCCCTGCTGCACTCGCCCGTGGTGAGTGGGTGCGCCACCGTCTACATCCCGGCTGCCGGGGACAGCCGCTCGTCCTTCTGCTGCCGGGTGCTGCTGGTCCATGCCACCCCCGCAGCACGGTCTTCAATGGCCTCTAACCCACAGCAGGATGCTTGTTTTTTTTGGTATAGCACCAACAATGTGCTGTTCAGACTCTTTAGATCACTTAGAGGTTCCAAAGCAGTAAGTATTCGCTTTTTGGCATACATTAATCTATTATTAATGTAGGTATTGGTATTTTGTGAAGCACTAACACGTTGCCTTCCAGGCATGTCAGTGCACTTGCATAGATAGCCTGCAGCGATCGAAGAAAAGCTAGATACGCCACGCGGCACTGTTTGCGAGCTCGACACATTTCTTCATTTATATATGTATTTGTTTATTTATTGGTATTTTGTGTATCACCTACAAGTTGTGTCTATAAACTTTAGAGCTTTTCGACCTACTGGTGGGAGGAAGAAAGAGCTGGGCTCATGCTAGCCTTTAAGGTAAAGAGATTATTTTATTTTTTATTCTTTGGAGATTCGTAGAAGTCTTGTCCTTTGTACCACGAGACACAACAGCGCCAACATGTCACCTTTCAGACACCTTCAAATGCATCGCGATCCTGGAGTGCAAATAGGTAGTCGCTGTATATTCCATTCGCCTGACTTGACTCCACACCCCCGACCCCCCCACCCACACACACACACACACACACACAAACAAAAAAAAACAAGGCTTCGCTGTGTGCAAAGGGCGGCTGGTTGGGCACTGATTAGCGGGAACAGTCATTCCGGTAAGTCCCGGGTTTTGATCATGTGTCCGGGCAGATTTTACTAAATGGAGCACTTGTCCCTGTTTTTGGAATGCAGTGACTGAACAAAATTATGTTTTACTGCAAAATTAGGTATCAGCCCTTTTATAAATCAATTTAACTAGCACTTATAATACTTGTTTGGAAGGTAGCTGGCTTTGCTCAACTTGTGTGGCATGGAAGGTTAATACATTTGGGATACCTGACCCTTATCAGTCACTGGTCTGTCATTCACATGTTGCTTCTGACCAATACAGTATATAGCATGTGGCAATGGGTCAGGCCACTTCATACAATGGCTCATTACATTGTGAGTAACTGCATTCTCTCTTTTCGTGCATACTCGTCAATTTAAAAAGTAGACCACGTCAATGCTAGGGCTGCTAGACCATCTCTGCTTTCATTACATTTTTTTTGTATATTTTTGCACACGATCATTTATTTGTTTTACTTTTCTTTTTAATAAGTATGTGCATGGCAACTTCAGGTGGTGGCATTGTTACTTTTTAATTTTACCCATTTAATGTTTATTGCGTATGTTTGCAAAATAAAAATTACAAAACTACATTTGAGGCTTGCCAAGGCCGAAAATATTGGCTTAGCCAATGCTTCTTTTACTCTGTTACAACTTTCCCCCTCCTACCCACCATTTCTCCGTGTGCTGTTCCCTTTTCCCCACCCCCTAATCCGTTTACTTGTTAGTTTTTAAAAAGCTATCACCCTTCTTGTATCCTTTAACATTTTTAAGGCACTATACTTTTGGACATGCCCTCGGGCGCTTACAAACAGTGCTGCCTTATGTAGGTGTATAATGTAAATAAACTATTAAAACCAAATCACGTTTGTGTCACGAACAGCCATCCTGCAGCTCCTCCAAGGAAAGATGGACGTACAGGCAGGACAGTAAACAGGGTTCCCGCTCTGCCTGCAGTGCATCCCTCAATACACCTTGGAATGCGTGATTTTTCTAAGGGACGCCACAACTGACAGTCTTCTGCGCACTACTTTCAGTACGGAATATTGACCTAGTGTCATTTTTGTCTGTGTTTGTTGGATACCTGTCAACAATGCAGAAATGTGGAAGGACTGGTTACACCTTTTCCTCACAGGGCAGACCAGCTTCCCTGGCAGAGCCACTGTCTGCACGGCAAAGGGGCATATCAAGACAAAGGGGCATATCTGAAAAAATATCTCTAGACACGATAACCAGGGCTTGCAATTTGCCCCCTGTAATTCTTTTCAAGTGTTAATTCTGAACACGTGAAGGTCTTTCATGCACGGCTTATTAAAGGAAGAGACAACAAGATGAAAAGCGATATCATTTTTCCCGGTGCCAAAGAGTACACACTGTGAGCTGTCGTCTTGTTACAAGGGTGTCTCACTGTTTTAGCTGCACATATGCCTGAAGGGATAGACATACAAAACAAAGAGGAGTGTCACTCGACAAGGTGTACACTCAAACTACCATCCTGCCCAGACATCACCAGTGCTCCAGGAACCCAACATCCTCCCACACTGCCTGGGGTGCTCTGCAAGGATATGGGTGCTTTCACGAACCAGGAGCTAGGTCACAGAAAGAAGTTACCCACGTGTTCCGAACTTCAGTATATTTGAGGTGTTCCTGTACTTATGTGCTTCCAACCTCTGCAACCCTGCTGATGAGCACTTCAATGGAAGTCTGTGTTTTAGAGTACTGGATACAAAGAGGCCCACACTTCAAAAGTCGTTGCACATTTAGATCCTGAGCTGTAGACCTTTGCCCACCCTCTTCTTGTGCGTCTTGCTCCCCTGGAGCCACAGTCTTTGAAGATGCTGCTATCCGGGGTCAGAACGCAAATCGCCATAGAAGAAACAGGACGGCGGCACCGTACCTTCCACATTATGTGCATAAGGTACCCTAACCTCATTTACAGGTACTTTACCCATGAGGATAAGCATAGGTCCAGGAGCCATTGGGTTGGGCATGTTCAAGGAGAGTTCAGATCATGTAGATTACATACCATATTGGAGCAATTAATTAAATTTTTTTGCACATAATATCCCCACCTTGCCATCCCCACCACACAATCCAACAACTAACAATTCCACTTCAGCCCACATAATTTCACTACACACCACATACATTCACTCTACTCCAAACTAAAACACATGGGTAAAAAGAGTTTGTCATTTACAAAGCCAATACCTCTAACTCAAGCAAATGCGAGACCTATTGCATTTCCAATGCTTGTTTATTATATCCTTAACCTGTGTTTTTGTATTTTACATTTATTTATAATATTTTGCTTTACTTTTTTTTCCTTCCTTCTTTTTTATTCTTCGACTTTCTTCTCTTTCCCGGCCCCCACCCAGCACCATGGCAGAGCAGGGGAGCGGCAGCGCCAGGCCCCACCTGAACCACTAGCCGCAGCCACCTACCTTGCGATAGGCCGTGCAGACAAGGGGTGCAGCCCAGCGCACTTTTCACCGAGGTGGAGGCAATTCTGGGAGAGGGTGCGCTGGGCGGTTTGCCTGTTTGGGCATCAAGCGCACCCAACAGCAGCTGAGGCACTGGTGGGTGGACATCTTGGACCGGGACCAGGAACTGCTCGACCTGCTTGGCGTGGAGGTTGCGGGGCTTGGTGAGTAATAATTAGTTTGTTATTGTGTTCTATCTATGCTAATATTTTTTTCCCAACTGGCAAGCATGCTGCTCACACTCAAGTAAGTTAAGTTTCTTTTACAAATATTATATGATCATCCTGGAGTAGACAGCTGCTCAGCAGTGCTACCTAATCCTACTCGTGTCATTGGTGCTCTGTTTACTTAAGAAGTCATGGAGAGACTCCTCTGTCCTGTTACTTAGATAGTGGTGTATTAGACAGTGAGCTAGCACATTCTTCTTTCACTTCTCTGTGCCATTATTTTTTGTAGCTCGCACAATCCCAACTCTCAACCCCAAGTGACACTGATTTCCCAGTGATGTGTAGAAAGTATTAAGTAACTAGTAACTCTGCATGCATCAGCATAACTGCATTAAAAAGAAATGCAGACTGAGCTGACCCGTCAAAGGTTGAGATTAGGAGATTCAGAATGAGATGAGAAGCAAAGATCAATCTTCGCCATTTGTTAGCAGTTCCGATGTAGTTTAGGAAATTTGGAATAGGGTAGGGTTAGGAAATTAATGAATAGGTGCACGATAGTAATAGGACAGGAGAACAGATTTATAAACGTTAAATGAAATGATACTGCAATTGCCTCTCCCAGTCAAAAATGTTATGGGGAGATTAACAGTACCACTAATCTTTTTTTGATTTAATTTTGTCTATTTCCTATATCAGCATCTAGGGGCAGGAGGGATACGGCAGCGAGTACCACCACACGGCACAGGCGGGTGAGGGGGCTAGAGGTGACTCCACAAGTGCAGATGGCTTTGCTTGGCCCAGTAAGTCCTCCTGTTAATATTAAATATTTGCCTACCTTAATCCTTCTTTTACCGCTCCACATTTAGAATGATTTATTTCCCTTTTTACTGTGCCTGTCTTCTAATTTTTTTCCAACTCCACTTTGATCTGTTTCCTAAATCCTTCTTATCACTACATTATCCTATTTATTACTTACTTTACTTTCTCTATATTTTAAGTTTCTGTACTTGAATTCAAAACTATCTGTACTAGTCTGTAGCTTCCTTTTTCTTCTGCTTTGTCAGTAATCTTTCCATTTTCCTTTATAGTCTGGTGGTACAGTAAGACTCAGAGAACCCATTTTAGGTCAGGTACTCTACTGTGAAGTTTGCATGCAGTCAAGCTATTCTACGCATGTTTGTTGAGAAGGCTTTCTTTTTCTTGATCATGTTCAAACTGTACTGTAAAACGAGAAAGTGGCCATGGCCGTGGCGGATCCCTCAGTGTTGTGCATGTATTTTTGCCTTGGTAATGGTATACCATCAGGTAATGACTGTGCAGCATGACTGGAACTTGGAAGCATGATAAGGAGGACAGCCCCATTGCATTTACAAACTAAGACCATATGTCCTTCATTGATCAATCATTGAACCACTTTATTGCACTTCAATAACTCAGATTCATTATAGCTCTGCCTCTGCCCCTCTATAATTGCATAAAGTTTTTGTTTGGCTTGACTACCTGACTTTTCATTGATTACCAACCAACAAAATGACCAATGTGATGTTTTGCATGTTGATAGACGACTAAGAAACTGTAACCAAACTGTAGTGATGTTTTGTTTGTGGTTATATTTTGCTTTAGAAAAACAGGGGAGGCATCTCAAATTATAAATGTGTAATGTTTTTTCTAGCCGCACAGACCACCAGAGCCGGGGACGGCGGCGCCAGCGGAGGAGACGCGGCAGCAGCAGTCAGTTAGGGGGGAGAACCAGCGGCAGCAGGGGCAGGCTGTGGTAAGTCACATTGCTTACTTATTGACAAATAGTAATATACTCATTGCAAGGGCCTTGACTGAATCATGAACAACACCCAGCATTAGCAGATACAGTGGGAGTTGGGTAGTTATGTATGCCCTTTTTTACCTGCAACTCTGCACACAGACAAAGGTTCATAAATGAACTTTAAGAATGATGGGTTGATGGGAAAGACCACACAGGATGGAAGGAGAAAGTATAGGTGACATGATGTATGTAATAGATGAGGTAAAGGATACATGTGTGAAAGGAATGATGCCAGGTGGGTCATGATGATGATATGAATCAATCAGCATGGCTGGGTAAAGGATGGTTGAAAAAACTAAGGAATGCTTGGGTGGGTTAAGGCAAAGCAGGATGGGTGAAAGCAAGGATGCATGGCTGGGTAATTCTATGTTGGTAAAAGGCTTGTTTGGATCTATATTTGGATGGATGGATTGATCGGATAATGTGGCTCGGAGCCACATGCTACCATTTTTGAAAGTTGAAATGGGATAATACCCTTTACCTTATGCCAGACCTTGGCTAATGGTACAACACTATACAGAAAACTGATCACCAAAATAGTAGTGACTCATCTAGGAAGAGACTCTGCCTTGACAAGGCTTTTCCAGTATTACAGTGAGGAGTACGGATCACACGTCCTAGACAGCATCCATAATAGAAGGCCAACATACTTTTCCCTGCCCTGAAGAAGTTCGAGAGGACAAAACGCGTTGGCTACGGTTTTATTGTGTTATGAAGAAGAGATCATGAATAAAGGAAAATTGGAATAACACCTGCTGAATCAATGTCTTGTATAAACCATATGATGTAATTTGAGAAATTGTAATTCGTAGTGCTGGACCAAATTGTTGTTGTGCTATTTGTGGGGTTTCTTTAAATCCTAGGAGGCTTAAGGGTATTGAGCCTCAGGTCCTATGCACCAAAGAAGTGAATGCCTTACATGACCTCACTATAGTGATAAGTGCAGTCCCAATTGCCTCATACCTGTGCATTGTGTTTTCTTTAACTTGAAGAACAATGCAATGCTGAATGGATAATGCAATTTGATTAATTTCTTAGGATGGGATAGTCTCTGATGAATGTTCAAAAGCTATATCCCATTCCTTCATCCTTTCACTGACTGAACTGTAGTACATCGCTTTTCACACTGTCTACTTCCTCAAAAGGATGTAGGTTATAGCTGAGGGAGTTAAAGGTTAAATTGGCCCGAGGTGATAACAAAATTAACATGCACATAGCAACACGAGGATTCTTGTTTGGCAATCACCGTTGACAGCTTGTATGACCAGCTATTAAGATAAAATCTAAATACCTTGACCCAAGATCCAACAGGCTTCCAAAACCTTGCAGAGAGTGAGATAAAGGTCCAATCACTTTGGACAGTTTGTAGTAGACTGATCTCTTATGGAAAAAATATGCAAATGGAAAAGGTCAGGCCAGAGATGCTAAAAGAAATTTCAAGTTGTCTGATCATATCAGTCATTATTGTAGCTAACTAGACCATTTATTAGTAAATGGGCATAATTCTTGAAGCTCCAAACCATCTAAGCACTTTACTAGGAAATCCTTCAAAAGAAAAAAATACAGCAGTTTTATCAAACTGGTGTTTTGCTGTGTTTATTGATTCTGCCTTAATTCCTTTCAGACAGTTGGCGCTTTTTTTTACATTTATCTTTAGTTTTATGAGAGTGGGTAATGGTGGCTGTGACTGTAATCACATCAAATATAATGGCCCTAGGGTGCCATCAATATACTGCTACTGTGCAACTCACTACATGAGTTTAACAAGATTTTGGCACAGAGTGACAGAGCATTGGTTACAATTTGTCTGTTTTTCCCTAGCTACTTCCGGTCAACATCGTCCATCTCGCCAGGATGTAGCAGCCTGACTGCGGCAGCAGAAGCTGGAAGTGATACGGGCCGAGTACCAGTGGCTGGTGGCCCAGGAGGAGGAGGAGGCAGCGTCCTAGGGTCCCAGCCAGGCCCCAGCACCTCCAGCTTCCAATCCTAACGTTGGTGCCGCAGTCTGCAGGCAGCTGCCCACCATCCAACCATCAACACTGCTGCCCCCTTACAGTCTCAGACTGCTCCCTACTGCGCACGCATCCTGGCAAGGCAGGCGCACAAGGAGGCACGGGAGAGATAAATGGACCCGCACCTAGAGGAGATCCTGTGCCGTGTTTAGTTCCCTCTGTCCCTTTTTAAATTATATTTTGATGGGTGGGACTTGTTTGTTGTTGAGAGTGGGGAGGGTGGGGATGCAGGATTTATGATCGGGGTTTCTGGACTTTCTTTTTCATGAACAATGGCTGGGGATGGGGATTTTTCATGTGTTTGGGAGAGGGGTGGGCCAGTTGTTGTTGGAAGTGTGTGGAAGATGTGGGTTTTTTTGTTTGTCTAATAAAACAAAATATTTAAATGTCTTTATTTATGCCTCTAATGTCTAATCATGGTCTTTGGGGGTGTTTTATCTTTTTAAAAGCTGCCTTTTAGCGCACCGTATTTTTAAAATTTGCTGATAGTGTGTAACAACAATTAGGTATGTGCTATGCCTATGTGGTACTTTTGGCCGACTACTCTCCTAGTCTCTGCAGTCTGCAACTATATTGACCACTAAGGGGGGTGCGGGTGTTTGCCAATGCCTTTCCTACAACAAATTAGTAGAACAACAAACTATTTCTCTTACCGAAGAAGTAGAAGCGAGGGCTGCAGGGCTTCCCAAGGTGCCCTGGTGGTGGTAGTAGCGGGCTAGTGCACTAACAGCAGTAAAGTAATCAGAAGTCAGGTTCCACTCCTACCAGGTGAACTCCAACTGTTGGATTGCAATCAGAAGGATTATTCATCACAGGCAACTATTTGGAAATAAAAAAAACTGAGTTAGTGTGGTATGTATTATTAGCTTTACAAACACTTGAGAGCTGAGACCAGACTAGTCTAGCACACAACAAATAATACCTGATGTAGAATAACAACTAAATTAGTCAGAGCAATGGTTGGTGAGCTAGTATTTTGAGGAAACGAAAGTAACTCGTATTCTTGCATTGTGATTCATTAGGAGGAGGACTTAAAGTCTGGAGGAATTGGTCATTGTTGGTTAACCGCTTAGCTGCTTCGAACGTTCCGCGCCAGTGCGGAACGTTCTATTAAGCGGGCGGGGCCGCGTCGGCCATCGGACGTGCGCAGCACTACCGAGGTAGTGCTCGCGACGGCCGTTGGCCGACGCACGCAGCGAAAGGGTTAAGCTTTTAACGCAACACACTATGTCTGAATGCTGATAAATAATGTTCCTCTATAAGTAAAATATCGACCACTTTTAAGCATGGGTGGGTCACTGGGGCCAGTGTGGACTATTGTTTCAGTAAAACCTGAAATCCTGCACTGAGTTGGTGTTGCTTTCACCACATCCGCCCCACCAAGTGTGTGATCCATTGATGGTTTAAATTAAGTCACACCTCAATAAATCACACAGCCTAGGGGAAGAGGGCTAGGGGTTTTTGATGAATGGATGGGAAGGGGGATTTGAGGAAAGGTTTGACAAAGACAAACACTACGCAAGGACAACATTCATCTGGGTAATGAGCAGGCAACCATCATAAATCTGTTATGGGAGGAAAGGGAAATGAAGGAATGAGTACAGGTAGCTTAAATGCAAACCAAACCAAACCAAATTGTCTGTCTCTCCCCAGAGAGACCCAAGTTACATAACAATATATATCTAAATATCCCGCGTTACCTAGCTTTGAAAGTTAGCAAATATATTACTTATTATGTAGGAGTCAAGAGAACAACACACACACACTTCTAATGTTTATTAAAATAAAAAATTATACTATTTTGCCAAATTGGGAGTTGCATCTGCATTTCTCTTGGACTTTCCATTAATCTTGGATGCCTTGCACGGATGCGGTGCAGTAAGGTAAGCGTGAGTGTTATGTTGCTTTTCCGGCTTGGCGCAGGGTAAGAGGGCCTGCAGATTGAAAAAAATGATACTGAAAAATAAAGGACAAAGAAAGAAGTTAAACTTCATAAAGAGTGTACCGAGAAGACTCAGAGGCAGTTCAAGAGAGAAGAGAAGAATAGTTCTTTTTGCACTCATTCATTTTTATGACTAGTCTGTGAACAATTAGATGAGGGCAATTTTACAACAACCAAAAATCATAAAAAAGTACCACACGTAACTATCAGTATAGGGCTGATCAAACTCGTCAATTTATCATCATTCATGGTATCATAAGAATAATATGTAGCCTAACAGCATGTGCGTAATATGATGATCATTTATCACTAAATGTCTGTCTCCAGCTACCTACAACAACAGCCCCCCACCCTACCCCCACTTAGCTTTAAATTTGAGCCAGACAGCACTGACTGAGCACACACACCCAGCAACATTGCATTTCCAAAATCAAGTAAAATAATAAACGCACCGGTGTCACCACTCACCACCACTCCACAGAGTTTGGTAGGCCACTTTAAAGTCATCACCAAGTTGGTTGGTTTCAGTGGAGTTGAAAAGGATAGGTAGTCATGTCGGGCCACAGCCCAGGGTTGGAGGCAGACACACATTTTTTTGTATCTCCAATGTCCTTGAGGGAAATAGGGGTACTTCTTCACTGCAAACTGTTGCAACTCCAATCCGGCAATAAAATATGTCTAAGAGTAAGAGAGTAGGGCTGAATTAGTCAACCAGACACAAACAAATAAAATTAAATAATGTTCTCCTTGCTATATATTTTTTTGGGCATCAAAAAAAGATCAGCAATATGGAGTGAAATTTCTATGGTTGTTGGCCCAGGCCTAGTAATCAGGTGGTTCACCCAGAAGTAGGTCATCTACATAATACTTTCATGACCTGAGTCTCCCTCCTCTTCCTCCTATTGTACTTCAGATATGGAGTAATCCAGTGGTATAAACTGCTGATTCATTTTAATCATGGTTAATTTTTCCACATTTTGGGGCGTGAGACTGGTCCTTTTCACTGTGACAACGGCACCAGCAGCACTGAAACACGTTCAGCGGAGACACTGGCTACCGGGCAAGCCAGATAGTTTATGCCAGCCTGCTGAGCATCGGCCATTGGCGCCTCATCCCACACCAATAAACCAATCGGTTTTGATCAAGGTAGACCTCTGTTGGGTTATCCAGATAGGCCTGGACCATCTGCTCAATGGTCATTGGCGGTCCACCTTGCTCAACATCTTTTGCCTTCGCCTCTGCACTGGACTTAAGCCCTGCCAGTAGAAACCATTATTTTGCATATTTTGGGGCAGCTGATGCAGCAGCTCTTGTTGTTGATGGTGTTCCTGTTGTTGGGTTTGGCTGCTGTGAGCCTACCACACTGCCCTCAGGCTCTGAACTTGAAGGCTGTCCCACAGAACTTGCGTCCTGGAGGAGTGGGCCTCTAATTCCCGGCTGTTTGTTTTTTAGCTCACTGACTTGCCCAGCGATCCATGTTTTGTAGTTTGCAACATCTGCGTCTGAAAAATGAATGAAAGTGTACAGTAATGGTTTGTACCGAGGATCAAGAATTGTGGCACAGATGTAATGTTTGGATGACACAATGTCTCTTTGCACCATTGTATTAACAGATAAGCACAGGATTAAGCTCTCCACCAAGTCATAGGCATCTTTCTTTTCCTCCACACCTGTGTACATTGCAGACAGCTTCTTTCGCTATCCCTGTAGTATGTGCAACAACGGGATAGCTTGGCCCATGGTACAGTACTCCTTGCTGACTTCCCGTGTGAATACCTCAAAAAGAAGCAGCATCTCTGTCAGGCATTTGACTAGGCCCCATTGGTACAGCTCAATGATTATGCCTTTCACAGTTGCATCCCCTCTTTGCATGACATATTTATTGATCAGTCTATACTGCTCGCTGAATGACCCTCAGCTGTTTCCGGGCTTTAAATGAATGGCTGAAATGAGTGCAGATTATTCTGCAGATGTACAGTAAGTTGCTTACTTGGTCTTCTTTTTGTGAAAGTCCTGTACAGTGATGTTGATGCAGTGCACTGAACACAGGACCCAGAAATAGCCACCATCGGCCATGCCCTTAACTATATTGCTACCATTGACCGTGGCAACAAATTCAATGTTAAGCCCTCTTGGTCACAACCATTCAAAGGCCTTGTTGGTAAAGTCTTTCAAAATTTTTGCAGCAGTATGGGATTTATCCACGGTGAACATGGCTACTGTTGAATGCTTCCGAGTGGCATTAAAAATCTCAGCAACGTTTACACCTGCAGATATCATTTGTCTAGCCCACACAAAAGAGACCCAGTATGCAGTGATGCACATGTAATCAGTGGCTTGGCAACTGCTCCACATGTCTGTCGTCAGGTAGATAGTGGGAACAGCAGTCTGCTGCAAAGCTTGTCCAAGCTTTGCAGCAATTCCAGCACATTGTGATGTAGTGCTGGAACAGCAACTCTGGTAAAATAGGACCGGCTGGGAACCTTCTATTTGGGCAGATGGCTGCCACAAATTCAAGAAAACTCACCCCTTCCACAAAAGAAAAAGGGAGGAGTTCCAGCGCTAACATTTTAGCCAGCTCACGTTGTACAAACGTACCATTGGGTGGTTGCGTTCATACTGCCCCTCCAGCCTAAGCATGCCAGGAATAGCAGCCTGAATGTTTTTCTTTTCTGGTGCCACTTATGCAAGTGACTTCTTGAGAGCAGCCGGTGGTAGGCTCAATGTGTGTTTCAGGGGGGGCAGTCACTGTCCTCTGTTGCCCTGGTGTCTCGGCCTGAGTCTTGTTCTATTATGATGTTGCTAATGTGGGAGATACTACTGCACTGCTGGGGAGAGGGCTGCTTTGCGTAACGAAAATGTCTTCCTCTTCTTCACCTTCCACCATGATCGGATTGGATTCCCGGCTCTGCCTTTCACCCACTTCACCAACAACACTTGCAGTTTTTTGGCCGCTAAGGTGCGCCTCCTATTGGACCATATCATGCTTTCTCAAATGGGTTGTTTGACCCCCGGTACCATAGTTTGTACCAAGCTTACCACGACTAACACTTGCTCCACAAAGGGAGCATATGGCAATGTTCACCTCTTTCTTGGTAACCTTAAATAAGTCCTAAACTGGGCAGGTCAACTTTCTGATGCTGGTGCCACTGCCAATGTTAGATGAACTGGCAGTAGGTGGGCATTTTGACATTTGACTCTCTGCAGTACCTACTTCTACTGAGGTGGTTGTGGAAGTAGATTGCTGCTGGGACATTGCAAATATGGCGGCTGGTGGTGGTGGTTGTATTTGTGGTGCCACATCCCTCCCAGCAACTTGGGATGGGGTAACATCGGTCTCCACTGGGGCTGGGCTAACCTCCATGATGACTGGCTTGTCGTCATCCTCCTCTTTTACATCTGCCTCCAAAACTCTAAGACTTTCTGGAACCTTCCTTTTCCCTAGCCTTGTCTCATGGCGTGTCTCACTCTCAGACTGAGGCTGGATCCAAGTGGTGTCTAGATCATCAGAAGGGGGACTTGGAGAAGGAGATGATGCACTAACCCTCCTTTTTCGAGCTGGAGATCTGAAAGACAATGGATCTTCTGAAAGAGCGGCTTCCTCTACTTCCTCAGCATGAAGCTCAGTCTCCTGAACTGCTCCCACTTTGGGAGGAACTACTATTAGTGGTTGTAGCTGTTGTTGTCTACTTCTGTGAGTTTCCTACAATGATTGGGTACTACTTTGCGATAGAGATAAGTCAGTTTCAACATCACTGCTCATAAGCATTGCCATGATTAGACTGGCTGCCTCTGTGACAGACATGGGCTTGGGTCTATTGGGGTGGATCTACTGATGCGGGGGTGATGCTCCCAGCTTGCTCCCCAGAGGCTGGTGTGGCAGGCTCAGTTTTTTTTTCCAAAAAAGATCTGGGTCGACATACCAATGGTGGAAAGCTCCTTCCTCTTCTCACTGGCCACTTTCTTGGTAGCACCTTTCTTTGGGTCCATCTCGAAGCTCTCAGTTAGCATTGGCACTTAGCTTCACAGAAGTTGAAGAGATGTCTGTGTGATGAGTGGGTCACACATCACGTCATGCACAGGCTTTCTGTATGGCAGTACTGTGGGTGATGTTGCCTCTTGTGCACCTCAAAGAAAAGAAGCAAGTAGAACATCAGTGAAACAAGGTAATCGTTGCAGCTCAATTAGTAGTACAAAAAAAATATCACTTAGTGTGGTCACTGGTTACTCTTATTATAAATAATTAACAGTACAGTGTATCCATATGTAAAACAGAAAACCACACACCGACATAAACTTTCATGGTGACTGACTGTACACTCAGGAAGGAAAAGAAAGAACAACAACAATTACAACATACAGATGTAACTGTTTGCTTTATGTGCATCACGCCACGTGAGGTGTAGCACTCAAGGAGGTGCAGCTGACAAATGACAATGGAATAATCATTAGACAAGGAATGCTGTTGTGCACCTATAGCAGACATGGGGTTGACTCATTGATGCCAGATGTAATGAAAATGGTTTACAAAAAACTAAAGAAAATCAAAAAAATTAACAAATTATTAATATTTAAAAAAGTACAAAATAAATAACAATTAATAAAAATAAATGTAAACAAATATATAAATAAGTGAAGTTATCATCAAAGGTATAATAATAATTTATTAAACTGCTATCGCATTGCTCAACCATACATGCAAGCATATGGCAAAGGGCCACACTGACTGGACGCACAAAATGTCTGCCTGCCCACATGGTCAGCAACAACAGCAACAACAACAACGATGAGCAAGAAGGCATTGGAAACAAAGAGAAGACATGCAGGCCTATGGCAAAAGCACACTGGCTGGCTACAAATGGTCGCCAGACATGGTCATTGGTCACACAACAACAAAAACCAGCAAGCAAGAAGGCATGCCCACAAACAAAGAACACATGCAGGCCTTTGGCAAAAGCACACTGACTGCCTATGCAAACTTGCAGCCAGTCACATGGCAACAAAAAGCCAGAGGCCTGGAAAACAATGAACATATGCAGGCCCATGGACACTGACTATACAAAAATGGCCCTGCCCTCATGGCATGGGTAACAAAGCTAAATGGTGGACTATGGCAAACACACACATGAGGCATAGTTAGACAGATAGAACACAGCATTGATTAATTCAGCAATGCCCAAAACCAAAATTAACTGGGCTAAAAATGTTTACAACAGCACACATCCTTCAAAGGCATTACCCCACCTATACACTGTTTGCAGGGAAAAAAAAGAAATACAACAACAAAACACTTTTTGTATTTTAATCCAGTGCCATCCATGGCCTAGATGGTGTTTCAATTTAACAGGCACGACAGAAACAGTTGTTTTTCATGCACCCATGGCTAGCATTGGGCCTACTGGCTGGAAGGCCCATGGCAGACAAGGCTACATAGTGCATTAAAGGAATGCAGCAAATGTATTAAAAAACTTGGCGAAAATGTTCTAAACTATGCAACATTTTTTCTTTACAAAAGAAGAAAAATAACATGCAAAGAAAACAGCAACAACCAGCAAGAAGGCCTGGTCACAATCAAAGAACATATGCAGGCCTATGGCAAAAGCACACTGATTGCCTACGCAAAATGGCCGCCAGCCATATGGTCAAAACAACAACCAGCAAGAAGGCATGGCCACAACACTGAAGACATGCAGGCCTATGGCAAAAGCACACTGGCTGCCTACACAAAATAGCCGCCAGCCACATGGTCATAACTCACAAGCAACAACAAGCAGGAGGCCTGGAAAACAAAGAACGCATGCAGTGCTATGGTAAAAGCACACTAGCTGCCAGTGCCTACACAAAATGGCCACCAACCACATGGTCAAACAGCAAGCAAGGAGAGACGGTCAAAACAAGGAAGACATGCCGGCCTATGGCAAAAGCACACTGGCTGGCTACACAGAATGGCCACCAGCCACATGGTCACAACAACAAGCAGGAGGCCTGGAAAACAAAGAACACATGCAGGCCTATGGACACTGACTATACAAAATGGCCCCTGGCCACATGGGGAACAAAGCCAAATGGTGGCCTATGAAAAATAAATGTGAAATGCCACAAAAAACACATTTAATATTTCAATCCAAATCCATCCATGGCCTAAATGATGTTTCAAATTCAGCAGATACCACAGAAACAGTTGTTTCATCTACAAATGACTAGCACCAAGCCCACTGGCTGGTAGACCCATTGGCAGACTAGGACACAGTGAATTAAATCAATATTGCAAATTTATTCAAAAAAACATGGAGAAAATGTAGTCAACTGTGCAACATTTTTCCTTTATAAAAGAAGAAAAAATACTTACAAGGAAATAGTGAAATTACAGGCCACCCACAACAGTAAATTTTAAAAATCGATTAAAAGTACAAATAAATCCAGGTGCATGGCACCAATCAAACAAACAACACCAGTTTTTCAACTTACTTGTGAAATCTCACATACAAAGTCCTTAAATCCAATGGTATATGCGGCAGACACAAAGAGTGATCCTTCCAGCTCCAAATCCAAATAAAATGTGACCAGGAGATGGACAAAGCACTGGGAGGAGTCTGCTGGACAGGAACATGAAGTTGGAGACTCTGAGGCACTTCCTTCCAGTTGGAAAAAAAGTTTTAAAAGAAGCACTCCTCGCGCAAAAAAAAAGCCAAATGTGAATTCAGGGAGGTTTTTGACTCCAAATCATCATTTTGGGAAGATTTGGATGTTTCTCAAGGGGAGAATCTTCCCCAGATTGCAGCCACAGTAGACCCTGCGCATTCAGGATCGCTTACGGGAGAAAACATTCGCCGGAAGTCGCTAGCGCCCGAATGACATGTTGGCAACTGTAAAATCTTGCGGGAGCATGCAGCTGGCTAGCTAATCTCGTGGTGACCGCAAACAGCCAGCAAGTCACCTCCGGGTGCTTGAAAGGAGATTTCGAGCATGCTAACAAAAAAAAGGCTCCACGCTGTTGCGGAGTTTATCGGCAACTCCGCATTCTCCATGAAACGCGGAGTTGCCGAATTACACAAACTATGGGAGCGGAACAGAGTTTTATGGCCAAAACTAATCTTGTGTAAAGCAGTGGTTATCCAAAATGGATCTGACTAGTCCTAGCACTCAGACTCTTACTGTTAGAATTGGTAGCCTTTGGGTGGTCTTCCTCAAACTTTTTCCTGTTTGCCACACCTTTCTGCTGATATCTTTTTGTTCACCATAGGATTCTTAGCACTTTATCCCTCCCAACCAGTGTTTAAGTGCATGTACTTCTCCCCTAAAACATGGTTTGATTGATGTATCCATAATTGGCATATTTAATTTATCTATAAGTCCATAGTAGAGTGCACTACCTATGCCCAGGGCCTGTAAATGAAATGCTACTAGTGGGCCTGCAGCTTTGATTGTGCCACCCAGACCAGTAGCACTTGATCTCAGGCCTGCCACTGCTGAGCCTGTGTGTGCAGTTTTGCTGCCTTGTCGACTTGGCATTTGAAACCCCTTGCCAAGCCTTGAACTCCCATTTTATTACACATACTTCACCACTAAGGTAGCCCCTAGGTAGCCGATAGACCAGGGTGCTGTGTAATTAAAAGTTAGGACATGTACTCTTAAGTTTTACATGTCCTGGTAATGAAAACCTCCTATATTCGTTTTTCACTAATGTGAGGCCTAAACCTCCCATAGGTTAAAATTTGGAATTCATTTGTACACTTATAAGCTGTGATTCCTGATTGAGAAGGAGTAGCTCTATCACGTTTCATATCATTGGGGTGGTAATGATAAATCCCCTTACTGGTAGAGATGCATTTATCACTACCCTTTTAAAAATGGCATTTTAGAAAGATTGCATTTTTCTGCTGTTAGCCATGTGTGCCTGCAGCCTGTCTCCAATACACACCTGACAGCTGGACTTTGTGCATCCCCTCTAGACAGCCACACAGAAAGTGTGCCATCCTCATCCTGATGGGCCCTCCTATGCAGGATGGGAGGAAGGAGATGACACATACACCTGAATAGGCTGTGTCTTGTCCCCACACAAAGAGCTGTATGCCCCCTGTACTGAGTCTGGAACCAGAGCTGTGAGGGAGGACCTCTGTGTACTTCAAAGGTCCTCTTTGAAGTCACCTCCACTCCAAAGATATGACTGGGTATAAGTACTAGGTCCCTGACCTCACCAGATCTGACACTACTGGACCTGTGAAGAACTCTGCAAGGAGTAAGAATTGCTGTGCTGCTACAAGGACTGACACTCTGCTAGACTGCTGCTCTGGAAGAACTGCTTTTCTGCTGTGCTGCCTTGCTGCCTGCTACCCTCTGCCCTGCAGTGTAAGAACTGGACTAACTTACTTGAGCCCAGAATGATCTCCAAGTGCATGCTGGCTTGACTCCTATGTTAAGACTCAGGGATATCAAAGGGGATATCAAAGTCTTACCCTCTGCTCCACTGCCTGATCATTTGGAAATAGATCCAGGTGCTTGCTGGAGCAGAACCGCCGCATCGCACTTGGAACAATCTGATGCATCGGATCCACCGCTTCACTGCTGCTGCAGTGAGAGATGATTGACGCATCCCCTCAACTGCATGGAGAAACCCGGTACATCGGCTTTGGGACCAAGGCATCTCAGAACCACTTCATTTTCAGAACCGAGACATCACCATCGTAGTGTGGAGAAAATTGATGCATCACCACAGCTGTTCGATCAACACCGACCCATCGCTCGCCTGCACTCTGCATCTCGCTGATGCGACCAGGATCAAGATAATTTTGTTCAGTGGGCCTTACATGGCTCCTAAATCCGTCCCCGCTCCATCGTGGTCAGCTTAAACTCTTGACTTTGCCCCGGTCCAGCGTGAGCCGATAACCCTATAGGCGCTTATTGATTCTATGATCTATTTTCACTTCTCTTTAAAAATTGATATCTTGACTTCTACTTATTGGATTTTTGTTGTTTAGGTCTTGTTTTATTTATAAAATCATAATCTATTTCTCTAAACTGGTGTGGAGTCTTTTGTGGGATTTTTACTGTGTTACTGTATAGAGTGTTGCACAAATACTTTACACATTGCCTCTTAAGTTAGGCCTGACTGCTCTGTGACAAGCTACCAGAAAGGGAGCGCAGGCTAATTTAGGGAGTGTATCTGACTTTTCCTGACTAGGATTGTGGTTCCTGTTTGGACAGGGTGCATACCGCTGACAACCAGAAACCCAATTTCTAACACTTACCATGAAGAGTCCTACTACCACACATGTTCCGAACCTTCACTTTACATACACACACTCAACACTCACATTGAATGTCAGTGCAAGGTTGTGTGGTTTACATAACAGCAAAAGTTTAGATGAGAGGATTCAGTAGATTCTCTCCTCTCCAACATAAAGAAAAAAGGACAAAGCCACTTTACGAGACGCCCAAGTCATGGACAGTAGTCCCAAACCCATGATGAATGGTCCCTACCAGCACAAAACTTTGTTGCCCACAACCCAGACACTCCTACGCTGTGGCGCATAATTGTCTGCATTGGCACATGGCAGCAAAAAGTGTGCTAGCGCAGGGACAAAGCATAACAGCGCTACATCTTAGTAGAAATGGTACTGTTCTGCTTTCACCCTTTCATGCAATGCCGTGCAGCAACTTTACTTGCTTTGCTGCGTTGCATTAGTTCTACATAAATCTGGGCCTGACTTCCTGATGGAGGTGCAGACAATCAAACTGAGAAAAGAAAGTTGGACTTTAAAAAGGAATTTGGCATTGTATGTATATATGTATGTATAAAATAATTTTAGAGCACAAACCTAGCTAGGGTTGCAGATCAAATGAGGGAGCCTTGAATGCCATAACAAGATATAGGATGGGAATCACCAGACCTGCCTATGGTATGGGAAGTACAGCTATGAAAAGAGAGCATTGTGGCAGGTTACTACATTCAAAATAAATATAACGAGGATGGAAGAAAAGTAAAATTAAAAGGACACTAAAACATGCAGGAATATGTAAGGTGAGGCCATGAAAGGAGAGTGAAAATGATAAAGGTTAAAAAGGCAACATCATATCAATCTTGAATAATATTTACGACAGGAAGTAACAAGAACCAGGAGCTGCTCAACTAGCCATCCTTTTGAGAAGAATGAGGCTCATGATCAACATCCTCTTCTATGTCGATACAACTCATACTCCCCATCTCGGACAAGCCACCTTCCACAAGAAATAAGTTCACCACCTGCATGACAGAAGTCAATAAGTGGATGAAAGTCAACTGTCTCAAGCTCAATACCAACAAGACAGAAGTAGTGATCTTTAGCAAGAACACCTTGCTATGAGACTCAAATTGGTGGCTGACTGAACTCAGTCCTAAACCCGCCACCCAGCACCCACACCAGGACCCTTGAAATCTTCATCAACAGCAAACTGGGCATTACCACGCAAGTCAACACCATCACAGTATCTTGCTTCAACACTCTGAAGAGGCTGAGGAAGATATTCAAATGGCTCCCAAACAACACTAAATAAACTGTCACTCATTTCCTGTTCACCAGCAAGCTGGATTACAGGAACACCCTCTACCCTGGGGTCATGAAACAACTCACCAGACTGCAAACCATCAACAACTCAGCAGCCAGAATCATTCTCAACCTCTCATGCACAACTCACATCACACCACACCTCAGGGAGCTCCAGTGACTCCAGGTAGACAAACAATCTAATTTAGTTCTCACACAGGCACTACACAGCTTAGGCCCCACCTACCTGAACAGTCACATCTCCTTTCATCAACCACCCAGACACCTCCAATCCACATTATTCCTACTAGCACACATCCCACGCATAGACAGAACCAGTCCAGGAGGACAGGCGTTCTTCTAAATTGCTACTCAAGTGTGGAAAGATGTCCCATTGCACATCAATCCTCCTCTTTTCTTCTTGAATTCCACAAAACGCTGAGACCTGGCTTTTCAATTAACAACCTACTGTAAGCAGGGCTAGTCACACAGACCTGCTCAGGGCCAGGATACCCTTGTTGTTGATAGTGCGCTTTACAAATACACATAACATTAGATAGCAATATTTTCTACTTCCCAAACAACAACTTACTGGAGATACTACCCCGAGATATAGCAGCAAAGCAACAAAACAAAAGAAGGAGCAATTACTCAGCTTGCCAAAGAGAGCTGTACAGTGTGAGCAACAGATGAGGCTAACCAAAAACCAAAAGGATATCTATCACCCTCTCATAAACAGTGGGCAGGGAACTGAAGTCCTCTAGTGCTACACTTACCCCTGTACCAGAGATAAACTTGAGGAGACATTGTACACCCAGTTCAATGATTCAAGACATAATTGAACACTTGAAGTTCATTGAAAAAGATGCTAATGCAACTGTGTGAAGTAGGTGTGATAAACGTGAATTCTCATCCTAAAGTGCCTGCTCTTTTATTTATTATTATTATGTTTAAAGAAGGTTCTGTTAAATCGCCTGTTCATTTCAGATGATTTATTTTTATTTTTTATTTTTAGAGTTTTCTATAGCGCGAACAAGACCCAGAATAGGGTATCAGAGCGCCTTACAAAACAAAGCAGAGTAAGTATAAACATAATACAAAAACAGAGTAGAGAAAGTATAAAAACAATTTTAACAAGTTTCGGCAGGTAGCAGAAATGGTAATAGAGATGATTTGTTTGGAGTAGTAAGAACAGGTTCGAGTACGAGTAAGTCATAGAGGCGAAGGTGTCATTGAGGGGAGTGTAGAAACAAGTTTGAGGTAGACTAGTACAGTGCCTTGCCAGTCAGTGAAATAGCTTGTGTGATAGTCGAGCCCCATACGGTGAGGCAAGTGTGGAATTAAGGGAGGAATTTGCTCATCAGGAATGATTTTGCTTCCCTTTTGAATAGTGGTGTAGAAGAGATTTTCCTGATGCACGGAGGTAGTGAGTTCCATATTCTTGGTGCCGCTCCGGAGAAAGCTCTGTCAGAAGTTTTTTCCTTACTGAAGCGAGAGGGTTTCAGGAGTAGATTGTCGGAGCTCCTAGAGTGTCTGTTTCCTCCAGATAAAGTAAGTTTCTGGGATAGGTATTGAGTGGTATTGTGGTGAAGAGCTTTATGAGTGATGCAGGCCATCTTTAGGTGGATTCTAGGTTCGTAGGATAGCCAGTTGAGCGCCTTCAGGTGGGGCGATATGTGGTCAAATTTCCTAGAACCTGTTAGGAGTCTTGCTGCTGCGTTGAGACAGGATTTTAGAGGGGCTGTTGAGATTTTGGGAAGCCCCGAGAGGGTAGTACATCCGTACTCCAACCTTGAGAAGACTAAAGCCTGAACTGCAGTTTTGAGGTCAGAGTTCTCGATGAATGGTTTCATTTTTCTGAGATAGCTGAGGTGAAAGCGGGCATTTTTGCCAACAGGTTGATGTGTGTTTGCATGTTAAGGTTTTTATCCAGTGTAATTCCAAGCGATTTGGTGGAGTCCACCAGAGTCGGCATGCAATTTAAAGCAGTGATCGGCTTGGTCCATTCCTTTATCTCCAGCGAGTTTTTAGGGGGGGAGAATAAAAGAGTTTAGCTTGAGGAAGTTGGTCGTTAGCCAGTGGACGGTCTTTTCAAGAGCTTGATTCATCATCTTTATCTCCTCAATGGAAGTGATCTTGATGTAAAGTTGAGTGTCGTCCGCGTACATGTGGTAGGAGATATTCGCCTGCTGTAGTAATTCGGTAAGTGGTTCAACATAAAGGTTGAATAACGCTGGGGATAGGGTTGAGCCTTGTGGTACTCCTAGTAGGATGGGTGAAGCGGCAGAAAGATTTTTATTCACCATGAACGATTGCGTTCTGTTTTCCAGAAAGGATTTGAACCATTGAAGGACTGTGCCAAATAAACCCAACCTGTTTTCCAGTCTTGTTAGAATTTTGTCGTGATTGACCATGTCGAAGGCTGAGGAGAGGTCGAGCAGGACTAGTAGACAGGTTTCATTACGGTCAAGAGCGAGGAGGGCGTCGTCTACTATGTTCAGAATCGCTGTTTCTGTGCTATGCCCAGGTCTGAAACACGACTGACAGTCGTTCAGTAGTTTGAAATCCGTGATGTGTTGGTTCAGTTGTTGCTGAACACATTTTTCCAGGACCTTGGCTAGCATGGAAATGTTGGTTATAGGTCGGAAGTTATTAGGGTCGGAGGGGTTTGCTGTCGGTTTTTTTAGGATAGGGGTGACTTGACCAATTTTTAGGCAATCAGGGATGTGACCGTGCGCTAGCGAGGCATTGATGATTTTGGTCCAGAGAGGGGAGATGATGTGGTAGATGTGGGGTAGGCAGTTTGAGGGGACAGGGTTGGTGAAGTGGTTATTGGGTTTGATAGTAGCTAAGGTTTTGGTGATGTCACTGAGATTGTAAAGTTTGAAGGTAGACCAATGAGAGTTATTTTTAGGCAAAGGTAGTTCAAGTTGTTTAGGATTTTCAACGTGTGTGTTCTTTAGGGTAGCTGAGTTAGTTGCTGCCGTCTTTAGCTCGATTTGGAGGAGTTGGTTTTTGCTTTGAAGAATGAAGAAAATTCTTCACTACTAAGCTGTGAATTCGAAGTCAAGAGAGCGGTTTTGGCCAATTTGTTAGATTGTTGTTTTAGTAATTCGAAGAGTTTCTTCGGTCTGTTTTTGGCATTGTCTAGTTCTGATCTGAAGAAGTCTTTTTTTGATTGTAGAATACTTTTTTTGTTGGAGTTTCTAGATTTCCTAAGTAGTTTAAGTTGGAGCGGGGAGGGATGTTGTCTCCATTTCCGTTCAGTTAATCTTAGTTTACGTCTCTCTTCATTCAGGGCTCCGTTGAACCATGGGTTTTTGTCTTTGTCAGGTATTCTTTTGAGTTTTGGTGGGGCTACTAGGTCAAAGACTTTGGTCATCGTGGAGTTGTAGTGAGCAGTGAAGTCACTGACGTCTGACATGTTATTGGGCGGAGTGAGAACTTTCTCACAGTGGGATGTCAGGTTGTTCCAGTTGAGGTTTTTCGTGTCTCTTATCCAGTGTTTAGGTTTGAATTGCTGCGAGTAAGTTTTCTTGCTAGTGGAGGGAATTTGGAAGGTAAGGATGTGATGGTCTGACCAGTCACACGGGGTGATCGAGATAGATTCAATCATTTTTTCTTTAGAAATGATCCAGTCAAGTGTAGCACCTTTGGAGTGAGTGGGCTTTGAGATGGCTTGTATCAGGGAATGGTCTGCTAGGAAGGTTTTGATAGCGTTGACCTGCTTGTCTAAGGGGTCTTCTCAATGGTGATTGAAGTCGCCAAGGAATATGTCATTGGAACGAGGGGTCGAGTTAGTTGTAAGTATTTCCATAAGTTGATCTGTGAATACAGCGTTCTTCCCTGGGGGATTGTAGAGTATATGTAGTTTGTGGGAGTTGTTATCTGAGGATTTTAAGGAAATACCGAGGTATTCACAAGTCTCTAGGGGTTCGGAGTGAAACTTCGAGATAGTGATGTTGGATCGATGTATGCAGGCGATGCCTCCGCCCTTTTTGTGATGTCTGTCTAGTCTTATGATGATGTAGTTTGGGGGGACTAGAAGGTCTAGGCATGGCGAGGATGATTCTGTGAGCCAAGTTTCCGTGAGGATGGTTATGTCCATTTTCAGATTCAGAATGAGGTCGGCGATGTCAGAGGCGTGTTTCAGGGCTGAGCGGCAGTTTAGTAGGAGGCAGGAGATCAGGTTTGAGGCATTCTCTAATGACGGTTGGTGAATTTCGGAGGTAGGGGTTATTGTTTGAAGGTTATTCGGGTTTATCGTTCTGAGATTTGGTTGGGATGTTCTGTTTGGGTTGATGGGGACTGGGAGAATAGAGAATTCTTCCTTATTTGTGGTGGGGCAAGTAGGAGTTACGTAGAAAAGTAGTAAGGTTTGGATTTCCAAGTCCGTTAAGTGGTTGGGGAGATTGCGTGTACGTAAATGTCGATTGGTCAGAGGCAATGGGATAGTGTTTATAACGTTGTTGGCTGCAGCTAGTGAGTTTTGAAGATGATTGAATTTAGAGAGAGAGTTTTCTGCGAGTTGTAAGATGTTTCTGATTTCTAGGATAACGTTTTGTAGGTTCCGTGATGTGAGATTAGTGTGGGTTTTGAGTGAGTCTAGTTCAGATTGGTAAGAGGGGGAGGCAGGATCGGTGCGCAGAGAGGGCTGGGGATAGCATTGCTGGAAGGTTCGATGATTGTGAAGGCAGTGTGGTAGGTTTGAGTGGCTGGGAGCGAGGTAGTCGAAAATGAGTGGGGTATGCACGGGTTGGGGGCTTTTTTATGATTCGCTAAAATTGTCTTGTCGTGGTGAATTTCTCCGGCGGTCGGGGAAGGATTATGGAGGGGGGAGAGGGTTAAGGGGATAGGGCTGGTGGCGGAATGTGGAAATGAGGAGGGTTGGAGATTGGGTATTAATGGAGGAGCGTTGTTGTTGCTTCTAGTGATGGTTCTAGGTAAGGGTGTCAGTGATAAGAGTTCTAATGGAGATGAGTTGTTATTGCTTCTTTCGAAGGTTCTAGATGAGGGTGTAGGTCGCTGAGATTCAGGAGAGGTAGAGTTAGAGGGAATAGTTAGGTCCTGGAGGACACTGGGTGGAGTGTTGGTGTGGGATTTTAGTGTGGGAAAGTAATTGTCAAATAGTTCTAGGTCCTTGTTGGCTGCTTGGATAAGAACAGTGCCAATTTTGTAGGAAGTTATATTCAGGGTGGCTTTCAGGTTTTGTGCAGGTGTCGTTGTAATCCTGGTTCCGTAGGGAATATTTTTCTTGCCATGGACAGTTAGTAGCTTGGAGAAGGTAGTTCGCCATTTAGCCATTTTTCTTGTGAAAAATATAAGGTCATTGATTATTACACCTTTCTTAGCGTTGAAGGAGGAGTCCAGGAACAGTGTGTCAGGGTTTTTTCTGAGAAGGTTGTGTTTGAAGGTTTTAGAGGCATTTTTAGATAGATTGGGGGGGTATTGAATAGAATATGCGTTGTTTTCTGCTGGTTTCATGTGTGATCCAGCCATTATGTGATATTCCTTGTTCTAGGTGGAAAGGCCAGTTCGCACTCCTTTTGAGGAGTAGCTGGAATAAGTATTTCAAAGGGAGAAGTGTGGGAGCAGAGCAGGCCAGTGGGGAGGAAATGTGTTTGGCGGTGAATAGAGAAGAAGAAGAAGAAGAAAGGGGCTGCACTGAGAGTCTAGCTGGTTAAAGTATGGCAGAGATGATAGTATGGCCGAGACGTTACAAGAAGGCTGCTGTTTTGAAGTTGTGGCCGATGGAAGTATTGCAGGCCTATATAGGCACATAGAGGAAGTCCTCTGTCTCTTTTTACTAATTGTAAGCTCGGGCTCTTTTGCCCTAGGCAGGAAGAAAATGGCTCAAGTTAAAGTAAGAATGGCTGCCTGTTTGTAGGCGACCCTCTGGAGGTGATTCAATTTTTTTATTTTATCCATTGAAGTTGTTTGAATGTGTATTTTTTTTATGCTCAAAAACATTTATCCTCGTTGTTGTTGTCTCAAGGGGGATGAGAGAGGCCCTCTGGGAACAACACCCTCAGCAGATCCTTGGTCATAATCTGGAATCTCTCTCGTGGCTGCAGTGGCTCCGGTCTGGGGACAAAGCGGCGAGCTCCCGCAGTAGAGGACACGCCCACCTGCAAACCGGGACTTGGGGGAGGAGGGCGAGCTTTCGTGCAGCCTCATGGAGCTCCGCCGTGACCGGCCGGTCAACAAGAAAGGAAAAGAGGGAAAGGTTCTGCAATAGGTAATCTTCCGAGGGGTTCTGGGCCCCCGAAGCAGCCGATAGCCCGCTTGTACCCCCAGGATGCCGGCCTTGAACAAAGTTGGCGGGCGGCACGGTGGAAAAGCACAGCAAGTCCCTCCCGCCTCGCGGCAGACCGAAGATCCCCCGGTGCGGTCGAGAGACCGGCCTGGCCCCAATTTGGCCGGTTCTGGCGGGAGAGTGGCAGGCAGTCAAGTAAGAGAAACGCAAAGAGCCTTCCCGGCTCCGCAACAGCGTTCGCAGACTTCTGGCAGCACAGCAATAGGCGCAGAGAGCCCTCCTGGCTCAGTGGCAGTGTGTGCGGCCGCTGGGCCGCTTGAGAATTGCGAGGAGAAAGGGGACTCACCGGAGGTCCAAGGCAATCCTCCTCAACCGACACTAGTGCCCTCAGCCTTCACATGGGCATCACAAATGTGGCCGTCCGGCCACCCCGCAGTCCGCGGCCCTTGGCAGCAGTGGAGCCCTCCTCGCCGAGAGGGAAGGCGGTAGGCGCCGGCGGTGTGGCGGGGAGCCGTGCCTTGGATGCAACGGATCGGGCCCAAACGCAGAAGCCTTCCCGGTAGGGTCTGGGTGCCTGACCGACGATGAGATGAGAGTCGAGTCGAGGTCCGGAGGTAAGTCGGATGGGGAGTGGCGCGGAGGGAGAGAGTAAGTTTTCGATTCGGGGCTAACAGAGATTTAAGCTTGTTAGAGCGATCTCAGCCTCAGGAGCTGCATCTTGAGCTCCTGCTCCTCCGGCTCCTGCTTCTCCAGCGGCCATCTTGATGAATATAATCACAAGTAGAGCAACATACAGTCGAAAAGTATGCACTCACCAGAATCACTGGAAAAAGGCAGCCCACTTCAATACTCGTTGGCATTAATGGCATGTTCATGAATTATCATACGCTGATATGTATTTTGCCAATTTTTATGAATCGTTATGTGTTCAAGAGTACTAGCTTGTCACTATTAATTAGCATCACTATCATTGCTACAGAAAGTTCTCTAACGTTCTCATGCTACGCATGTGATCAGAGGAAATGCAGTTTTAGAACATGTTTTAGTGACTTTATCAGCAGGTGTCGAAGTGTGCAGGACTTATTGGAAATGAGATCCCTATTTTTTAAGGAAACATGGTAAATGCGGACTTTGAGCTGCCTCAGAAAGAAAGGGAAGCAGAGGGTCTCCTGTTCTGTGAAGCGAGCGAAGGATCGGGCAGCTACTGAAGAAACAGTACACACCTTCACTCCAGGGTGATTTCTAACTCAAAGAAATGTACATGTGTGCAAACAACTTAATCAGCCAATATAGGGTCTGCTTTGGAACCAGTGAAAGCTTAACTAAATAGAAATATTTGAAGCTTTATTGGTGTGAGATAATTATTCTTTGTGCGAAGAACTGTAATGGTGTTTTCATGGAATGTGCCCTTTTATTGTAAATCAATACAAAAGGATTGTGCAGTGTTAGGTCTGATTGTGTATTATAAATGATACATGTTTTGGAAGCACTATAATCACTCAAAGACTGATTTGTTTGCATATTTTTGGCACTCTAACACAATGTGCAATTTATACTATGATACTGTGTATCACTCTAAACGAAAGACTTACATATGCACAGTGCTTCGGTCACAGGATGGGACCTCATGGCACTATAAATATACATACAACTATTCCCTAGTGCACCACCCGGAACTTAAATCAGTGACTTTTCGATTACATGATCACATTAACAATGTGTTTCCAACAGTTCAGTTTAACTTGCTTTAATTTTTTCATTTATTGTGTGCTGTTTGTAACATATATTCAGTTACCTGCGAGCGAATGGCCAAAAGAAATAGTTACAGAATATTTCGTTCTTTGTAGCCACGTCTTTGACCCTGCCCCTACAATCCCTAACCAAGGGAGTGGCAAGGAGAAAAAAAATACCCACCACTTTAAAGCACATCCAGAATGGCTGTGAAAGAGCGTTGAAAGCTCAGGGGTGACCTCCCCCAATGGAATTTTTTATTTAAATTGGGATTAGAGGGTGCATATTACAGTATAGTTTTCAAACAATTTGGCCACAAAGTTTCACTTGATAGGGCACGCAGAAATAATAAAAAAATTACTAATGTCGACTTTTCCAGTGTTTTTTTTAACTCACTAAAAAATAGGGCCAAATAATATTTCCACAGCATCATTTCTCGGAATATTTGGCTAAAATTACATTGGTGTGCAATTTGATATAGGCTTCAGCAATTTTATCTCATTGTTAGAGTATCTTCTTTTAATTCTACCTTGCACAACAAGTTGCTACAACTCAAGAAGGCAGAACTGAGACAACAGAGCCGAAAATTGGGTGGAGGGCAGAACATATTGTCCAAGATCAACAACACTTCTCACAAAAATGGTTTGCGAAAGACTATCATAAAGCCAAACTGTGAGTGAAACAATCCCGCTTGCCAGGCACATCAGTGGTGCTCTGATACAAACAAAAGAAATGGTGAATATCGAGGAAGAAATGACATCTCAAACAACAGTAAGAATATGTTGTGTATTGGCCACATACTTTTCTGACTTACTGCTGTTGTATTAGTCAAAAATAAACAATATTGGGAAACAAATCCTAACACTCTCCCATCCATCTTATCATCCTCTTATCTGCCCTCACTGTTTTCAAGCATTTCTCACCATGTTCAACCCGATGCATGAAGAGGACAAAAAAGACTAGCACTAAAGATCAAGCCTCCGACCAACCAGCTCACCTTAAATGATATCATTCTTCCCAACATTGGCTGCCTTTATTATCAACATGTTTAACTCTTCTCCTGCAACTGGCATGGTCCCTGCCCAGCTGAAGAAGGCAATCATCTCCCCATCACAATATTAAACCTAAAGAGGTACAGGCCAACTACTAAGTATTTTTTTAATTTCTGATATTGTAGCAAAGCCTTGGAAACAGAAGTTGCAGTATGACTACAAGAACATTCAAAACAATATCATGCATGTATGGGTATTTATATAATGCAAACCTAGCTGTCAAGCAACAGAGCGCCGTACTTTACATGAGGGCTTGAGAAATGATGGAAGATTATGCACGTCAAGTGGGAATCACACAAAAGCATTAACAGTGATGTTTCTAGAATGGCAGGATGTTGAACCTAGTGCCGAGGCGAGGATTGGAACCCGGGTCGCCAGGCTCCGGTTCCAAAGATGGTATCTCAACGAGCCACCAGGCCATATATCCTGTGATCTGTTCCATAAATTCAATCAGTGTTCCAGCTCATGAGAAGATCAACCGTGTCCCAGCTAAGAGCGAAAAGGAACTCCACATCATCAGGGCCGGACTGGCCGAAGCGGGCACCGGGCGTTTCCCCGGTGAGCCGCTAGGGTGGGGGCCGGTTTTAGGCCCCTGGGGGGCTGTTTTTGTTACGGGGGTCGGCAATATCGGCCCCCTGTAACAAAATCGGCCGAAACCGGCGCTCGCAAACTGCTCGGCTGCACCTCCCTCACCCCAGGGGGGCCGGCCGAGCAGTTTGCCAGGGCCGGTTTCGGTTGCCAGTCCGGCCCTGCACATCATCTATGAAGGTAAGCAATCTGCCTATAGGCCTGCAACTCTTAGTAGTACATAACACCACAGATCAGCAAACAAGTCTCCATCAGATCGACAATATCCTCCACAACTAGGGTGCTGAGTAGAGCACCCTAAGGTCCCTCTCTGACAGAGACATGTTTTCTTGTTCATGCCATTGAGCAATACCAGGAGCATATCAAAGTATATTCTCATCGAAGACACTCACACAGACAAGCAAAAAAGACTTTAAAAACAAAATATTTGGATGTGTTTAAGGCTACAGTGATGCAAGCGCTTTAAATCAGCACCGAATACTCTCTGTGGCTCATAGTGTAAGACAAGATCAAATTCATGATGATCGCCGTGGCACAAAAGGCCTATTAGAAATATTTGCTTCATACCTTCAAGCTTTGCTACCTCCTTACATATCACCTGAAAGGTATACATAGCCACCTCCCACCCGATCCCGTAATGACAGCAGAAACATGGTAGTGAAGCACTGGGAGTTTAGGGTGGGTTTAAAATACTTGAATGCTCTTGACCGTAGCCTGAGGGCCTAATCAAACTATATCTGAATCAGGAAACACTTCATAGCACAATTAATTAAACTAAAGGATTGCCTTTATGACTGAAGATACCTGTCTTTATTTCCCATTACTTACGACTGGATGTTAACTACTTTGTTTTTTAATCAGATCTGCTTCTCTGTATTGAGTGCTCAGGTATGACCTTAAGGTTAACCCCTTCGCTGCTAGGCCATTTCCCCCCCTGTGCTAAGCCTTTTTTTGGCTATTTGGGGCAGTTTGCGCTTAGGCTGCTGTAACATTTTGACCACATAAGGCATCCGCGCCAAATTTGCGTCCTTTTCTTCCAACATCATGGGGATTTTAAAGGTACACAGGGTTTGTTGATTCCCCTGGAGGGGACCCAGAAATTAGGCAAAATACAGCTACATTTTGTTTTTTACTGGAAAAATTGGAAAAAGGTGCTGCAGATGAAAGCAACTGATTTTTTCCCTACAATTGGTATCAACAAAGGGTTTGTGGTGCTGAAATCACCATCTTCCCAGCTTTCAGGGACTGACAGACTTCTGTCAGAAAACCAAACTTTTTTACACAGTTTTGGCATTTTACTGGGACACATCCTATTTTTGCTATTTTTTGTGCTTTCAACCTCCTTCCAGTTAATGGTTAAAAAAATGGTATGAAAGCAATAATGGATCCTGGAAAGCTAACATTTCTGAAAAGTAGATACAATTCTGAACTCAGCAAGAGGTCATTTGTGTAGATCCTTCAAGGTTTTCTTTTAAAAACTAACCGTTGAAAATGGGAAAAATTGAAAATGAGTTGAAAAAAACAGCCATTTGTGGCAACATTTTCACCTGTAACTTCTTCTAAATATGACAGATTTTTTAAAGCAATATACCGTTCCATTCACTTGATCCTTCTGGTTGTGGTGATATATAGGACTTGTAGGTTCACCAAGAACCCGAGGAACCCAGAACCAATAACTGAGCAGCATCTTGCAATGGTTTTTTATTGTGTACCGGGTATATAACAATTAATTTGGAAAAATATAAATAGTGATAAATCGGAATGAAGGACACCTATGTATTTCTGAAATGGGAACAAAATATAGAGTTTAGAAACAGTAGCTATTTGCACATATCCGAAATTGTGGGTACCTATACTAGCATGTGAATTATAGGACATTTTTCAAAGTGACTTCTTTTTTACACATTGTCTTACATTTGGAAGGCAGAAATGCATCGAAAGTGAATAGGTAATAACAGTTGCTCCACAATTCTGTGTTCCCCTAAGTCTCATGATAACAATGGTACCTCACTTGTGTGGGTAGGTCTAGTGCCTGCGAAAGTAAACGGCCCAAAACACAACGTGGACACACCACATTTTTACAGTGAAAACTGACCCTTTTTTGCAAAGTGCCTAGCTGTAGATTTTGAACGCTAGCTCTGCCGGCACCTAGGGAAACCTAGCAAACCTATACATTTTTGAAAACTTGACACCAAGGAGAATGCAGGATGGGGTGACTTGTCTGGCTCCCACCAGGTTCTGTTACCCAGAATCCCTTGCAAACCTCTAACTTTGTAAAAAAAAAAACCACATTTTCCTCACTTTTCTGTGATGGAAAGTTCTGGAATCTGCGTGGATACACAAAATTCCACCCACCCCGCATTCCCCAAAGTCTTCGAATAAACATGGTACCTCACTTGTGTGGGTAGGCCTAGTGCCCGCGACAGGCAAGGGCCCAAAACGTATTGTGGAGACATCAAAATTACCTATCACAAAACGACCTGGTTTTGCAAGGGAAGGCACCTGGGTTTTTGGCCCTGGGCTCAGCGACCATCTAGGGAAACATACCAAACCCACACATTTCTGAAAACTATACACCCTGAGGAGTATAGTGAGGTATGGCTTGCGTGAATCCCCAACATTTCCCTATCCAGAATACCCTGCAAACCTCAAATTTAGCTGAATAAAATCACATTTTCCTCACTTTTCTGTGTGGGAAGGTTGTGGGATCACTGGGTGACACAAATGTCCTACCACCTAGCGTTCCCCCAGGTCTCCCAATAAAAATGGTACCTCACTTGTGTGGGTAGGCATAGTGGCTGCAACAGGAAATGGCCCAAATCATTCTGTGGTAACTTCAAAATTACCTATCCTAAAACCACCTGGTTTTGCAGGAGGGGGCACCTAGTTTTTTGGCCCCGGGCTTGCGGCCATCTAGGGAAACCTACCAAACCCACACATTTCTAAAAACTAGAAACCCTGGGGAGTCCAGTGAGGTATGGCTTGCGGGGATCCCCCAACGTTTTCCTACTAAGAATCCCCTTCAAACCTCAAATTTAGCTGAAAAAAAATCACTTTTTACACACATTTTTGTGTGGGATCACTGTGCCGGCACAAATGTCCTACCACCCAGCAATCCCCTTGGTATCCCGAGTAAATTGATACCTCACTTGTGTGGCTGTCCAATGCAGAATCAGCTAAATTTTGTAGTGCTATACCCTTAATCCCTATGTTTTTGGCCCTTCCTAGTCACAGGCCTTTGGCCCAGCCACACAAGTGAGGTAGATACCTGTCTATATTTCCCATCCCTTATGACCGGATGTTAACTACTTTGTTTTTGAATCAGACCTGCTTCTCTGTATTGAGTGCTCAGGTATGACCTTAAGGTTAAACACAGTACTATAAAAACACTTAAATAAATAAATATCCTCATTATATTTGAATTTTATGCTTTCCCTTCAAATAAATAGAGCCTTGCTGCCAATATCCTTGGTATCATAATACTCCCTGAAAAATTCTGGTGTCGTTCTTCACTACTCCTCCAATCTCTGGTGATCTAAATTGCTTGGCTGATCCACAAAAAATACTCCCCTTATACCCTAACCGTGTAGATCGGTTATTGAATACAAACAGATACTGATTAACCAATGGTGGAATATCCCTAAATGAAGCTAATGATTTTACACCACTCTAAAGTGGCAAAGGAGGCAACTCCTTTTGTTTTATATTCCCTCACACACCCTAGTGGTGGCATGCTTCATCATCGGGACACCCCGATGCCTATAAGTCGGGGTGGGCTCGACCATATTGCAGGGAGCTCTTAAAGAAATGTTTGGCCAGGGGGTTAAAGATTAAAAATCCACTGGCAGATCCCTGTTTCCCTTTATTCTTGGATCTGTCAGGGATATTAAAATAGAGAAGAATAGGGTCTTTGGGATATTGTGGTCCTAGGACCCTAAAGCCAACATGTTTCAGTCCAGATAAAGCTCAAAATGTGGTGCAGGACTTTCTTCAGGGCGATAACGTTGTCCCCCCTGGAAAGATAGTACATAGGAATTTCCCTATACTAGTTATGAGAAAAGGGCAGAAAGCTGCTCCTCTATTTGTCACAATCTTAAGTATTGTTAGATCACTCCATCTGTAAGGAGACAAAGATAACGACAAGACAAACAACACACCATTGTTATAGGCATGTATACAGTATCTGAAATCACATATAGTAAAGAGTGGTGTCACTTCTGTGCCAATTATGCCCGAGGGTGATGAGACACAGCAACAAGCACGCTGATACCATATGCGTAACGTATGCTCATTCGTAGGTCTATATCACACTCTAGAATATGTGCATAATGGTGTTGTGGCGGCTAATTGTCGCATACTAACAGTATCCAAAACAATTTGTGTACATTGAATATTTGTGAAACAAACGAAACATTCACTCTCACTCATACCGCTATGAAAGTTGTCATAAAACTAAATACAGGACACATAAAATTCCGTGTCTTACCCCATATAGGGAGAGGCTAGACTCCACGTGGAACCTCACTTTGATATGGGGTAGCCCTGTAGTCAGACACTGGTGCCATAAAAATAGGTCGAACAATTCACGGTAGTATTTTTCAAATGGTATGATTATAGGTGGGAGATAAAATAAAATAAACAAGATCATGCGTCAGTAAATGCGGTAAAAGAAGCCTCCGTGTTGGAGATGCATGCACTCATACCTGTTTCTGGCGTTTTTCCCGTTCATTTACTCACATCATCAAGGGTCCTGCCCCGTGGTGTAACCTGTTCGGTGTGAGTCCCAGCGGCTTGTAGCAACCGGGAGTCTACACTAACTGTGTCTTAAAGGAACGCTATGAAAGGCGCGCCTACTTCCGGGGTCACGTCTAGGGTCTATCCTGACCACCTTTGAACTCTGGGAAATGTAGTTTTCAGAATACTCAGAGGGGAAGTACTAAAACAGATACTCGCTACGTATGGAAATCCTATGTTTTTGCAATTTTTTATATGGGCAGTATGATGTTAATATTCACAGTGTTGGGGGGCAAAGAGTTCCAAAACAATCGCTTCTTCCGGGGCGCGTGAAAGAAACGTCATGCCCTACCCAGTGAATTATGGGCTTCTTGCATAGCGCATGCGACATACATCACACATATCCCACGAATTGTGGGAACTGTAGTTCTCTCGTTATACTGGTGTTTAAACAATTATGTGATAGTGTTGCCGCGTGTCTGCAATGCACTATTGTCAAACAATAAAAGTGAAGTTAGCGCCTGTGTTGACTTACACGCTGGATTGTTAATATTAATGTCAATGTAGTTTCACAATATTTCAGCAAAAAATATTGTCAATAAATATAACATACTGGAAAATCAACTTCATCCCATATTTTTTCAAAACCCCATATTCTCAGTAGGGTGTGTCAGTGATGGTGTCACACATAGGGGGTTATAACCCCTGCTAAGGTTAAATAAGTGTCAACTTCCACCAAGGATTATAATTCCTCTAATCTTGCTAAATTGGTGCCAGGGAATGGAATCATTCAATCCGTGGATATATGTTTTTAATCGATGCACCCAGCTTTGCTCCCTCTCCAGAAGTCTTCTGGTTAAATCGCCTTCTCCTTTGACTTTTTCAATTACTGTCCACCACAAATCCTTGTCAGTGTGTTTCATCTCCACATAGTGGGATGTTAATCTTGTCGCTGTGATTGACCTTCTGATGGTGCTTCTATGTTCGCTTATGCGCACCTTTATTTTTCTCCCTGTCATACCGATATACATGAGTTGGCATGGGCATTTAATCATGTATATCACCTTTTCACTGTTACAATTAGTATGGGTCTGCTGTTCCCATGCGTGATGCATGCCCAGATCGATTTCCTTTGTATGTTCCGTGAACTCGCATACAACACATGACCCACACGGATAGTGTCCAGTGACTGGAGATTGATTCCAGAGTGTCAATTGGTGAGTCATTTTTGATCTCTGCAGGTCCGTGTGTATCAAGGAATCTCTAAGGCTTTTATTTCTTCGGAATGAAAACATAGGTTTTTCATATTTAAGTTTGTTAGATGTAAGAATTTCCCATTTTTGTTACACCATTATGGGACCCTTGATGACGTGAGTAAATGAACGGGAAAAACGCCAGAAACAGGTATGAGTGCATGCATCTCCAACACGGAGGCTTCTTTTACCGCATTTACTGACGCATGATCTTGTTTATTTTATTTTATCTCCCACCTATAATCATACCATTTGAAAAATACTACCGTGAATTGTTCGACCTATTTTTATGGCACCAGTGTCTGACTACATGGCTACCCCATATCAAAGTGAGGTTCCACGTGGAGTCTAGCCTCTCCCTATAAGGGGTAAGACACAGAATTTTATGTGTCCTGTATTTAGTTTTATGACAACTTTCATAGCGGTATGAGTGAGAGTGAATGTTTCGTTTGTTTCACAAATATTCAATGTACACAAATTGTTTTGGATACTGTTAGTATGCGACAATTTGCCGCCACAACACAATTATGCACATATTCTAGAGTGATATAGACCTACGAATGAGCATACGTTATGCATATGGTATCAGCGTGCTTGTTGCTGTGTCTCATCACCCTCGGGCATAATTGGCACAGAGGGTGACACCACTCTTCACTATATGTGATTTCAGATACTGTATACATGCCTATAACAATGGTGTGTTGTTTGTTTTGTCGTTATCTTTGTCTCCTTACAGATGGAGTGATCTAACAATACTTAAGATTGTGACAAATAGAGGAGCAGCTTTCTGCCCTTTTCTCATAACTAGTATAGGGAAATTCCTATGTACTATCTTTCCAGGGGGGACAACGTTATCGCCCTGAAGAAAGTCCTGCACCACATTTTGGGCTTTATCTGGACTGAAACATGTTGGCTTTAGGGTCCTAGGACCACAATATCCCAAAGACCCTATTCTTCTCTATTTTAATATCCCTGACAGATCCAAGAATAAAGGGAAACCGGGATCTGCCAGTGGATTTTTAATCTTTAACCCCCTGGCCAAACATTTCTTTCTAAGAGCTCCCTGCAATATGGTCGAGCCCACCCCGACTTATAGGCGTCGGGGTGTCCCGATGATGAAGCATGCCACCACTAGGGTGTGTGAGGGAATATAAAACAAAAGGAGTTGCCTCCTTTGCCACTTTAGAGTGGTGTAAAATCATTAGCTTCATTTAGGGATATTCCACCATTGGTTAATCAGTATCTGTTTGTATTCAATAACCGATCTACACGGTTAGGGTATAAGGGGAGTATTTTTTGGGGATCAGTGTTATAAGACGGGAGGGTGTATTCCTCTTTCAGAGTTTCTCTCGGCCCTTCAAGTAGTGCGTGGAACTTCCTCCGCTACATTAGTGTATTACGATCTAAATTGCTTATCATTATCCCAAATATCTCACTGAGTCACAATATGCCCAAGATGTTCATATAATTGTCTAATTTGTGCAGCTGGCATACATATTCCTACTTCATTGAGTATTTTTGCAGCTCCATCAGCCACTGCACACACTGCGCATTGATTGAGTGCTTGTCTTCGCACCTACCACCTTCTCACATATAAGAGAAGCAAAGCTCTGAGTTAGGAAAGTTTGACAATGAGGCATCAAAACTTGCCTGTAATAACTTAGGCATGAGGACTTGCTTGTGATATGTTATTTCAGGCAGACTCTGGTGCCTTGCTCTTTTTAGAGGCTAGTTTCTAATTTAAGAAGTATTGTATTATCAGGAATTCATTTTAAGGAAAGTACAGTCATCGGTGTGTAAGTAATCATTTCATTTTGATCAATTATCCTGCCAAAAAAAAAAAAAAGTTTTTTTCGTTATGCTTAATTATATATGCCGCTGTGTTTACCCACATTATTTCTGCTCCAACAAAGGAGTCATCTGGATTGCTTGTCAGGCTATTCAGACATTTGCAGGACATGGATGCAGAGCTGCAGATCAGCATAAATAAGTACTGGCTGGGGTAGGTTCTAGCGAGGAGCCAGTTGTGCGACAGCAGATGAACAGAGGAGTCACGTCTTGAAGTCCCATTGAATGTTATTTGGAAGACTGATGTGAGTTGGTTGAGCTGTGAGAGTGTAATATGTAAGGTAATGTATTTCATAAGAGTGTGTTACTTTAAGATACAACTCTATATTAATACTGTAGTAATGTTCTGGGGGATCGGGATTTTCTGTTAAGAACTGCTGTGCCGTGGATGTTGGAGGTCGTGGGTCCTGTTTGTGTAATAAACTTTTATGCACATGTTCTTTGCCTCGTCTTGGATTTCCTACGCACATACTACATTCTTTGGCGATGATTCTTCGGGACCCACCGACAAGAGGAGTTTCTACGTGAAGACTTTTGTTCGATTTCTTCCTGCTCCCTTCAAGAGACGAAAACGGAAAAGCGGTAAAGCTGAAGAAAAGTTTTCAAAAGGATTACGAATCCCTTTATGGTTCAAGGGACGTCGGTAACGTACTGTTTATTTCACTAGCTGTCTTCGTCTAATTTGTTGGCTACGTGCTCTTTTGCATCTTTTGAAAACCAGCATTCTTCACCGCGCATATTTCAAAGTAGAATCTCGCGCTTACCTCTTAGCGCTCGAGCTACCGTCATTGTTTCTGGACTCCTAACTGCATTCTTCTATTTCAACACGCGCGTTTGACTGCTCACGTCATTTTAAGCACGTCAAAACGCTCACTTACGCTACTGCAACACTGCAACATTCTCTATCAGCTGTAGAAACCACGTAAAGCACGTCAGGAAGCCATTTAAAAAAAAAAAAATTCTCGTGGTTGTTTTTCTCTTGCCTTTATTAACACTAAATACGGACATCGAAACATCTTAGAAAGTCAGTACTGTTTCAAGGAAGCAAAAGGAAACCCTGCAAGTCTCCACTTCCCTCTATAAACACACAAGTAATATTTGACTTGTTCTTTTCTCTGTCTTATTTTTTTGTGTAACTTTACTTTGATCTTGTGCTGTATGCAAACTATTTAACATTTTAAGGTTACACTTTTAAACACCATGGCTTCTAGCAGCAACAATGTCATGCAACCTCCTCCATTTCTTGAACTGCCTGGAAAACCTGCAAAACCTTGGCACAAATGGTTTAGAGTCTTTGAGAACTATCTTGAAGCGATAGATGCTAGTAAATACTCTGCTTCACGAAAAAAAGCACTATTATTTAATCATTTTGGCAATGCAGGTCAAGAAATTTTCGATAATTTACCAATAGTCCAAGCACCGTCTGGTGATGATTCGTGGGATGTTTTCAAAGAAGCCTTGGCACGGATTGGTAAACAATACGTCGATGAACCGTCAGTAATGGTAGAGAGACATAAATTCTTCAAATGTAAACAATCTTCTGAGGAGTCCATAGAAGATTATTTAGCTGTGTTGCGTGTTTTAGCGTCAAAATGTGTTTTTGGAGATTATTTAGATACGGCTTTACGGGATCAATTAGTCTTTAATTGTTTCAACAAGAAAATTCAGGAACGCATTTTGACGTGCAAGAATCCGTCTCTTGATGAAGTCATGGATATTGCTAGAAGCATGGAACATTCTGTTGTCTCTTCAAAAATACTGACGGAATCCTCCATCACCAATTCTGCAGACAGTTCAAGTGTGGCTGCAGTGGAAACAACATCTAGTAACAGAGACACAAGTGTTAATTTTATTGCACACAAGAATGTATTTAAGAAAGGTGGTGAAAAAAAAAGGGGTGGTACGTGCTACAGATGTGGTTCCAAGTTTCATATGGGCAATTCTCCGAATTGTCCTGCTCAAGGAAGCGATGCAGCTACTGTAAAATAATTGGTCACTTTTACACTGTTTGTAATTCCAACAAAACGAAAGTTAAAGTTAGTCAACTTGATGTGGAAAATGACATACTGTCAGAAGCAATCAGTAATGTGTCATTATCATTTGAGGTTAATGCATTAGGGGACTCAGAGAAAAGATGCAAGGGTCCCATATGTGAGGTGCAAATTGGGGTTATTAATTTAGGTATTATGGCAGATTCAGGATCTCCTATTACTATTTTAGCTGAGAACACATTCAACAAATTTTGGTCTGGAAAATTGTTGAAATCTACTACTATTAACCCTAAAGCCTTTGGTGAGTATGATATAATTATGAAAGGTTACTTTGATGATAGCATTATATTCAAAGGGAGAAGTATTTTTACAAAAATTTACGTCGCAGTCAATGGACGTGATATATTGGGATGGCAGGATCAAGCTAAACTTGGAATTATACTCAGACCTGGGCATTCTGAACCAGTGATATTGGGAGACATTCCAGTTTTAGCGATTTAAGAGACCTATACACATGAAAGTATCACTAAAAGCTTGCACACTAAATTTCCAGAAGTGTTTTCTAACAGAGTTGGAGTCATTAAGAATTTCCAATATACCATCATTTTGAAAAGTAAGGCCACTCCTGTCATACAAAAAGTTAGACCCGTTCCTCTTTCGGCCAGGGAGGATCTTAAAAAGTTACTTGATGACATGTGCTCACAAGGTATTATCAAACAAGTGGAATCCTCAGAATGGGTTTCCGCTGCCGTCGTCGCACGCAAAAGTTCTGGAGACATACGTCTATGTGCGGACTTGAGGGTTCTTAATAGAAATATTCTGGTAGACTGCCATCCGCTGCCAAGAATTCATGAAATGTTAGCCAAATTAGGAGGTAGCAAGTATTTCTCAACGATTGATTTACGATCCGCGTATCATCAGATACCTTTATCTGAAGATTCCCAACATCTGACTACATTTGTAACACCTTTTGGTGTATTCCGGTACTTGCGTATGCCATTTGGATTGGCATCCGCTGCCAGTGTGTTTCAACGCTTAATGGATCAGATGTTTGGGCATCGGAAAGGTATACAAGCCTTCCAAGATGACATTTTAGTGCACACTGATACGTTGAATCAACATATAGCATTGTTAGAGGAAGTACTAGGTAAATTAGGATCTCATGGTATGACAGTCAACCTTGACAAATGCAAATTCATGGCGCAAGAAGTCAATTATTTGGGGCATAATATTTCAAAGGAAGGTATTAAACCAAAGGTATCCCTGTTGAGGGGAATTAATGAGGCACCGGTTCCCACTGACAAGGATTCACTTAGAGCTTTTTTGGGCCTAAGTGAATATTATGCAAGATTTGTTCAGGGATATGCTGTCATTGTTCAACCTTTAAGGAATCTTTTAAAAAAAATACCAAGTATGTCTGGTCTGATGAATGTCAAGAAGTGTTTGAGTTAGTGAAGAAATTAATCACTACGGCCCCAGCTATTAGACCTTTTACACATGGAGCGAAATGTATAATTACTGTGGATGCAAGTGCCAAAGGTGTGGGTGCAGTTTTAAGTCAAATGGTGGGAGGTCAGGAATGCACTATTGCATTTGCTTCACGTACTCTTAATGATGCTGAAAAGAACTATAGTACCATCGAACGGGAAGCACTTGCCTGTTCATGGGCATCTGAGAAATTCAAAATGTATATTTGGGGAACGAAATATGAGTTGCATACGGATCATAAACCCCTAATCTATATGTTAGGTGATAGCTGTTCTAATAAGGCCTCTTCAAGACTAATAAGATTACTGTCAAGACTACAGGAATTTAATTTTGATATTAAATACATTCCAGGAGGCAAAAATGTTAGAGCAGACTGTTTATCACGTTTACCAGTTCTGGATGATAGTACATGTGGTTGTGAGAAAACGGATTTGGAGGATTTGGAGTATGCGTTCACAGTCAGTGATATTAACGAACATCTCAAGATATCTGAAAAAGAATGGTTGGAGAATTTTGACAAAGATGATTGCATGGTGCAGGTCAAGAGGTTTCTTGTTGAGGGTTGGCAAGGTGACAGGTGTATGTCCTCTGATCTAAAAAAATGTTGGCAGGTAGCATCTGAATTATCTTTAGTCAACAATATATTAGTTAGACAAGATATGTTTGTTCCTCCCATTGGTCTCAGGTCCAAAATTGTTTCACTGGCTCACGAGGGACATCTGGGAATTTCAGCTACTATAAAAAAAATCAAACAAATGTATTGGTGGCCTGGGATTGATGGCCAGGTTAGGAGATATGTTGAAACATGTGCGGAATGTTTATGCTCGGATAAACATTGGAGAACTTCTACTGTTCCTTTATGCCCAGTGAGTTGGCCGAATAATGCATGGGAGAAGTTAGGTCTTGACTTCACAGGTCCATTCAGTGTTTTAGGTGGGGACAAAAGATTTTTGATAGTTGCAATTGACTATTATTCAAAGTGGTTATATTTTTCTTTTGTTAAATGTGCTGACTCTTCTTCAGTTATTTAATTCCTGAAGCAGCTGTTTTATGTTGAAGGTAGGGTTAAGGAGGTGGTTACGGATAACGGGTCTCATTTTATTTCGGGGGAGTTTACTAAATTTCTTGATAAACAAGTTGTTAGACACATTCGTGTACCTTTATATAGTCCAGCTTCTAACAATTTAGTGGAAAGGGCGAATAGGTTAATAAAAGATGGCGTTCAGACTGCCGTTGCCAACAATCTAGATGTAGTGGAGTACTTACATTTTAAAGTTTGGAATTACAACATCACCCCACAAAGTACTACTGATATTGCGCTGTTTGTTTTGTTAAGAGGAAGGAAACCTGTTTCTGCTATTACCCAACGTGGTTATTAGACAAGGTGGAACGTTATCATAATATTGATTTACAAGACGTGCGAGCACATATTAGAGAGAAACAGAATGCGTATAAATTAAACTATGACAAAAGAATGCATGTAAAAGAAGGAACCTTGAGTGTTGGAGATTGGGTTTTAATAAGGAAGCCAAATAGAGTCAGTAAGGGACAGTCGAACTTTTCTGAACCAGTGAAAGTTTTAAAAATTACTAATACTGCCGTTCTGTTGCAGAATAAAGGATGGTGGAGTAGAAATGCCTTAGTTAAAGTAACAGAAGAACAAGCAAAAATAATTTTACAAAGAGTTAGGTCAACAGAAGAGCATGGGAATCGTGATTGGTTTGATTTTGACATCCTGACACATTCAGGTTACAATGAGAATTTGGGAACTGTTGGTGCGAATTCATCTCATTGTAACTTGGATAGGGGTGATATGGTATCCAGTGGTGCTGGTGGTGTGTGTTCTAGTGCTACTTCTGGAGCTGGTGGTGACAACTTAATAAGATGTAGTTCAAGAGTGAGATCTGCTCCTATGCATTCCAGAGATTATGTGTATTATTGATCCAGAGATTATGTGTATTATCGATCTAAAAATTATTATTTTTTTGTTGTTTTGTTTTTGTTTTATTTGTTAAGAAAAGGGGGTGTGTAATATGTAAGGTAATGTATTTCATAAGAGTGTGTTACTTTAAGATACAACTCTATATTAGAATGTAGAACTGTAGTAATGTTCTGGGGGATCGGGATTTTCTGTTAAGAACTGCTGTGCCGTGGATGTTGGAGGTCGTGGGTCCTGTTTGTGTAATAAACTTTTATGCACATGTTCTTTGCCTCGTCTTGGATTTCCTACGCACATACTACAGAGAGGCACACGTGTTCTAATAAGGGAAGTTGGATTGGGTCAAGATTGAAGTTTACAGGCACATTTCTAATGGATTTAGCACTACAATAACAGAGATGTTGACAGTTCAGTATTGACGTACATATATAGAGCTATGCTAGTTTTCAGACTTTTAATAATAGCAGAAGGGTCTACAGTTCATGATTGAGTTGTGATATAGAATTATGTTGGATAAAGTGCTAAAACGTCAGGGCGTTTATGTAACAGTTATGATGCTTTCCCAGGGCTGTGATTGGATGCTGCATCTCAGGATGAGTTATAGCAGAAATTGGGATGTGCTTATGTGAGGCTCTATTCCTGCTTTAGTCAGACTTTTTCAAGCTATGATTGAGGCCCATTGGCAGATCAGCATTGAGGTGCTTTTGCTCAACTGTGCCGGCTGGACTCAAATGCTCTAATAACTTGGGGTGCTCATGCCAGGACTGAGGTACGTAGGATCTGTACTGTACTCCTGGACAGTCCAGCACCGGTCATCCAATATCACACGTGGACTGAGATGCACTGGTAGCGCTCATTAGGGCCTAGTGTGATACCAGCACTGACCCCCCCCCCCCTAACCGGCTTCGGTAGAGCTCTGCGCAGGTGTCCTGGCGTGTAAACTCAAATAAATGCAGCAACTTTCACATCTTGTTTTCATTTCAAGTGAAAGTCCTGATGTGGAGTTTCTTTTTTTAGGTCTCGCCTACCGTTGCATTAGAGTATGTTTTAGAAGTGGTGTGGAAGCCCCGCCCATCTTTTTCATTGGCTGGCGTCATCGTCCATGGTAAATGCTGGCTTCCTATTGATAATGAGGCTTCTTAGTCCCTCCTTGTTACCGCCCTGTCACCTTTAGTGACCGCCCTTCAGGACTGGTTCTTTTACTTGCGGCGTTACACTGTCTCCTTCATTAGTCGGTAAGCACTTTTTGTTTCATTCGCGCAATGGCGACAGCTTGTTTTTTAAATGGCCAGCGTTCACCTCCCCTTTTTTCTGGACACGCAGATCCCTGCTGCACTGGACCCGTTCTGTCTTTACTCACTGTTTAGTTAATATTTGTTGGGGCCCTTTAAAGCCGCGCGCGGCTGAAGTTCGATTAAAATGGGACAAGAACTGAAAGGTTAATAGGTACAGAACTGGTCGCGTGCACTAGGGCTTTAGGTTGTGACGTCAGCGCAGCTCTAAGAGAACAACCAGGAAAATACTGGGGTTTAGGAATATTCACCAATTAACCCTTTTTTCCTCGGCGCGCTCTTTTCACTTAGTTAAATGATGCTTTGCTTTATCGCCCGTGACATTTTGCAACCTTCGAAGTTGCTCACCGAGAAAATAAAAAACAAATATGTCGTACGCAGTGAACAAGGGGGCACGGTGAGGACGCACTGTTTTCTGTCTAGAATATATTCACTTGTGCTACTTACTATAGGGTGCAACTGGCTGACACGACTGCGCTTCGTTAAAAACATACATATTTTTAAGTATCTTTCTCTCTCTCCGTGGACAAATAAAGCTACTGGAAAACGACAAGACACACAGAAGTTGCCAGAGGACAAAAGCCACGTGTTTTAACATAAATAATTATGTAAATGACTCAGTTTCACCAAACTATAGGCATTAACACGAATGTTTAAAAAAATGACATAAACAGAATAAAAACACGAATATTGAAAAAAGGAACGTATGTGAAACTAGATTGAAATATAAACACGATAAGAAGGATTATTAATGGGCATCATTGTTCCTCTTTGCCCCTGGATTTTTGAAGGTGACTTGAGCGGGAATTCGTTTTATGTGACGGTCATCTCAGAGACCCGGACACTTGACCAACGTTGTTGTAAAACACCAGGCTGTTGAAACTACCTTTTTTATGTTCTTGGATCCCTTTATCATGTAACAATTACGAGGCAGGCAATTGTGCTGGCACCCTGTGCTTCGGCGACCCCTGCCCGGGGGACAGAGCGACTGCCTTCACGGGGACATAGCAGTCTGCCTTCACAGGGACATAGCAGTCTGCCTTCACAGGGACAGAGCAGTCTGCCTTCATGGGGACAGAGCAGTCTGCCTTCACGGGGACAGAGCAGTCTGCCTTCACGGGGACAGAGCAGTCTGCCTTCAAGGGGACAGACCAGTCTGCCTTCAAGGATGTGGATCGAGGCGAGCTTGCTCAAAATCCCACCCTCCCCCTTCAGGCTACAGACCCATCGACTCCCCCCTCCCCCTTCCACTGAGAGACAGAAAAGACACAAGCATTTGCAATGCAATAGGTCTCGCATTTACACGAGTTTGAGCTATTGACATTGTAAATATCAATGCCTTTTATTTTCAGTTTTAAAACATAAATAAAAGGCATTGTTCTTTACAATGCCAATAGCTTAAACTCGCATAAATGCGAGACCTATTGCATTGCAAATGCTTGTTCTGTAATGGCGCCCTGCTCCCCTTTTCAGAGGGTTTCTATCAACTTGTCCTCAGAGTTAAGTCTGCCCACGGACCGAGATGCTTTCTGGAACCAGCAGAGAACACGCCCATGCACTTCGCTGATAACACCTTTTTGCAATTTGAATCAGACACCAGTCAGAGCCATTTGGAAAGCAGCCCTTGACCTACGAATCACAGTGTCATACTGACAGATTGCGTGCTATATAAATGTGAAAAACATAACAAGCATACAGTGGGAAAATCAATCTAGTTATAAAGTTGCTGATCTAAGTTAAAATCTTGCGGGCATATTAACAAGAGGGGGAGATAAAATTATCACCGCTTTAGCGTCCGTTTTCAGCTGAAAAGCAGCGATAATTTTCAGCGATAATTTTATCGCAAGATTAGCAAGGACACGCTAGCGCGTGATTCTGTGAGTTAGCACCCGCTTTGCATCTCAACGTTAATGAGATGCAAAGTAGGCGTGCCTCAATATGCTACATGGGTAAATATCGCGAAGGCAGCTTCGCGATATTTACAAAAATGCCCCGGCCGGCGTAGCGATAAACAAAATCGCGCTAACCGGCCATTAACGCTGGATTTTAACGTCTGCTAAAATCCAGTGTTAGGCATACTTTGCATGGGAGGTGGATTATGCTGATACGACCACAGGGTCGTATAAGCAAGGTTATCGCCGTTTTCCATGGAACATCGCTGGAAAACACCGCCATCGCTGGAATAATTATCGCCAATGCGCTATGCGTTGTTAATACAGCGCTAGCATGGCAATAATTTCCAGCGATAGCCAGCGATAAGAAATCTCACGCTAAGCGCGGCAGCCATAATTATCGCTGCTGCTTGATAATATGCCCCTAAGCTACTCAACTACAATACGTGAGCCATGGAAAATCACCATATCTCCCTAATTAAGACACTGTTTCCCATCTACCTAAACTACGAGGCTTTAGAACATTTGAACACTAGTATGAACTATTATGCTAAAGTTAGAGGGACCGCAAGTTTCCCAATTCCATCTGTGAGTAGCTCATCCAGTCCAGATTTTTTATTTGCATTCTGGGACATGCAGTCCTGATTTTATGAGGGGATCAACAGGACTGCAGACTTCAGAAAGCAAAGAAAACACATTGACAGACACATTTGAGAGATCTACTTTCCACAGGAAACCCATTGCCTGAGTTGCACAACTTGTGTTTTTTAGATTCAAACACTCACATATGCTATCTCAGCTGACAGCCTGTGATCCATGAAAAGTAACTTCTGTTACCTTGAGCCTGAAGCTTAGAAAGTGGAACACGGTTTTGCACCAACTCTCGCATCCATGAAAGAATCCAGACTGCTCCCGCAGGAGCTTACATGGCCTCCTTGGATTCTGATATGCAGAAAACACAGCAAGTTTCGATTAATCACACAGCCCTGGAAATGCAGCTACAGTCTGAAAGAAAGAGAAACCTTCTTGTTGGGATGCATTGTCTGATTAAAAGTGTCCCCTCACGACCTCTCCATGCTATCAGCAATCATCATTGCAGTGCTGCTGCTACTCGTACACTTCAATGTACCTAGCATTATTCACAATGAAAGAAGCCTCAGAAGGTTCTGAGGAGGTTGTAGTCCTACAAAGGCAGCTCACCGTAGGAGGTATAGGGATGTGGACTGCAACTACTGTGAGGCAACACTGCCTCTTCTCACTGCTGTGTGGGAACCGAGACGATGTCATAAACTTACAGAAGCACCGGTGCTGTAACAAACTCACATAAGCGCCAGTGGATTGCCTCCCATTGTGCCGGGTATGTCGTTGGCCCAGTAGGGCTCACAAGCAGCCCCCGCTTAAGCTGACAAAGCAGGGGGTTCCCAATGCCACTGTCCCTAACCGCACCCCCATTGTACTCGGGATAACATTCAATCAATCAATCAATCAATCAATCAATCAGGGGTTTGTAAAGCACAGCTACTCACCCGTGAGGGTCTCAAGGTGCTGGGGGGTGGGGCGGCTCCGTAGGGTGCTTGGTCATCTGAAGAGCCAGGTCTTGAGGTCCTTCCTGAACTGTAGTAGTGTGGGGCTTTGCCAGAGGTGGAGGGGGAGGGCGCTCCAGGTCTTGGCTGCGAGGTAGGAGAAGGACTTTCCACCCATTCTGGTCTTTTAGATGTGTGGGGCGGTGGCCAGAGAGAGGTCGGTTGTTCGGAGGTTTCTCTTGGGTGCGTGGAAGGAGAGGCAGTTGTTTAGGTATGCTGGTCCGATGTTGTGGAGAGCCTTGTATGCGTGTGTGAGGAGCTTAAAGGTTATTCTTCTTTCTATGTGAAGCCAGTGGAGATCGCGGAGGTGTTGGGTGATGTGGTTGCGATGGGGGATGTTTAGGATCAGTCTGGCAGTGGCGTTCTGGACGGTCTGGAGCTTGCAGAGGAGTTTTTTGTTGATTCCGGCATAGAGGGCGTTGCTGTAGTTCAGTCGGCTAGTGATGAGGGCATGTGTGACCATTTTTCTGGATTCAGAGGGGATCCATCTGAACGCTTTTCGGAGTATGCAGAGGGTGTTGAAGCAGGCTGAGGATGTGGTGTTGATCTGACTGTTCATGGTGAGTGATGAGTCCAGTATGATGCTGAGGTTTCGTGCATGGTCTGTCAGGGTGGGAGGGTTTCTGAGGGCGGGGGGCCACCAGCTGTCGTCCCATGCTGAGGGGGTGGAGCCAAGGATGAGGACTTATGTTTTCTCAGAGTTGAGTTTCAGGCAGCTCTTCTTCATCCAGGTGGCAATGGCTTTCATCCCTTCTTGGAAGTTGTGTCTGGTGATGTTCGGTTCCTTGGTGAGGGAGAGGATGAGCTGGGTGTCGTCAGCATAGGAGATGATGTTGAGCCCGTGGTTTCTGATGATGTTTGTGAGGGGGTCCATGTAGATGTTGAAGAGGGTGGGGCTGAGGGAGGATCCCTGGGGTACTCCACATCTGGTCTCTGTTGGTTCTGAGAGGTAGGGTGGGAGTCTGACTCGCCTGTGAGAAATGATCGTGTTCATTTGAGGGCCTTCCCTTGGATGCTGGAGTAGTGGAGTCTGGTAGCTAGTGTACAGTGGGAGATGGTGTCGAAGGCAGCTGATAGGTCCAGGAGGATGAGGGCTGCCATTTGGCCCTGGTCGAGCAGGGCGAGGATGTGGTCGATGGTGGCGATGAGGGCGGTCTCAGTGCTGTGATTGCTGTAGAATCCAGATTGGGAGATGTCCAGGGCGCTGTTGGTTATGATTACGTTTGCTAGCTGGGTGTTGACAGCCTTTTCGATGACCTTGGCTGTGAAAAGAAGCAGTGAGATGGGGCTTAAATTCTTGAGGTCTGCAGGGTCCGTGGAGGGTTTCTTTAGGAGGGGGTTGACTTCAGCATGTTTCCAATTGTCGGGGAATGTGGCAGTCTCAAGGGAGCAGTTGATTGTCTGGCGAAGTTCGGGTGCGATGGCCGTGGTGGCTCTGTGGAAGATGTAGGGGGGACAGGGGTCTTAGGGTGCTCCGGAGTGGATGCTCTTCATGGTATTTAAGGTGTCTTCTGTCGTGAGCGGGGTCCAGGTGAGTAGGGTCTGTTGGGTGGCGTTGCTGGGTGTGGGGGCTGAAGCAGTGCAGAGGTCTTAGTTGTTAAAATTGTCGTAGAGTGTCTTAATCTTGAGGTGAAAAAGGGTGCTGAGTCTGTTGCAGAGGTCTTGGGAGGGTGGGACGTCTGTTGTTTCCCTGCGGGGTTTGGCAAATTCCTGGATGATGGAGAAGAGTTCTTTAGAGCTGTAGGCGTTGGTGAGGATTCTGTCTTGGAGGAGGTTCTTTTTTTGTGAATTTGATGAGTTGGTGGTGAGCTGTGGTTGCTGTTCTGTAGGCAGTGCATGTTTCTGGGGTTTTGCTATTCCCCCATGTCTTTTCGAGTCATTGGCAGGAGCGCTTGGATTCTTGGAGTGCAGGGGTGAACCAGCTTGCTTTCTTGTTGTGTCGTCCAGTGTGGTGCACAGACAGAATATCGATGTGCCAGAATATCGAGTTTTTAATATCGAGGTGGCACAAGATCGACATGCAAGAATATCTTTGACCAGAATATCGACATGAAGGTAAGAAATATCGTTTTTTTTAATATCGAAGTTAGTAATATCGTTAGTAAAAATATTGTTGATAATAATATCGACATTTATTTTAGTGTTTTGTATTTTACTATGTGTGTTTAAAGTATGTGATGTAAATATTTTGTATAAGTATAGCTTATTTTTTTAATGTATGTGTGAAATTTTTAGAAGTAATTAATTTTATGTTAATTAATTTTTGTATATTTTAGTTCTGTAGTGGGTTGTGGGTTTATAGGGGAATAGGGTGGGAAGTAATTTAATTAGAATACATTTATGAATAATTTTTAGAAGTTATTAATTTTTTTTCAATTATATTTAGCGTTTTAGTTCTGTAGCGGGTTGTGGGTTTATAGGGGAATAGGTTGGGAAGTAATTTAATTATAATTAATTAATATTTTCATTAATTAATATTTATGTATTTAATATTTTATATTGTTAATTGTGATAATTAAATTGTTAATAATTAGTTATTAATTGGTTATTAATTATTATTAATTAATTGGTTAATATGTTAATTGTGTCATTTTTTTAGGAGCGCATTGTGGGTTTATAGGGGAATAGGGTGGGAAGTAAATTAATTATAATTAATTAATTAATATTTTTGAGTAATTAACATTTATGTATTTCATATTTTATATTGTTAGTTGTGATAATTAATTTGTTATTAATTGGTTATTAATTATTAATAATTAATTGGTAAATATGTTAATTGTGTTATTTTTTTAGGACCGGGTTGTGGGTTTATAGGGGAGTAGGGTGGGAAGTGATTCAATTATAATTAATTAATTAATTAATAATTTTTATTAATTACTATTTATGTATTTAATATTTTATATTGTTAAATGTGGTTATTAATTTGTTATTAATTAGTTATACATTGGTCATGAATAATTATTAATTAATTATTAATTATGTTAATTGTGGTTTTTTTTAAGAGCATGTTGTGGGATGATAGGGGAGTAGGGTGGAAAGTAATTACATTTTAATATTTTTTTAAATATTTTTTATATATTATTTTTTTAATTTTAATTAATAGTGTTAATTTTGTGAATTAATTTGTTACTGATTGTTTTTAATTTGCTTGTTAATTGTTATTAGTTAATTAATTAATTGTTAATTTATTATGTTAATTGTGTTATGTTTTACAACATTGGTGGGGTTATTTATAGGGGAATATGGTGGGAGGTAAATTATTTTTAATTAGTTAATTATTTGTTAATTAATGTTCATTATTTTGCTGCAGTGGGAATAGTAAATTATTCCCTTCTGCTATCCAACACTTTCCCTACTGTTGCACTCGCTGGAGTGGGAATAGTAATTTTATCCCCTCCGCTATCCAACACTTTTCCTACTGTTGCAATCGCTGGAGTGGGAATAGTAATTGTATCCCCTCCGCTATCCAACACTTTCCCTACTGTTGCACTCGATGGAGTGGAAAAAGTAATTTTATCCCCTCCGCTATCAAACACTTTCCCTACTGTTGCACTCCCTGGAGTGGGAATAGTAAATTATTCCCCTCCGCTATCCAACACTTTCCCTACTATTGCACTTGCTGGAGTGGGAATAGTAAATTATTCCCCTCCGCTATCCAACACTTTCCTACTGTTGCACTTGCTGGAGTGGGAATAGTAATTTTAACCCCTCCACTTTCCAACACTTTCCCTACTGTTGCACTCGCTGGAGTGGGAATAGTAATTTTATCCCCTCCGCTATCCAACACTTTCCCTACTGTTGCACTATCTGTAGTGGGAATAGTAATTTTATCCCCTCCACTATCCAACACTTTCCCTACTGTTGCACTCGCTGGAGTGGGAATAGTAATTTTATTCCCTCCGCTATCCAACACTTTCCCTACTGTTGTACTCCCTGGAGTGGGAATAGTAAATTATTCCCCTCCGCTATCCACCACTTTCCCTACTGTTGCACTTGCTGGAGTGGGAATAGTAAATTATTCCCCTCCGCTATCCAACACTTTTATACTATTGCACTTGCTGGAGTGGGAATAGTAATTTTTACCCCTCTGCTATCCAACAATTTCCCTACTGTTTCACTATCTGGAGTGGGAATAGTAATTTTATCCACTCCGCTATCCAACATTATCCCTATTGTTGCACTCTCTGGAGTGGGAATAGAAACTTTGAACCCCTCCGCTACCCAACACTTTCTCTATTGTTGCACTCGCTGGAGTTGGAATAGTAATTTTATTTCCTCCGCTAATACTTTCCCTACTAGTGCACTATCTGGAGTGGAAATAGTAATTTTATCACCTCCGCTATCCAACACTTTCCCTACTGTTGCACTTGTTGGAGTGGGAATAGTAATTTTATCCCCTACGCTATCCAACACTTTCCTTACTGTTGCACTCTCTGGAGTGGGAATAGTAAATTATTCCCCTATGCTATCCAACACTTTCCCTACTGTTGCACAATCTGGAGTGGGAATAGTAATTTTATTCCCTCCGCTATCCAACATTTTCCCTACTGTTGTACTCCCTGGAGTGGGAATAGTAAATTATTCCCCTCCGCTATCCAACACTTTCTCTACTGTTGCACTTGGTGGAGTGGGAATAGTAATTTTATCCCCTCCGCTATCCAACAGTTTCCCTACTGTTGCACTCGCTGGAGTGGGAATAGTAATTTTATTCCCTCCGCTATCCAACACTTTCCCTACTCTTGCACTTCCTGGAGTGGGAATAGTAATTTTATCCCCTACGCTATCCAACATTTTCCCTACTGTTTCAGTTAATGTAGTGTAAAATGTTGTTTTAAAATTAAAAAATTATTTTAATATTTTAATTTATTATATATATATTTTATTTGCATGTTTATGTTACAGGTGTATGTATATATATATATGTATAATTTGTATTATGTTTCTAACATTTTATAATTTATTATAATAATTATTTATTAATATTATTAAGTAAATATATATATAATAAGAAGGCGAGAATGGTACACCTATACCAACCACTATGACCAGTGACTCAGACACTGACATATCAGTGCATACCTCAAGCACGGCCTCAGAAGTGGAAATTATAACCAGACAGGCCACTTTTTTGGACGAGTACCGGACGCTGAGGAGGGGGCGTCAAACGGTGAACATAACCCCCCAACTAACACCAAGAGGGAAAGGAAAACGAGGAAGAGGGAGAGGAAGAGGAAGAGGCAGGGGCGAAGCAAGCAACGACGCAGCCGACGAAAGCACAAGATACAGAAAAGGAAACGAAACAAAGCCAGTGGGAACCAGACGTGGGGGCATGAGAATGAAGAAGTAAATATGATGGACAACACCACGGTAAATAAGACCATAATTAATCTCACCAGCCGTACTCTCTCTTGCCTTGAAAAGAAAACACTATGCCTAGGCTTATTATTTTGCCCCACGGAAATCTTTAACTATTCTAACACCAGAATAGACATTTTTAAATTTGTTAGAAAACTGAAACTGACAAAATGGCACACCCTTAAAGGCAACACCGTACACGGCCCACTCACTAGTCAAAGTACCAATCCCACTAACCTGACAGTTGGGGACACTGACGTGTTTTTTGCTATGCAAGAACTTGAATCCAGCAATAACCCTGCAATTAAGAGCCCCAATTTCACGCATGGAATTGAAGAGATTGTTACAGACAGGGCAGAAATAACCCCCTTTAAACCTCGTTCCATCTTCTACCCTAGTCTTCCGCACGATAATGTAGACACATTCCATGAGGTCGTTATCAAGGCTCTCACGGAACATAAACACGCTAGATCTACAAAAGAATTTGTGTCAGGTAATTTGACAAAGAAACAAAGATTCGTTATTTTATCACTAGCCAATGACAAAGACATCATCATTCGCCCGGCCGACAAGGGGGGGGATATTGTACTACTCAGCAAAACAATGTACATTGCAGAAGCCAATAGACAGCTGACCAACAGCAGATTCTATCAAAAAACTGAAACCAAAACATACAATAGCAGCATTGTAACCATCTGGAAGAAACTGTCCGAATGGCAGCAAGAGGGCATAATAACATGGGAAGAATATTTATTTATGAAAAAGGATTATCCCAAACTTCCCATTATTTATTTTCTCCCCAAGGTACACAAAAACCCTTTAGTGCCCCCCGGGAGGCCTATAGTTTCATCTTTGGGGAGTGTCTCTGAAAACATCTCGAAGTATGTCGATTACTTTTTGCAGAACTATGTCACCACACTCCCTTCATATGTCAAGGACACAAAAGATTTCTTATGTAAAATTGATGGCATACAATGGACAACTAACTATACATTCATCACCATGGATGTCTCAAGTCTTTACACCATTATTGATCATGACCAAGGCATCCGTGCATGTACCCAATATCTAAACAAGAGAAATATCATGTATTTAGAGCACACCAAAATGTTGATTGATATGATGTATCTATGTTTACAAAACAATATCTTTATGTTCAATGGGGAATTGTTTAGACAAAAACTGGGGACTGCGATGGGTACGTGTTTTGCCCCCAGTTTTGCGGGCCTCTTCCTGGGCCTATGGGAAGAAGAGATCAGGAATGATATCTGCCTATCTCAGTATTTTAAAAAGTTAAAACTTGGTTGCGTTACATCGATGACCTTTTCCTGATATGGGAAGGTAGTGAAGAAGAAGCAAATGAGTTCATTCTGAAACTGAACACCAATATATATAATATAGTATTGACACAAAACATAAATAGAGAGGAAATAGAATTTCTGGACGTCAAAGTAAAAGCAATCAATAATACCCTTGAAACCAGACTGTTCCGTAAAGAAACAGCTGGTAATAGTATTCTTCACGCTCTCAGTCACCAACCAGATGCATTGAAATGGAGCATTCCATATGGGGAGTTACTGAGAGCGAGAAGAAATTGTAGTACTGAAGAAAACTACCGGGCAGAAGAACAAACTATGATCAAACGTTTCAGAGAACGTGGCTACCCTGAGTGGGTATTAAACAGAGCTGTCTCTAAATTAAAAAACATTGACAGACAAAGCACTCTGAAAGTCAAGGAAAGGAACACTGACCCTCATGAGACACGGGTCATTCTCACATATAATAAAAGTTCACGCAAAATACAAAAAATTCTTAATGAGAATTGGAAAATTTTGAAAAGCGATCACATAGTCGGTCCTACCATTAGTGATAGACCTAAAATCACATATCGCAAAAGCCGCAGTCTTAGGGACATGCTAATGCAGGGGGATATCACAGACCGACACAACATATCTATGCACAATCTTAGAGGTTTCTATCCTTGTGGACACTGCAAGGCGTGCAGGGCAAGTCATATGGTTAAGGAATTCAGCATACCACATTCTGAAAAGAAAAAGTTATCTCCCAATTTCTGACATGCAGTACGACATATGTCATTTATATTCTGACTTGCCCATGCCAGAAACGCTATGTAGGGAGCACTACACACATGGCTAAGAAAAGGATCCTCGAACATCTTAGGGCCATAAACAACAAAGACCCTCATTACCCGGTTGCAAGACATTTTGCAGAGTATCACCTCTCTAACAGCTCGCTTCTTAGTTACTTTGTGATTGAACAGGTACCAGGAAGTCTGAGAGGGGGAAATAGGGAACTCAGACTCAGGAAAAAGGAATCCAAATGGATCCTAGAGCTCGAGACACGATACCCGAATGGACATAATTTAGATGAGGAATTGGCCACACATTTAATTGAAGAATAACTGATCTCCAGTATATATGCCTGTATTTTCTATCTGTTTTTCCCTTGGACGTTATGCAGAAATCCATGATGCTTGATTTACAGATGTAACTATTTGCATGTATATATCACTGTTTTATATAGTTGCATTCTTGTTAAGTAAGTCACAGCCTAACTTTTAATGTTTTTTTTTATATTTCTTTCTCATTTTTTCCACAGGAGGAAAGGAAGGGGCCCACCGAACATTTGCGGGCACTCCACGGGCCACCTACCCTTTTCTTCACCTCTACGCAGAGTGCACCACTTATGTATAGATACGATTTTTCCCTTTTTTTTGTTCTTTTTCATTTTTTATTAATCACATATAGACACTGCTATAGTTTTTTGTCTCTGGACAGTACTGGGTAGTCATGAGTAAGAGCCACTTGGCGCTGGTATAAATACAACGGTTTTGGATGGCACTTAGAAGCATGTCTTTCCTTGAGCTTATACTGCCACTGGGCGCAAGTATGGAAGTATGTACTGCTAGTTAGATAGGGGGGGCTCCTATACCAGCAACCAGTTGCATTTTTGCTCCACCCATTTTGTCATCACTGATAATTGCCACTAGCTTAGCAGTGCCAATAACCGTTTGACTTATACTGCAATGTATAATTCTTAGCCTTACCCTGGCTACCATGTTTTAGCATACTCTTTTAACCGGTACAGATACATTTATCCACAACCTTGGGGATACCTAGATGGCCACCACTTACTATGATGAGTATCATCATAAGATGTGAGGTCCTATGCCCTATCAGCTTTGCACAGCTTTGTTTGCGCAATATGTAGTCAATTATACAGCTGCATTGAATATGTGTATATTACAATATTATTAAGGTTTCTTTCTGGGCTTTACAATGTTCTGTATATTATACATTTAATAATACAGCGACACTGTATTTAAATGTGGAAATGTGAAAAGAACAACATTATGTTAGTCACAGGAACATGTGCATAGTATTTTACTTTATATTACATGTTTACTTAGGCATTCTAAGATGGCCGCCTATTTTCTAATTTTTTAAGTCATTCCGCATTGTGTAGTCCTCTCTCGATTACCTGTACTGAGACTATGTAATCACTTTAGTGACACCTGGTTCCTTGTGTGATCAAGGAAGTTCGCTTCCGAAACGCGTAACCTTGTACCTAGAATAAACTTTCCTTTTACGGGACTCTGAGAGCGCGTGTTATTGTTGATAGAAAGAATAATTTTTATATATGTATGTTTAATTTATTTTTACATTACATTTATTATTTATAATTTTCAAATTATTTAATAATTCTAACTATGTTTTTATTAATTATATGTATTATTTAATTTATTTAAAATTATTTATTAGAGATTTTTTAAAAACGATATTTTGAACAATTATATTTTTAACAACAATATTTTTGTTTCGATATTTTTGTACTTACCATTGTAAAGATAGGATGTCGATATTCTTGACATCGATATTTTGAACACGATATTTGTGTAGGTCGATATTCCTGTTGTTGATATTTTGTCAGTGATCTGTCCAGTGTCTTTCTTGAGGGGGGGCATGTGTGTCGGCACAGTTAGTGATCCAGCAGTGGAGATTGCGTGCCACGGTGTTGGCGTCTGGTGTCGTTGGAGGTGGAGTGCTGGTGAGGGCAGAGGTGAGCCGTTCTTTGGTGAATTTGTTCCAGCTTCTGCGGGGAGGCGGTGCGCGTGCTTGGGTTTGGTGGGTTTTCTGAAGGAGAAATGGATGCAGTGGTGGTCCATTCAAAGACGTTCCGAGGTGTGGCTGTAGAAAACGCTGTTTCCTCCTGCAAAGAAGGGGTCGAGTGTATGTCCCGCTGTGTGGGGGCAGTGACAAGTTGCTTCAGTCCTACGTTGAGGAGGTTCTCTAGGAGGGCGGTGGGGTTGTCGTGGTTGTCCAGGTGGAAGTTTAGGTCTCTGAGTAGTATGTAGTCTGTAGAGGTGAGGGCGTGGGGTGCGATGAGGTTGGCGAGGGTGTCGGTGAAAGGAGCGCAGTGGCCAGGTAGCCTGTAGATGAGAGTTCCGCAGAGAGTCATTTTGGGGTTGGTCAGGATCTGGAGATGGAGATTTTCCATGGGGGTTGTAGAGTCGTCCCGGTCCGTGGTTGTCATGCAGAGGGAATTTTCGTGGACGATGGCGATGCCTCCTCCTGGGTGAGTTGGGCGGTCTTTTCTCAGGATCTTGTATCCATCGGGAATGGCGGTTGCGATGTCGGGCACAAAGTTGGCATTGGTCAAGGTTTCTGTGAGGAAGGCGACGTCGGTCATGTGGGTATTGGGGAGGTCCCAAATTTCTAAGGCATGTCTGTGTAGGGAGCGCACGTTGAGGAGGATGCAGTTCAGTGGTTGGTGTGCAGTGGTGTCCGGTAGGCTGGGGGCTGCTGATGGGGTCCGGAGGTGGGTGAAAGTGCAGCTGCAGTGTCGGCAGGAGATAGGGCCCTGGGTGTTACTCTGCGTCGAAAGCTGGCAGTTGTTGCTTCGTCTGGGATTGAGCACATTGAGGGTGCTGGAGTCGTAGTGGAGGCTGGTTGAAGGACCAGGGTCCCTGGCGCTGGTCGCGGTAGTGTCTCAGACGGGCTTGCCTTTGGCACCCAGCGGCACGCCAGTGCCGCACCTGCTGCACGGTCACGGAGCGGCTGCCATTGAGTAGGGGTCGGGGAGGACGGTCAATTGGGAGGCTGGAGCAGGAAGAAAGGACACGCTGGAGGGGGGAGGGGCTGCGGGGGCAGCAGCAGCGGGGAACACGGAAAGAGAGAGAGCAGAAAAGAGACAGCAAGAACAAAAGAGAAAGAGGGGGCAAAAAAGGGAGAGTAAAAAGAGAAAAGAGAGAGCAAAAAAGTGAAAAGAGGGCAAAGTGAGCAAAGAGAGAGAAAGAGAGAGTAAAAAAGAGAAAAGAGGGCAAAGAGAGAGCAAAAAAGCATAAAGAGGGCACAGAGGCACAGAAAAGGAGCGAAACAACAGAAGAGCAGAGTGCTCTCCCACTGGACCACCAGGGATGGAGGAGGGCCTAGAACACCTACCTGGCACAGAGGCTCTGGGCTCCGAGGGCAGTACTTTAATGGTGGAGCTGCGCGTCAGTGGTCTTGTCCTACATACTTATACCTGTGCTTATAACTAGCATGTCAACTTTTCTGTATTTTATTAAAATCCCTCTTAGTGATACAGAAAGGTCTTACTTCATCCCTAGGATGTGTCTATGATTGTAGGTGCCACGATGATTGAAAAAGTCCATTAAATCCTGTTTGTTCAATTCCCGAGCCTCAAATTATCCTTCTAGGGTCCTGCAGGAATAGTTTATTATCACATGCTGATAAAACCTGAAACTGTGGGTTTAAGACGTTTTCTCAAACATTTCAATCGTCATTTGAGATGTCATCAGTGATGTCATCAGTGATGTCACTGACCATGTCATGAGTGATGTAATATGTGACGTCATCAGCAGTGCATTGCGGGGGCGCGAGTTATAGTTAGCTGAACTAACTATAACGGGGGAATTTCTATGGTTTTGTACGAGTGAAATGTCCAACTAACTATAACTGTCCCTAAAACCTATGGTTTTTTAAGTGAATTTCAAAGGTTTTTTAAATGCTAATTCCTAACTATAACATGTCTGAAACCTATGGTTTTTTTCAGTGAATTTCAAAGGTTTTGTAAATGACAATTTTTAAATGTATTAATTGTTATATTTATTTTTTTATACTGATTTACTACATTTTTTTAAACTATTTACTTTTACATATTTTATTTTTAAATTACATTGTAATTACATTATACATTACATTACAAAATATACTTTCTCAGAATGAATTACTTTAGTTTAAATACTTTGCAAATAGGCAATAGACTTTTAAGTACAGAAGTTACAGTTGTTGCAATGGGCAACACAATTTCAAACACAATGCAACATTGAGCTCAATGTGAATTTCTAGTTAAATGCAATTAGTTACTTTATGGATTACTTTTTCTAACCACAGGACTGGATCCTAGATTCAGTCCTGGGACATCTCCTGTAAACAGTTGAGTAAAAGCGTTTTGGTTACAGAAGTGATTTTTAAGGAATATTATTGTATTTTAAAAGTTGACACTTAGAAACTTTTTCACATAGAATCACCAATGTTATCCTATGGGAGGAAATTCACTTAGCAGGTAAGTAGTGTTATCGTGGGCTAAAAGATGCAGCACTGTGGTCTCTCCTGATAAAAGGTGAGTAAATCGGAATTCGTAGTTCGGCTGATTTTAGAGGAATATTATAAAGTTCCAAAACTCCACACTTAGAAGAATTTCCAAGTGAAACCAGTCAATGTTAGCCTATGGAAGGAAATTCAAGTTACTGGTAAGTATGGTTAAAATTACTTTTCAGGATCAGTACTGGGCTAAAAGATGCAGCACTGAGGTCTCTCCTGATAACCGGTGAGTAAATCGGAATTCGTAGTTCGGCTGATTTTAGAGGAATATTTGTATGTTTCAAAAATCGACACTTAGAAACTTTTTCAGCAAAAAGCAGGCAATGATATCCTATGGAAGGAAATTCAAGTTACTGGTAAGTACGGTTAAAATTACTTTTCAGGATCAGTACTGGGCTCAAAGATGCAGCACTGAGGTCTCTCCTGATAACAGGTGAGTAAATCGGAATTCGTAGTTCGGTTGATTTTAGAGGAATATTTGCACAATGGTGAAGGAAGGGGGTGGGGCCTGAGGTGACATGTCTGCAAACACGCCCTGTGGCGCGTTTTAAGTTGGAGAATTAATTCCTCCTCAATCCTGAGTGTCCCTAGGGGCCAACTAGCCCACCAGGAACCTCCAGTATGCGCCAGGGGCTGCGTTGCAGAGAGGTGTACAGAGGCCACGCCCCTTTTACAACACTCTGCAACGCAGCTCCGTGGCACTTACTGGAGGTACCTGGTGGGCTAGTTGGCCCCAGGGACCCTCAGGATTGAAGAGGATTTAATTCCCCATCTTAAAATGCGCCACGGGGCCTGTTTGCACACATGTCACCTGAAGCCCCGCCCCTCCCTTCACCACTGTGCAAACGCGCCCCGTGGCGCATTTTAAGTTGGGGGATTAAGTCCCCTTCAATCCTGAGGGTCCCTGGAGTCCAACTAGCCCACCATGTACCTCAAAAAGCGCCACAGAGCTGCGTTGCAGAGAGGTGTAAAAGGGGCGTGGCCTCTGTACACCTCTCTGCAACGCAGCCCCTGGCGCATACTGGAGGTTCCTGGTGGGCTAGTTGGCCCCCAGGGACCCCCAGTATTCAAGGGGAATTCGTTCCCCATCTGCAAACACGCCAGGGGACGCGTTTGCAGACTGCTACAGGGTGGGGGCGGGGCCTCCGGCACGATGCTGGTCTTTTTTTTTTTCTTTTTTTGTATGGGAGGGGGGCTGCATGGCCCCCCTTCCCTTGGCCTCTTTTGGCCCCGGGGACCCCATCCCCCAGGGCATGAGGATTTTCATTTTTTTTTTTTTTATTAAAATAAAACAGGAAGGGGGCCGCGTGGCCGCCCTTCCCTTGGCCTATATTGGCCCCGGGGACCCCATCCCCCGGGGCATGCCCTCTTATTTTTTTTTTTTAAATATTTGGAGGGGGCTGCGTGGCCCCCCTCCTCAGGCCACTACTTGCCCCGGGGACCCCATCCCCCGGGGCTGGCCCTCTCCGTTGGGGACTGTGGGGGGGTCCCCAATCCCCCCACAGTCCCGCCGGCTCCCCGCGTCCCTTGGGAGCCGGCATTGCTTTTCCACATGGGGAGCTGCTAAGATGCTAAGGTGGAAAAGCAATTTGCTTTGGATATTGGAAGCGAGAGCAGGTTTCCCTGCTCTCTCTTCCAATATCCAAAGCAGTTTGCTATGACAGGACGGGAGCCGCGAGGCTCCCGTCCTGTCATAGCAAACTACAGTGTCCCGGGGTTAGGCACCCCGGGACACTGCAGAAGCCGGCCCTGGGGGGTGGCGGTCCCCAGGGCCATCAAGGGCTCCAGGAGGGGGCCGCGCGGCCCCCCTCCCTTGAATTGCACAGCCCCGGGAGGTGGTGGTCCCCGGGGCTCTGGGGGTCTGTAACGGACCCCCACATTTATTTTCTAAGTGCCCCGGGGAGGTGGTGGTCCCCGGGGCGTGTGGGGGGGCTGGAGCCCCCCCACACGTTATTAAAAATTAAAAAAAGAAGCCCCGGGGGGTGGCGGTCCCCGGGGCTGCGGGAGGGCAGGAGAGCCCTCCCGCACCATTTTTTTTATAAAGCCCCGGGGGGTGGCGGTCCCCGGGGCTTGGGGGGCCTTAGAGGCCCCCCATATAAAACATAAACCCACCCCCGCATGCCCCCGGGACTTGGGCCACCCGGGGGCAAAATACAATCGAAGCGCGGGAGACCGCGCTTCGATTTTTTTGGGGGAATCGGCAGGATCCGCGCACCCTGAGCGCATCCTGCCGATTTTTATTTTTTTAAATGCTTTTTCTGCCCAGGGGTCCTTGTGGGACCCCTGAGCAGACCTAGGGGTCAGGGTGTTTCTACCCTGCCCCCTTTGTCGTTGCACACTTGCGTTTTTTTTTTTCTCGGCGGGATTCGCGCACCCTAAGAGCATCCAGCTGATTTAAAAAAAAAAAATGCTTTTTTCTGCCCAGGGGTCCTCGTGGGACCCACTGAGCAGACCTAGGGGGTCAGGGTGTTTCTACCCTGCCCCCTTTTTGCGCTTTGCGCACTTGTTTCTGTCCCTCGGTTCTACCGAGGGACAAAATGGCTGCCAACACTTCCTGATTTGGAGTGTTGACAGCCAATTAGCATGCACCGTATGATCGGGAGGGTGCGCGAATCCGACGCGGCCATAGATATATATGTGATTTTCATTTTGATTTTCACAGGAACTACTGAACGGATCTACACCATTTAACAAAAAGGGTTCTTTCTGAACCAAGAACTACCTCTTTGCCAAATTTGGTGTAATTCCGTTCAGCAGTTCGGGCTGTAGCCGTGGCTAAAGTTTCCTATGGGGAAAACACGTTTTGGGACCCCCCTTTTTTCTCGGCCCCCGCTTAACGAATCACCCCGAAACTTTCAGGGTAGGAGCGGACCGGAGCGGGCCATAAAGTTTGAAAATTTCGCGAAGATTCGTCAACCGACGCAAGAGTTATTTCAAATAGAATGTCGCGGATTTCCTATGGAAAATAGGTCCTAACTATAACTATCTACTGGCGACCGCCAGTAGATAATATATATATATATATAAATATATATGTATGTATGTGTGTAACGCGTAATGCTGGGCACTCGCCACATTATTATTTTCTGATGCCATTAATTTGAATAAAAGCACTTTATTGAATTGCACGCTGTGGTCCGTACCTGATTGCTGCCGCCGAAGAATTCCAAATAAGTCACTAGGACATGCATGAGAGGGGCTTGCTAAAGGGAACAATGCCACATCTGAAGTGAGAACTGCATCAGGAACATTGCACCCTGTCATCCCAGGTAGTAAAAATTGTGCAAAAACAGAAGATGCTTCAGAGCCTTACTTAACCTCTTAAGGATTCATGATTTGCCATGGCAGAACTGGTGAGGATGTGAGGGGATAGAGACCGACATAAAACAGTAGAATCAGGGAGATCCCTCAGGATCCACGGATTACAGCGGTACTTGTGATCCTGATGGATCCTTGTTACCAGCAGTATTGGAAACAAGCCATTTCAGGTCATAGAAGCGAAAGTGTCATCATCGTATTAAACAATAAGGTGGAAAATATGGTACAATAAATACAGGAACTTGATACAAGAAATTCCTAAGTAATTAACTTAATTGGAATTATGTTATATTCTTCTATTTAAGCCTACAGGAAGTAGTGCCCCAAAGTTTGGTAACCTTAGATACTCTTACGATCTAAAGAATACATTGGGCAAGTAAGTGTAAAAGCAAACACAAGGAGATGATGGACGGAGCGCTGAAACTTTTCAGACACTCACCCCCAGTCACAGATCTGGGTTGAATCCATCATCATTCTTTAGCTCACTTCGCCACCCCAGTTCATACACAGCTATATGCAAATCAGTCTTGTGTTTGCTTTGTTCGCCCTAAATTGGCAGGGTATGCCCAGACGTGGGTCCCTTGCTCACTTTGCCACTGGATTCAAGCTAGCCTGGCTGATGAAGGGTGTTACCCAGAAACCGGTCCCAAGATGCTTGTTTCCGGTTCAGGGAAGACCTGGCTTGGCAGTTCGGGCTGGACTGTTCCCATGAGGCACAGGGTCAAGACTGATTTGCATATAGCTGGGTCTGAACTGAGGTGGCAAAGTGAGCTAAAGAATGATGATGGATTCAACCCAGATCTGTGACTGGGGGTGAGTGTCTGAAAAGTTTCAGCACTCCGTCCATCATCTCCTTGTGTTTGCTTTGTTCGCCCTAAGTTAGCAGGGTATACCCAGACGTGGGTTCCTTGCTCACTTTGCCACTGGATTCAAGCTAGCCTGGCTGATGAAGGGTGTTACCCAGAAACCGGTCCCAGGATGCTTGTTTCCGGTTCAGGGAAGACCTGGCTTGGCAGTTCCCATGAGGCACAGGGTCAAGACTGATTTGCATATAGCTGGGTCTGAACTGAGGTGGCAAAGTGAGCTAAAGAATGATGATGGATCCAACCCAGATCTGTGACTGGGGGTGAGTGTCTGAAAAGTTTCAGCGCTCCGTCCATCATCTCCTTGTGTTTGCTTTGTTCTCCCTAAGTTAGCAGGGTATACCCAGACGTGGGTTCCTTGCTCACTTTGCCACTGGATTCAAGCTAGCCTGGCTGATGAAGGGTGTTACCCAGAAACCGGTCCCAGGATGCTTGTTTCCAGTTCAGGGAAGACCTGGCTTGGCAGTTCCCATGAGGCACAGGGTCAAAACTGATTTGCATATACCTGGGTCTGAACTGAGGTGGCAAAGTGAGCTAAAGAATGATGATGGATTCAACCCAGATCTGTGACTGGGGTTGAGTGTCTGAAAAGTTTCAGCGCTCCCTTCATCATCTCCTTGTGTTTGCAAGTAAGTGTAAAAGCCAATAGGCTTAACTGCTGCCACAATGATACAGATTATTGTTGAAAATACTCAAAGAATAATTTAGGCTAGGATGCACAATAGCTAGTTATGAAAGAAGGCAATTGTATGTAGTTTACAGGCAGAAGAAAATGCAGAACCAAGCATAGATTTAGCGAACATGTCAGATTTACTTGTCCCTGGTGGAGAAAGTAGCATTGTCACAAGCATGTCTTACCCAAAAACTGTTCTGTGTGTTTCAGGATATTCTAGTCTTTGTCCCAGACAGTTTCTTTAAACAATAGATTTATATGTAGCAGCTTTAATGGCCTAGGCGCTTATGATGAAGATGAAATTGTGCCCCAAAGGATGTGTGAATGCTACAAAATGGCTTCGCATCTTAAAATGGGTATTAGAGAAAGACACCTATCAGGATACCAGAAGGAGAAGAGGGAGAATAAAGTATGCCCTTAAGCCCATTTCATAAGTTCATCAACCTACTGCAAGTGCTCTGGATGGACAGCAGAAATGGTTAGAAGGATACCGAATAACACAGCTATAGTAACTCACAGAAGTAATTCTTTAAATAGGTACTAGGGAAAGAGATGCAATGGTGCAGAATAGAACAAGAGGCCAGAACTAATCCTTCTTCTACATATGGGTCACATTCACTATCAGAGTCATTGGATAATGTGCTACCTTGATGTCTATGTTCTTCAATTGCACTGTATGGAACATGCAAAGTAATAATATACTATAAACTGTACCTATATTACTCAGAGAAGGAAGGGCAACCTCCTGTAAGGCAGATGAGAAGGTGAAGTTGGAAGCTGGTAATAAAAAGCTGCATACAATAGACCCAGCTCTGTTTTGCAACTGGGCTGATATATTGGGTTGTTAGCCGGCACTAGTCATGCTCTAATGAAGATACACTGGTTAGTTGTTATGCTGGTAAAGGGCTTTTTGTGTCTTGTGTTTAAGCACGACAAATAGATATTTCTAATCCTATTTGCTATAGGTTTGGCTAGGCCAGTTTTCATAAGACTCCTTGCGCCTCCGGAATGTCACTTTTTGTGACGTTCCGTGGCGCAGAAGCCTGCGTGATATTTATCAGGCAGCACTAAGCCACTTTTTTTGGCTTAATTCTGCCTGATAAATATCAGTCCCTTTAACGCAGTGTTCTGCGTTAAAGTGGCGTGCAATGGGTGTTGCTGGGGGCGTTCCCAGCAAAATCCGTGGCCTTTTGACACTGCCCCAGATTTACGAGAAATCGTAAATCTGAGGCAGTGCCAAAAGCTTACGCCTCCCCAGAGGCGTAATGGAGGCACAACGAGGAGAAATATCTTTATTTCTCCTCGTTTTTAATGCAGCACACATAGAAAGAGGAAAACGCCTCTTGTGATTATTTTTGTACAGAAAGGTTTCCCTTCCTGTACAAAAATAATCATCCCCGCAACGCAGGCACCCTTACACCATGGTGCAAAGGTGCCTGCGTTGGTGCACGGCAGCCCATTGTGCGCCGGCGCAAGGGAAAAGGACAGGAATGCGCTGTATCTTATAGATACAGTGCATTCCTGCCCTTTTCTTTTGCCGTAGGGCAGCGCAGCAGGAAGGCCTGCTGCGCTGCCCTACGGCAAAACCTCATAAATGACGCCCCTCGTTTTGGCATTGATAACAGGTGGCATCAATCAATCAATATAAACTTTATTTGGTTTTAGAAATAAAAAACATAAAAGTGCAACAAATCATTATATATACATCAATTAAAAAGCTGGCCTCAAAATGTTACAATAAATATTGTTAAAGAAACAGATAAAAACAAATATAAAAAACTATTTTAAAAACCACCAATACAATTATGAAGAAAGTTCCGAAAGAAGCGTTACAAAAACAGGGGATGACCTATGCATCCAAGGCTATTAATCATAACTATTTTTAAGCTTGATGCCAGCTTTAAAAAAAATAAGAACATTAGCTACAATATCTCCCGAAAGCATTTGTAAGTAAATAAGGGCCGGGCGGACCTGACTAAAATTATCCCTTTTTAAGATGCGAAGAATATATAGCTTCAGGGTTACCACATAAAAACTGCAAAACATTTTAAAATGAAGCATATCCTATGGAGACTTTCTGTCGCAGCCAGAGGGCAAAAGATTCTGGTCCCTATTTGCACCTCAAGGGTAAGATAAAAGGAAAACAAAAAGGTCCAGCCGAAACCTAGTTAACAAAGGGCACACTTTTCATCATAGCGTAACGTCGTACGCTAGGCTTCATCTGGGGCCCTTCTTCCTTAACCAACAACTTCTTTCTAAAAAAAGTCTCTCACCCAGTTTTGATCCTTCTTGCAAATCTTATCTGGGTTGATAAATAATTCTCCTCCGCCTAAATTCAAAAGGCAGTTCCTGATGTATTTAAACCAGGGAATATGATGGGACTAATCGTGGGCCAAGCAATCCTTTAGAATCTCTTTGCTTAGTTCAGCCCTGGCCTAGACCAAATTTTTAGCTAAAAGGAAAGGGGGCAAAAGGCTCTAATATCAGATAAATAGGCCACACCCATTTCTTTGTGTACTGTAAATGTGGGGGTACCTTGCGGGACACACAAAAACCATCTCATAAAGGTGTTTTCAGCAATTTGCAGCTCATCCTGGGTAGTATATCCCCAGATCTCACTTCCATAGATTGCTTTGGAAATACACTTGGCCCTATACATCTGTAAAAGGGCACCAGTGGGTCTACTGCCCAACCGTTAGGCAAAGTTAAAAAACAGCAGCGTTTGCTCTAACAAACTCCTCTATCTTCCTACAGACCAACGGGCGTCAATTCAGGTGGAGTCGAACAGCACTCCCAGATAAGAAAATACACAGGTCTTTGGCTCTAGAGTGGTGCCAACTATAAATGTATGTGATTTTGTGGATCGTGGACCCACAACCATCACATAGGATTTTTTGTTGTTAATAGAAAGGTCCAAGTCTTCCATACAAAGAACAAAGGAGTTCAACAAAGCCTGCAGCCCCCTGGCAGTTCGGGCGATAAGGACCACATTGTCTGCATATAATAGTACCAGCAGACACTACTGCCCCACCTGTTGGCAATCTACTTTTAACTCAGAGAGGACCTGCCCCAAGTTGTTAACATAAAGGTTAAAAAGAAATGGGGCCAAGATACACCCCTTTCGAACCCCTCTTTGTATTGGAAATTGCCGGGTAACCTTTAGGTCTTTTGTGTAGTGTACCACTGCCATAGTGTCCCTACAGAGGTCCCTCAAAAATGAAACAATGTCTCAATCTACCACTGTAGACAACATAATCTGCCAGAGCTTAGTTCTGTTAACACGATCAAAGGGGATGACAAATCCATAAATGCCAGATGGATAGAGCCAGAGAAAAAAACGGTGTACTTACTTAAAACCACATACAGGGTCAAGCATTGGACAAACACTTGACCACCCTGGGCGAAATCCATACTGCACCTCCGATAAAAAATTGTTGTTGTCTGCCCATTTGGAAAGTCTATCCAGGAGAAGGAGAGTGTGCCCTACCACCTTAACCATCGAATCAAGCAAAGAAATTGGCCTATTGCAGAAAGTGCTGTCTCTGTCTCCTTACTTAAAGACGGGTACAATGGTGGACAGTGCTCATGACCCCGGGGCACCTGCCACAAGTGCTGCACTAGTAAGGGAGTTGAGGACTGGTACCCAGATCTCCACATTGGCTACAGGAAGGTTGGGTGGGATCCCATCAGCACCAGGGGCCTTGTTCTCAGACAGCCCCAGTATACCCTTCCTCACCTCCTCGGCTGAGAAGGATTAAACAGATTTCCCTTCAATTATACCATTTCCCCTACTAAAGTTGGAAGGAGGTGTGTTGTAAATTTCCTCCAGACCTCAAGAGGAGCGGTGGCTTCTACAGCTAGGAAGGGGCTATTAATGATGCTCCAAAACTTGGAACCACACTTCAAGGTACCAGCCTCTATCAAATCTGACCAAGCCTCTTCCTTTAAAATGTTCTTGCATCTTGCCAGGTGGCATCCCAATGACAGATTTAATTTGCGTGCAGTGATGTACTCCAGTGGAATAACATAACAAGTTCAAAGTACTAAAAGAGCATAGGATACATTATATTCCAAAATAACGTGTACCTTCATCATAGAGGAGGTGTTTATCCTGAAGAATATTAGTGGAGGATCAAAGATAGCTGTCCCAATAAGGTCATTTTGCAAATGGTGATAATTTGAATGTGAGGTTACTGTATGATCTGCCCTGTATATAGTCTTACTCATTCAGGAAAGGCAAAGGGGACTTTGCAGCCTCAAGCACAGATAGTATTACCTCACATGCACTCCTGAAGGTGGTGCAAGGGATAGCAGATCTGCTGTTCCATTAAATGACAACTTATAGACTAGTCTACACAGATCCCCCAATAATGGGGAGGATTGATCTTACCCAGAAGAGTAGGAGACATTTTGAAATACAAACATCATCATCTGCTCACCTACTGCGAAGTAATTGGCGCCTTACCAGGTGGATACAAATAATACTGGCCACAATCTGACTACTAGGATCATACTCTTTTCACTGGGGAAAAGTGTGCTTGCCTTGTCTTGCGAACGAGATTGTGCAGTCTTAAAAAATGATGCCAGGTGAGTCATGTTTTCAGGTATGTCAGGCCTTAGCAGCACGTTACATGACAATAATTCTGTGATGTCATTTATCACAACCAGCCAATTATCATCAAGATCATCATTGATAAACTTTCTTCCTGCTGTTCATAATTCAGTCATCTATTGGCCCCAAGCACTCTCTCTAGACGTATGTCTAGCCCAAAGCTCCCTTCAAACCTTTCCCACCGACGTTCGCCAGGTAAAAGCCAGATTCTCAGGGCATCGATCTAGTAGCAACCTCAAAAAATCAGCACAACCAGTAAGTGTGCTGACTGCACTCACCTGTGTTTTGCCTCATGGAGACAGAGGTGACTATTGGTGGGGCCTTCTCAGCATTTATCTTTCCGAAATCATCTGTTAGGTAATAACAACACCTGTTTTTTATACTCCACAACTTGGCACAAAACATCTATTTAAAATATTTCGCCAAACATCGCTCAACGAGCACTGTGTCACCCAAAACAGGAGATTGACCTTTTATCATCATTATTTGTACAAAAATCCTTCACATATTCTACACATGGTTAGCACCCAGGCAATTATATAGAATATAACTAGCCCAAATGTGAGTCTCTATATTGTGATTAACATGCAAAAACGGAATAGCTCACAATAATTGTGTAAATATAGTCCCTCCACATAGTAACAAGAACAAAATAATACAATGAGCGATTGCTACTCTGCATTATGAATTGCACAAAAACACAAATCAGTAAACTGAGTTATTTAAGAAGAATCAGGAAATGATGACTTTACATCTCTGAAACCAATACACACAAAATACAGACTTCAGCCATCATGACAATTTCTGGATTACCTCCAGCATCATTATTCAGTAAACAGAGACAAAAGAAAACGGTAGAATCTGCATAGAAAGGAAGATGGCCTGAGCACAACAAATGATTTGAAATCTTCACTGGCAAGACAAAGTGACTTTGTAGGTAGACAGCAGAGGGATTAGTTTAAAGATGGTCAGATCATCATTGTTACCTAGAAATGATGGGACTTGCATGGGCCACAGAGCTCCGAAGCTTCCCTGGTCGAGTGCTGCACACAACTCTCCTCTTCCAGCTAGTATGAGACGTGGGTGCCTCTTTTTAAGTGGTTGGATTCTCAGAACACCCCTCCTCTGCTGTCCCTGCTGAGCAGCGTTATATCATCATTAATCCACAGAGTTAATTAATATGAGGCAATAGTACAAGCATAACCAATCTAATTAAGCATCTATATTAATTTTTTCTGTGGTTTTGCAGAAGGTTACTCCATGTATTTGTTCCTTGTTTACGACAATAAACTTTAATATCACTGAGAGAATTGTGGAGAATCTCTAAGGCGAGGCAGAGATGGCAAAAGTGAGTGAGAAAATAGGAAAGCAAAGAGGCCTTGGAATGCAATTTACTTTTACACGAGTGACAAGTTTGCGGTTATCAAGAAAACGTACCTGCCTGATTCAAATTCTGTAAGATCTTCATTCCAAATACAAAAACCTGAGAAAAATATATTAAAATTACATAGCACACTAATTTTGGGAATAGTTGTTAGTGGCGTCATCAACCAGGGATGAATTGGACCACGAATGGTGTCAGTTGGATACACAGGGGCTTATTTACAAGCCCCTTGTGCCACCCGTACGTCACTTTTCCCATGTTAAAAATGACGCAAAAGTGGCGCAAGGGGCTTGTAAATAAGCCCCACAGTGCTTAATATAACGTTGCCAGCTGAACTGCTCCCCATACAGCAACTTTACAACTGCTGGTCAATGCCTCATACTCTTGAATCTGTAAGGTGGCAACACCCTGCTCCACACTGACTCCCATTAATGGCAACCTATGCACTGCAGCGGGCCTCATTATGGCACTGGAGAAGTATGACCACATCACTCCCACCCTGATGGATCTCCACTAACTCCACTTGCCAGCTCCCACCATCTTCAACACAGAATTCACAATCTACAAATCTATCGACACTGTCGCACAACTATCTCGCTGACAAGCTCTCCACCTCCAGGGGCATTTGGCACACTCACAGTCAGAACACCCATCAGACTCCAGATGCAAAAGTGTAAACACAAAAATCCTGTTCCAATGTAGTGAAGAGCTGAAAACACAACTTTGAGGAGCACTGCACCGTGACTGACATTCGACTTCCACTCTCAGAAGCCACCTTCCCCTCAAGTCACTCAATGACTGTAACTTTGTCTTTGACCATGTACAGCACTCTTGCTTCTTGACTAGGTACATAGGTACCACCCATATACATGCATCCATTGAAAAAAGGCCATCTTTAGCATTTTTTATCAAGCATTAGATGTCTTATTTTGATTTAGGTAGGTGCTTGCCCTTACTGGGAATGTAAAATATCTCAGATTTTTTTTTAACTAACCCCAGTTTGCACCCAGCAAGCTAGTAGGCAAAAGCGAGTCTAACCCTCTGTCAGTGGATTTTGAGAAATTATCCCTCCATAATAAAATGTGGTTACAAAGGAACCAGACAATGCATTTTCAGAACAATGTATGAATAGTTATTGGCTATAAAGCATTAGATTTTATAGTCAGTTCTGAAGGAGAAATAATTCAATATTCCAGTACTCCATATATAAAGCATCCTAGCCATGGCAGTTCCTCATGGTCCCACTATTTATAGCACTGTAGATAGTCCAGGTTCCATAATGACCTAGAGGCATATTTCTTAGAGCTTTGCCTTATGCTTGCACCATGCAACGTGGTACATGTGTGATGCAAACCTCTAACTTATTTTTTTGAAGCCTCGCAAAGCCGCTTTGCGTGGCTTTAAAAATATGGAGTAAAGTAATGCACTGCAAATTGCTGCGTTGCATTACTCTGCAGAAGAAAGACGTTCCATGGGTGCTGCAGTGGGTGTTCCCAAGCAAATCCCATTTTTTTTAATACATTTTCAGATTTACCAAACCTGAAAAACTTGCGAATGTGCCAAAAATATACACCTCCCCATGGGCCTGAACGCGGCTGACAGCCGCCTCAATAGGAAATCGCCCACTGCGTCAGTGGAGTTGAGCGGCAGGAGCCCCGGGCTGCTCGACCGCTGGAGCGGTGTGGAGTGATGGTTTAGCCTCACAAGAGGGTGGCCTGTCCAGCCTGCATGCATCCTGTGTCCTGCAGGTGGCTGGACCGGCCCTAGATGCTGAGGGTCCAGGTACCACTGGACTGCTCCCTGAAAGGCAGCTGACCTCGGGCGCTTGTCCACCCCGAGGTAAGAGCCTCCAGGTGCTCGTGTAGCTGCACGGCTGACAGGGGCTGCGCGGCTGAGGCTGGGTGCAGCAGTTGGGGAGGGGAGCGGCTACCCAACTGGGAAGGGGCCCCTGGGGCCCACCACGAGGAACTGCCACCAAAGAGTGAGGCCGAATGAACCCTGGGCTGCCAGCTGGACAGAACCCCATGAGAAGGTGCCCTGAGCCCTTGTGGTGCATCCTGGGTTGGCCTTGTGCTGCTGGGCCCTGGGGACAGCCCGCAGGCGCGCCAGAGGCCGAGGAGAAGATTGGCCTTAAGATAGGAGGGAGTAACGGTCTGGAACACATCCAGAGGGAAGACCTGGGCCGGGGCCTGAATTAAGAGCCAGAGCTGAATACCTGAGGCTGGAGTGACGATCTATCTCCCTCCCCCCGACGTGAGCACATTGAGGACCTCCCAGAGGATATATGCAGAACTACTGCAATCTAGTATGTGCACACTGATGGCACTCTGTGGAGGACGTTGGGTTGGGAGTCAGCAGCTGAGAAATACTACTCCAGAGGCAGCTCTAGAAGGACTACGAACTGCAACACATAGTGACAATCAACGCCCCTAGGAGGGTTATCTGTACTGCCAGCTCCTTTCTGCCTGGCCCTCGCGACTGGCTGGCACACACCTCGCTCTCCCCTTCCCAACCATCAGGGGAGAGACCCGGAGGCCCGGTAGAGATTACAATTAGTAGCTATAGTGATTGTTGACCAACACAATGATGGCGAAAGATAAAGACCCCAAACACCCCAGACAAGGAAAGATGGACCTCTATACAAAAGTGGTAACCCCCCAGGTGGAAGTTGCAGAGGCCACACAGCCCCTACTGGATACGGCCATACTACTTCAGGCAATACAATCCTCGAGAGAGGTGCTGGAGGGAAAGATAGTGGAAGTGTGCTCTGAAGTTGCATTGTTGCATCAGGACTTACGCAATGTATCAGCAAGAGTGATGGAAGCAGAGACTCAAGTTTCGGAGGTGAAAGATGCGGTCAGGTATCTCCAAAAGGGGTGTGACAGAACTCCACAGCACTAATAAAGATGTGCTATGGCATTTGGAAGATGCAGAAAACAGAGCACAAAGGAACAATCTTCGCTTTGTGGCTTTCCGGAAGGAGTGGAGGGAGCTAATGTACCCGCTTTTCTGGCGACTTGGCTAAAAGACACCATTGCACCCGAACACTTTTTCGCTTGTTTCTTTATAGAGCGGGTGTAAGGCCACCTCCTGGGCCTTCACCCAGACCGATTATAGCAAAGTTTCTTAACTTGCTTAACAGAGACTGAGGCGTATAGGTGAGGGATTCCATACACCGTGAGAAAGACGAGTCAGGGCAAGGGGCACCATACAGACACAGACAGTGCTCATGCCTCAGCTAGGAACAGGGCCACTGAAGGGTCTAGATAAAAGGACAATAACTTGGACTCAGAGGAAATGGGGATGTCCTCAGGAATTGAAAGTTTGCACCCACTGGCTACCGAGATCTCCGCTCTGAAAGAGGATACAGAGACTCGACAGCAACTGCCACAGGAAGAATCACCTGATCCAAAACACACAGAAATATAAACTGGCACCAAAATACTTGCTAATGGAGCTTTAGCTGTGCAACTGACACCCCGGATGCCCCTAGCCTAGGGCTCAGGACTTGAATTGGGGACTTTATTGGTTTGTTTTCCTGTTATAAGTGCCGCAGTATTAGGCACTGAGTGGTTTCATGGGGAATGGATGACAGAGCTCTCCTTCTCCTCTTGCATAATGCTGTTTCTCTTGGATGAAGTGGCACAGTGGTGCATGAAGGTTGTGGGGGCTGTGGGGGGGGGTTTGGTTGGGGGAGGGAGGTTAAGGTTAAGTTTTTGTTGTTTCTTTCTTTTTGTTGGTCATGTGGGTCAGTGGAGGGTAAATACCCAAAAGGAAACAGGATGGCTTCATGAGTCCTCCATGCACATGTGAGACACTTAGCAAATATACACCTTGGCCATGTCCATCCGTGCGGTGATTTCAGACCTTATGGTGATGACGTGGAATGTCAATGGATTGGGAGATAAAATCAAAAGGGGCTTGGTGACACAAAATATAAAACGACTACACCCCTATATAGTGATGCTCCAGGAGATGCACTTGCAGGGTACCCATTGCATATTCCTTGGCCAGGGTACATACACTGTATTGGCACTACCTCCATGGAGGCTATACCTGTGGGGTATAACTCTGTGTTCTGAGGCGTGGCCATACTAATGTTGGATAGAAATCGTTTATGTTCACGTATGCTCCATGTAAGTTAGCATTCGCTGCGCCATTTTCTATTTGGGCTCCATTTTAGTCCGTTCCAAAGTGATCTAGTATAATTCCGAGAAACACCTGTCTTTGACTTTCAATTCTTCACTTGGGTTTTGTTTCAGCAATGAGCACACTGTTTATTTCAGCGTGTAACTCTCTCACCAGATAGAGGCCCTCTCCCCCGTGTCTGGTGGCAGGCTCCAGGTGGAACGATCTTGGACCATGAAACGTTGTGTAAGATAGGAGCGCTGGACCATTTTTTTTGTACTTCACTGTTTTAGCTGCACCTGCTTGGAAAATTCCATTGTGGGCGTGTTTTTGCCTGGTTACGAAACGTACATAATGTATCTTTATGCTTGTTGATTTCAGTTCTCTCTGCAGCACTCCTAGCGACTAGGCAGACCGGGCTCAGCTCTGAGTGTATATTAATAAATAGCTATTGGTTTGTATTCTCTACTGTCTGACCGACTCTTCATTTGGTATGGAAGGCTGAGAGGTGGTCATTGGTGACCCGGGTAGACCTAAACGGGTTACTTCCTTCAGTTGGCGGCCGAACAGGGACTCCTTTAGGGGATTGATCCATCCCCTTTCCGCAGACGGGGGGAGGCCGAGGACATCGTCGGGTCGGACTGACGGCTCAGGGATCCCTGCACAAAGAGTTTCTATTGCACGCAGCTGCCCCTTATGTCCTACCAGATGGTGCCTCGCCCAGTGGTCATCCCGACTGGAGTCCTGAACAGCAAAACCCTTGGATTTGACCGTTTGGTCTGAAGAGTCGGCAGTGGAGAACTGGTTTGTTTGTACTACTGATATCAGGTGAGTTTCTTTTGGTTCTTTGTGGATATGGCACAATTGTGGTTTGAGTTTGGTACGGTCTGAGGACTGTCTTGATAAAAAGTACTTGCAACTACTTTGCAAGGTAAAATAACAAACTTGTTTTCCTTTTAAAAATGCCTGGCCTTAGCAACGTTTGGAATTTGTGTTGTTGTTGTTGTTCTGCAGATGCTCAATTGGAAGAGGCTCAGCCGGCGCCTCTCAAAGGCAGCCCTAATTTTGATATGTATGTGAAACATGGCCTTGGCCCTATTATGTTTAGTACGTTACGGCACAAATATACGAGGGACAATGCCGAGTTGCAGTGGCCGTTGCCGGCACTTTTGATGAACAAAAGATTGGGTTCTTACAGGAACAGTTGTTTAAGAGACGAAGTAGGCAGTCGATGTTTGATTCTCTTCGAACTTGGCAGAAGGAGGCTAGACAGAGACGGTTAAAGATGGAAAGAGATGCACGGAAAGGGAAACTGCAAACATTGACGCAGAAAGCTGTAGCATATGATAGAGAAAAACAGGAGGCAGGAATTGAATGTGAAGATAGAAGATTTCGGCTACATATTGATAAATCTTATTTGGCCAAAGAGGAAAATTATACTTTTGTAGAGGAGCTGTTAGATACTCAACCCCTGCCTCCTTATGCCCCGCAGAGGATATATCCCACCGTCTCCTTACAGTCACAGCAGCCTGTTTCATCTGCTTCGGCTGTTCCCGTATCTATGGATGTTGTTGCGACGGCTTTGGCTACGGCACCTCCTGCCCCTTCTATGTCCTCGCCATCTTTGACAACTGTGACACCTAGTACATCTACTGTTTTAACTCCTGTATCTTCCGTTCTTTCTCCTCTGGTGCATGCGTTAATAACGATTGTACCTGCTGCCTCTGTTGCTTCTCCTCCTCTGGTTTTTTCATCCTCCGACACTCTTGACTGCTGAGACACCAGTACGTGGGTTTGAGGATAGAGATTGGATGAAATTCAGGGAACGGATGGGTCCGTTAGTGCGCTCTGAAGTAGGGGAAGATGAGAAGGAGGTGCTGGCCAGACAGGCTAGGAAGTGGGCTAGTAATCCGGTTTATGGCACTGAAGACATTTGGCAAGGTGTGTGTGAATTTGAGCCTTTTCTACAGCAGCACGTTCTTCAGCATATGTCTGCTACATTGATCAATCTTTGGCGCACACATATAAAAATTGAGGCTCCACAAGTGTTATTTGATATTAAAGATTGTGTTTGTATTGCTGATTTAGCCCCAGGACAGGTGCTCGTGAATATTAATACTATAGTTTCTAAGGAGTTCAGTTGTTTGAAAAGAGTCCCACTAAAATTACTCAGTTCCCTATGCGTGAGGTTCATCCAATATATCATCCAGAAGTGCCTGAGTTAACAGATCACCTAGTAACATAACCAGACCAGCCGTAGCTGCCCGTTTCCAGGAGCAATGTGTTGTACTCCGTGGAAAAGAAGTGAGGTTTTAGCCCTTAAGACTACATTGCCTGATCCTAGGAAAAATCCTACCGCTTATTATAAGGAATTAACAGAGGCTGCCTCTTCTACTGCAATGACTCTTGCTGATATTGAAATGTTTTTTGGTCTTCTTGTCCCGGTTGATATTTGGAGACAGGTTCATACTCAAGATCATGTTGTGGAGTTGGGTGGTACATGGGATGTGATTAAAGGATGGGCTCAGGAAAGGAAGCCAGGAGATAAGCCCCGTACCGAGATACTTGCTTTACCTGGTCGTATTATTACTTATATGCACACTCTTATTCCACCTAAGAAGGTAGGTTGGGATAGGTTGACGGCTTGTAGACAGAAGAAGGATGAGAGTGTGTCCGATTTTTTTACTCGGTTTGAAGATACATTTTTGGATTACAGTGGGCAGGATATGTCCACTGAGGGAGGAGTTTGTTTGTTTGTTGATAGGTTTGTTACTCATCTTCTTCCTGAAATAATGACTCGTTTGCAGGCGTCTGAGATTACTTGGTCTACATCTTCCCCCTCTGTTATTTTGAATATGGGCCAATATTATGAACAGCGTGATCAGGAGGAGAAAGATAAGACTGATAAAAAACATAAAGATTTAAAGACGAAGGTGTGTTATAGGGATTCTGCACATACACAGAGCTATGCACAGGATCATAGGGCCTCGGAATATAGTGGTGAGCCAACCATAATCCTTAGCACCTAAAACCCCAACCCGACTAGCTGTAGCGTCTCATTAGCACCAATGCTACCAATGATTAGACAACCCAGAACACGGTATCTCTCTCTCAGGACTCGCAGTAGCAAGAACACCCTTTCATCACACTCATATCTGTCCACAACGCGCGTAAGAAGAGACACGATATAGGTTAAAATGTTTATTTCAACAACGTGCTCTAAGATACAGTACACGTGTCAGTACTAGCAGCATAATGCATAAGGATAATATAATCAGCATAGTTACAACTCCATAGAATATAAACGGGGAAAGCATTTCATAAAGCAGTGGATATAGGGCTAAATGACCTTACCACCCTCCCCGTGCTAGTAGCTAGTTTATTATAAAAACAGAAGACCTCTGGGCTTTGACTAGCGAACCCCCATACCTCAAGATCTAGATGCAAGGTTTACATCATCAGACAAGCACAGCTCTTCTCTCTGGAAAGGTTGTTCTCCAAGTGTCTCTAAACGTGGAAATCACAATATTAAAAGCACCCGAATTTCCCCATGGCAGCTGTACATAGTGTTATGTCTAATTGCGAGGGACTGGCCAGATCAGCAAGAACAAGGGACTTTGTTTTTCGACCTTGTACATGCTGTGCAGACGTAGCCCAAAGGGAACAGGAGAAAAGGTGAAAGACAAATTCAGACAGTTCTAAAATAGCCAGGCAGAAGCAGAGGCTGAAAAAACAATGGCACAAAGTAACGTGCGCAAAAAAGGCATCATGGCAGCCAGGCCTAAGTCATCGTAGCAAGGCAGACCAGGAGGCCACAAACCACAAGACACCCTCCCCTGGGCAGTCCATCGGCCAAGACACAGAATGAAGACAGAGTTCAAATGGACTGAGCAGAACAGAGACTCCTGTTGTGGAGCAGTCCCCATGAAGGACAACGAATGGGAGAGGGAAAAAAAAATTTTTAGAGGCAAAGAAAAAATTCCAGCTTGCAGGTCGCAAAGAGCGAAAGCCTTGTCAATCCAGCAGAAAAACGCCACACCTTCCAAGAGGACATCATTGGAATCGTCGAAAAACAGCGATGCCATCCAGTCCAATAAATCAAAGCTGCATGCATGTTCCTCACAGGAGGGAGCAGCGAATAGCAATGCGGGACAACTTGCGTGGTACTCAATATAACTTTGTTGTAGGAGATTCTGAGCAGCCGCCCAGATATCCCATTGCGCCAAAATCCCCAGTGCAGCCGCACGCGCCATGTAGCCAGCAGTGGAACAGTCCCGTTCATGGGCCTCTAAGGGACCCACCAACTGAACAAAATCCGGAACAGACAAAGACGTATTGGAGAGGCAATAATCCATAGTCCACGAGAAAGGACATCTGATGCAAGACATCCCAGGTTGCACGCAAGTGAAATATGCAAAGCGAAAGGAAAGGGTATAGGACACACTCAGTGTCGCCAACGGCAGGACGCCGAAGCCAGCAAGGATGCGCTCACGTAGCATCTGGAGACGACCCGCGTCGAGAAGGGCCCAAGGAGGTGCAGCCATTGCGTAGTAAACAGACCAACAGCAGTATACCAGCCGCTAAGGCGAGGATCAACGGAAAGCCACCAAAGACGCTGGAAAAAAGGGAATGAATAAAAGCCGGTATTACACCAAAAATAGTCTGAAAAAAGGTCACAAGGCCAGAGCCCACAACTTTAAAAAAGTGCACCAGACCGTCAGTGCGGGATGCATTAAAGACACGGTGAATCAGTTCACCGAAATGTTGTGGGAGGTTAGTGTTCAAAAGGGCCTGTATTTCACTGTGGGTACTCGCCACCTGGAGAATGAATGTTTCCCGGGCGGACGTGAGCATAACCTCTTGGTTCAATAATAGCGCCTTTATTCTGCTCAATTTATTGAAATCCACCTTCAGAGTAGGAATGGAAGGCCAAACGGAACTATCTATGATGTCGTGCGGGGGAGGAAAAAGCACATTTTTGCAGCAGACAACCCTGTGTGAAACTGTACAATATAGGGAATGCCGGCCAGCATGCCACAGCAGTCTTGGTTATTCAAAAGCAGATAGCTACCATTAGCAAGCACAGTGAAAGTAGGAGAAATAGCAGGAGCAGGAATACCCTTTAACACACAAGCAAGATTCGGAGCCGAAACGTTACAAGCCCCGTGCAATTTAATGTGTTTACAAACAAGGGAATGACCCACAGTAGAATCGCATGACTCCCCCGTGAGAAAAACTTCCTTCCCATCTCTAAGGCATTTATACATGAAAGGCAAGGACCACAGCTCATGCAGGAAGGCACTGCCCAAGGGCTGGAAACGGCCCACAGGATAATGTTTCATGCACGAACTAAATTCAAACAATGAAAAAGGTAAAGCGATAACCCCATGCACTAGCCACACGGCAGAATCCAATTCCGCCACAGAGAACGGTAAGGGCTCTATTTTCTCGATATGCAATAGAGTGTATGCTGCATCCTTCATGGACATGAACTGCTGTTTGTCAGTTAAATTAAAAGGCAGGAATAAAGCAGAGGTGTTCAAAGAATGCCAAGGAACTTTACCCAACTTCAGGGTTTGCAAAGTCCATGCAAACTGCATAACTGAACGCAATTGATTCTGCCCATGATACAACACAGAAACATCATCCTGTACAATATCAACAACAGAGGACACAATATTCTCTAACGTGTAAATGCGGGAAGACAGGGTATTAATACTATTGTCAACAACAGCAAGCACCTTTTCCAAATTTGCTTGATCTATTTCCCGTAGACGGGAAGCAGCTTCAATTTGCGAAAGCTTCCAGAGTTCATTATAAGTTTCATAAATGAATCTCTTAGGTCGTGGGCCACGAGGCCCCAGAACAAAGTCGGACAGATCAATGTTGCCTGATAGGAGGGATAAATGCTGTTTAACAGAATCTAGGGAAGAGTGCTGCAACCACTGTTTACATAATTTACCAACAGAATATGTTGTTACAGTACGAGAGTCAGAAAACCTTGGATCTGGCCTATCCTGTTTGTAACCCGGAACTGAGTCATGAAAACGCAGTTCGCAGCCATTAGAGGCGATGGGCCAAGCCAACCAGGGTGACTGAACAAGCATAGAGACATTAAACGAATTGTTTTGAAACAGAGCTTGCAAATTTTGAAGGGACAAATTGAAATGCAAGCTCCCATTGGGAGTGGAAGATAATGCAGGAATGGTAGGTGCATTCAATTGTTTGGAAGTAGCCAAACCCCAACACGTAGTTTGATAGATGGTTTTATTCAGAAATAAAATCTGGGCCGGGATAAGGCAAGCACGGTGCAAGGCTTCTGTGCCTTGTACCTGCCATGGTTTGGAGCCCCAGATTGATTTCAAGTCAACAGTGTCCTTCCAGTGTTCATAACCACCCACAGCTAAGGCGCTCAAAAAGGAACCCGAGTATAGCAATTTGGTGTGGGTCAACATGATTTTCTGAGTGGATGGAGCGTTTAATTTAAAAAAAATAGGACCCAGGGTTCGATCTATCAAAGTCTGTGAAGTAAGTGAATTTATTTCTAAGAGTTTGGGAGATCCTGGTAAAGGGGTCGGACAATGCTCCCATTGGGTGTAGTTAAAAGGACCACGCAGTGCACTTGGTTTATGGACAAAGTGGTTGCCCCAATGCTGGTAACAATACAAATCGGCATAACTAGCAGAATTCATGTACAAATCCTCAGCATTAAAAGCAGCATAATATTTCAAATCAGTAAATAAAGCTTCAACTGCATGCACATCCCAATCATCAGAATGAATATTACTTTTTACGACATCACCCATTGAAACACGAAGGACATTTGGTACATTAATAATTTCGGTTGGTCCATGAATTTGGAAGTTTACTGCATCCCAAACGATGCCATCAGCGACTGGAAAAGCTGAAATGTTCACAAATGTGTGGTCTCGCTTCATGATGTGAGATGAAGAATGTGGAGCCAAAGTTCCAGCGACACAGTTCACTGCAGAGCGTTCCGGTAAATAGTGACCATTGATGAGTAGAAAAAACACTGTGACAAAGCCAATGGACATGAACAAAAAAATCAGGAATAGCACCAACCAAATGTATGTCCAGGGGGCAATCAAAAAATTGGCTCTGAACCAGGATACAAGAATGCTGAATTTGGACGGGACAAGTGATGAGGTTGAATCCGAGTCAAAGGAACAACGTGTTGGGCTCAGTGGCGTTGTTGGTAGGTGTGCCACCGACTCGTTGGCGTGGATAGGTATACTCAGACTCGTCGTTGCAGGGGGAGTCCGGATCATCGAGTAAGCAATCAGGCAAATCTACCATCTCAAGAGCAACATCAGTGACCGTTCGGGCCGGAGGGCCACGAACATTCGTCCGAGAAATGACAGGACAAGAGACGCTGTTGTAACACTATTCAGGATCGGCCAGATGTTGTAGCTTGACATTTTCCACTGAGATGTATCTGTTCTCTTTGCGACCAGGAAGCGGTGGCAAGATGACTGTACGAGTTCCCTTCAAGCCCAGTACTGGAACCGGTGCACGATAAGAGGGGCCGAATTCCTTTTTGTTCTCCACCTTCTCTCGAACCAGATCTCCAATCTTCGGAAGCCAGCCGGCAACCGGAATCTGCAACGCAGCATCTGTGGCTGAAGGTAAATGTGCAATCGCAAGTTTGTCTCGGGCTTCTTGTAAGTCCTGTAACATAGTAGAATAGTTATCTACATCAAAGATGGCGGATTGCGCCGCCATGTCTAGACCATCAAGGTCAGGCACAAACATTCTTATGCCAAAGAGCATTTCGTATGGGGTCCGCCCACCCAGAGGTCTTCTAGGGAGATTATTAAGTGCACGTTGTACGGTATACAAGTGGGCCAGCCAGTTCCTGCCAGTACCTAAGACTCTAGCTGTCAAGGATTGCTTTAAGTCACGGTTCATTCGTTCAACAATCGAGTTGCCCTCAGGCCGATACGGAGACGAAAATTTCACCCGCACCCCCAGTGAACCCATAGCGTCCTTGTAAGCCTTAGAGGCGAACGCTGGACCTTGGTCAGAATGGAAGGTGCCACAGGCGAAAATTCCCACAAAGACACGCAATACCTTATGACATTTCGAGCGTCAGCACTCCGTTGTGGCCAAACCCAGATGAAACGTGTGCACGAATCCACTGCCACTAAGATATATTTATAGGCAGAAAATGGACCGCAGTGATCCAGGTAAACACACCCAAAGGGTCTGTTAGAAATGCAGAGCTGGGTTTGTGGTGGCCGTGGAACCGTGGAAGGCTTAATCTGTTGACAAACGTCACAAGAAAGCACATAAGTACGGGTTTCTTTGTATAACCCACGCCACCAGTATCGCTGCTGCAATATGGAAACAGTCGCAGACACTCCAGCATGAGCCGAATCCATGCCTTCGTGAGCTGCCGTTATCAAGGAAATTCTGCGGTCCGCGTTGGGAATCAACCGATCACCAACGTCGGGTATTGTTACATAAGGAGCCTGTTCGGGACCTAACTGATAAGAATATTTGGAAGGAAAACCCCTAGGGTAATTAGCACCTTCCTTCATTGCAGCAATAGCTGCCAAAATATCAGTATCAATTTTAGACATGGATCTAGTAACTGCTGCGACTGAGCACGTGACTACTGCTGATTTGGCAGCTTCGTCTGCCAAAACGTTACCGACAGCGTGTGCGCCCACACGCTGGTGGCCAAGGGTGTGAACCACCTGTGTGAGGGGCAGACGTTGTTGCAAATCTGCCACTCGAACCCAAAGCATTTTATGCTTGATTGTGCTACCTTTAGCGTCTCTATAGTCGTTTTGCGACCAAAAGAACAGATTGTCATTGTAAGACTGAACACAGTAGTAAGAATCGCATACAACTAGAGTTGTCACATCCGGATTAGCGAACTCAAGTGCAAGCACCAACGCGCGCAGTTCGGCCAATTGTGCAGTACTGTCTCCGAGTGCCTGAGTGTGCACCACAGTAGATTTGAACTTTCCGTTCACAAAGGTACCTGCAACAATAGCACATGCGGCTGAATAAGCATGCTTGGAACCCGTGGCCGGTTGTGCCGAACCATCGGTATAAATAACACATTCGTATTCCTCAAGCGGTAGCAAGGACAGAGGAGGAGGATGAACGCATTCATACTGTAAAAACTCCTGAGTCTGAAGAGAAGAATCAAAAATAAAAGTGAGATCCTTGAGACGTCAAAGATGTTGCCCATTGAATCCAACGGGGGTGCAAAGCTTTAGAGTTCGGAACACTTGCCTTTGTCACCGCCTCCAGGGCAGGATACGGTGTTACCACCAGAATGCGTTTTCCCTGTGCCAGTGCGCGTTCCTTTAGAATCGCCATTTGCACTGCTGTCAGAACTTTCTCCACAGACGAAAAACGCATTTCTACGGAAGTGTAAAGATGTGACTTGTATGCGATGGGTACTGTGTCACCTTCGTTAAAGGTTAAGTACGTGAAACCCACTGCCCCTGGAATTATTCGAATCACCAGGTTTGTGCGGTTATCATGGGTCAACAAGAATTTAGACTCAAGAAGGTCTGTCTGCAAAGATTGCAGAATGGAGGTATGCTCCGGAAGCCAGCATGACTTTGAAAAATTAGGTTGTATCAAGGCATACAGTGGCTTGATACGCTGGGCATATTCGGGAATGTAAGTACGCCCGAAGTTCAGAAAACACAGTAAAGACTGAAGTTTCTTCAGAGTGGTAGGAGGGCACAAAAGTGCACATTTCTCTAGGAAATGGGGGGCTAAGCCCTTACCTTCATTGTTGAGCTCATAGCCCAAAAACAAAATGGTAAATTCAGCAATGTGAGATTTGGCAAAGTTAAATTTGTAACCTAAAACCGCAAATTCTAGAATAATGCGGTCTACTCGGGAAAGATGCTGGAATAATTCGTCGTCTGTCAGATAAATGTCATCGACGTACGAACATGCATCTGGGTCTATGCCGTCTAACAAAGAGACAACACGAGCAGCGAATATGCCTGGACTGTTCTAGTAGCCCATAGGTAAACGCCGGTATTTGAATAATTTACCACCGGAGGTAAAAGCGCTCCATTGGCTACTCTCCGGGGCTAAGTTGTGCGTGTAGAATCCATTGGATAGGTCAAGTGTAGTTTTATATTTCTTACGAACAAGACTGTCTACAAGCGCAGAACTATGTGTGTTTTGCACCGCAAAGGTCCGACAATGAGAGTTCAAATGTTGGTAATCCAAAACTAAGCGGTACGATCCATCGGGTTTAGAAACCGCGAAAAGGGGATTATTCATCGATGACACGCATGTTTCAATCACTCCCTGATATTCTAACTGAGTCAGAATTTCGGAAACGGGACCTTTAGCTTCCCGTTTGATGGGATATTGGGGCTGTGGCAGCGACCGCAAAGGTATTTCATGGGGGGGTGAATACTCATCCCAGCCCACGTGGTTGCGGTATAACGCTGGAGCCAGGGACACAGCCCACTCAGCTGCAAGAGCCTCTGCTTTGTCCTTTGGGACATGTCGAGAAAAGCTCGGAAGGATTACCTCCTCCCCTTTACGTGCAGCAAGTACGAATGGGGGCGGCCAATCCGCCTCTGCTAACAAAATGTCATACGAAGAGGTCAGATTTTCCCAAAAAATCCCTTTTATAACACGCTGAATGTCACCTTCAATTTAAAGAACAATATTATGTAGTCTATCAGGGGGAGCCACTCTGGTGTCTGCTGTCTCGACAGTAATGAATGTTTCAGTTGCTGTCGCCTCCACATGAGGACGTAGCGCCTCCCGCACTATGGTAACTTCCGCGGCGCTGTCTAGGAGGGTCACTGCCCACGTCCAATTCAGGAGTCTCGTTCTCACCGTCTGTGGCATATCTCGCTGTTACAGCGGCAACTTTCTTCTTCTGAAACTGTGGGCGAGAACGTTGAAATTCTTCGGCTTTCCCTCTGACCTGTTGTCGAGGTTGGTCTCGTCCCTGGGGAGCCTCTCGACCCCTTCCTCTATCCTGGCGATCTCCTCCACCGGCCTGTGAAGTTGTCGGTGCCTGTGAAGAACGAGGAGAATGCGAATCAGGGACTTGAAACCTATCTGGAGATTTAATTCTCGCCCTATCGCGCAAATCATAAGTGCGTTCAGAAGAGACGGAAACCGGGGATGCACTTCGCGACCCCGGCTTCTTCTGTTGCTTACCCTGTTTTTTCAACCTCCAGCTCTTTTTTAGTAAAAACTGGTTTCTCATCTTTCTCAGACTGAGTTTTAGGTTGTGGTTGTGATTGTGTTTGCGATTTAGCAAAAGGCTTAACTCCCAGGCTATTGCGTCCAATTGTTTTGTAAGCCTGAGCAATAATTTTGGGTAATTCGCGCGGCTTGTCCTGATCTGGGACCAAAGCCAAAGCATTAGCTACTTGAAAGTTCACTGCATCGCCCTTGACATTCGCAAGGATCAAATCAGCTACTACGTCGAACACTTCAACCAGTCTCATCCCTAATTCCACAGCCGCTTCAGGGCCATGTTCATCCTGCACTCGTTTAATTACAGAGGGGAGAACTGTCATGAAGGAGTGCCAAAACACTTCGCATATACTGCCGCGAATACCCTGCCCCAGTTGTTGAATTCTGCCAACTCGGGGATTAAGTCTTTTGGCAAACTATTCGTCAGAATTCTGTGTTTTTCCACGGGCGAGGTATTTGGAAAAACTGCCTCTAACTGGTCAAACTTTTCTGCAAGCCAATAAGGAAAATCATCCTTATTTTGTGGGCGCTTGCCCATCATGGAGTTTACCATGACAGGACTTATGGTTACACCGCCTGCACCAGCTGGATGGGCCGCAACTCCAGGAGGGGCTCCCTGGATGTTGCCTGTAACATACTGTACTAAAGCTCGATGCACTTCTATCAAAGACGAATGCATATCACGCAATTCAGCGACTGGTACCAACATATAACGCAGATGTGGGGTATACCCGGCCAAAACAGGCCAAGTGGCCTCGTCAATGGATAAGGGGCCTAAACGAACCGTGGTTACCGGTTGGGGGAGGGCGCCATCAAACCAAACATGGTGTTGCCAAGCCGTGAGCGGTACTTCAAGATTCCTATACGGTCTATAGTGATTAGGAACAACAGTGGCCTCATATTCATGGAACAAATTATCGTTCGCATCCACCGCCGGAAAGGTGACCCAAGAGTAGAACACCTCAAAGTGGTAAGCTGGATCTGCTTGTACCACAAAGATTAGATCGACACCCGCGTCAGGCACTCCATACACTGTTAAGTGAGCCCGGAGCGCTGCGCGGCTATGTGCCGCAATTTGAACAGCCATTTTAGGCTAAAAGTTCTCCGACAACCTAATGTAAGGCAGCACAATATAGGGTATTAGTTAAGAAACCTTTTAACAACTTCAAGCTTGAAAGAACCTATAAAAACGTCAATATAGGAGGTATCATCGTCGCACACGCTTCCGGAAGCGTCTGCGAGGGGAGTTGTGGACAAGCACAAACACTACTCAAGCGTCTCGCAGATAAGCAGCCCACTCGTTGGTTGCGCCATGTTATAGGGATTCTGCACATACACAGAGCTATGCACAGGATCATAGGGCCTCGGAATATAGTGGTGAGCCAACCATAATCCTTAGCACCTAAAACCCCAACCCGACTAGCTGTAGCGTCTCATTAGCACCAATGCTACCAATGATTAGACAACCCAGAACACGGTATCTCTCTCTCAGGACTCGCAGTAGCAAAAACACCCTTTCATCACACTCATACCTGTCAACAATGCGCGTAAGAAGAGACACGATATAGGTTAAAATGTTTATTTCAACAACGTGCTCTAAGATACAGTACACGTGTCAGTACTAGCAGCATAATGCATAAGGATAATATAATCAGCATAGTTACAACTCCATAGAATATAAACGGGGAAAGCATTTCATAAAGCAGTGGATATAGGGCTAAATGACCTTACCACCCTCCCCGTGCTAGTAGCTAGTTTATTATAAAAACAGAAGACCTCTGGGCTTTGACTAGCGAACCCCATACCTCAAGATCTAGATGCAAGGTTTACATCATCAGACAAGCACAGCTCTTCTATCTGGAAAGGTTGTTCTCCAAGTGTCTCTAAACGTGGAAATCACAATATTAAAAGCACCCGAATTTCCCCATGGCAGCTGTACATAGTGTTATGTCTAATTGCGAGGGACTGGCCAGATCAGCAAGAACAAGGGACTTTGTTTTTCGACCTTGTACATGTTGTGCAGAAGTAGCCCAAAGGGAACAGGAGAAAAGGTGAAAGACAGAAATGCAGACAGTTCTAAAATAGCCAGGCAGAAGCAGAGGCTGAAAAAACAATGGCACAAAGTAACGTGCGCAAAAAAGGCATCATGGCAGCCAGGCCTAAGTCAACGTAGCAAGGCAGACCAGGAGGCCACAAACTACAAGACAGTGTTGTTGCAGCAAGCATTGCAGAGCAATAATAGGGGACGTGGTGGTCCTTCTAGACAGCTTCCACATACCAGCAGGCAGCCTTGAACACACCTTTAGGACAGACTCAGTGTGCTTATTGTAAGGAGGAAGGACATTGGCGTAGCCAGTGCACAGTGCTTTAACAGAAGGTTTTGTACCCTAGAGGACGTGGTTCTGGTGGTAGAGGCCGTGGGCAGACAGAAATCAGAATGGTGTGACTCCTGGGGGCCAGGCTGATACTAATTATTTTGATGACCCCAGGGACGGACAGTATTATCATGATGATTATGACATGGATGATGTGACAGATATGTCTTACAGCTAGGACAGCCCGGGACAGGGTGAGGGACCAGTTCAGATACCTGTGGATTGGCGTGGTCCTTATGTCACAGCGGATTTTCAAGGTTCGACTAAGGAATTTTTGGTGGATACAGGTGCGACAAAGAGTTCTGTTTCTCGTCATATGGTCCCTGGGGCATCTCTGTCTGGCCATAATAATGTTTCGGTAGGTTTTTCAGGTGTACCAGATGTAAGCCCCATTTTACGCCCCCTTGCATTGACAGGTCCTTTCACTGTTGAATCTCCGTTTTTGTTGACATCTAATTGTGGTGAAAATTTGATGAGTTTGGATTTGTTGAAGAAGTTGCATGCTACTATCTATTGCTCTCCTGCAGGTGTCCATATTACTATGGGTCCGGATGTGAGTACTAAACAGTGCTTGTCTCAGGATGCACCCCTCCCAGCTGAATTTGCTGCAGTACCACCCACTCTATGGGCAACAGGTGACACTGATGTAGGGCTGTTGCATATACCATCAGTTTCTATACAAGTTAAAGATAATGCTGTTCTGCCCCGCATCCCTCAGTATAAGATACCACAGGCGGGAGAACGGGCTCTTCTTCAGATTATTCAGGACTTGATACAAAAGAGAGTAGTTGAAGAAACATCTGCTAACATTTGTAATAGCCCTATTCTACCGGTCCTTAAGAGGACTCCCTCCGGTTCCTCTGATGCTATTGATGATGTCTATTGTTTTGTGATTGATTTGTGAGAGGTTAATAAAATTGTAATTCCGCAATTTTCGGTGGTTCCTGATATTATTACACTCTTAACGATGATTCCATCTACTGCTAAGCTCTTTTCTGTCATTGATTTGAAAAATGAATTTTTAGTATTCCTATCCACCCGGACAGTAGGTATTTGTTTGGGTTTACACTGGCCGGCGGAAGCTTTAGATTCTGTCACACTCCTCAAGGCTATACGGAAAGTCCTAGTATCTACAGTCAGGCACTGAAAAGTCAGTTGGATTCACTTTTTCTCCCTCCAGGTAATGTATTGGTGCAATATGTCGACGATCTCTTGATTGCTTCTGATACGGAACAAGGTTGCAAAGACAGTACGGTGAAATTGTTATTGCATTTGGCACATCATGGTCATAAAGTTTCCCTCTCAAAATTTCAGTATTTTCAACAGAAGGTTACCTATTTAGGTCACCTACTGTCAAAGGAGGGTAGGAGGTTGACCCCAAAGCGCATTAGTACTATTGTTAAAATGCCCATTCCACAAACTCAAAAAGATGTGCGCGCTTTTATAGGTATCACTTCCTACTGTCACCACTGGATACCTAATTACTCGCTACTAATTAAACCTTTGCTTGTATTAACAATGAAAGCAGTGCATGAGCCCTTGCCCTGGATGCCTGAATGCCAGCAGTCTTTTGAGCAAATAAAAACTGCGCTTTGTTCGGCTCTGGTGCTTGGTACACCTAACTATAATAAACCGTTTGTGCTCTATGTCAACAAGATGACTGGCTGCATGCTTTCTGTCCTAACACAAAAGTTTGGGGATAAGCAGAGGCCTTGAGATTATTTTTCTGCTGTGCTTGACCCTGTCAGAAGGGCCCTCCCGAGTTGTCTGAGAGCGGTCGCGGCTGTGGCCACTTCAATCAGACAATCGGCTGGACACGTACTTGATACAGACCTCACAGTTATGGTACCCCATGCTGTGGACACTCTTTTGAATAAGACAAACACACAGCACCTCACCAGTGCATGCCTTACTGTCTATGAATTGACATTGTTTGCTAAACACATTACGATTAAAAGATGTGTCACTCTGAACCAAGCCACGCTACTACCCCTCCCTTCTGAGAATGATGCAGTCAACAAACATGATTGTATCTTCCAGACGGAAGAAGAGACTAAAGGATGGGTAGACCTGACTGATGTTCCCTTATCTGACCCCCAAGGAGAACTATATGTCGATGGCTCCTGTTTTAAATTACCAGATGGCAACACCACTGCAGCTTATGCCATCACTACGTTGTGCATGGTGGTGGAGCCATCACGGTTCCCTTACCAGTCGGCCCAAGCTGCTGAGCTTGCTGCCCTTATTCAAGCTTGCAAATTGAGTGAAGGACTGGTTGTCAATATTTATACGGCCAGCCAGTACGCATTTGGGGTTGCCCATCATTTTGGCTGGCTTTGGACAGAGAGAGGGTTCCTTACTTCTCATGGAACGAAGATCCAGCATGGCCACCTGATATTGCGGCTTTTGTCTGCTTTAACGCTCCCAAAGAAATTAGCAATTATTAAGTGCAGTGCCCATAAAAAAGTCACATACGATGTTGGTAGAGGAAATGCTTTTGCAGATCAGACGGCTAAGGAAACGGCCCGAGCAAAGATGAAACGCATGTTTGTTGCCGGTCCAGCTAAGTGGGTTCCCGAAGTTGTTATGTTTGAGAATACCCTTGAGAGTGTAAAGGAGATACAAAGTGAAGCCATGATAGAAGAATTAGCGGAATGTCAGGAGAGTACAGCACAGTTGAATGAGGAAGGATGTTGGATTGATAAATCAGGGAAACAGAGATAGATGTTGCCTGATGTATATGTACTTCCTGTGGTTACTATGGCACATGGTCCAGCTCATATCAGTGCAAAAGGCATTTATAAATTGTTAGCCCGTGTGGCATATTGATAATATCTGTAAGACAGCTGCACGTTTGGTGAAATACTGTATGGTTTGCATGATGCATAATCCAGGGAAGGGTACCTGGTAATTTTGCACCACCCACTTTTCATTTTGAAGTCTTTCAAATGGACTATATAGAATTGGAGAGATGCAATAATCTTAAGTATGTTTTGGTGGTTGTTTGTTCATTCAGTAAAAGGATTGAAGCTAACCCCACTAAAGATAACACAGCCATTATGACTGTGAAGGTACTCCTTAAGGAATTCTTTCCTCGTTTCGGCTTGCCCCAAATTATCTGGAGTGACAGCGGAAGTCATTTTAATAGGAAAGTGATTAAATTGATTTGTGAAGGTCTACATGTAAAACAGAAGTTTCATGCTGCCAATCATCCACAGTCAGCGGGTTTGGTTGAGAAGTACAATGGTACCCTCAATCTGAAACTGGCAAAAATTCAGGAGACAACAGGGTTAAAGTGGCCAGATGCTTTACCGTTAGCTCTTTTGTCAACAAGAACAACAGCTCATTCTAGGACAGGATTGTCTCCTTACGAGGTTGTTTTGGGGCACCCTGCAAATGTCTGGGGTGTCCCACGTCCTCGTAAGTATTCTGACATTGAGTACCCTGTGTTGCTTGATTACCTTGGCTAGTTGACAGAAAGTTTACGTTCTATTCACCAACAGCTGTGGGAATCCCTACCTTCCACACCAGAGGGAACCAGCCACAACATCCAACCTGGTGACTATGTATTGCTTCGTAATTTTCAGAGGAAGAAAAGTTTGGAGCCACGCTGGAAAGGTCCTGAGCAAGTTTGTTGGTGACACGGATGGCTGTAAAGGTTGCTGGTCGAAAGAACTTGGTACATGCTACCCATTGTTGGAGGATTCCTTTGCCGTTACCATATGACCAGTGGGTCAAAGACGGCATAGGGGATACAGAGTGTGAGCAGGTGCCCAGGTTTGTTCCTTTTAATGATGCCCAGTTGACCTGGACGAAAATGGATAAGGAGAATGAGGATGCTCTAAATGAGGCTGTTCCCCCAGAAATACGAGCTATCCAAGAGCCTTTGTTCACTGATCACACAGTGCCTGGGGCTACCAGGTACAATTTGCGCCCTCGGTTGAGGGATACTGAGTCTAAGGAGAAAAAAGATTAGGGATGGACTGCGTAAGGTAATTAAGTACTGAGTTACAGTACCAATGAATTAACAGGAACTAGTGAGAAATTTGTGCTCACCTTGCCTTCGTTGTTCGAACATTAGTTAGGGAAGACTGAAGTATACCTTGAAGGTATACCATCTGGATCAACGTGGGATACATTAATAGAGCTGAGGACAGAGCAAGCTCCACCACCGGTGCTCAAGAGTGCCAACGTATTGATGGAAGATAGGAGCCTGTACCAGTGAGGCTCTGTTATCATACGTTATACATCCCTTTGGTAGAAAGGTTGCCGAGGAAGAGCAACCAATGGTTCTTGTTGCTCAGCATGATATGGTGTGGACACGAAAAAGGAAAATAACATGTGTTCTTTTGTTGGTTTTGCTGATCCACCGCAATTTACAGAAGTGAAGGGAGTTTTTGGTTTCGGCTATCCAGGACCTTGTTTGTAATATAGAAAGCCATTGGGAACTGGTTATTCAGGTTGTGCTAATAATACCTATTGTGATAATTTTTATATGGAAGAACAGAATGTTATCTTAGTGGGCTGGCATTACAAGGAATTGACAGTCACCCGGGAGGCTGGTTATTATCCTGCCTGCTGCCCCATCGTGAATAGCATGGACACTTCTTTGTATATCAACTGTTCCGGAATAGTGCTGTACAAAAATACAATCCCTTTGGTGAATGACAAAGATCCGAGTACTTTTGGAATGAACATAAGATATGCTGCAGTAGATTATGAAGGACCGATTTATGCACACCCAGGGTTTTACTTCTTGTCTAACGGTACATATTCCAACGTCCATAATGGTACAGATGATGTAGCTCTTGGGAGGGTGTTGCCCTTAGATGTTCCCTGTAAATATGCTAAGCCTAACATCCGATGGGTTAAAAGGACCCTCACGAAGGAGTTCTGTGAGGGGGTGACCGATTTAGAAGTCAATAATTATAGTAATAGGATCACTTTTGGATACATCCTTTCTTCTATTTTCACTTTGGGTGGGACCTCTATGGCTCGGAGTGAGAAAGCCAGGGAATATTTTGGGTGCAAGTTGCAAATTTTATCCAATACTACCGTGTCAGCTTTACGCAACATCACCACTCAGTTGGAGAGTATGCGAATATATTCGGAACAGACTAGATATGCAATGGATTTCATTCTGGCTAAGAGTGGTGGTGTATGCGTGGTAGTTGGCGATCAGTGTGTGATCGAGATCAAGAATATGGAAAAGAATATCACCAAACATATTTTGGATATTCTCGAAAATGTCAAAGGAATGGAAAGTGGGAATTGGAGTTGGTCTCCCTTTGGTAGCTGCAGCTGGATTCTTGAAAAAGTGATTTATTTGATTGCGGTATTAGTGCTCTGCTGTGTTCTTATTCAGTGTCTCCCCTTTTGCTGTTCTTATTGTACTACTATCCTCACACCCAGACAGAAAATATCAATTCATGATACAAATGCCGCAATCGTGATCCAGAAAGATATTGAGGATATGATGAACATTGATGAGGGAATTTTCGAAACTTCTTCCCTCCTTACTGTTTCACTTCCTGATGTTGAAAATATGGAGTGCTCATAATTGTATATCAACGTAATTTTTATTGCTGTTTGAACTTTGCTTCTTCTTGTTGCTGTTAGAAAATGTTTTAGCTCATGCTAAAAGGAGGGTCTGTTGGATAGAAATCGTTTATGTTCACGCATGCTCCATGTAAGTTAGCATTCGCAGGCGCCATTTTCTATTTGGGCGCCATTTTAGGCTGTTCGAAAGCGATCTAGTATAATTCCGAGAAAAGCCTCTCTTTGAGTTTCGATTCTTTACTTGGATTTTGTTTCAGTAATGAGCACACTGTTTATGTCAGCGCGTAGCTTTCTCACCAGATAGAGGCCCTCTCCCCCGTGTCTGGTGGCGGGCTCCAGATGGAACGACCTTGGACCATGAAACTTTGTGTAAGATAGGAGCGCTGAACCATTTTCTCTGTACTTCACTGTTTTATCTGCACCTGCTTGGAAAATTCCATTGTGGGTATGTTTTCGCCCGGTTACGAAACGTACATAATGTATCTTTATGCTTGTTGATTTCAGTCCTCTCTGCAGCACTCCTAGCGACTGGGCAGACCGGGCTCCATTCTGAGTGTATATTAATATATAGCTATTGGTTTGTATTCTCTACTGTCTGACCGACTCTTCATTTGTTATGGAAGGCTGAGAGGTGGACATTGATGACCCGGGTGGGCCTAAACGGGTCACTTCACTAATTAAGAGGTCCCCCCCTTTGAAGTGACACTGCAATTGATGGACCCCCTAGTATGGTATGTGGGAGTCACATGAGGTTACTCTAATATGCATATACGCGCCACCTCGACTGTAACCCCCCACGCTGAGCAAAATAGTAGACATCCTGTTAGAGACGCCCTCATCTCTCCATGTGATAGGGGGTGATTTAACTACTGAGCACTACCCAGCTATCACGATTTGCAAGTAATCTTGGGCTCGTTTACCTGTGGTGTCATCATCATCCTCAAGATAGTAATGACTCCTATTTTTCTGGCATGCATATTGTATACTCCAGGTTAGACTATATATTTGTACCAGGGGATGAACTAAATGTGGTGGGGCAGGCAGAGAACTTAGCAAGAGGTCTCTCAGACCTCTCCCCTCTCCTGGTGAGACTGGGAATTAGGTGTCACAACGAAAGCACAGGATGGTGTCTTAATGCCTGGGACCTGCGAGATGGTAAGGTCCTGCGAGGAATACAGGCAGACACAGAAATGTATTTTCTAGAAAACGAGAATAACATCTCCTCTGAGGGTACCATAGTGGGAGGCCTATAAGACAGTGCTGCACGATAAGGCTCAGAACTGAATTGCATGGAAGAAGAAAAAAAGGGTTGAAACATTGGAACAACTAGAACAACAAATACTATTGCTTGAAAGACGGGTCACCAGTGACACAGACCCCAAGATAGCCCAACAAATAGATACACTGAGACAAGAATACACAGATCTGACTATGGATAATGCTAGGAAACAAAGACTGGCAACGATACACTGGCTCTATGAATTCGGAGTTAAGGCTGGAAAGCTTCTGGCCTGGCTTAATAAAAAAGAAATACAGGCCAGATAGATGAGGGACATTGTGGATGACCTAGGTGCAATACACACTGAAGATGCGCACATCGCTAGTGAGCTCATGGAATACTAAGAAGTTTTATGATGCATGCCTACATAGTATTACTGCGGAGATAGAGGAATACCTGCCGGCTATTTCAATCCCAGTGTTGGGGTACTGAGAAGCGAAGGAGCTAGAGGCATACCTAACACTGACAGAAATACAGAAGGCAGTGGCTAAGTTACGACATGGGAAAACCCCTGGTCCAAATGGAATACCAGCAGATCTATACAAACAGTGCATAGATCTACTGAGCCCCCACCTACCTAACCAAATTCGGATTTATACCAAAATGTAGGAGTTGGGTAGCACCATTATATAACATGCCAACAGCTGCAGTTAGGGTAAACAGTGAACTGTCTTCGGACTTCCCCTTTTTGAATTTACACTGGAGTCATTGCCATGTGCTATCGGAAGGCACCCAGAAATTGGAGGTTTCAAGATCACTCCCACTGATGATGTGGAGGAAAAGATCTTCCTCTATGCCGATGATATTCTCCTTCATGTGACAGACCACGTGGCAACCATTCCTGTCCTTTTCCGAGCCATGGAAGAATATGGGTGACACTCCAGGTATAAGATCAACTGGAATAAGTCTATGCCTTACTGTCCCGTCCAGACCCCAACATGGCCAGCTCTGCCCGGGTACTTAAAGGTGGTTGCCGAAGGCTTTCAATACCTTGGCATTTTTATCACTCCACACAGAGAGGTTTGTCAACACCGCAATCTTGGGAAGGTACTGTCGAAGTTTAAGGAAGACGCAGAAAGGTGGACAGATCTCCCCCTCTCCTTGCTTGGGTGGGCAGCCATTTTCAAAATGATTACCCTACCACAACTACTCTACGCTCTTCAAAATACCTATCATGCACTCCCTCGGATGGTTTCACTGGCCTGGAGGGAGACATCCAGTCACTACTATGGCAGGGAGGACATCCTAGAATAGCGGTAAAGACATTAGAACACAACCCCTATAATGGAGGGATCACGCTGCCAGACATAGAAGCTTATTACTGGGCTGCACATTTGATTCCAATTAACAAATGGGCATATATGTCGCAAGATCATCCCACATATAGGCTAGAGAGGAAACTACTGGAACCCCACATCCAGTTGCACTACTTCCAAAGCAGTTTCTAGATTACTGCCTGTGACACAGGTCACCCTGGAGGTGTGGGGCAGGACAACAAGAGCTATGGGATAGACGCATAGGGTCGCCAAGGCAACACCATTATGGAAAGGGGGGTGGTTCAAGAACCTGAGTAAACTACAAGGTTTTGGGGCCTGGGAACTGGTGGGCATCTCCACAATAGGTGACATTATTGACAGAGGCGAACTCAAGTCTTGGTCAACTCTCTGAATAGAATATGGGCTCCATAAGTCCCAATTCATCAAGTATGCACAACTACACCATGCATGGCTAGCTCAGGGTATACTATGTGCAAACCTACCTGAATACCCACCACTGGAGAGGCGGTTACTACAGGAGGAACTTACAGACAAAGGCAATTTCTCTAACATATAAAACAATAAATAATAACATGCCGGATAATCTTGGGAGACTGCAAGAGAGATGGGAGAGGGACTTGGGAGCCCTGGAGGATGTGGACTGGGGGCCCTCATGTACCATAGAGAGGTAGCTATAAAAGCCAGATTGCACCTCATTCAATACAAAATGTGTACAGAATATACTATGACAGAGAAAAACTGCACAAGATGGGTAGGGCAGAGACTCCATACTGCCTTCAATGTTGGGACGTCAAAGGTGACTTCTTTCACACGTTATGGGTTTGCCCCAACATCAGGTCTATTGGAGGGCAATGATTGAGGAGTTGGGTGCAATTATGGAATTGCCACTGCCAATTGACCCCAGGTTTGTCCGCTTGGGAATTCCAAATGATGTTGATGTTACTAGGTTTCGGCTGCTCTTCAATTCCTTAGGTCTAGTGGTGGCCAAGCGTGATGTGGTTAGGCATTGGGTGCAGACGAGGTCCCTACAGTCCAGGAGTGGAGGAGGGGTATAGATCTTGAACGTACCACATTAAACAGCAGGGGTTGCCCCAGAAAAATTCGTAAAGTGTAGGGTCCTTGGAGGCACTACTATGGGTTGGACCTGCTGGACGATTCAATTGAGCCCATATCATTAATAATTGTTTACGCCAATACCATCCCACACTGAAGAAGCCACTAGATCTGAATCCAACATGTTATCACTGTATTTATGCCGGGATATGGAAATAGGTATCACTGTGTTTATCCATTGTTTACTGATTTTATATGGACATATTGAAGCCAATGTAATGCTGTCCTTGATGAATGTACCTTATGCGACCAAAGTTAATGTAATGATGACTGTATGCTTATGCTATCTAAAACAAATAAATAAAAAGATCTTTTTTTAAAACAATTACATGTAGAACGTGTATGTCAATGCTGGCCAAAACATCATGGGGTACTTGCAGCTGTTTATATAAGGTACTGTAATTTAAATGCTGTTTCTGCACCTTAGTAAATTGTTTATTTAGAGTACTGCATCACTTTGGCAATGCAATCTCATCTTTTTATCACACCATGTATCTAATGTGTATCGCAGAAGGCATAATGCATGCTTTGCTGCCAAACCAATTTTAAAACAACACCTGCCCCTCAAATCCAGTGTATACAACGGGTCATGTTACAAATAATGTGAGCCTCTCAATGCATCTTTTATTAATTGAAGCACTGCCTACATGACCACATGAGTCAAAACACTGACAGCTGACTTTGCAGAGCCTCGCTGTTGGAACGAGAGTACCACACTTACTGCACATGCTGGGATGTGGGCTGCATGAGAGGGCAATAGTCTAAATGTGGTTCAATGCATTGGGAGCAGTAATGCAGTACTGTGTGGAGCAGTGACCAAATTCTGTGAGCTAGTGAGTGTACTCCTTTGGCATGGTAATCACATCAGCATGTAAGGAAACTGATGAGGAATGCAACTACATGGATGTAAAAACAGGCAAGATTAGCTTTGAGGAAATTGAACATTGAGCACCAACACCATCTTGTGGATAAACTAAGTACATTGCGGTAGAAAAATAACATTTTGCAAATGAACTAGAATGAGAATTGTTTTCAGCATATCAGGTGCAGAAAATAGATTAAACAACGGAGTCTACATTTGTTTTGATTATCTATCGACTAAGACAACAGTGACTACATTTATTCTTTTAGTTTAGTTCAATGTGCTGTATTAACTGATATAAAGAATTTGAACATTTGGGTTACACTGCTATATTATACTTAATGTTATACTCAAGGGTAAAAAATAGTTTGGTTATTAAACAATTTAAACAATGTCCCAAATGGTACCTCCCATGAGTTTTTACTACAGCCTGCCAAACCCGATTCCTCCTGGGAGGAATGGGTAGATATCTTTAAGGTGTACAAGGTGGCTTCTGGAGGGGAACAATTAATTGATGACACAAAACGGGCCACATTATTACACTGTTTGGGTAAAGAAGGATTACAAATGTATTCCATGTTACCACCATTGACGTAAGAAAGAGGTAGAGCCACATTATCATTGCATGCAAAATCACTGAAGTAACTAGAGGTATATTTTACAAACAGAATAAATATCATTTTACAACTCTAAACAGTACAGGGACAAGATGATCCAATTGACAGCTGTGTTATTAGTTTAAGAGCTTACATTTGTTAAGTGCACATTCACAGGTATACAAGAATTGGATATACATGCCCAAATAATGAGGTACACCTCAAACAAAACCATTCAACATAGGTTATCGAATGCAAGAAATCCCACTTTATTGGATCATGAGAACTAGCAGTGTGGGAAGAGTTGACTAGCATGCCAAGATAGTCTCTTATGCTGATGCCTCCCAGCTACTCTTCTCTTTTAAGGAAGAGGAGCCAATCGATCATGATGCCATCAAACCCTGTTTATTGGCAGTCTTTCGGTTGATGGGTTTTATTCAACTCAAATGTAACACCGATGAAACACCGATAAAACTGAGCTTCTCAGCTTTGGACATAATTTCACTTTTGACCTACAAGCCTATTGACCAGACGAGGCTCCTCCACCTGAAGCCCAAGCAAAAGTAGTAAAGATTGATAAACAGCTGACGCTACATTAACAAATTACTATGGTGATTGGCACATGCTTTGGACTGTTGCGGCTGGCCCAAAAAGTCCTGCAAATCCTCTTCATTCATACAAGAATCACTGTTCTTCTGGCCCTGGTGGTGTCCAGATTGGCCTATGCCAATATCCTTTATGCCAGACTGCCACAATATCTGCTGCACAAATTACAAATGGTTCAGAATGCAGCAGCCTGTCTGGCTCTTCAATTACCCATACGAGCTTCGATCTCATCTCAGCTGAAGAACCTACACTGTCTTCCTGTTAATAAAAGGATCCAGTTTAAGATCCGGACTCTTATGCACAGAGCTCTGCACCAGTCTGGACCAACATATCTGTCCTCCAGGATTAAATTCTATTCTCCCCTAAGAAATCTGCGCTCTTCCCTCGGCCGTTTTGCCAAAGTTCCAATGGTTAAATGAGCAAAAACCGGGGGCAGATTCTTCTTGCTCCTGGGCTCGCAAGCTTGGAACAGCATGCCTGCTGAGTTAAGCCAATTGAATAATGAACTGTCTTTCAGAAAGCAACTGAAAACTTGGCTTTTCACTCTCTAATTCAGTCCCTTCCTATTCTCTTACTTTCTAAAATCAGTGCCGGGACACTACTCGGAGTAGTGTGCTTTAGAAATCCCAACATTCATTCATTCATTCAAGTGCATTAGGATCATAATGAAAAAACACATTCGGGAGTGCAACCCTGGGTAGCAAAGAGCTTGTTTGTAAAGTCTAGGGGAAGTTTTCAAAACATTAATCTGTTAGTGATAAACCCACAGGTGGCAAACCAGTTAAGATGAATTATAATCACGGTACATGTTTAAGATTGAGCAGATGATCCACAGCATCCTGCTATAAAAGTTGCTTGCATAAAGTGTAGGAAAAGTGGACATTATTTATGTGTTTGAAATGGTATATACAGAAGTATGTTGGGCAACAAAAGTGTAAACTACCTGGATGAAGCAGAACAAGACAATGATAATAGTGAAAATTACATCATAACCTTAGAGCTGATGAACAATACTAATGATGCAAACCAAGGAAGTTAAGGTTTGGGTCAGGCTGCATACAGGGAAAGATCCAAAAGTGTATCATATCCATAGATGATGTAGAATTCAATGTATTGGTGGACTTAGGGGCACAGTATGCAATCTTATCACAAAAGAATTGTCAAGAAATGTTAAGTTTAGAATATAGGGATGTGCTTGAAACCAGTATAAATGTAAGAGGTTATGAGGAGAAAAGATTGAGATGTAGGGTACTCCTTTGTGGCTATTGTTTTCCAGAATGGGAATATACAAGGGAGGGTCTATATAGCCAAGAAAGGTGCACCCATTCTAGAATGGATACATAAAGCTGCCCTGGGTATATAATTATGGCCGGGGGCAAGGGCATAAATAATGCTGGTTGAAAGGTGCGAAGAATCTGAAGGTCGGGGCAAAAGATATCCCAAAGTATGCAAATGTAGCAAAATTGTTGGCTTGACTCACAAGATTGTATTTAAAAGGAGCACACAACCCAAAGTCCATGTGGTCAAGAACCTCCAGCTGGCCATCTGAGACCAAGTCCGAGGTGAAATTCAATAGCTGTGTGATAATAATGTTATTGAAGAAATTCAATCTTCTGATTGGGACAAACTCAATGTGGTGGTACATAAACCAGATCTCTTGGTGACGATGTGTGTAAAACCTCATGATCTTAACAATGCCATATGGGTTGACATACAACTTGTACAAATGGGATATCTACAATTAGTCAAGCAAGGTGGTTTTTCACCATTGATCTGTCCTCAATGTATCACCATATTGAATTGTACCCATCATCGCGCCATCTAGCGTCCTTTGTTACATCTTTTGGAGCATTTCATTTCAAACATACGCCTTTCAGTCTTGTTTCGGCTAGCTTAGTTTTCCAAAGAATAATGCAGAAAACTGTTTTCTCGTTTATCCAGAGTGCGTTATCTTCAAGATGGCATCTTAGTATTTGGAAAATCTGAGGTGAAACATAATGAACAGTTGGAGAAAATTTGGGATATTTTGCAACAAACTGGGTTAAAAGTCAAAGCAGAGAAATGCATACTTTAAATTAGACTGTGTTACTTATTGGGGTATAGCAATAATGCCAGAGACATCAGCCACCGTGGCAAATTAATTTGTAGATTTCAGTGTGCTGCAGTACCAGATCGTAAAGATGATTTGAGATCTTTTCTAGGAATGGTCAAATTTTATTACAAATTTGCAATGATGTTTGCTGATAAAACTAAATTGTAAGAATTGTTACCGAAGTGAAATACATTTGTATGGAGTCACAAATGCCACTTTGAATTGGAGAATATTAAATGTAACATAAAGGAAGCATCACTTCTACAATGTTTGACATTAAGAGCAGGACTTCACTGGCAACCAACGCAAGTGCCCTTGATCTTGGGGCTGTACCATGCAAAATTCAGGATAACAAAGAAATTGTTATCGCTCATGCATCATGCACACTAAATGATACTGAAAAACGATATTCAGTTATTTAGAGGGAAACCTTGCCGTATTTTGGCAATACAGTAAGACATTTCTGAACATACTTGTGGGGAATTCCCTTCAAAGTGCGTTCAGAATATGAGCCTTTAATATATCTATTAACTACTAGAGGGGCAGGTTTGGCCTCCGCAGGGATAGCGAGCTGGTTAGCAAATATGGTGCAATTCAATGTTGTGTTAGAATTTGTAGAGGGCTAAAGCAATGTCTTTGCAGATAGCTTATCAAAAACCAAGGTTATTGATGCATACAACCAAGGTACTCACAAAGATTTTAAAAGATATCATTGTGTAAAAGATAAAATAAGTGATGACATCTAGGATTTTAGGGGAGGCAGTAAATTGATCCTACCCAGAATTTTGAAAAGCAAATTAATTGGATTTGCCGATCAGGTTTACATGAGAAGATGTAGAACCAAGAGTAGGTTAAGACAAATATTTAGGTGGCCAGGTGTTAGAACTGTCAGTCTTGGGGTGGTCCCTAGAATCTTTGCATTACCTCCCCCATTTTTGCTGGACTTTTTTTTATTGGCCTCGGACTCTGTGCACTTTACCACTGCTAACCAGTGCTAAATTGCTTGTGTACAATCCCCTTAAACATGGTCAGATTGGTTTATACCTGTTTGGCATATATATTTTTTCTTGTAAGTCCCTTGTACAGTGGTATTCCATATACCCAGTCCCTGTATATCAAATGCTACTAGTGGACCTGCAGCACTTATTGTGCCACCCTCTTAAGTAGCCCCTTAAAACTACCCATGCATGCCATTGCAGCCTGAATGTAGTTTTAAACTGCCATGTCAAGTTGGTATTTAAACTCCCTTGGCAAGCCTTAAACTCCCCTTACATTATATATAAACCACCCCTAAGGTAGGCCCTAGGCAGCCCATAGGGCAGGGTGCAGTGCAACTAAAAGATTGGACATGTACTTTTAGATTTTACATGTCCTGGTAGTGAAAAACTCTTATATTTATTTCTCACTAACGTGAGGCCTAACCCTTATTACATTTATTAAGCTGTAATTTTCAATTGGGAACTAGTGACTATGTCATCTTTGGCGTTTTTGGAATTGTGGCGAAGAGCCCTTTTTAATGGTAAAGTTGGGTTTTTGGTCACAATTATAAAAATGCCTCTTTTAGAAAGTTAGCATTTTTCTGTCCTTAGCACTTTTGTGCCTACTGCCTTGCATGAGTCACATGACTGGGTGCAACTAAGAGTTAGACTTTGTGAATTCTTCCCAGACAGTCACACAATAGATGGATTAGATGTGCTGACCCCCAAGTGGTACCCTTCAGGTCCTGGATGCTTGGTGTGGCTCAGGGAGCTGAAATCAAGCTTTTGGGGTTTTCACAACAGCGAACGGGCCAGTTTGCACTGTGACCTCACAGCTCGCACCATGTTTCAATGTAAAGCTCCGGCAACCATCTTTTCACACTACAGCATCAACCGCTAATGGGGGACCACCAACGTGAAACTCCAGCAACGCCTGGCATGCCTGGCCTGCTCTTCATGCTACGCTGGCAGCCTCCCATAACGATCTCCCTGCAACATTGCGAACAAGAGTCTTGGCATGGATTTAAGAAGGTAAAACTTCAGAGGGCCTAACCTAGTGACTGAAGCCGACCTGCACTCAATCGTGGTCGACTTAACCTTGTGACTTTGACCCGGACCCAAGTGACCTGATACCCATAGTGCTTTTTGGCGCTATGTTCAGTAAAATGTTTAAAAACTCGTAACTCCGGTTATACTGATTGGATTTTTGTGGTTTTGGTGTCAAATTATTTATTAAGAGGGACTCTATTTGTCAAAATTGGTTTGGGATTTTTTATGTGCTGTGTGTTCACTTTGATACTGTTTGTGTGCTGCATAAATACTTTACACATTGCCTCTAAGTAAAGCTGTACTGCCGTTTGTGCCAAGTTACCCAGGGCTAAGCACAGGTTTATTTAGTGACTTTTTGTAGTTCACCCTGCAAGGGATTGTGGCTATTGCTTGACCATGGCTCACACCCCAGTCAACCAACATCCTTATTTCTAACACCAGCTATGGACCGAGAGATTGAAGCAGATGTTAAAAAATTGCTGCTTAGTTGCCAATAGTGATAAAGTGCAAAAACAGCCCCTACAACCAGCGGAATATCCTATGAGGCCTTGGACAAAGTTTGCCATCTATTTACCTTGCCCATTGGACAGGTTTAAAACACAAAGTAAATATATCATAGTGATGGAGATACATTTTCAAAAAGCATTTGAGATCAAATGTGTAGCCAAAATCACATCCAGGGAAGTAATTAAATTCCTAGAAACTTTTTTTATGACTGAGAGCCATCCACAGGAGTTGATCTCAGACAACAGTACCCAACTGTGTTCCAGTGAGATGGAGAAATGGTGGGCAGACCATAACATTGTACATCAAAAAACTGCGATCTATAAACCAAAAGCCAGTGGTCTAGTAAAAGGGGTTAACTGTATTGCTAAGGAGAGTATACAGTGGGCAATTGCAAATGCAAGGTGAGTGATTAAACATGTGAACTTGAATAGCAGATGCGATAACAAGGAAATTCATGAGAATATCAAGTAGAAGCATGGAAAATACAAGTCATGGTCTGATAGTAAAAAAAATGTTTACTCGTGTGTTGTGTTTACTAATGAGTGGGTTGGTCAAAAGGTTCAAGTAACGTACCCATGGATGGTACGGAAAGATTAAATGAAATTCTCAGAACCCCTGAAAGTAATTTGTGTAGGAAAGGAATTTGTCAAAGTAAAAGATGGAACAGTATGGAACAAAAAAAAACTAGTGGTGTATGAAAGCAAAACGTGGGAGAAAAGGAAAAGGAGGGACAATGAAACCATAAAATAAAATAAAGTCACTGATAATAAAGCTGAGATTAATAATAATACAACTGAAAATAAGCACATTAGAGGCATAAAGACATTACCTCGTCATAGCTTTGACAAGCTGATATTTACAGCCCAAGAGAAATAAACCCTGAGGGAACATGTCCAGAAAAAAGATTGTCCTGGTTTCAGCTGATAACTTGGTGGATGAAATACTGCCCTCTTTTAATCTGACTTGGCTCCCCATATTTTGAAAAACCACTCATGTAGCTTTTCAATCTCTATACCAAATATGGTCCTTAGTATTGAGAATTACAGATCTTTTCATTAATCCCTGTGCATAGTCTGACCACTACTGTATTATGTGGAAGGTGCTGGTGGACAAAATTAAAGCGGCAGGCTGAAAACCGCTCCAGAGGTGCAAGATAGAGAAGATGCTAAACTCCTCTATTTTTGACGTCCTCAGTTCAGTGGAGATATATGGGCTTGCTTTTAAAAACTGGATTTCCAATGCAATTGATCAGACGGACTAGCCGTAGGAGCTCTGCCCCTTGCATTTCCTCTGATCTCAGATTCGTGAAAACCAAACTCAAGCACTTAAAATGATGCTGGAGGAAACCTCACTCCTCTAAATACCTCAATGACTACAAGATGGAGCCGAATACCTACACACTCTCCATACTGTATCATACGCACACGTTGCATCCACAAAAGTGTCTTTCAGGTGTTAGGTGACCTAACAGCTGTGTCCAGAAACAAATTGTTTTCCTTCCTCTCTTACTGTAAACAGCTCAATTAATTATTTGTTGTCAAAGTGAAAGTGATAAGAAATTATAGTGACCAGGGTATCTTTGCCTCGGCTGATGCTGATAAAGAATCAACTGCTCATTTTTTATCCTTGTTCCCCTCATCGTCTGATGCAGATCTGAAGGATCTGTTGGTCATGGTGAGGTCTGGCTTCTATGTAGATTCCTGCTCGGTATCTATTTCTAAATTATTATCTCCAGTGATCATTCAGCCCTTGCGGGCTCTTTTAAATGTGTCACTAGTGTAGGGAACGGTTCAAGCGTTTTTAAAGATGTAACAATTATACCCCTGTTAAAGAAACCGCGGTTAAGTTTAAAAAACACTTCCACCCCTCTTCCCTGCTGCTGTCTGGCATCAAGATTCTTGTAACTGTGTTACACAGCTCCCCTGCAGGCGCCTGCACACACCAACAACTGCTTAAACGAGATCAAGCAGGATTTCGACCCTCTCACAGCACATAAACCCTCTTTGACATCATTCTGGATGTTCTGAGATTGGACATTAGTGCCTGGAAACTATTTGACTTATCTCCCACCTTGGAAAACGGTCACCCATACTATTCTACTATTTTCTTGGACCACATCGAGGCGGTTGGTATTTGGGGTACTGACCTTCAGTGGTTTAAGTCCTTCCTGTCCAGTGGAGCACCATCAGTAAATGCTTTAATAAAGCTGGGTGTCTGAGCTTACATGTCTGCTTTGGATGCACAATGATTTTGATCCAGCGTTTTTCTGGGCCTATGTACTTACTGGCCTTTCTGAAATCAGCACAGCAATATCTCACCTTTGCTCCTCCCATAGATCTTTTAATTATCACACTGCCCTTCTCAATACATAAATTCAACAGTGCAACCCATTGGCCACACAATGAGGGCCAGGAATCAGAGGGCACATTTCAATCAGTTTTATTGCCAATTAGTAATCAGGTTCAAGTATATAACTCTCAGGACCTAGCTGTAGAGGTACAAAATAGCAACAGGAAGACCTAGTCTCCTGAATAAATGTAAGCGGATTAAGATTGGACACACCAACTGCTCACTGCTGGCTTTACAAATTAGTAGTACACGAACCTAGTGTTCAGACACCAGTCTATGATCATTTCGACTGTACAATTAGACTTTAGATCTAGTAGATGAGATTCAAATTACACAAGGATTTCTGATGAAGCCACTTGACAAAAGAAAATTGGAAGAAGGCAAAAGCGTATTGACTAAACACAGATCACATAAAGCCACAAGAAGCGCAAGATTCAAAGGCCATAGGGATTAGTTTCAGAGTTAAAGGAATGCAAAGGACCATGGAAGGGGCTCAAAGAGGAACTCAACAGAGTATCTGCAGAGTTAGAGTGCTCAATAGTCAAGGGACAGTTCATGAATTTAGGGACGGTTCAGAGTTCAGCTGTCAGTGGGAACAAAGGGAATCAGACAGCTAAGGGAAATGAGAGTCCTACCATCAGCCAAGGCAGGCCAGGCAAGGGCTTGGCTAAGGATTCAAAAATTGTCCTAAAAAGTTCAGCGAAGGAATCTGCATACATCCACTCATTTGCTCTCTGGTCTGGTCTGGCCTCAGCTTCTCCCACGCTCCAACAATGAACAGAGGCCAAACAGGAGAGCACTTGTGTCATTCAAATGATCCACTAAGTTATAGTTCGATTTTCCAAGAGGTGACTCCGACATGTCATGCCATAATCATTCGATGTCAATAGGTGGATCCACCTTTGCATGTGATACAAAATCAGCAACATTTGGGAAAAGTCCCACACAAAGCTTTGTAACGATGGAACAGTTTCACACAGAAGAGAAATTTAAAGGCACATTCATTTGTTGCACAGCTCCCGCGTGCCACTGTCCAAGGCTGCGTTCCCAGCCGTGTGTCAATAGAAAGTATGCAAAATGTATCAACTAAATTAACAGTCAATGAGAACCTGCAAAAAGACCATGTCGATGCAAAATGCCTAAACCGTTGTTTTCAGAGGAACAGAGGATTACACAGACCCACTGAAATAGGCTAAGTTAATGCAACTAAGTTATTAAAGCACAATACATAAATGTATATTCAGTTTAAACATAGCACATGTAGATGTTCCATTACATATTGCATGAATTTTAGTTGGCATACTAAAGGAAGCAAATAATTAACGACCACTATAGCAGAGGAAAACATTCAAACATATATACGTGCAATATAAGTGAATCCTTCAGAAATGTACTATCGTTTGTACTACAATAGAGACGTACACTCTTACAGGTTATCCTATTCAAGTTTCAGCCTTCTACAAGAAACTATGAGAGTTTTGCACCAAGTTATGTGTTGCAAGTAGAAAGAATTAAAGTGGTCTGAGAGGGACCATACATGATTCTAAATTATATTAATAACAAGTACACATTCTCTGATTGTACCCGAACTCTATCATCATTTCAGAACTATTGTAATCATATGAATTTTAAGAACTCTTTTATCATTGGTTAGTTAATTATAAAATGGAGAGTCTAAATTCTAATAACACATGATACATGACTACTTTCAGAGGACATTTACCTTCTTTTAGTACTAGAAGGAATCATTTATTAGCTGAGTTAAGCACACCAAACACATTTCTTATACTGCGTCTTTTCACTTACCTAAAGTATCATGTATCACTCAATCAATCAATCAATCACAGAATTTGTAGAGCGCACTACTTACCCGCGAGGGTCTCAAGGCGCTGGGGAGAAAAAGGGGGGGGGGTGCTGCTACTGGTCGAACAGCCAGGTCTTGAGTAGCCTCCTGAAGGTCAGCAGGTCTTGGGTCTGTCGTAGGCTTAGTGGAAGGATGTTCCAGGTCTTGGCGGCGAGGTGTGAGAAGGATCTGCCGCCGGTGGTTGTTCTTCGAATGCGAGGGACGGTGGCGAGGGAGAGGTCGGCGGAGCGGAGCTGGCGGTTGGGGACGTAGAAGAAGAGTCGTCTGTTGAGGTAGGCTGGGCCAGTCTTGTGGAGTGCCTTGTGTGCGTGGATGAGGAGTTGAAGGAGATTCTCCTGTTGACGAGGAGCCAGTGCAGGTTCCTCAGGTGGGGGGTGATGTGGCTGTGGCATGGTACTTCGAGGATCAGGCGTGCGGAGGCGTTTTGTATGCGTTGCAGTCGCTTGATGAGCTTGGCCGGGGCTCCCGCGTAGAGGGCGTTCCCATAGTCGAGTCTGCTACTGACGAGGGCCTGGGTGACTGTTCTTCTTGTATCTGTCGGGATCCACCTGTAGATCTTGCGAAGCATGCGGAGGGTGTTGAAGCAGGAGGAGGAGACTGCGTTGACTTGCTTGGTCATGGAGAGCGTTGAGTCGAGGATGACTCCCAGGTTGCGTGCGTGGTCGGTGGGTGTCGGGGCTGCTCCCAGCGTCATTGGCCACCAGGAGTCGTCCCAGGCTGAGGGTTTGGAGCCGAGGATGAGGACCTCTGTCTTGTCCGTGTTCAGCTTTAGTCGGCTGATCTTCATCCAATCGGCGACGGCCTTCATTCCTTCATGGAGATTGGATTTGGTGGCGAGGGGGTCCTTGGTGAGGGAGAGGATCAGTTGAGTGTCGTCGGCGTAGGAGATAATGTTGAGGTCGTGCTGTCTGGCGATGCATGCGAGCGGGCCATGTAGATGTTGAACAGCGTTGGGCTGAGGGAAGATCCCTGGGGTACGCCGCAGATGATCTCGGAGGCTTCGGATCGGAAAGGTGGAAGGCGGACTCTCTGGGTTCTGCTGTCGAGGAAGGAGGTGGTCCATTCCAGGGCCTTGTTTGGGATCCCTGCGTTGTGGAGGCGTGCGCGTAGAGTGTGGTGGCAGACAGTGTCGAAGGCGGCGGAGAGGTCCAGCAGGATGAGGGCTGCGGTCTCACCGTTGTCCAGCAGGGTCCTGATGTCGTCGGTGGCGGCGATGAGGGCAGTCTCAGTGCTGTGGTTGCTGCGGAACCCTGATTGGGATGGGTCCAGGATGCTGTTTTCTTCGAGGTATCGGGTTAGCTGTTTGTTGACGATCTTCTCGATGACCTTGGCTGGGAACGGAAGCAGGGAGATGGGCCGGAAGTTCTTGAGGTCTCTCGGGTCCGCCTTGGGTTTTTTGAGTAGGGTGTTGATCTCTGCGTGTTTCCAGCTCTCTGGGAAGGTCGCGGTCTCGAAGGAGAGATTGATAACGTTGCACAGGTGGGGTGCGATGGAGCTGCTGGCTTTGTTGAAGATGTGGTGCGGGAAAGGGTCTGACGGGGAGCCGGAGTGTATTGTGCTCATGGTCTTGATGGTGTCATCGATGTTCACGCTGGCCCAGGCTGGCAAAGGGTCATGGTCGATGGTGTGCGGCGGGTCTGGTGTATCTATCTTAGTAGGGGCTGTCTGGGTGTTGAAGCTGTCGTGGATGTCGGCGATCTTGCGGTGGAAGAAGGTGGCGAGGGAATCGCACAGGGCTTGCGATGGCGGGATTTCGTTGGTGTTGGAGCTGGGGTTGGAGAGTTCCTTCACGATGTTGAAGAGCTCCTTGCTGTTGTGTGCGTTGTTGTCGAGGCGGTCTTTGAAGGAGATTCTCTTGGTGGACCTGATGAGGTGGTGGTGGTTACGGATGGCGTCTTTGTGGGCTGCGTGGCTGTCCGGTGTCTTATCACTGTGCCATTTCTTCTCTAGTTTCCGGCAGGTACGCTTGGAAGCTAGGAGTTCCGGGGTGAACCAGCTGGCTCTTTTGGTGGTGTCGCTGTAGGTGAGTTTTTTCAGCGGGGCGAGGGTGTTGGCACAGTCGTCTCATCCATCGTCTGAGGTTGCAGGCAGCGTCGTCGGTGTTGGATGGGTCGGAGGGGGCTGAGAGCGAGGTTTGCCCGTAGTTGGTCTTCGGTGAGTTTGCTCTAGCAGCGGCGTGGGATCTGTTGGGTGCGGTGGTGTGTGGTGGGTTTCTGGAAGGTGAAGTGGATGCAGCGGTGGTCGGTCCAGAGGAGTTCCGTGGTGTGGCTGAAGGAGACGTGGGAGCTTGAGGAGAAGACGGGGTCGAGCGTGTGGCCGGCGGAATGAGTCGGTGTTGTGACGAGCTGTCTCAGTCCGAGGTTGGCGAGGTTGTCGATCAGGGTGGTGGAGTTGCTGTCATTGTTGTTCTCCAGCTGAAAGTTCAGGTCTCCGAGGAGGATGTAGTCGGTAGAGGTCAGGGCGTGCGTGCTGATGAAGTCAGCGATGGAGTCGCTTAACTGGGGTCGGGGCCCAGGGGGGCTGTAGACAAGGGTGCCTCTAAGGGTGGTGTTGGGGTCCGTGTGGATCTGGAAGTGCATGTGTTCGGCGGTGCAGAGAAGGTCGTCGGTGCTGGTCGAGACCCTGATGGAGTTCTTGTGGACGATGGCAATTCCTCCTCCTACTCCGTTGATGCGGTCTCTTCAGGTGATCTTATAGCTGTCTGGGATGGCTATGGCGATGTCGGGTGCGGAGGAGTCGTTCATCCAGGTCTCTGTCAGGAAGGCGCTCAGGTGCAAAATGCACTTAGCAAACACAAGGAGATGATGGACGGAGCGCGGAAACTTTTCATTCACCCCCAGGCCCAGATCTGGGTTGAATCCATCATCGTTCTTTAGCTCACTTCGCCACCCCAGTTCATACCCAGCTATATGCAAATCAGTGTTGACCCTCTGCCTCATGGGAACAGTCCAGCCCGAACTGCTAAGCCAGGTCTTCCCTGGACCGGAAACAAGCATCCTGGGACCGATTTCATGGTAACACCCCATATCAGCCAGGCTAGCTTGAATCCAGTGGCAAAGTGAGCAAGGGACCCACATCTGGGCATAACCTGCCAACTTAGGGTAAACAAGCAAACTGTCAAGGTTTTATTCCAAACTCCCAGGATCGGTGCGTTGCTCAAATGGGTCCACCTCTCAATCGCTCCACTCTCTGATGCTATAACAGTGCAGATGTTAAAGATTGCAGGAATCGCTGTTAGCATGAGCTGAAAGCCATTTTGTACTTGGCAGCCATTTTAGTTAGCCATGTGCTCGCCATGTGCTTTCTCCCTCTTCCAGAGTCTTGCACATGCTCAGAGGGGCCTAGCTGGTAGAATGCACCTGCTCCTAGTATAGAACTGTCAGGCTATTCTTACTGTTGTAAGCAGTTTAGTCTCCCCTCCCACTTTGTGGAGCAAGCAAATTTTGTATACCCATTTTAGTCAATAAGCATGCTTGTATGTGCTAGGACCTTCCCTTGATTTTATGCTGACTATGTAACAAATGCATATATAAGGACCCTGTTCTCTGCACTCATTAGAATGCCTCCTAAAGTGGCCTGCGGGTACCGTAAGACGCAATCTCCCTCATCTGAGGTTATTAAAACATGTTTTTTGATATTACAGCTTCCGTGCCAATCTTTTCTTTGTTGGTCTTAAGGACCAGATGTATCAGTGAACCCCTAAGAAGGTTTTTATTTCTACAAATGGCGCCCGAAAGTGGACCTCATCGGTGAAGCGGCTATCCAAGGGAGTGGTCTTGAAGGGAGACAGGAATCTACTGAGGAGTACAGGACAGGAATCTACTGAGGAGGTACCCTGCGCACGGAGATTGTTTGTCTTCCAGCCCAGTATATTTCTGGTCTTCCTGATCTGATCCTCCAAGTGTTTGCCGCTCCCGACTGAGAACTTCTTTGGCGTGAGTATTTTAAAACGACCGTTAGGTCACTCAGAACTTGGCAGTTGGAAGCTGGAGACTTTGGTTTGGTAAGGTTGCTGGAGCAACACTTTTGTTTGGAATGACTTGGCCAAGATTTTGGTTTGTTTGTTTGTTTTGCTGCAGCAAATGAAGGCAGGTAATGATGAGATTTTTCTCTAACTTTGAAAACTTGAACGGCACACATTGTGTTAAGTGTCACTTGGAGTATAATATTATATATGCTATAATATTCTTGACATGCCTGCTTCTAGCACACTTCGTAGAAAGTGTTGCTGTCTTGGAGGTACCGATATGGATTTAGGAAGTACTCAGCTGACTCCCCTCAGAGGGGATACCTAAATAGGTTTAGGTATAGTAAAAAGATATTTCTTCCTTGGTGACTAAGTACCCCATGGAACTAAATATGTACATAAAATGGATCCGGATCTGCGCACTTAGTAACATTCATAAGTGGTGATATGCAGAGCGCTTTTTGAGTGTTCTACCAGCCAAAACTGGCGAATTTGGTGTATTTTGGCTTCTTGACCATGGAACAGTTTTTTGGGCTACTTTTGAGAGCTCTTCTTGTAAATATGACTTACAATTAGTATTTACAAATAGTTTGGTTTTGCGTACAGTTTGTAAGCTGTCCTAAGTGTTGATTTGTGGGTTAAATGTGTGTTTAAATGTCTATGTGGTTTGTGGTTTGACATTGGTGATACTTGTGTGAGTAAATAGCGATTGCGCTCTTTGTGTAAGAATGGCTAGCTTTAAGCGCGCTGTATTGTGTGCTCTGAGTGTATGACCCCCTTCTGTAAATGTCTGGAATGAGCTCAATGAGTTTGTTTATGTTTTTTTGCTGTCATCATTCTGTTATGCAAAATGTCATTTAGTTACTTACATATTAAATAAAAATCCAGAAATGAATTATATAACATATGCTAAATAGCTGCATGTTACTATTAAATTGACAGAGTAAGACACTATACATGTGTGCAAATTGCCACAATGCTAAAGATAAAATTAGAATTCGTATTCAATAGGATTAAAATAGGCCTCATACAGAGGAAGAAAAACGAAATTGTGTGTTTTGTAATCAATAGACTAAAATACAACATGTTACAGCATTTTCCTTAGATACATTGTATTAGACATTAAAAGGCATGCACATCATCTGAGTGAATTTGGTCGTTGCTGAACTAAATACACATTATAGAAAGATAGATTTGACTGCATTGAAATGCCTCAGTTTTTATATAGACTGTGACATGCTTTTCTTTCAGCACCCGAGAAAAAAGCTTTCCAACAGCTGCGTTTAAACTGACTAACTGAAAAGAAACTGTTTGACACAGCAAATGGGGATTTAACTCTGTCAGGGTATTTCAAATAATAAAGGGGTTTTTTTCATGAGAAAGGTGTGAAAATTCGACGCCCGCTGACAAACAACAGCTGCATAAATAGCATATGGCTATTCCTGATCGCGGCCACAGACAGGAATGCTGAGTCAGCAAAATTTTAAGTCAGTGTAAAACTGGTATAAAGGCCTGCATTATTTTAAAAGTTTCAAAAAACCAGTTTCATTATTTTGGATAACAGAGAACAAAATTGAAAGTAGGGATTTCCTTTCTTAATGCCTTTTTTCATAAGTACCTCTGTGGTTCTGATGTTAAATAATAACTGTCCTTTTAAAAAGTGGCGCAGACTTTTCATGTTTCAAGTAAGGCTTCTGTGCTTAGGGTTATGAATGAATGTGTTTAAATATGATAGGCTAGGAATGAAGCTTGCTTTTCCAATGTGGAATCATCAAAATGGTTGGTTTTGATTAAAAAAAAAATAATAATTATATGAAAAAATATATATTATTAAAAATAAATGCTTTAAATTCGTTTTTTCATCTTTATAAAGCCTAATCATCATACTGTGAATTCCTAGCATCAAAGTTGGATTTAAGCAGTGCTGTACCGAAAAAAAAGGAAACTTAAATGTGAAATGTCACTTTACCCAGCCGTACAAAACTCATTTTTATAAGGGTATACCTTATACATTTCTGATTTCCCATTCCTGGGCTATCTAGAGAACACTCTGGGGGTTCCTATTATGCAAAAATATTGTAGGATATTCATTTTTAAGTGCCCCTACCACCAAAGTCGAAATTGAGCTAAATTCACAATTTTACAAGCAGTTCTACCACTCAGGGCAGTTTTTAACCTGCTCTCAGGCTTCAATAAAGTATACATATGCAAGTATAGAACAAACAGCTGACCTACTGCACACCACATACTGTACACAAATGAAAATAAGTATACAGAAACCAGCAGACGTTATTATCCTACCTTTAAATTGCTGGCAAACGGACCGGACAGGACTGCCTTTCAGCTGTGATTCTCCAGAGTTGCTCTGAATTACAAAAACCGCATGGAAAGCCTTGCACAAAAAAAAATGACCAGCTGCTGAACGGGTCAAAGGTCGGAGTTCTGCATTTAGCAACTTAGCAGGGTGAAGGGTAATGTTTGCTTGGACACTTCGACCTCCGAAAAGTTTTTGAAAGACGAGATGACAGCGCAGAGAGAGGAATGAGAAGCTTTGCTTCCTATTTTTGGCAAACACACATTTTGCGCAGTCATATGAAACGAAGGAAAAGCAGCCCTCAGTTGAGCATTGATCTGCCATGTATATAAAAATAATGGTTTTAGTTTAAAGAATACTGTGTAGGGGCTACGATAAGGAGGAAATGGATTTTAGTTTGCATTCATGCGCCCTCATGTTAATCTAGTACAATTGCTCAAGGAATTGATAAATTGGTTGCTAACGCTTTCTACAGTACTCAATGTGCTTGTGTTAGGCTGAATCAGAGAATAGCCACTTTCTAAGATATTTCCTACAAGTTTGTTTGTGCCCAGTTGCTACAAATAGGGGTTGAAAGTGTTGACAGAAGTGAAACCTGTTTCAGGTTTTCCTACTGTCAAAATGGGGGAAGGAGGCTAGCTCCTCTACAAATTAAGGGTAGGCAAAATTATGTTTTCTCTGTTCTTTTTCTCACTCTTTCTTGAGTCTGTCTAAGCTGCCTAGGAAATGGCCATGTGACAGTTATTGGCTATTCTGTAATACTGTTTTAAAATTGTTAGAATTAATAAAATGATGAAACATATATGCTATGTTACTGCCCATCCTGTATGAAAGAATGAGTAGAACAGATTGATGTTCCCTTATTTGATCTTTAAGGGGAACTGTATAGTGGGGGTTTCTGTTCAAAAATCTCAGGTGGCAACACTATTATTGTTTATGTTATTCTCATGTTCTATACAGTTTTGCAAGGGCATTGCTAGTCTTTTATTAGCTAGTCTCTGTAAATAAGCTGACAGCCCTTATTAGAGCTGGAGATAGGGTTTTTTTCCTTTTGAAAATGATGTTGCATAGTCCAGATCGTGAAAAGTAGAATGCAGGAAAGACGCTCATGTGATCCTTAGCAAACATTTTGAAGGAAAATATTGTTTTATAGGAGTTTGTTTGTCATAACATGTTCTGCTGGAGAAAATGTACCCACTATGTTGAAGTTTAGTTCTTTTTGCAATAAGAATCCCTGTTAAATTAGCAGTTTTAGATTTTCCTGCTGCGCCTATAACATGAGAGCATGGTCCTAAGCATAACATGTAAGAGAAATTATTTTACAAGTGTCTGCAGTCCTGTACAAGTAATGTAAAATCTATGAGTAAAAGTGTAGAACATTTCCTTTTTCTTGAGGGTTCTTCAGATTAGTAATATAGGAATACACCAATGTAAGTATTTGGAGTATGTCTGTATTGTTTTTCTCTTTTCCTCAGAATTTAGTAAATGAACACAGACTTCCTTGGCTGTTTGGGATTGGGTGATGTATTACTCTTGTCAGTTCACCAAAACGTTCCTTTTATACTTGCCAATAGGTCCAGGGTTTTCTACTCTTAGATAGATGAAGTGGTTCTTGGGTGCCTTGCTAATGTATGGGGCGCCCCAAGACTAAGGAAGTATTCTGTTGTTAGATTATTTCTGTGCCTTGTCTAAAGACCTCTTGTTCTGTCCACCAATAGATATTTGCTGCCTTACAACCATTGCCAGAGGGGCCCGGACATCAGATCCAGCCTGGGAGTCAGCACCAGTCCAGCCTACAGTCAAAACAAAAGGAACCAGCACAGGCGTTGCTGGCAACTAGGACCTCAGTGAAGGCAGAAGCACTGGGACGTGAAGTGTGTACCCCTGCCACTGTCTTGGGCGAAAGACGGGGTTACGAATCAGGATGGAGAAATCTTTGTGTGGATCCAGTTTTTGATGCCCAGCTGAGAGAGTCACAGAACGACAAGGACGGCAAGGAGGCTTTTGCTTGAGGTGACCCCCTTTGAAACAAGGGTTGCTTCACATATCCCAGCATCAGGCCTTTTGAGTCCTGGTCCCAAGTGAATGCAAGTCTACACCTTTGTTTGTTGATCAAGGGATGCCTGAGCATATTGGCTATAATTTGTGGCCCCAACAAAAGAGCAGTGCGCCAGAGGTGCAATAGAGGAGTTAGGGAAGGACTTGAGTTTAGGGTACAGGTGCTGTGCCCTTGGTGCCTGTTAGATTAAAGTGAAGAAAACTGGTGCACTGCCTGAGACACTGGACAGGATCATTGAGGGTATTTGCCCTGGGGGGGTGATTGCCCTATCCTGAAAGAAAGACTTTTCCTTCTCCGTGATTCTTGAGTTGCGAGTTGTGCAGCTCCACCGTGGGAACAACAAGAGCCTGCCTGTGAGGCTCAAACGGACACAGGGAGAAGACTCCCCTCTGGTTGGTTGTACTACAATTTCCCAAGGACTCTTTTTTTTGTTAGTAATGTACCCCTTTGGTCGTCCCATTTTTGAGGAGGAGCAGCCCTTTGCGGCTCCTTGTCCTAATTCCAATGGCCTTGTGTGGTCCCCCGGAGCCAGGATTGTTTTTGTAATAATATGTCTGACTGCTTTAATATTTCTTTTAAGAGTAATGTTTATTCTGCACAAGAAAAGTTCATCTGAGCATATTACTTTACTCTTTCCTTAAGTATATTAATTGATACTTTAGCCATCATAAAAAAAATACTGAGAAAGTCTATTGAAAATGTTTTTATTAGGTATGTGCTGTTGGCTATTCTGAAATTGAAATAGATAGTCACTGAAATACATCAGAGCCCTGAAACTTAGAATTAGACTAGATGGTTTTGGTATTTGCTTTCTGCTTAGGGTTGGAAAAATATTGAGATTTCTGTTTGAGATAATAATCATTTTTCTCTCTTGCTACCTGTATGACCCAATGCTCTGTTCCCTTTGTACTCCTGCTTATACCTTATATATACCTGCTTAATGAAATGTTTAGAATGTAAATGCCCACCTAGCATAGGATATTGATGAATTTATGAGAAGAAAATGTGCAAAATATTTTCTATGTCTCTACTAGATCATGGGAATGTCTTTAGCTCATGCTAAAAGGATCATCTGTTAAAGATTGCAGGAATCGCTGTTAGCATGAGCTGAAAGCCATTTTGTACTTGGCAGCCATTTTAGTTAGCCATGTGCTCGCCATGTGCTTTCTCCCTCTTCCAGAGTCTTGCACATGCTCAGAGGGGCCTAGCTGGTAGAATGCACCTGCTCCTAGTATAGAACTGTCAGGCTATTCTTACTGATGTAAGCAGTTTAGTCTCCCCTCCCACTTTGTGGAGCAAGCAAATTTTGTATACCCATATTAGTCAATAAGCATGCTTGTATGTGCTAGGACCTCCCCTTGATTTTATGCTGACTATGTAACAAATGCATATATAAGGACCCTGTTCTCTGCACTCATTAGAATGCCTCCTACAGTGGCCTGCGGGTACCGTAAGACGCAATCTCCCTCATCTGAGGTTATTAAAACATGTTTTTTGATATTACAGCTTCCGTGCCAATCTTTTCTTTGTTGGTCTTAAGGACCAGATGTATCAGTGAACCCCTAAGAAGGTTTTTATTTCTACACAGAGGGTAGGAAGGATTAAGCGAGGGAAGGAAAGGATGGGGACAGCGGGGAGGGAGACCTACAACACAAGAAACACAAGTAAAGGCCTGTTCCACTGCCTGTAACGCACTTATTAATAACCATAACACATACGGAGCAGTAACTACCTGTAAAGGAAAATAAAGAACTTGCTTTCATGCAGACCAGTTCTTTGATGAAGGTATCATATCCTAGGGAGGCTCTTTATATGCAAAATGAGAAATGATACAATATAATGAGTTTCAACAACCTAAATGCTCACACTAATCACACATACTCACTCACTCAGACTGTACCCACCACAATGAATGTTGATACTTGCATCACAGAGGGGTTGAGCTTAACTCACACCACTGCCCCTGCTAGGAAGAAAGATCACAAGAGCCACATAAGTCTTTAGCAATACTCATCATCTTAAATGAATTTAACGGTACTGGCATTAACCTTTCATGCCTAGCACTCTTCGGCTGCTTGAAGCACAGCAAAAACGTATGAAACCAGCAATAATCCACTTCTAACCAGCATGAATTGCTAGTCCTTGAACATTACACGGATGAGGTAGCAACTCCTTATCTCAAAAGTATTTGTCAAACGCTAAGGCTTGGAGCCATGCGGTCCAGATCAAATCCTTAATAAGTAACCACTTATGCCCCCCCAGAGCAGTGACAGCGTCACCCTTACCGCCCTGTATGTTATCGTTCAATACCACGGAGATATCGTCAGCCTGGGTCTTCCTGCCTCCGGCGTCTGGCCGATCAGAATTCGCAGCACCGCATCACCCCCGCCCTCCTGCATATGGGGCTTCTGGGCAGGCGCGTCATCAACGCGCGCGCGCGCCTACCCGGAAGCAGGATACCTGGGAAATGTAGTTTATGTGGGGCGCGAGCGAACGCTGCTACCGCGTTCGTTGCGCGCCCCGTAACGAAGATTGTTCCAGCTTCAGGCAAGTGTGACACAAACACAAGGAGATGATGGACGGAGTGCTGAAAATTTTCAGAAACTCATCCCCAGTCACAGATCTGGGTTGAATCCATTATCGTTCTTCACCTCACTTCGCCACCCCAGTTCAGACCCAGCTATATGTAAATCAGTCTTGACCCTGTGCCTCATGGGAACAGGCCAGCCCGAACTACCAAGCCAGGTCTTCCCTGGACCGGAAAGAGGCATCCTGGGACTGGTTTCGGGGTAACACCCCTCAGCAGCCAGGCTAGCTTGAATCCAGTGGCAAAGTGAGCAAGGGACCCACGTCTGGGCATACCCTGCCAACTTAGGGTGAACAAAGCCAACACATGGAGATGATGGACTGAGCGCTGAAACTTTTCAGACTCATACACCCAGTCAAAGATCTGGGTTGAATCCATCATCATTCTTTAGCTCACTTCGCCACCCCAGTTCAGATCCAGCTATATGCAAATCAGTCTTGACCCTGTGCCTCATGGGTACAGTCCAGCCCGAACTGCCAAGTCAGGTCTTCCCTGAACTGGAAGCAAGCATCCTAGGACTGGTTTTGGCGTAACACCCCTCAGCAGCCAGGTTAGCTTGAATCCAGTGGCAAAGTGAGCAAGGGACCCACGTCTGGGCATACACTGCCAACTTAGGGTGAACAAAGAAAACACAAGGAGATGATGGAAGGAGCGGTGAATCTTTTCAGACTTATACCCCCAGTCAAAGATCTGGATTGAATCCATCATCGTTCTTTAGCTCACTTCGCTACCCCAGTTCAGACCCAGCTATATGCAAATCAGTCTTGACCCTGTGCCTCATGGGAACAGTCCAGCCCGAACTGCCAAGCCAGGTCTTCCCGGGACCGGAAAAAAGCATCCTGGGACCGGTTTCGGTTTAACAACCCTCATCAGCCTGGCTAGCTTGAATCCAGTGGCAAAGTGATCAAGGGACCCACGTCTGGGCATACCCTGCCAACTTAGGGCAAACATAAGGAGATGATGGGCGGAGCGCTGAAACTTTTCAGACACTCACCTCCAGTCACAGATCTGGGTTGAATCCATTATTGTTCTTTAGCTCACTTCGCCGCCCCAGTTCAGACCCAGCTATATGCAAATCAGTCTTGACCCTGTGCCTCATGGGAACAGTCCAGCTCAGACTGCCAAACCAGGTCTTCCCTGGACCGGAAACAAGCATCTAAGGATCGGTTTCGGGGTAACGCCACTCATCAGCCAGGCTAGCTTGAATCCTGTGGAAAAGTGAGCAAGGACCCACGTCTAGGCATACCCTGCCAACTTAGGGCAAACAAAGCAAATACAAGGAGATGATGGACGGAGCGCTGACACTTTTCAGACACTCACCTCCAGTCACAGATCTGGGTTAAATCCATCATCGTTCCTTAGCTTACTTCGCCACCCCAGTTCAGACCCAGCTATATGCAAATCAGTTTTGACCCTGTGCCTCTTGCGAACAGTCCAGCTCGAACTGCCAAGTCAGGTTTTTCCTTGACCGGAAACAAGCATCCTGGGACCGATTTTGTGGTAACACCCCTCATCAGCCAGGCTAGCTGGAATCCAGTGGCAAAGTGAGCAAGGGACCCACGTCTGGGCATACCCTGCCAACTTAGGGCAAACAAAGCAAACGCAAGGAGATGATGGACGGAGTGCTGACACTTTTCAGAAACTCATCCCCAGTCACAGATCTGGGTTGAATCCATTATCGTTCTTCACCTCACTTCGCCACCCCAGTTCAGACCCAGCTATATGTAAATCAGTCTTGACCCTGTGCCTCATGGGAACAGGCCAGCCCGAACTACCAAGCCAGGTCTTCCCTGGACCGGAAAGAGGCATCCTGGGACTGGTTTCGGGGTAACACCCCTCAGCAGCCAGGCTAGCTTGAATCCAGTGGCAAAGTGAGCAAGGGACCCACGTCTGGGCATACCCTGCCAACTTAGGGTGAACAAAGCCAACACATGGAGATGATGGACTGAGCGCTGAAACTTTTCAGACTCATACACCCAGTCAAAGATCTGGGTTGAATCCATCATCATTCTTTAGCTCACTTCGCCACCCCAGTTCAGATCCAGCTATATGCAAATCAGTCTTGACCCTGTGCCTCATGGGTACAGTCCAGCCCGAACTGCCAAGTCAGGTCTTCCCGGAACAGGAAGCAAGCATCCTAGGACTGGTTTTGGCGTAACACCCCTCAGCAGCCAGGTTAGCTTGAATCCAGTGGCAAAGTGAGCAAGGGACCCACGTCTGGGCATACACTGCCAACTTAGGGTGAACAAAGAAAACACAAGGAGATGATGGAAGGAGCGGTGAATCTTTTCAGACTTATACCCCCAGTCAAAGATCTGGATTGAATCCATCATCGTTCTTTAGCTCACTTCGCTACCCCAGTTCAGACCCAGCTATATGGAAATCAGTCTTGACCCTGTGCCTCATGGGAACAGTCCAGCCCGAACTGCCAAGCCAGGTCTTCCCGGGACCGGAAAAAAGCATCCTGGGACCGGTTTCGGGTTAACAACCCTCATCAGCCTGGCTAGCTTGAATCCAGTGGCAAAGTGATCAAGGGACCCACGTCTGGGCATACCCTGCCAACTTAGGGCAAACATAAGGAGATGATGGGCGGAGCGCTGAAACTTTTCAGACACTCACCTCCAGTCACAGATCTGGGTTGAATCCATTATTGTTCTTTAGCTCACTTCGCCGCCCCAGTTCAGACCCAGCTATATGCAAATCAGTCTTGACCCTGTGCCTCATGGGAACAGTCCAGCTCAGACTGCCAAACCAGGTCTTCCCTGGACCGGAAACAAGCATCTAGGGACCGGTTTCGGGGTAACGCCACTCATCAGCCAGGCTAGCTTGAATCCTGTGGAAAAGTGAGCAAGGACCCACGTCTAGGCATACCCTGCCAACTTAGGGCAAACAAAGCAAATACAAGGAGATGATGGACGGAGCGCTGACACTTTTCAGACACTCACCTCCAGTCACAGATCTGGGTTAAATCCATCATCGTTCCTTAGCTTACTTCGCCACCCCAGTTCAGACCCAGCTATATGCAAATCAGTTTTGACCCTGTGCCTCTTGCGAACAGTCCAGCTCGAACTGCCAAGTCAGGTCTTTCCTTGACCGGAAACAAGCATCCTGGGACCGATTTTGTGGTAACACCCCTCATCAGCCAGGCTAGCTGGAATCCAGTGGCAAAGTGAGCAAGGGACCCACGTCTGGGCATACCCTGCCAACTTAGGGCAAACAAAGCAAACGCAAGGAGATGATGGACGGAGTGCTGACACTTTTCAGACACTCACCTCCAGTCACAGATCTGGGTTAAATCCATCATCGTTCTTTAGCTCACTTTGCCACCCCAGTTCAGACCCAGCTATATTCAAATCAGTCTTGACCCTGTGCCTCATGGGAACAGTCCAGCCCGAAATGCCAAGCCAGCTCTTTCCTGGACCGGAAAAAGCATCCTGAGATTGGTTTCGGGGTAACAGCCCTTATCAGCCAGGCTAGCTTGAATACAGTGGCAAAGTGAGCAAGGGACCCACGTCTGGGCATACCCTGCCAACTTAGGGCGAACAAAGCAAACACAAGGAGGTGATGGAAGGAGCGCTGAAAATTTTCAGACACTCACCCCAGTCACAGATCTGGATTGAATCCATCATCATTCTTTAGCTCACTTCGCCACCCCAGTTCAGACCCAGCTATATGCAAAATAGTCTTGACCCTGTGCCTCATGGAAACAGTCCAGCCGAACTGCCAAGCCAGGTCTTCCCTGGACCTGAAAAGAGCATCCAGGGACCGGTTTCGGGGTAACACCCCTCATCAGCCAGGCTAGCTTGAATCCAGTGGCAAAGTGAGCAAGGGACCCACATCTGGGCATACCCTGCCAATTTAGGGCAAACAAAGCAAACACAAGGAGATGATGGACGGAGCGCTGAAACTTTTCAGACTCATACACCCAGTCAAAGATCTGGGTTGAATCCATCGTCGTTCTTTAGCTCACTTCGCCACCCCAGTTCAGACCCAGCTATATGCAAATCAGTCTTGACCCTGTGCCTCATGGGAACAGTCCAGCCCGAACTGCCAAGCCTGGGATTTCCTGGACCGGAAAGAAGCATCCTGGGACCGGTTTCGGGGTAATACCCCTCAGTAGCCAGGCTAGCTTGAATCCAGTTGCAAAGTGAGCAAGGGACCCACGTCTGGGCATAACCTGCCAAATTAGGGTGAACAAAGAAAACACAAGGAGATGATGGACGGTGCATTGAAACTTTTCAGACACTCACACCCAGTCACAAATCTGGGTGAATCCATCATCGTTCTTTAGCTCACTTCGCCACCCCAGTTTAGACCCAGCTATATGCAAATCAGTCTTGACCCTGTGCGTCATGGGAACAGTCCAGTCCAAACAGCAAAGTCAGGTCTTCCCTGAACTGGTAACAAGCATCCTAGGACTGGTTTTGGGGTAACACCCCTCAGCAGCCAGGCTAGCTTGAATCCAGTGGCAAAGTGAGCAAGTGACCCACGTCTGGGCATACCCTGCCAACTTAGGGTGAAGAAAGAAAACTCAAGGAGATGATCTTAGGAGCGCTGAAACTTTTCAGACTTATACCCCCAGTCGAAGATCTGGGTTGAATCCATCATCATCCTTTAGCTCACTTCGCTACCCCAGTTCAGACCCAGCTATATGTAAATCAGTCTTGACCCTGTGCCTCATGGGAACAGTCCAGCCCGAACTGCCAAGCCAGGTCTTCCCTGGACCAGAAACAAGCATCCAGGGATCGGTTTTGGGGTAACACCCCTCATCAGCCAGGCTAGCTTGAATCCAGTGGCAAAGTGAGCAAGGGACCCACGTCTGGGCATACCCTGCCAACTTAGTGTGAACAAAGCAAACACAAGGAGATGATGGACGGAGAGCTGAAACTTTTCAGACATTCACCCCAGTCACAGATCTGGGTTGAATCCATCATCATTCTTTAGCTCACTTCGCCACCCCAGTTCAGACCCAGCTATATGCAAATCAGTCTTGACCCTGTGCCTCATGGGAACAGTGCAGCCCGAACTGCCAAGCCTGGGATTTCCTGGACCGGAAAGAAGCATCCTGGGACCGGTTTCGGGGTAACACCCCTCAGCAGCCAGGCTAGCTTGAATCCAGTGGCAAAGTGAGCAAGGGACGCACGTCTGGGCATACCCTGCCAACTTGGGGTGAACAAAGAAAACACAAGGAGATGATGGACGGTGCAGTGAAACTTTTCAGACACTCACCCCCAGTCACAAATCTGGGTGAATCCATCATCGTTCTTTAATTCACTTTGCCACCCCAGTTTCGACCCAGCTATATGCAAATCAGTCTTGACCCTGTGCCTCATGGGAACAGTCCAGTCCGAACAGCAAAGTCAGGTCTTCCCTGAACTGGTAACAAGCATCTTAGGACTGGTTTTGGGGTAACACCCCTCAGCAGCCAGGCTAGCTTGAATCCAGTGGCAAAGTGAGCAAGGGACCCACGTCTGGGCATACACTGCCAACTTAGGGTGAACAAAGAAAACACAAGGAGATGATGGAAGGAGCGGTGAATCTTTTCAGACTTATACCCCAAGTCGAAGATCTGGGTTGAATCCTTCATCATTCTTTAGCTCACTTTGCTACCCCAGTTCAGACCCAGCTATATGCAAATCAGTCTTGACCCTGTGCCTCATGGGAACAGTCCAGCCCGAACCGCCAAGCCTGGTCTTCCTTGGACCAGAAACAAGCATCCAGGGATCAGTTTTGGGGTAACACCCCTCATCAGCCAGACTAGCTTGAATCCAGTGGCAAAGTGAGCAAGGGACCCTCGACTGGGCATACCCTGCCAACTTAGGGCAAACAAAGCAAACACAAGGAGATGATGGACGGAGCACTGACACTTTTCAGACACTCACCTCCAGTCACAGATCTGGGTTAAATCCATCATAGTTCTTTAGCTCAATCTATTCTGGCTGATGAGGGATGAAACCCCAAAACCCGTCCTAGGATGCCTGTTTCCAGTCCAGGGAGGACCTGGCCTGGCAGTTCGGGCTGGACTGTACCCATTGGGTACAGGGTCAAGACTGATTTGCATATGGCTGGGTTCAAACTGGAATGGCATTGGGAGCAAAAAAACAATGAATTTGGGCCCAGATGTTTGTACTGGGGTGAATGTATGGCATTGTTCTGCATTCTGTCCTTCAATTGTTCTTTTTGCATTTGTAACCCAGAGTCGGACAGGTATGCCCAGACGTGGGTCCCGTGCTCTCCATGCCACTGGAGTCAAGCTTTCCCGGCTGATGAGGGGTGAAACCCCGAAACCGGTCCTAGGATACTTGTTTCCAGTCCAGGGAGGATCTGGCCTGACAGTTCGGGCTGGAGTGTGCCCATTGGGTACAGGGTGAAGACTGATTTGCATATGGCTGGATTCAAACTGGAATGGCATGCGGAGCAAAAAAATAATGGATTTAGGCCCAGATCTCTGTACTGGGGTGAATGTATGACATTGTTCTGCATGCTGTCCATCAATTATTCTTTTTGCATTTGTCATCCCCAATTGTGGGACCGGTATGCCCAGACATGGGTCCCGTGCTCTCCATGCCACTGGAGTCAAGCTAACCTGGCTGATGAGGGGTGAAACCCTGAAACTGGTCCTAGGATGCTTGTTTCCAGTCCAGGGAGGATCTGGCCTGGCGGTTCGGACTGGACTGTTCCCATTGGGTACAGGGTCAAGACTGATTTGCATATGGCTGGGTTCAAACTGGAATGGCTTTGGGAGCAAAAAAACGATGAATTTAGGCCCAGATGTCTCTACTGGGGTGAATGTATGACATTGTTCTGCATTCTGTCCTTCGATTGTTCTTTTTGCATTTGTAACCCCGAGTAGGACGGGTATGCCCAGACGTGGGTCCCGTGCTCTCCATGCCACTGGAGTCAAGCTATCCCGGCTGATGAGGGGTGAAACCCCGAAACCGGTCCTAGGATACTTGTTTCCAGTCCAGGGAGGATCTGGCCTGGCGGTTCGGACTGGACTGTTCCCATTGGGTACAGGGTCAAGACTGATTTGCATATGGCTGGGTTCAAACTGGAATGGCTTTGGGAGCAAAAAACGATGAATTTAGGCCCAGATGTCTGTACTGGGGTGAATGTATGACATTGTTCTGCATTCTGTCCTTCGATTGTTCTTTTTGCATTTGTAACCCGAGTAGGACGGGTATGCCCAGACGTGGGTCCCGTGCTCTCCATGCCACTGGAGTCAAGCTATCCCGGCTGATGAGGGGTGAAACCCCGAAACCGGTCCTGGGATACTTGTTTCCAGTCCAGGGAGGATCTGGCCTGGCAGTTCGGGCTGGACTGTTCCCATTGGGTACAGGGTGAAGACTGATTTGCATATGGCTGGGTTCAAACTGGAATGGCTTTGGGAGCAAAAAAACGATGAATTTAGGCCCAGATGTCTGTACTGGGGTGAATGTATGACATTGTTCTGCATTCTGTCCTTCAATTGTTCTTTTTGCATTTGTAACCCCGAGTAGGACGGGTATGCCCAGACGTGGGTCCTGTGCTCTCCATGCCACTGGAGTCAAGCTATCCCGGATGATGAGGGGTGAAACCCCGAAACCGGTCCTAGGATACTTGTTTCCAGTCCAGGGAGGATCTGGCCTTGCAGTTCGGGCTGGACTGTTCCCATTGGGTACAGGGTCAAGACTGATTTGCATATGGCTGGATTCGAACTGGAATGGCATGGGGAGAAAAAAAACAATGGATTTAGGCCCAGATCTCTGCACTGGGGTGAATGTATGGCATTGTTCTGCATTCTGTCCATCAATTGTTATTTTTGCATTTGTCACCCCAAGTGGGACCGGTAAGCCCAGACGTGGGTCCCGTGCTCTCCATGCCACTGGAGTCAAGCTAACCTGGCTGATGAGGGGTAAAACCCTGAAACTGGTCCTAGGATGCTTGTTTCCAGTCCAGGGAGGACCTGGCCTGGCGGTTTGGGCTGGACTGTTCCCATTGGGTACAGGGTCAAGACTGATTTGCATATGGCTGGGTTCAAACTGGAATGGCTTTGGGAGCAAAAAAACGATGAATTTAGGCCCAGATGTCTGTACTGGGGTGAATGTATGACATTGTTCTGCATTCTGTCCTTCAATTGTTCTTTTTGCATTTGTAACCCCGAGTAGGACGGGTATGCCCAGACGTGGGTCCTGTGCTCTCCATGCCACTGGAGTCAAGCTATCCCGGATAATGAGGGGTGAAACCCCGAAACCGGTCCTAGGATACCTGTTTCCAGTCCAGGGAGGATCTGGCCTGGCAGTTCGGGCTGGACTGTACCCACTGGGTACAGGGTCAAGACTGATTTGCATATGGCTGGATTCAAACTGGAATGGCATGGGGAGAAAAAAAACAATGGATTTAGGCCCAGATCTCTGCACTGGGGTGAAAGTTTGGCATTGTTCTGCATTCTGTCCATCAATTGTTCTTTTTGCATTTGTCACCCCAAGTGGGACCGGTATGCCCAGACGTCGGTCCCCTGCTCTCCATGCCACTGGAGTCAAGCTAACCTGGCTGATGAGGGGTGAAACCCTGAAACTGGTCCTAGGATGCTTGTTTCCAGTCCAGGGAGGACCTGGCCTGGCGGTTCGGGCTGGACTATTCCCATTGGGTACAGGGTCAAGACTGATTTGCATATGGCTGGGTTCAAACTGGAATGGCTTTGGGAGCAAAAAAACGATGAATTTAGGCCCAGATGTCTGTACTGGGGTGAATGTATGACACTGTTCTGCATTCTGTCCTTCAATTGTTCTTTTTGCATTTGTAGTAGGACGGGTATGCCCAGACGTGGGTCCTGTGCTCTCCATGCCACTGGATTCAAGCTAACCTGGCTGATGAGGGGTGAAACCCTGAAACTGGTCCTAGGATGCTTGTTTCCAGTCCAGGGAGGACCTGGCCTGGCGGTTCGGGCTGGAATGTTCCTATTGGCTACAGTGTCAAGACTGATTTGCATATGGCTGGGTTCAAACTGGAATGGCATGGGGAGCAAAAAACAATGGATTTAGGCCCAGATCTCTGTACTGAGGTGAACGTATGACATTGTTCTGCATTCTGTCCATCAATTGTTCTTTTTGAAAATTATTATTATTATTATTATTATTATGAGCTTATAAAGCGCACTTTTACCCAAGGGTGTCCTGGCGCTGCACACTGAGTCCCTGGAGCACGGGGGGCCTAATCCCTAAATAACCAAGTCTTCAGCCCCTTTCTAAAAGAGAGGAGCTCCTCGGCATTCCTGATATGCACCGGCAAGCTGTTCCAGGCCTTCGCTGCACAGTAAGAAAAGCTATGTCCTCCCCAACTAGCCTTTTTATTCGGGGTACCGCAACTAGTCTGCCTTCGGACGAGCGCAACGCTCTCCCTGGCACATACCAATTGAAGCACCGACTCAAGAACTCTGGGCCACTGCCCTTCAATGCTTTGAAAACGAGGCACAAAGCCTTAAATTGAGCTCGTCTTGATACCGGCAGCCAGTGCAGTAGCCGGAGTCCCTCTCGAACGGAGGCAAACCTTGGGATGCCTGTCAGCAGTCTCGCCGCCGCGTTTGAACCAACTGTAATCTGTGCAGATGTTTTTTTTTCAGATTCAGGTACAGACTGTTGCAGTAGTCCAAGCGCGACAAAATAAGGGCTGAGACTGCTAACCTGAAACCATCGGCTGGAAGAGAAAATGTAATTTTCCTCAATATCCTAAGGATATGGAAGCATGTCGAAACCACTCTGCTAACCTGATCCCCAAAATCAAGTTTCTGGTCCATGATCACGCCCAAATTCCTTGCCGTGCACGTGGGGACTGGGGGCATCCCCACCGCATCAGGCCACATATCCGGAGTCCAGATGTTAGGATTCTTCCCAAATATCATGACCTCGGTCTTCCCTGCATTCAATTTAAGGCAATTCGAGGCCATCCAGCCCGCAATATCTTTCAGGCAATCATGGTACCTCGCGGCCATATCCACTTGAGACCCTCGCTGTATGGATAACACAATTTGTGTGTCATCTGCATAGGAAGTGAGTTGCAGGCCAAAGGATCTTATCAGAGCCGCCAGAGGGCTAACATAAATGTTAAAAAGCGTGGGGCTCCTAGATGATCCCTGCGGTATCCCACACGGGAGGGCAAAGGCTTGGATTTATCAGGCCCCAGGTCAACTGTCTGGACTCTGTCGGCTAAAAAGGACTTCAGGAGGCTCCAGGCAGTGCATTCTACCCCCGCCCCCGACAACCTGTCCATCAGCACCCCATGATGGACCGTGTCGAAGGCCGCCGATAGGTCTAACAGAATCAAAACAGCCACCCCTCCCTGGTCCACCGCCACTCTCACCTCCTCAGTGGCCTTAACCAAGGCCAGTTCTGTGCTGTGTCCTGCACGAAACCCGAACTGCATCGGGTTGAGTGCCTTAGTTCTTTGAAAAAAAGAGCTTAGTTGCCTGTTTATGGCCTTCTCCACCAACTTGGCCGGAAGCGGGAGATGGGAAATGGGTCTGTAACTATTAGGGTCGTTTTTATCCAGACTGTTTTTTTTTATTAAGGGCAAGATAGAGGCAAACTTCCACCTCCTAGGGTAGTTACCCGAGTCAATGATGGTGTTGAACACTGGGGTAAGTGTCATCGCAATGACCTCGGGACATTTTTTTAGTACCGCCACCGGGCAGGGATCGTTGGGCGAGCCTGACCGGGCAGCCAGAAGAAGGCTTATTACCTCCTCAATCTGTAACGGACTAAAACTCTCTAGTTTATCCGGTGCCAACCTCACCCTCAAATTGAGGCTAATTGTTGCTTCCCCTACCTCTCCCTGATCTTTGGAGAAGGAGGAGAAAATCCCTTCCACCTTGTTCCGAAAGAAGGAGGCTAAAGATTTGCACAGTGCCGGACTACTGTGTGTAGCGGGTTTGGTAGGGATCGTAAGCTTAGTGATGGTCCTGAACAATTCTCTGGAGGAAGAATTGGCCTTCTTTATCTGCTCAGCGAAGTAAGCTTTTTTGGATTCTATAATTAATTTCTTACAGATGGATGTCAGACATTGTTTCTTTAAAGGATGTTATGACGTGTAAAGAGTGGGTAGACTTATGTTGTACCAATTTCAATAACCAGATACCGTTTCAGCACAAAATTACATCTACAACTGTATAGTCAGAAACAAGCTTTAAATCTAAATGTAGAGGAGTCATCATCTTAAACCGTCGCCCTGACCGTTGGCTTCAAATCTAATGGCCCTTAGAGTCAGGATTAGCCCTCAAACCTACCAACTCAGAAAAAAAATCCGGGCGTGAGTATAACCTCTCACTTTGCCATGTCTAGTCATCCATGGGTCTCAGCGTGCTGCTATCAAATAAGAATGTTTAGGTAAGTTCTTGCTTATCTCTCACTACATATGCCGGTGACTGCCTTGATATGCTCACGCCTGAGTTATGCAAATTTCCTGCATTTTGAATTGCCTTTTACTTTGAAGAATAAACTTCTGATTAAAAAAATCTGTGGAGTGCTTAGTTACTATTCTTCCACAGACTGCCTGTGCTAGGACCATTCTACAACTAACTACAATTAGCATAAAAGGAAATTTGCATGATCCACAATTTCTCTCATTTTGGCACACTGCCTTAAGAGAGTCATCCGCTCTACTTTTGGTAACTTTTCTAAGGGTTCCTAGAGTCCATAAGAGTAGGTCCGGAGGTCGTGGCTTTTTTTCTTGTGAGCTGAAAATGTGGAACTCTTTTTGCCCCTCATTTATGCTCAAAAGTGTCGCTCATCACGTTAGGCGCTGCCTCAAAATATGGAACTTCTTCATACATGTCCTTAATTTGTCTGGAACTTAGTAATGTAAATGGTAATGTTAATGGGTACTTATAGTGTGCAGCATTCACCTGTATGAGTCTTGGCGCTATCGTACGCTAGGAGAGTAACACAGAAGTAAAGATTAAGCCAGAGTATTAAAACCCTAATTGAAAAGCCAGGTCTTTAAGGCTTTCCTAAAAGTGGCCAGTTCATTGATTGAACGAATCTCAGCTGCAGGAGCTTTCCAGTTCTTCGGTGCCAGAGTTGGAAACCTTTGACCTCCAGTCCTCAGTTTCTGAAATCTAGGCATCAGCAGTGGCAGAACGGAGGCCTCTCTTGAAATACGATTAGCGCAGTCCAGCTTAGCACTGATAGCAGCTGCCATGATTGTCTCCGTAGCTTTGAAAGAAAGAAATAGTTGGATCTTCTTAGCTGTTCGTAAAATGAAAACACATTTTGAAACCACCACATTTATTTGTGGTCTCATTGAGAGATGTTGAACAATTAGTACTCAAAGGGGCATATTCCCAAGAACGTGTGATAACTACCGCAAGTGTAGCTTAACGCAACCCCTCACATCGCAGTCCATCGTGGAAAAACAACTCCATGTCAACGTGGTATTCACAACACGGCGGTACCATGCGATAGTCACAAGATAACATGTCAAATAACCGCGTTCAAATCAACTCGACGCCACAAAAATGCGAAATACGAACGCGAAAAAAGTTGCGATGAGGCCAACCGCAATACAAAAATCAGCGAAAACCAGCGACAGGCCTGCAATCCCCACGCGTCATGCGGGAAAATGCACTATAAAAGTAGAAAAAAAACATACAAACAAAAGCCAAACAACAGCGAAGCACAATGGAGGCAGCCGGAGCAAGCACAGAGGACAACCAGAACCCCTAAAGCCCCACGGAGGACCAGCCTGGGACCTCGGGGTCAGGGAAGGGCAAGGACAAGAAGAAGAGGAAGACGAAGTTCAGTCCGCAGGAAAACAGGATCCTGATAACGGAGGTGATAGAACACCATCAATCACTGTTCGTCACCTCCACTGTGTCACTGGCAACTAAAAATGAAATATGGCAGACCATCGTGGACAAGGTGAATGCAGTCGGAGTGCTGAAGAGGACAATGGGCGAGGTCAAGAGGCGCTGGAATGATGTGAAGCGCAAAACCAAGCTGAAACTCGCAAACAACCGGAAGGCAGCAATGCAGACTGGAGGTGGGAGTCCAGCGCCACAGGAAGAGCTGGACGAAATGGAGGAAATGGTGTCCACAGTCATCAGTGGTGAGACGGTGGCAGGAGTCGGGGGAACGGACACTGCTCAACATGACCGGACACAACAGCAACAGGGTGAGTAACCACCAGGGACTGGGGGACGGGGGGAGATGGGCACAATGGCACACATGCACAATTAAGCATAGCACATCTGCCGACAAACCATGCCCCAGACCCACAACTCCCACCAAGACACCAATGCACACAGGTATGCAACATCTCAGCACTGCATAAGCACAGAACCCAGAGGCACACCGCATGAAAGGGATAAGGGCAGCTAAATCAGAGCTGCAGGGGCGACTCCCACAAAATGCGGCACACACACATTACATGCAGAGCACATCAACATTGACAACGATGTGGTACAAACCGCAACACGTCCACAACAGAACAGAGGACACAACTGGTGCTGCATGTGCGTAGAAACTGGCCAATCACATTTGGCACTGCAGGGAAATGTGAGTTGACAATGTACAAGTACAAACACACTTCCGTGATGCAGTCGGAATGTCCACTGTCCCGTATCAAATAGGCAGCTCCCCCCAAACAGTCACAATGTACACTGTCATGCAGTCTGAATGTAAACAGGTACAGTGCGTCAACATACCTGTGAACACGATGTTAAACTGTATCTCCCCTTCACATTGCAGGGGGAAATCCAACACCTGCTGCAGAGCAGTTCGAACCTCTCTTCTCTGATGACGAAGAGGACCAACACACCTTCGACTCCGACACCCTCCAACATCTCGTGGAGAGCCTCCGCAGCCCACTTCCAGGATCAGTGCAGCCCAGCTGCCACTAGGAGAACACACCCCCTGCACAGCACACACAGCAGGCAGCGCCCATCACCACGGCTGCCTCCCAGGACCCCCACGATGAACACATGGCCTTCCAACGCTGTGTGTTGGGGTGCCAGGAGAAGCTGGCTGAACAGGTGCAGGTGGGGTTCAACCGCATGGCAGCCAAACTAGACGCCATACGTGGGTGTCTAAGTCCCATCAGGGACCACTCACAGTCCCTAACGGACACCCACAGTCCGCTCCATGCTCTCCAACAGACCATGGCTGACATCGCTAGAGTCCTGACTCTTCGACAAGAATGATTGTCTAGTCAGAGTGCCTCTAGCGATCTCGCCAGGGAGTTGGGACACATGCAGAGGATCATGGAGAACATGGAGCGGACGCAGGCGGAAAGAGCGGCTGCCATGGCAGCACACCAGCGAGAGGGAACTGGGTCCCTCAATGCCCTGAAGACCCTCCTCATGGCATTGCTGCCACAAGGCCTGGCACTGATGCATGCTGCTGCTACCACCCCATCCACATCTCTGGCCCCTGATGTGTCAGTGCCACACAGTGCTGGAGACAGAACACCACCAGCCACATGTGAGGCACATGCAACAGCAGAGGACGAAGATGCGGATGAATCTGCCTTCGGGGTCAGGAGGACGCAGTAGCATTCATCTCCACCCTGTGGCCTGTTTCTGCTTGGTTCTGCCCTCTGCATTATCACCTTCCACTGTCCCCCGATGCACTCTGCGACACTCACCTTGGACCTCGACATGGACTGCCATATTCTGATTGTTCACAAATGACACAGCTATCAGACTGCGGACTGAAGTCCTCCTCTCCTGATGTACCTGTCATTCCCTGAAGGACTCTGGCTGGCCCTCCACGGGCCGACAATGTAAAGTGGGGTTGGCATGGCCCTGTACTGCTCCAGCTGCAACACTCCCTTGAATGTGCAATAAACATTCTTATTCACACAGATGTGTCATGTCTATGATCTTTCAAGTGTGGAAATATGGATGAATGTAGGGTCAGTGATTCTCCCTTACGTCCATGTTGCCCATGTTGTGGGACTTTTGTCACAGGGTGACACATTGCCGTTTGCGGTCTGGGTGGCGCCGACACTACAACAGAGACACATCCAGTAGTCACGTCCTTGTCCAGCCCAGGACAGAACCTCGCCCAGAGCCCCCGGGTCATTGTTCACACCATTACGCTGGACTGGCATACGCCAGGACAGCCCACTCCAATGACGCACACAGGGGGGGACGAAAACGCTACATGTCCCAGGTCTTCACTGTTGGGATCTGCAGCTCACAGGTCTAGTTGTCAGCATGCCACAGCCACTCCCTCACGGCTGGTGTACACCCACGCCACACCCATCCAGCACAGGCGTCACAGGACATGTGACCCTACCAATGAAAAGGGCCTGGCGCATGTGCTGGATGCCATTTCCAATCTCTCTGACTGGGTGTCTCCGTGTAGTTCTCATGTATGCATGAGGGCTTAGGGCCCTGCCACCTCACATTGCCCAGTGCCGGGGGTGACATGATGGCATCCGCACCATGGGACTCAATCAGTAAGGGTCCTTGGCTAGCGGTGCACAGACTTGGTGGCACCGGATACACTGCGGCAGGCACAGGCACACCGCCACAGGACGGTGTCTTGCGGTGCAGTGAGATAGGGTCACCTAAAGTGCTGAGCGGGTGTGCAGCCTGCGATGATACGCCGTCCGGGCGGTCCGGTCTGCCAAGGATAAGTGTCAGCCCTGCTGGACCGCAGTGTAGGCCTGAGCCAGGGGGCAGGGCGGGCCTCCCGCCACGTGGTGTTGCCTCGCGGTTCACAGAGTTAGTGGCACCTCAAGCGCTGTGCGGGTGTACAGCCTGCGATGATGCTGTGTGCACTGCTGTGGTCTCTGCCATTGTGTAATCAAGACCCAGAGTCATGTGTGTGACCTGGTGGCCCATGGTGCGGGGCTGCATGATGTGGAGGGTGCCATGGATGCGGGCACTGGGCTTGGAGATCCCTCTGGAACGTGGTGGGCCCTTTTGGAGACACGCCGGTGGCGGAAGGTGAGCAGTGAGGCCTGGTTGCGCAGGGGTGGTCAATAACCGCTGGGCGGCGGGAGGGGCTGGGGTGCAGCAGCCTGTGTGTGCAGGGGCGGGCAAGCGATGATGGCGTGTGCAACTGTATGGACTCTGCCATTCATGTCTCTAGAAACTGTTTCAGATGAGGGACCTGGGGGACTGCTGTGAATACCGGCACATGGTTGGAGACACACCGGTGACAGCAGGTGAGCAGTGAGGCCTAGGTCCGCAGTGTCGGCACTCTCTCACCCTCTCTTTCTCTCTCCCTCTCTTTCTCTCTCCCTCTCTCCCTCTTTCTCTCTCTCCCTCTCTCCCTCACTCCCTCACTCCCTCTCTCACCCTCTCTTTCTCTCTCCCTCTCTCGCCCTCTCTCCCTCTCTCCCTCTCTCTCTCTCTCCCTCACTCCCTCACTCCCTCTCTCCCTCTCTCTCTCCCTCTCTCCCTCTCTCTCCCTCTGTCCCTCTCTCCCTCTCTCCCTCTCTCTCCCACTCTCTTTCTCTCTTTCGCTCTCTCTCTCTGTACTTTGATGGGCGCTTGGCACAGCTTGTGATCCAGGTTTCTGTTTTGCAGGCTGTGACTTACAGAATGTTCTGAGACGACCCGCCATGCCTCTTCAGATTTGTTTTTTTTTGGTTTCTTCTGTAATAAACGTATTGTTTGGATATTATGATATGGATGTATGATTTCCCTTTTTTCTGACCACACATGTATGTTGGGTGTTGTGAGTGTGCGACTTCAGGCGATTTGTTTGGCTCATGATTTCGTGGAGTTGAGGTGCAATATCTTTGTCCGAAGGGGAGGTGTGGGGGGTGCCCGGGGTATGGCCCGGGGAGGGTGGTGGGGTCCTGGGGGTGGTGGTGGTGGGTGTTGTTGACCTATTGGGGCTCCGTGCTGCATGATCGGTAGCTCCAGGGCATCTGTTGTTCTTCATGTGTGGCTATGGGCTGTGCTCCCTTGTCTGGTGCCGGTTGTCGTACGACTTTACACCAGGTAGGAGCAGGTGTTAGTTTCTTGCTGCTAACGCGCCTTGGCGCATGTTTTGTGATCTTATCGCCGATCTGGCTAATTGTTGAGAATGTTGTGGAGTGGTGTTGTTGCGGCTTTTTGCACTGGAACGCCTACTCTGCATATCATTAGCGTTAGTTGCCGGGCTCATCTGTGGCGATGTTTTTTGCGGGTGCTATCGCAGGTAAAGTGGTGATTTCGGCTGTTTGCACCAGCTTGTGAATGGGGCGATGATTTTATCGCGACTTTGGCTGAGATAAAATGCCGTTAACTCAGCGATAGTTCCTTGAGAATATGCCCCAAAGACTTGTTGCAGCAGGCTTCAGTAAAGTGTGTGCACATTTCAATAGGGCAGTAATGGCAAGACCACACTGAGGAGTTTTGTTTTAGCACTACAATGTCTCTGCATTCAGTTTTAAATGATTGTGTCTCATCTGACTTCTGATAAAACACATCGGGGCATATTTTCAAGGACTTATCGCCGAGTTAGCGGCACTTTATCGCAGCCAAAGTGGCGATAGATTTATCGCCCTATTCACAAGCTGGTGCTAACAGCCGACATCGCCAGTTTTCCCGCGATAGCAGCCACAAAAAACATCGCCACGGATGACACCGGCAACTAACGCTAATGAGATGCAGAGTAGGCGTTCCCGTGCAAAAACCCGCGACAACACCACTTCGCAACATTCTCAACAACCAGCCAGATCGGCGATAAGATCACAAAACATGTGATAAGGCACGTTAGCAGCAGGGAATTAACACGTGCTCTTACCTGGTATTAAGTCGGACGGTAACCTGCACCAGAAATGGGAGCTCAGCCCACAGCCACACCAGAAGAACAACAGATGCCATGGAGCTACTGATCATGCAGCCGGACACCCAAGAGGGCCACAACACCCACCGCCCCCCCCCAGGACCCCCCGGGGCCCTCTCCCGGACAAAGATATTTTACATCAACTTTACGAAATCATGACCAAAACAATTCGTCTGATGTCGCAGAAGTACAACAATGAACATTCATGTGTGGTCAGAAAAAGGAGAATCATTCATTCATCTTTGAAATTCCAAACAAGTTATTTTATTCAAATTTAACTCAAAACAACTATTCGGAAGAGTCATGGCGGGTCTTCTCTGGACAATCTGTACGACACAGCCTGCAAGACAAAATACAAGCTAAGAAGGTGTGTCATGCGCTCATCAAAGGACAGAGAGAGAGAGAAAGAGAGAGAGAAAGAAAGGGAGAGAGAGAGTGAAAGAGAGGGAGAGAGAGAAAGGGGGAGAGAGGGAGAAGGAGAGAGAGAGAGAAACAGAGGAAGAGAGAGAGACAGTGAAAGGAAGAGAGGGAGAAGGAGAGAGAGAGTAACAGAGGAAGAGAGAGAGACAGTGAAAGGAAGAGATGGAGAGAGAGTGCCGACACTGCGGACCCAGGCCTCACTGCTCACCTGCTGCCACTGGTGTGTCTCAAACCACGTGCTGGTATACACTGCAGTCCAACAGGTCCCTTATCTGAAACAGAGTCCAGATTTATGAATGGCAGAGTACATATCATTGCACATGCCATCATCGCTTGGCCGCCCCTGTGCACACTGGCTGCTGCACCCCAGCCCCTCCCGCCGCCCAGCGGTGTTTGCCCGCCCCTGCGCTCCCAGGCCTCACTGCTCACCTTCTGCCACCAGCCTGTCTCCAAGAGGGCCCACCACATGCCGGTGCAAGCTCCAAGCCCGGGGTCCGCGACCTTGGCTGCCTCCACATCATGCAGCCCCGCCCCGCGGGCCACTAGGTCACACACGTGATTCTGGGTCTTGATTTCGCAATGGCACGTAGCGTCGTCGTCATCCCCTTTATACGTAAGCTGAGTGGGCTGGCTCAGCGTGCGCCAGGCCAGCGTAGGGGTGTGAATAATCATCCCTGGGCTCTGGGCATGGTTCATTTCTGGGCTGGACAGGAAACCAACTGATGCGTGTATCTCTGTTGAAGTGTCTGCGCCACACGGCCCGCAATCGACAATGTTGCAATCTTGCATGCACCAGGAGGGTGGCCGCGCACGAAGGGATTGTACAAGGAGCGCAAGGCCGCTCGGGCTCTTGGCTCATGCATGCCAACTGTTGTGTGTGTATCGCTATTGGTGCACCATAAGCCTAAGGCCTAGCCTCAATTGCAGCGCGAAAGCCACATCACATTTCCAGAATGCAAGCAGTAGTCAGACTAACATTAGGAATGAAAGCTCCTTTGTCTCAATACATAAGGCGGAAGGACACCTGCACCTCCAACCTTGGTCTTGCATGCGGCAGGCACCCCCTGAGAGAGTTACCATAGCAGATGATGACGACTCCCACACTACGCACAGCGCTAATGAAGGACCAACGTATCCACACCCCACACACAGAAGTTCTTGCTCGAGGTACTCTTGCAGGGAATGCCCTTGACACTTACGTACACAACAACCCATACGTCCAAACGTTGCACACACATACGACTCATCCATATCATCCACATAACTGCCACAGGTCAGAAGAGTGCCGGTTCTACGAGAGCCACCAACGCAATGGCAGAACATCCCGGGCACAGCCACAACCCCTGTCACGTGGAACTGTACCGTGCACGTATGCTGCATTTGTTGGGGGCACTGCCACTGGCAGTGTTCTGCATCAGTTACCATCTGAGCTTCCATCTTGCATACGTCACCTGCGTCCAGCCCTGGTTCCACTGTCGATCATGCATATTCGAGTGGCCCATGGATGTCTGCCTATCCAACACAACGGTAGCTGAACTGGATTATGACTTGTGTGTGTGCGCCCTGTTGGCCCACGACCAGGAGTGTAACCGTGACATCCGTTCATGGGATGCCTTGATATTTGGCGTATGTGCTGGCAGTTGGGCATGGGAGATTGCACAAGTCCTCGTGGGCAGTGACCACATCGAAGCGCTCCCCTATTGTGCTGTGTTGCGGATTGGTGAAACGGCATGGACGGAGCACATCTGTCCGGACCAGTAAATGGATTGGCTCCCCCTCGTGTTCGTTGAAGCCTACAACGACGTACTGTTGGAACTGATTGCCCAGGAAGCTGCGCTCGCATTCATGGACGAGTAACTACGTTCCTGCAGCCACAACTGCTTGTAACCCAGAGCACAGGTGCCAACACCTTGTTGCATCTTGGAGAAATGGTCACATATCCCACCACAACAGTGGACATGGCTGCATTCGCCTGGACTCAGAATGCATGTGCGTGCACCTACGCGTGTTGACACACACCTGTGCAAGGTGAGGCAGTCCCATGGGCGGGGCTGCACAGCGTCGCTTGGCAAGGTTCCTAAGTCTGACATACTGCTGGAGGGAGAGTACACACATGGCAATGCAGTACTACATGTGACCTTGTTTGACCCTTTCACCTGCTCACTGTCAGCAGAGCAGACAGTCTGCGCAGTCCGGTGGTATGGCACTATGCAGATCCCATGGGCTGTGAGTCGTGTCTCCTGACACGGGGCAATGAGCATACGCCAAACATCACATGACTCGTCCAGCAAGGCAAGGTGGGCTGAGACCGTTGTCATCCGTAATGATTGGTGTTCATTTTCGCCTCCCCATTTCTTGCACCTCTACATGTTCCCATGCTGCCTGTTAGTGTCTGAAGCATTGGTCTGCATGTTGTGGCCCTTGTCTTGCCCGTACTGACACGCACATGCTAATAAAGTCTACGCCACTTCACTAGTGTTCAACTGTGATGAGTGTTGATTAGAATGACAAATCGTGAGCCTCAATGAACATTGTCCATACACAGGGAGGGTCTGACTGACGCATTTCACTTAGGGGTGAGTCTCTATTGCCAGCGCCACCTCTGTGAGCCAGACATTGTGGTTGGGATAGTTGCTGGTAGACCTGTGCTCTTACGTGTCTTCAGCAATGTAAGTATGGTGTCCAACGTCTTGCCATGTGGATCAATGTGATCCATCAAAACAGGCTGTGTCCACACAGTTGAGTGTGAGTAGGTATGCGAAGAGATGTCCTGTTGTCACATGTGATGGGGACACTACTTTAGGCCTGCTACCGAATTAGACATTTTTACACACAGCCCCACTTAATACATGGACGTGGGGCTACGTTGGGGGGTTGCGAGATTGTTGTTCATGAGCAATGAGGCCACAGCTAGTTCAGTAATCTAATTGGCCATGTGGGTCAAGGTCAAACATGCGCATTGATGTCATTTCCCAGGGTGTACCTTTTTGTGCAATCAATGTCCCTTCATTCATCCATACTTTTATGCTTGATTGAACATAGACATGACACATCTGTGTGTTTTGGAATGTTTTATTCCCATTCTGTGGAGTGTCATAGCTGGAGCAGTACATGGCCATGCAAACCCCACATTACATGGTTGCCCAGTGGAGGGCCAACCAGAGTCCTTTGGGGAATGACAATTTAATCGGAAGAGGAAGAGTTCAGTCCGCAGCCTGATTGCTGTGTCATTGGTAACCAGAGCGGATATGGCAGTCCATGTCGGGGTTCAGGTGAATGTCGCAGAGTGTTTTGGGGGACAGTGGAAGGTGTTGTTCCCGGGCATGATGCAGAGGGCTGAACCAAGCAGGGACAGGCCATATGGCGGGGATGAATGCTACAACCTCCTTTCTCTCACAGAGTCATTGCCATCCACATCTTAGTCCTTTGATATGTCTTCTGTGTCAGGTGTGTCAGGTGTGTGTGGTGGTGTTATGGCTGCATCACTGTGTGCCACTGACACAACAGGGGGCGGAGGTGGTATGGCTGCATCCCTGTGTGCCACTGACACATCAGGGGGCGGAGATGGTATGGCTGCATCACTGTGTGCCACTGACACATCAGGGGGTGGAGATGTGTGTGTCGAAGTTCCTGCAGCAGTCATCTGGGACAGGCTCTGTGGCAGCAATGGCAAGATGAGGTTCTGCAGGACATGGAAGATCCCAGCTACATCTCCCTGGTGTACAGCGGTGGCAGCCATCCTTCCAGCCTGCATCCGCTCCATGTTCTCCATTGTCCTCCGCATCTGTGCCATCTCTGTGCTGTCATCGCTGGAGCCTGTCTGACTGGACAGTTCTTGTATCCGAGTAATGGCTCCAGCGAGGTCAGCCAAGGATTGTTGTAGAGCATGTGGGTGTCCGTTAGGGACTGTAAGTGGTCCCTAATGGGACTCATACACCCACGTATGGCATCAAGTTTGGCTGCCATGAGGCCGAAACCCACCCGCACCTGTTCAGCCAGCCCTCTCTGGCAGTCTAACACACGGTGTTGGAATGCCATGTGTCTTTCCGTGAGGTGCTGGGAGCCAGCTGTGGTGGTGGGTGCTTCCTGCTGTGTGGGCTGTGCAGGGGGTGGGGTCACCTCGATGCAGCTGGGCTGCCCTGATCCTGGAGGTGGGGTGCGGAGGCTGTCCACGATCCGTTGGAAGGTGTCGGAGCAGATGGCCAGGGGGTCCTCCTCATCATCACTGAAGAGTTGTCTGGTCTGCTCTGCAGGAGGTGTTGATTGTCCCTCTGCAATGTAAAGGGGAGATGCAAGTTAACAGTGTGTTCCATATATGTTGACGCATTGTACATGTTTACATACAGACTGCATGACAATGTACATTGTGACTGTTTTGGATGAGCTGGCTATTTGATGGGAGACAGTGGACATTTCGACGACATGACGGATGGGAGGTTGTACTCGTACATTATCATCTCACAGTTTCCTGCTATGCCAGATGTGATTGGCCAGTTTCTACGCACAAGCGGCACCAGTTGTGTCCTCTGTTCTGTGAAAGTATTGCACTTTGTACCACATTGTCGTCAATGTTGATGTGCTGTGATTGCTATGTGTGTGTGCTGCATTGTGGGTGAGTCGCCCCTGCAGCTCTGATTTAGCGGCCCCTTATCCCTTTGAGGCGGTTTGCCTTTGACTTGTGTGCTTTTAAGGTGCTGAGATGTTGGCGACTTGGGTCATTTGTGCTCTTGGACGGTTTTTGTACTCTTGTGCATTGTTTGTCTGCAGATGTGTTGTTGACGTCAGGGGTTATATGTGCACGTGGATGTGTCAGAGTTTGACCTGCTCCTTTGAGGATGTGATCCACACTGGGCCACCTCAGTGTCGTGTCGTGCACCATGTCATGTATTTTGACTGCAGCCATGCTATTGGTCATGCAGTGTCACTTGCATTGTCAGTGTGGCTCACAGAGCCGCTGCTTTGCTGGATTCAGCACATGTGCATGGGTAGGTTGTGAGATTGGTGATAGGGAGGGGGGCCCCTTTGTGCACATAGTGGACGGGGCCTACTTGGTGTTTCTATGTGTGCTGCAGTGTGCCAAGGGTTCAGGGACATGTTCCACAATCATTGTGGGTGTGCAGTGTGCTACACATTATTGTGCATGTGTGCCATTGTGCCCATCTCCCCCTGTCCCCCCAGTCCCTGGTCGTTACTCACCCTGTTGCTGTTGGGTCAGGTCATATTGAACTGTGTCCGGACCCCCCACTCCTTGCACCATCTCCACACTGATGACTGTGGCCACCATTTCCTCTAGCTCATCCAGCTCCTCCTGTGGCGCAGGACTCCCACCTCCAGTCGCCGTTGCTGCCTTCCGGTTGGCAGCGAGTTTCTGCTTGGTTTGGCTTTTCACATCATGCCAGCGCCTCTTGACCTTCTCCATTGACCTCCTCGACACTCCGACTGCATTCACGTTGTTCACGATCGACTGCCATATTTCCGTTTGTGTTTCCAATGACACAGTGGAGGTGACAAACAGTTGTTGGTAGTCTTCTATCACCTCCGTGACGATGATCCGGTTTTCCTGCGGACTGAACCCTGTCTTCCTCTTCTCCTTGCCCTTCCCTGAGGTTCCTTGCTGGTCGTCTGTGGGGCTTTGTGGGGTTCGCGTTGTCCTCTGCACTCGGTCCGGGTACATCCATGGTGCTACGCAGTTTGAATTATTTTGTTTGTGTTTTTCGGTGCTTTTATGGTGCATTTTCCCACATGACGCGTGGGAATTGTAGGCCTGTTGCTGGTTATCGCTGATTTTGTATCGCGATTTGGGGCATCGCAACTTTTTTCGCGTTCGTGTTTCGCATTTTTTCGGCGTCGCGTTAATTTTAACGCGGTCATTTGGCACATTATCGTGAGACTATCGCACGGTGTCGCAGGGTTGAGAATACAACGTTAACATGGTGTTATTTTCCCGCTATGGACTGCGATGTGCAAAGTTGCGTTGACCTAATTTTGCGATAATTATCACACGTTCTTGAGAATATCCCCCATCGTGTCCTTAAAATTAACCTGTGAAAGAGCCAAGCTAACAAGCCAGAGTAAACTCTGGTAGTCTTCAGCATAGTTAAAGATCCAACACCCTCTGTTGGACAGTTCCTTTTTAAGTGGTTGTTAAAAATTGGGTTGTTCAGCAACAATCCCTGGCAGGGTGAACCACAAAAAGTCACTAAATTAACTTGTTCCTACCCCTGGGTGTGTCAGCATAGATAGTAGTCAGGCGTAACTTAGGGGCAATGTGCAAAGTATTTATGCAACACAAGGAAGATAATAAAGTTAAAACACAACACAAGAAAAATCCCACACCAATTAACAAAAATAGAGTACATTTTAATAAATTATTTCACACCAAAATGACAAAAATCCAATCAGCATAACTGGAGTCATGAACTTTTAAAGTTTTTAGTAAAAAGTAGCACCTAAAAGGTCAAAGTGTCAATTGCGGACATCATGTTGTGCAAGACCTGGGCGAAGTCGAAAAATATGACCAACCATGAAGGAGCAAGTCGAATATAAGAAGTTGATTGGGTATTGTTGGTGCTTAACTTTGGACTTAAAAGAATTTTTTTTTCAAACATATGTTTATTGAATTTTTGCCAAATAGATCTCATTATATCAATCACATTCCACTCAGCGCAGTGAGCACCAACATTACGATAGTACTCAAATGGTAAAACAATATACATTGTCCAGAATATGCCCAGCCCCGATTCTAGAAGACACGCTAATGAGAGATACATTGGCTCTTACTGCGAGGCTACGGGCAGACTATCGTAACAACAGCTTTTTTGGAGTATTAGAGTGAGGCACCTCAGCATTTGTCTGAAAGGACATCTAGTCACAAGTTATGTCTGAGGGAATCTCGTGTGGCAATATTTGAAGAACAAAAAACTAAATCTCCGAACCTAAAAACCCCCCCTACCCCCCCTCCCAAAACTATGATGGCAGCAAGAATCTAAACTAAAATAGAAGCTGAAGGTATTGGTTGTGTATTCAATATTGAAAGAGGTGTAATGCGCGGGTTGAAGTGGGACAGACAGCTGCCGGGAGCCCCGGGAAAGGAAAGCTACCAATGGACCCCACTTGAATTCAAAATTTTTATAGTTGTCTTGAAAAATGTCAGCCATTCTTTCCATGCTAAGAAGCCGCCATAGCCGTGAGTGCCATAGGGAGATCGCCGGGCCCTCCCTCTGTTTCCAGGCGGCCGCTAAAGTCACCTTAGCCGCTCCTATACACAGCCACATGATGGCCTTATCCTCATGTGTCTGGTGTTCTAAAGCAGGGTCTCGAAGTCCCAAGAGGACCTCCGCCATAGTGGTTGGAATGGGGTATCCCAGAATATCTTTAATATGCGCTAGGATCTCTGCCCAAAAAGGGCGTATCGTCGGGCAGTCCCACCAAATGTGCTGAAAATCACCCAAGAGGCCGCAGCCTCTCCAGCAGCGATCAGAGGTGTCGGGGAAAATCTTTTTAAGCCTGGAAGGGTGCAGGTACCAGTCCATCATGGTCTTTAGGTGGGCCTCACGGAGGTCTACGGAGTGATTAAATCTAAAAATGTCGGACCACAAGTGTGTCCATTCTCGCTCTGGTATAGCGCGTTGCAATATCCCCTCCCATACAGCCATGTAACGCGGGCGCGGTGAAGTGAGGGTAGTCAGTAAAAAGTTATAGATGAACGATATCACCCCCTCATTGTGGTGGACTTGGAGAGGAAGGATTCAAATCTGGTAGGTGGACGGGTAGCTGCTTCTCGAACCTGTGGAGAGAGGGCCCAGTGAAGCAGCTGGGTGTGATGGTACCGTTCCGAGTCAGCCAAGTCATAGTCTCTTTTACAGTTATCAAAAGTTAAGGGGTCATAGTTGTGAAAGAGGTGTGTCAGGGCCAAACAGCCCCCTCTCGCCAAGCGTCAAAGGGCCCCTCCTGCATGCCGGGGGGAAAGCCGAATTAAAGTGTAGCGGTGTGAACGGAGAGGGAAAAGTGGTCCATCTATCGTCCCCGCCACAGAGTCCCACACTCGCAGGGTGGTTCGTGTGGGGGTGCTACAGTACACATTCTTGGGTCTGTCTCGCTTGGGTCGCCAAACCAGATCCCAAATCGTCCGTCCTGCAATACTACGGTCCATATGTAACCAATGTTTATCCGATGCAGGTTTGGACCATTCACTCAGCACCCTCAACTGTGCCGCTTTATAATATAAGTTGATGTCGGGAGACCCACCCCTCCCTCCGATCGGGAGCGACGCAATAGCGAAAACGACAATCGGGCTCGTCCCTTTTGCCATATGAACTGAAGGATCATGGATTTAATTCTGCGGAAGAAGTCCCGATCGAGTTCTATCGGCAATGCCTGGAACAGGTAGAGGAGCTTAGGTAGGAGAGTCATCTTAACAGCATGAATGCGGCCAAGCCAAGAAAGAAACAGAGGCTTCCACCTCCCGAGCTCGTCTTGAATGCGTGCGAGACTAGGGGGAAGTTAGCAGCATACAATCCTTCCACCCTGGGTGTTAACTGTACTCCCAAGTATTGTATAGAAGAGGTCGCCCATCGCAGTGGAGTGAGAGGTTGGAGCCTATGGACCTCTTCGATTGGGAGAGTAAGATTAAGAATATAGGACTTGTCCATGTTTATTTTAAGACCTGCCACCTTTTCAAAGCGTTCTAACTCCTTCTGTAGATGAGGAAGGGAGTGCTCGGGTTCCGTGAGCGACAAGAGGACATCGTCCGCAAAGAGAGAAACCTTATGGGAATCCCCACTAAAGGGAATGCCGTGTATGTCGGGGTTAGCTCTGATAGCTATCGCCAGTGGTTCGATACTCAGGGCAAAAAGGAGGGGTGAGAGGGGGCAACCCTGTCGTGTACCTCTAGAGTGTGAAAAAAGGGATGAAGGGATGCCATTGACCTGTACCCGAGAGCGAGGCTGCACGTAGTTGGCCCGAAGCATAGTGAGAAATTTAGAAGCAAACCCAAAGCTCATGAGGGTAGCAAACAGAAACGCCCAGTCCACCCGATCAAAAGCCTTTTCGGCATCCAGTCCCACCAACACTGCAGGAATATGTCGTTTGTTAGCTTTTTCTATGAGATGCACTATGCGTCGAGTGTTATCGTGGGTTTGCCGGCCCTTAATAAACCCTGATTGGTCCGGGTGGATGAGGTCAGGCATAAGGTCATTCAACCTTTTAGCCAGTATAGAGGAATAGAGTTTCGCGTCCAGGTTTAGTAGAGCGATGGGGCGGTAAGAGGCGCACAGCTGCGGGCTCTTTCCAGGTTTTGGTATAACCGAGATCATCGCCTCCGAAAGAGACCCTGTCGTCTCTCCCTCAGCCGCCATTTTGTTAAACAGGCGAGTGAGGTGCAGAGTGATATCGGGGGCAAAGGTTTTATAAAAAAGAGCGGTGTAACCGTCTGGGCCCGGGGCCTTACGAGGCCTAAGTGCTTGTATGGCTGCGTTCACCTCCTCAGTCGTGATGGGGGCAGTAAGTGTTTCATTCCATTCCTGCGACACCTGTGGGAGACTGAGCGTCCGTAGATACTCCCTCTGGGCTGCAGAATCTAACTGATCTCCGGAATATAGCGTCTTATAGAAAGAGCCAAATATTTCAGACTTTTCCTCATCTTTGTATGTGGTCTCCCCGTCGGTCTTCTGAATACCACCTATATATTCCCATTCCCTTTTACCCTTGAGCTGCCTAGCCAGGTGCCTACCCACCTTGTTCCCTTGGGAGTAAGAGAGGTGTCGGAGCTTAAGAAGCGTGAACTCTGCCCGATTATTGTAAATGGCTCGGAGCTTGCCCCTCAATGCCGTAAGTTTGCGAAGGTTATCTCGAGTGGGGTTTGCTTTATGTGTGTGCTCGACAGAAGTAACCTCAATCTCCAACGCCTCCCGTCTCCCGAGCCCGCTGCATGTTCAATGCTGAGTTGAGAGCAAAACATTTCCTCGGATGACCGCTTTAAACGTGTCCCAGTTAGTGTATTCTGAGGTATCTTCAGGCTTATTAAAGTCAAAAACTCGGTGATGCTTTCCCTCAATTTAGTGCGCGAGTCTTTATCCCGGGTAAGAGAGGGTGGGAAGTACCAGCGTGGAGTGGTGGAGACATTTCCGTGCCAGGCAACGCAAATGGAAAGGAGACTGTGGTCCGACACTGAAATAGGAAATATCTTAGCCGCCTGGAGTGCGCCCAACATGGATTGGCTTATAAAAATGTAATCTAATCTGGAGTATGTGTGGTGAACGTGGGAGTAAAAAGTGTAGTCACGGGCCTGAGGGTGAAGTGTTCGCCAAGCGTCTAGCATACCCAGGTCGTGAAAATTTTGCTTTGTGGTAGGGGTAAAGGAGCCCATGTCCGAGCGGAGTGCGTGAGTACTATCGAGATCTCTTTGCCATGTCAGATTAAAATCACCCAAGATCACTATCTGCCCTTCTCCGAAATCCAGAATCCTCTCTGTTAATGCATTTAAGAATGCTGCTTGCCCCGCATTGGGAGCATAAAGTGCCACAAAAGTGCACAGTTTGCCCATCAAACGGCCTTTGACCATAAGCCAGCGTCCATCTTTGTCTGAGCGGTGGTCCAGCTGTTGAAAGTTAGTGGTGGAATGGAACAGAAGGGCTACACCCCTATGTTTTGTTAGGGCAGATGACTTATATATTAGGGGATATCGCTTATGACGGAGGCGTGAATCCTCTGCTCGGGCCAAGTGTGTCTCTTGGAGAGCCACTATATCAAGGTGATGATCTATAATATATTTCCACACTTTGTGGCGTTTCTGTGGGGAGTTAAGCCCCTTAACGTTCCAGGAACCTATAGTGATCGTCATGGATCGAAAGTAAAGGTGAACAACGCAGAGACGCCTTCTGCCGGTCCAGCCGGCTGTGTATCCTTGACCTCCCACAGTGTGTCTATCACCCAGGAAAGCTTCCCTCCCATGTAGACTAAAACCAACACAGCATCCTCTCTAAAATAAAATGTAAAAGCTGCCACCATCACCCTCCCCCAACCCTTAGAAACAACATAACAATCAATAACAACAAATGCGGCAAGAAGGCCGCTAACTGGTCCCTGAGCGTGGGCAACCTACCCAGCAGGGACTAGGGGGATCAGGAGTCCGAGGACCCCGTCCGCGCCGTCCGGAGTTGAATCACCAGAAATCTCTTAGGCGGTCCTGGTGGAGATGCATACCATAGTCCTTTGTGGAGAACAATAAAAGTCTCTGTGCGGAGCGGTAGAGGTGAACCACCGTTCTTTATCCCCGGGGAATAGACCGGAGGCCAGTGGTCCCATCCCAGGTATGCGATAGTTCCAAGCCAACGGAGTAAGTTGGGAATCGTACCGTCGCAGTTCCACCGGCCCACTGCTCACATTGGACCGAAGCATGTAGTACAGTTAGTCGGAACAAGATGCTGTGTGAGCGCACTATAGCAGTTCTTCCTCAAGGGGGCAAACGGCTGGACAGCATCTATTTAGAGTTTAGGCGCTGGCCTTTTCATTTTCGTCCTCTCCGTGTGCCCATAAGCCAAGTTGTCGTCTGTACTGGCCCTCGCCGAGCCCCTCGGGGGTTATCATGATCGGAACCAGTCTCCGCCGCTGGGAGACCCAGAAGCTCCAGGCCCTCTTTTAGGTCAGTGACATGATGCTGTTTGTGGTCGCACTCAAAGCTAAGTCCGAACGGGTAGGTCCATCGGTATCGGACTTTGTCCTCTCGTAGTTTGGCGGTAATGGGTCGGAACATCTGTCTCCGCGCCAGAGTTGCTGGTGCTAGATCTTGGTAGATCGAACATGACTGATTTTGGAAGCTGACTGTCCCCTTGGTCCTGGCCGCCAGGAGCACCGCCTCTTTGACTTTATATGAATGGAACTTCGCCAGTACGTCGCGGGGGCGTCTCCTCTCGCCGGGTTGCAGGACTCCCACGCGATGGACCCTGTCTAGCTTTATTGAGAGGGTGTGTGGACCCAGCAGCTCCGCGAAGAGCCCCTCCAGGAAAGCCTCAAGGTCCGGCCCTTCCGTTCCCTCCGCCAGGTCTCTGACCCGTAGGTTCTCTCTCCGTGCCCTATTCTCGAGGTCCTCTGCCTTGAGCTGCGTCTGGAGGAGCTGGTCCTGGAGGGTGCGAACATCTTCCCGGAGTTCGGAGGAGAGTTTTTCCTGCTCTTGTTGATGTCCCTCCATGTCAAGCACTCTGGTGCCCACCGAGTCAACATCCTGTTGTAGGGAGGTCAATCTTCCTGTGAGGTCCGATCGTAGTTGCTCTATAGAGGTTGTAATGCTCTGAGAGAGTTCATTGTATAGCTCTGTCTTGAAATCTTTTAGTGTAGACAGGAGATCCGCCTTCGTAAGAGCCATGTCCGCTGCCTCCTCGCCTCCGCACAGCGTCGGTCGTTTATCTGAGGGGCCAAAAAGTCCGATACCTTGTTGGGTGTCTTAGTCGTCACTCTCTTAGGCGGCATACGGGCTGGCCCGGGGGACCCCCACCACAGCGACGTCCGCGGCAGGAGACTGGGAAATCAGGCCTTGGGAGCCTCCATCCAACGTGTCGTCGAAAGACCCCCGTCACTAGCCAAGGCAGCGGTAAAAAGCAGGGGGCGCAACGCAGGTGGAGCCCCCCTCTGGCGCCCTAAGCGACCCGCGGCCTGGCCAGGCCTGCCAAATGGTAGTACTCTGTCCCCTGCAAGCTGGGCGGCAGGGGGTCCCCCGGGCATCGGACTGGGGAGAGCGTCACAGTTAGCCGCTGCGTTCTAGCCTCGTTTTGTGCCTCACCTCCAAGTCGCATGCACAGCCCCCTCGATCCGGCACGAGCGTCACCCCCGGGGGAGCAAGCTCGACGGGGATTCACATTGATCTCAGCATTCACATGTCCTCAGGTGGGTATCAGGCACGGCTCAGATAGGCAGGGGGCGCCCACATCCGCTGAGGCAGCGCTCGACAGGGAGCCAGTCCCGGTACTCCAGGGACCCAAAACGGAGCCCGTCTGTATGGCTCAAATGGGACGCCATCTTAGGGTCAGGCATTGCGGTATCTCGCCGGCATCGCTGCAGTCCGGGCGAGTTCTCCACATGGTGCCCCCAGATCCAGCGCACCGCACCCCTCACCGTGGTAGCGAGAAGGAGAGTCAAAGGCTGGAGCTCCCCACCTCGCCACAGCCGGGAACACTCAGCCCCGTCGGGAAGCCGCCATTTTGGGTTGCGCCCGCCGGACCTCCTTCACCTCTCAACGGGACCTCTCCCGCGGCGCCAGCAGCGAGCAGAGGCTCCCGCTCTGTGCCTCACATTCTCCGCTCCGCCCGGGTGTAACCCACAGCTCAAGGAATGCTGTAGAACCGCTGCTGTCTGCTCCGGAGCGTTGCGCGGACCGGGAGCCGAAACGGGCTACGTCCGTTCGGCCATCTTGTCCGGCCACGCCCCCCTTAAAAGAATTTTTAAGGGCAATGTTCCAAGAAGGTAATGTTCAGTGGGGCAAGACTGCAAGCGCTGGTAAAGGAAGGAGCGTTGTCGTCAGGGAGCCACTGGATGAAAGTGCAGTGAAGATTTCTACACTCAGATGTAGTCACTTTTTTCAAAGTCAAAAATCTCCAGCAGGATGAGGAATAAGGCTGCAGCCGAAGACAGTTCCAGGAGGTCAGATACCCCTTTGGCAAAGGACCGCTGAACAGGATTTGTTGTACATTGGGAACATATTATGCAAGAATTGAGGGGTATAGTAGAGCATCCATCCATCAAAAAACTCCATTCTTTTAAAGTTGCTGCTCTAAACAGTTTATGACCAAAGGAAGAAATATCTGCCCACTGATTCGAGGAATGAACACACCCTGTTGCTAATTATATTTTACAATTAACTTTTGGGGTGATTTCCTCCCAAATCATCTGATGTAACAGCTTGTACCAGCTACCGAGCCCTAACAAGTTATTTTTGAAAAATTGTTTTAAAAAATAAAAAAGTAAAATTCCTCATATCAGGGGTAAAGTCCCTCAAAAACTGGAGATTTGTGCAAAACTAAGCCATAGGACATAAGAACTCTCATATTCCGGCAGAGCTAACTGTTGCTAGGTCTTCCACCTGCTATTTATTCTACAATCTCATAATATAGCCAACCCATGTCTATTCCAAAGTTTAAAAAAGCATTCAGGAACTTTTAACCCCAAACTACTTTAATTGTGCAAAGAAAAAAGCAGATGACAATCAAATATATTATATTTTAAACTAATTTCATTTTTGTTGCCGAACCATTTCTTTTAAAACTTAGGTTAATCAAAGACTGGGGTAAAAAACCATAACTCTCTAATTTATACCATGCAGTTTGCATGTAGCTCTTAGATGACAGTTAATAGCTCATTGTTCAATGTTAGGATTTTAACTTATAAACTGCAAGTAACAAAAGGATCTCTCTGACAAAAGCTGTAATCCACTGACCTATTTACATTATGTGCACTTTGTGATCTGCATGGTACATGTTCTTTGCAACAGGCACATTAACCCTCTGCACTACCTTTCTGTGAGCCAAAACGTCCACTAGACAAAACTCTGACTTCTCTCTAGGAAGAACATTAATCACTGGAGTTATCATGACATTTTTATTGTTGCTGAAGCCCCAACCCAAAGTCAGCGCCTGGTGTGGTCACACCACCCTAGAGCCGGCCTTTCTCAAGGGTCCTGTGACCTCAACGAAGAGTCACTGTCACCCTAGGGTGTGCTGCTTCATAGCCTGTCCACTAGACTGGAGGTGAACTTCAGTATGGATTGTGGTGGACAAGCCTTCAAGGTTAACCCACACTTGCCACCACTAGGGTCCATCTGCTGGTGATAAGACACCAGGGCTTCTAATGTCTTGCGTGCCTTCTGAGGTCTAGCATGAGAATGTGCTCCCTCGGTGAGTGGTCTGGTGGACTGGTCATGAAGGCTGAACCTGGTTCCCCAGTTCCAAATTTGGCAGCTCTGACTACAGTGCCACATCCTCTCCCCCACTGAACACCATACTGCCCCACTGAGAGAAACTCGCACTGCCTTCAACTACAACCCAATTGTGCCCTGCTCTAAACACCTGGATGCGACTGGATTCAAATTATGCACTAAACAAGAGTAATAAGCTGCCTAAAAAAAAGTAACAACATCCTGGAAAAAGCAAACATTCATAGGGAATGCAAGATTAAGTAAAGCATGTGAAATTCTAAGTAGGAACAACATGTTTACCTTAACACTTTTACACTCATTAATCAGAAATCAGTGAGTGTTTTCGCCTGAAAAGTTAAGGGCAGGAAGGGACCTTTTTAATGTCCATTGCTTATGTCCTTACAAAATGTAAGCAGTATGGTTTAAAAAGACCACATCCATATCTGTTTTTTGGAACATTTCCATATTTTTAAGAATGAGAACTGAAGCCCTAACTGTTTAACCATTGCCCTTAAAAAGATATTATTGGGAGAGAATGGTTCAACACACAAATGAGACTGAGAATCAAGTAAGGCAGCTTTGTAATATAGGTAAAAACTAAGTAAGGTAAAGTCCCCCTGTTCTTTGCTTAGTTGAATATTAATCAATTGAATATGTGGATGCTGATGTTTCCATATAAACCACCTGATTAAGATATCAATCTAATTAAACTACCTCTTACTAACCTTAATTGGAATATTAGAGAATACAAATAGAAATAGGGGTTGAATCAACATTTTACTTGAAGCAAATCAGCCTATAAAATAGAGGTAAATTATGTAATTTCTCTAATAATTTCCTAACGTTGAACAGCATTGCCTGATTATTTAATTTATGAAGGTCTGAAATATTGGAAGGCACAAGCACACCAAAGTATCTAGTGGGGCGGGTAGGCGGCCACTTTCCCCTATTTGCCATGGGAAGATCCTTCCTCAAGGAATTACAAAGAAGGATTTCTGACTTATTATGATTAATCTTATAGCCCCAAATAGAGGAGATACATTAAACATATCGAGGGCTCTTTGCATATTGGCTTGCGTTGCATCCAGATACAGAATAATATAATCAGCAAAAAGTTTTAACTTAGACATGCCTAAAACCAGAGGTAAAATTAAATCATCGTTCTGCAAAAGAATGCCTAGAGGATTAATAACAAATTTAAATAAAACCGGTAATGGAGGGCAGCCTTGCCACTTCCCTGAGAAGTATGAATTTGACCTACATCGCATGAATTAATGATAATTTTGTCTATTGCCCCAGAATACAGATTCCTTATAATGGTTAGAAATTGATCAGGGAAACCAAACATCCTCAGAATCTCAAAAGTGCTGCCCAATTTACTAGGTCCAACGTTTCTCTGCATCAAACATGATTATAGCTGCTTTAGTTCTATTAACTGCAAGGTAATCTATGGTCTGAATCAAATAATTAGTATTAATCACCATTGATCTATTGGAAGAAAACCATTCTGGTCACCATGGATGAGTTTTTGAGCCAATGGAGCTATGTGATTAGTTCACATTTTGATAAGTTCACAGTCTGCATTTAGCAAACTGACAGGCCTGTATGAATTTGGATTAAAATCCGGTTTATCTTTTTTTTAAAAACTCAATAAAATATATTCAGTAAATGATGACAAAGTGAATCAGCCAAAAATTATTTCATTAAAAAGTTTAATCATAAAATCTTGAAGAAGTAGGGGGAATTCCTTGTATAACTCCATTAGGATGCCATTAATACCTGCTACCTTGGCATTAGGCATAGAGTCCAAGCCCTTTTGAAATTCTGCCAAATAAATTGGTTTAATAATACTGTCTTGTTGCTTTCATCAAAAGTTTAGAAAGGGAGATTGAGGCAAGGAACTTTGAAATGGCATCCTCCGTAGCCTCTGCTGGAGCCGGACTAAGTGCAGAATAATGCTTAAAGAATATCCTTTGAATAGTGTTGCTACAGGTGGTAATAGAAGTCGTAGCTGGATCCATCACCTCTTGTATTCTATTTGCATTTCCTCTAGTTTTACTGACCTGGTCAAGATTCAACCCACATGTTCACTCTCTTCATGCATGCTCTGGAATGTTGTTCTTTCATTGACTATTTCTTCTTTTAAAAAGAAGTCACAAAGCTTTTGTCTAGCCTGCCTTAATGGCTTAAAATTAAGCTCAAACTAATTTCCTTCAACATTCTCTTGTAGTCTCTTGATTAGCAATCTATGAGAATTAGCTTGACTTGCTCTGAAAGTTATAACCTGACTCCTAATACAAGCCTTAAAAGCCTCCCAAATAGTTAGTGTATAGGCAGAATTATTATTAAACCTGAACAAATCTTCAATGGATACCCAAATATCGTTTCTCCAACTCCCATGCAATAAGAGACCTATCAAAATACCATCCATTGTCTCGCGCTTTAATCAAGCTAGTCCCAAACTGAACACAAACTATTGAGTGATCTGAAAACTCATTCCGAAAAATATCCGATCCTAGCCTAGGAAAGAAGGAAGAGATTTTTAAAAATTTGATCTGCAACTCTGATTTAATGCACTTCAAATAGCAGGTAAGCTTTCTAAAATCTTGACTCGCAGTATGCCAAGGATCCAGCAGACCATAATCTTTCTTAAGTCTCTCTACTAAAGACACTGATTTTGGGTTTTAACTATCGTTTATCTTTATGAGAACCATCTGTACCAGGATCCTAAAGCAAGTTAAAATCCCCGCCCATAATAATCACTTTCCTCACTTTCATCAATAGTAAATAGATCTGCTGTAGAGATGAAGAACCGTCCTCCATTGGACCATAATAATTAATAAAATTAAAAATCTGTGAATCTAAACATGCTATCACCCCTCATTATCTCTTTTCATAATCACAATTTCCCAATTAAGAGATTATAAAAAAAAATAGCTACTCCTCAAAATTCACTTCAGCAGATTAAAAAATAGCATGAGAAAAAATGGGGATGGTTAATCTCGAAGGCTTTGACTTCAGGTGGCTCTCCTGCCAAAAAGCATAACTAGATTAAGTGATCTTAACCAGCTGGCTGTTACCAAGTACTTCTGTCTATTACCTAGACCATTTATGTTGCATGCAATATCCGTAACTGCTCCTGCCATCACATATATTAGAAACAGCTTTCTCTTGCCATACACTTAGACATAATTTACATTGTGCTTTCATGTAACAAGAGCACCGACTCAATAGTACCGCCATTGTTACCTATAAACTCAACACATGCGTGCTGACCCACAGTATCACCCTCCTCCTGACCCTCCCATTCCCCCTGACCACAACCCTCTACCCCCAAAAAAAAACCTGGAAGGAAACCCCTGTCCAAACTCTCCTGTGACTCCCCCCTTCCCCACTTAATGGGTGTCCTGGAAGGCAGCTTAGACTCCATTAGGAAAAAATCCCATTGCACCCTTCAAGATCACAGCTATACCCAACATCCAATTAACATCTTAATCACACATACAATTGCCTCATCAAGCTGTTTTCATTTGTACTTGTTTTAACAAATCATAAGCTTCTGTAACTGAGAAAAATGACCAGAAATGACCCTTGTAAAGCACTTCTAATTTGGATTGTTGGTGGATAATAGCTTGCACTCCTGCTGGTTTAAATAGGCCAATCATATCCTTAAATTCTCTTCTATAATGAGCGGCCAAGACAGACACATCAGAATAAATCTGAAATTTTGAACCATTCTCCAATACAAATATGTTTTGCTGGATGGCCCTGGAGGGGATCTGTTCCTTGACTCAACTTCCTGCGCTATATGAGCCTCCAGACGTTTAGCACATTGGACCATAACTCTTTAGTATCTCTGGATTGTCACCAGTTTTTTTTTTTATTGAGATAATGCTGTAGCTTTCTTGAAATTACCAGGAACTTTACCTGCCTTCAATGAAGCATTTAATGGGCCAGTTAGAAAATGCAGCATGGCCGTAGCCATCCAATGCATTACTCTAGGAGATTATGGAGTGCAGACAGATATTGATTTTACATTAGTTAGAAGATGATATACTGTTTTGTGGTCTAATTGTTAAAACATATCTATCTTGATTTGATTTTTCTTCACTTCCAAACCAGTCATGTTCCACACTATGACTATCTAGTATGGCGTCTTTAACTAACTTAATATTTTCAATGATGAATACATTTAATGCATCACATTTTTCCTGTGGGTGTCTTAGTGCCTAGCTAATCCTGTCCATATTGGATAGACTGCGCATACTGTTAAACATTTCTCTCTGTAGTTTTTGAATCTCACAAATTTTCATGTATACAATACAAGATCTTGGGTTAGGTAATCAACTTCTTATAGTTGAGCATGCCATCTTTAAAGATATGTTTGCTCAATTCATCATAATTTTCCGCCATTGATGCTCAAGATGTCTAAGATGTAAGTTAGCACATGCCAGTTCATTTGTGAACCGCAGAGCTGGTACTGTCCTTTTCTTGGCTTGATTATTTTCTGGTGGAGCGTGTTCATGTCCCACTTCATAAATCTATTATTTAACTCACAGGCAGCCTGGTCCAGGTAAATGTTAATATTGACATAGTAGTTTCCAGCCTCTCCCGCATGTATCGACCGTATCCCATATACGAAGTACTTTATATCCCAGAGGATAAGTGTCTATCATCCAGGGTGTTGTTAATGACACCCAAGTTATGGGAATATTAGACTATCCACGTGGCTCAATACTGTAGTTCTCAATCAAACAACCTAAATACCAAGCAAGATCAAGGGTTTGGCCCTTAAAAAGCCTGGGTTCTTTTATATGCAGAGTTGAGTTGAGAGAATTCATTGGCTAAAATACTGCTGGCCCTTTAGAAATAGTATCTGACTCATTTGCCCAGGAGTTAAGATCTCCCGGTATCAATAATTTACTATGGTGTATGAAAGGGGAGGACATGACATTCTAAAAAACTGGAAAATCCTTCATTTAGTGTTAGAAAATGTCCCTTTCTGAAGAGTCACCCCAAATCTTTTGCCTTCCTCCTCTTTTTCTGAACTCGTTTTACAGGCTTTAGGACTCTGTGCACTTTACCACTGCTAACCAGTGATAAAGTGCATGTGCTCTCTCCTCTAAACATGGTAACATTGGCTCATACATAATTTGCATATTCAATTTACTTATAGGTCGCTAGTGAAGTGCACTATATGTGCCCAGGGCTTGTAAATTAGATGCTACTAGTGGGCCTGCAGCACTGATTGTGCCACCCACTTAAGTAACCCCTTAACCATTTATCAGGCCTGCCACTACAGAGCCTGTGTGTGTGGAGTTTTAAACTACCATGGTGACCTGGCATGTTAAACCTCTTGCCAGGCCCCGACTTTCCTTTTTATTACATATAAGTTACCCCTAAGGTAGGATCTGGACAGCCTAAGGGCAGGGTGCAGTGTACTTCAAAAAAGCTTGTGCTTCTGTATGGCAGAGCTCCCCCCACTCACTGCCACCTATCTTCCGTATCCCTATTCAGTGCTGGTACTCGGCCCTGCACCACATGAAATGGTATGGTACCCTTACTAGACCAACCCACGTTTGGCATGGGACATGGCTGTCCAAGCCTGCTAGGCTGGCCAAATTTCACTCCTGGGACCTAATATGAATATACATGCTGGAGGATGTTTGGGGGTTTGAAGGCGATATTACTTCGCTCGAGCAGGCAGTACCTGGGTGCGACATAGGGTGACTCAGACATCAGACAAAATTTAGATCCTGGAGACTAGGTCTAGTTTGTGTTTGGCCAAGGAGGGCCTGTGATTGTCAAGTTGTTCCTTCTTCTCCACATAAATTGTTGCTATCTTTGTCCCAGAGCTAATATTGACAGACTATTGGGCTCACTTAGTCCCGTGTACCATGCAGATTCTCCCCTCGTCATCGGGCAGCATGCACAAGGAGAGGGTTAAGGATTATTAGCAAAGTCACCATTTCTTTTTGTTGGTTTTTTATTGCTCTCTTTCTCTCTCTCTCTTTTTCATCATTACAGTGTTCAGATGTTACATTCTCGATGTTTTGGATATTCCTGATGTTGTGGTCCCGTAAAATATTGCAACTGTGCTTTATGTTGAATGTTATGTCTTGTGAATGACAATGTACGTATGAAGAAGTTGCCATTCTCGCAAACTGTTGTTTTTATATCTGCTATTCCGCTGCTAAAAATTCACAGTGTCTTGAAATTAATCATGCATTTTTTTCAGCTTGTGACCCTTCATATGCATTGTTGTTCTGTTATTTTGTGAAAAGTATTTTTGGATGCATCTTTGTCTGAAGCTGAGCTAGAAGTAAGTAGTTACTGCTAGCAAAATCTTGTGTACATATTTCCCCACGATCAGAGTGAAATTTAGGATTACTTTGGGGAAACAGCCTGAACAATGTGGGCAGAGCCACGCGTTCCATTTCAACGCTTGCGCAACCACGCTTGCCTTAACTGCGCATATGTCTTAACCACATATATGCGTGGTTAAGGCAATGTGCGGTCTAGATGCTGAGGTGGGTGGGCCCAGGAACTGGAAGAATCGGGAGAGGATGCGGACTGGTAAGTGGGGCTGGGGCCGGGTTTTGCAGGGGTGGGGGGTAGTTTCTAAGGCTTGGGGTAGTTTTTGAGAAACAGGGGGTCGGGTTGTTTTCAGGGCTGGGGGCCAGGGTTGTTTTAGGGCTCGAGGATCAGGTTGCTTTTAGGGCTTGGAGAGGTCAGGGTAGTTTTTAGGGCTTGGTGAGGTCAGGGTAGATTTTAGGGCTTGGAAGGGGGCGGGGTAGTTGTTAGGGCTCAGGGGACTGGGGTACTTCTTAGGGCTTAGGTGGGAGACGGGGACGATTTTAGGGCTCAGGGGGGTCGGAGAGGTTTTTAGGGCTTGATGGGGTTGGGTTAGTTTTTAGGGCTCAGGGTGGGGCCGAGTACTTTTTAGGGGTTGGGAGTGTTGGGGTAGTTGTTAGGGCTAAGGGCAGGGTGCATAGGGTGTGATATTTACCACACATCACTCTACCACTACCAGTTCAAAGAGTTTTTGTTACTCCGCACTCCGTTTGGATTGCGGAGCTCAGCAAATACTCCGCCTACGCTGTATAGCGGAGTTTACCGGCACCCACCACTAGACTAGAGAGGGCTAGTAACAGCAGAATTGAACACCCCTAGATATCAAGGCAACACAGCGCTACAGACAGGGACTGTCTGCACAGGCCCTGAGTGAAGCAAACAGAATGTCATCCAGCTCACTATGACCTGAGTCCGGCAGTCATAGCCCTCACCGGGAGGGATCAGCTTCGCTGAAAATTCCAATGCTGCCACTGCACAACACCATTCCTCTACCCAGAATCACGGGTGGTAGCAGCAGCAGGGCCTGGCTGTCTGCTTTGAGACAGATATTGCTTGCTACCCGGCTTAGGTTTCCCCCGCTTCCATCCCTGGCTCACCGCAGAATAACCCGCCTACAAAGCCATTCCGCCCCAAGCTGTATGACGTCACTGCCGAATAATGGAAGGCGGCTCCAACAGTGTTTATACAGCAAAGGCATGTGCGGACTCCGCAGCCAATCAGCGCTTCGGACTTCTGGGCAGTGCACTAGGATTGCCTGGGCTACCGAAAGTGCTCCAATCCTAGGACGCCTTACCCATTACGAGTCCCTCTTTCTTTCAGACCATGTCCAGCCCTGGAATTGGCTTTCAGGTGACCGAGAAGCATTGAATTTACGTTTACGGACAAATGTCACCCCAACTGAGTTGGAAATAAAAATGGCATCACACGCGTTCTCTGGAGTGCACTCTTCAGTCTTCACAAGCAGGTGGGAAATGCATTTGTAAATAACACACTGAGCACTTGGAAATGTTCCAAAGAAATTTGCTTCATTCTTCTTGTGACATTTCATTTTAGCTGCTCTCAGGCTTTTCCAGGAAATCCAAACCATGCTTTTGAATACTGTGATAGATCAGTATCTTTCAGCCTGCATTTAGGTAAAGCGTTTGGGAATAACAATTATGTATTTAGCCGAATAAGTGTTGGTGAGTGGAGCAACTCCGCCCGCTCACCAAACTTCGCGGAATTCCACGGAGTTTGTTTGCAACTCTGTGGAATTCCACGCAGTGCAAATCTATGAGCTCTGCCCACCTCTAGTAAAGGCATGTGTGGTGAAGGAATGCGTTGTTCAGACGCATTCGTGGTTTTGGCAGTGTAGTAGAGGCACAAGTGGTTTAGCCATGCATGCCTCTGTCATACAACCATTATTTTGACCCAAGAAGTTAGAGTATACCATTCCCTTGAAAAGTTCCCAACTAAATCATGGAGTCGCCTTTAACCCACATGCAAACTAGGTTCCCCATGCAGGCTAAAAACGAGTTAAGTTTTGCTGTGAATGCCACACACTAAGGCATGCGCATTCCCCTGCCAGAGGGTGGAACATTCAAAACCAAGTTAGTCATCCGCACCTCCCCCAACATATATGGAGGCGAAGGTGCTCTCACTGATGCCTGCCGTCCCAACTGCTCTTGCAATAGGATACACCAACCCACAGGTTGTGGGAGCCAGAGGGCCCTGTCGTGTCTTTCCTGCATGGCGTATTGCTGTTTTGCCTATGCTAGCCTAGTTTTGCACTCTGTAGGCTGCATTTCTCTGCACACGTCACTATGAAAACACACTTGCTTTTGCGCCAGATTGTATTTTCACACAAAATCTCCATATGTTTTTGTGTTCTGTTCTTTTCCTGGGATTTAGTCTGAACACCACAGAAAAGTCAAACAACAATGCCCCTTTGTTATTTTCTCTGGTCAGGCACTAGCACCTAGACATAATATGATAGTGCAAGGGGAAACAGCGCTTACATCGCATGCGGTACAACGCATGCGATTACAACAAGGTCGTTACAACGACCGTGTTGTTACAACGTGAACCATTACAACGCAAGTCGTTTCAACGACTTGCTGTAGGGGGCGCGCTAAAATAAGGAATAGTAAAATTTACTATTCCAACACCTTCCCTACTGTTGCACACACTGGAGTTGGAATAGTAAATTATACTATTCCTAAGTCCAGTGCGCCCCTACAGCAAGTCATTGAAACGACTTGCGTTGTAATGGTTCACGTTGTAACAACGCGGTCAGTGTAACAACTGGGTTGTAATTGCATGCGTTGTACCGCATGCGATGTAATGACATATATTCCAGTGCAAGTGGGTAGGAATGTGCTGCTTGCATGTAACAGCGCCATTTCAATAATATGAGAGTGCAGCTGCTGATTGTGAGAAAACATGTCTTGTCAAATAACTGAGGACAGGAGTTCTAAAAACAGACAGTGAGCAAAGGTCCAGAGGCAAGTTTGCTGGCTCAGCTGAGATGTGCAACATCCATCTATGTATGCTAAGGTATGGAGTCCACTAATAATCCCAGAGATCTTTGATATATAATTATTTAGCTTCATTGGGGGCAGGGGGTTAGGCTAATCTGTTTTATAACATGACAGGGATTTTCATGGTATATGGTTTGTTAACCATGCTAGCAAAATATTTGATATGCATTTGTTTTCAAATTGTGGCGCAAATACTGCATCTTAGAGCACAATAGTTTAAATAAATATTCTAAACTTCTTTTGTGTCTCTTGCTTATTGTATTGTGGACAAATGAGAGAGCGAAAGGGTGTGGCCTGTTACCGCAATCCCTGAGAGTGATGAGAGTGATGTGTTCTGGAGTGCCAATTCACTTGACTCTCTGATAAGGTTAGGAGGGCAAGTGAGGCACTATAGCCATTCGGACTTGGACTCATCAATACTGAGGTGGTACGGTGATTCACTTCCTACTTGCTGATGTTCTATGGTCCCAAGCATAGTTCTGTTCCCGAGAAGAATCACTGCAACAGCCCCCCACTGGGCAGTGAGCCACTAGATCTAAGACTGGTAAGCCCAGGCGATTCCAGCCTCACCCCAGGTCTGTGCTAGGGTTTCCCGAAGTTTGACTCTCCATCCATCGCATTCAACACATCAAGCCCTAGCGGCACGGGGAACCTGCACTCCAACCCATCCATTAGAATGCTCTCAGGTGACCGGGAGGTTCAAGGTGATTCTGAATATCGACACGACTAGCGAGAGTGAAGGTGAGGGCCCTGGTCTCCTGGGATTTTTCCAGCTTAAGTTAGGCTATACAGTCAGCCCAACAGACCAGGGGGGAATACAAAACCTATGCCAGAGGCCATCAACACACACAAGAACATACAAATCCTATTATCTAGCCCAAGCTGATCAGAAGGAGACCCCGTGGTCACAGTGCTAGTGAACAAAATGCCTTACAATTTCCCAATGGACACAGAGGCGACGACATCCTGCCTATGGGAAGGTCCAATCCCCTTATCAGAGTACACTGCAACTATACAGGGAGTCTAGGTACAGCTGCCAACGTTCCCCTCACAGAACCCCTCGAGTTAGAGATACGGGGTAAAAGGATGAGGAAACAGGCACTATACTATTCCTCATTCCTGACTAATATCTTAGGACGAGCCCTAATGACCAAGCTAGAAATGTCCATTCAGTTCACCACGCAACGGAGCCATAACCTGCTCCTCCCCTAGAACCCAGACTAGCAAAGCATTCCTGCATTGTATGTATACATGCAAGGACAGCCCCAGCCAACCAGACCCCGTTCACTGAGGCAGCCATGGAATGTATAGGGAATCTCTTTGAACTATGCAGCTTAAACCAACAGTGGGCATATCCTGCACACCACGTCCTAGTTGAAGCAGCCAAAAGAATGAGAACCCTGTTAACCTGTTAACCAACAGAGCATGCAGGGAGGAAGGGAGTTGGGACCACAATACACACATGTCTGCTGGGCCTCCGGAGACTGGGTGGGAAGCAAGGCCAAGGAGCATAGGGGCAATGGCTGCAACAGCCAGAGTGCCCCGCAAGATCACTTAGCTTAGCCCCGATCGCCACCACAGCACGTCCACGCATAAATAGGTGGCATAGACATAGTTGCCTGGCACTATCTGGTGCATTTCACACACTTGGGCCCCCTCCCTGTTGCCAAATGTGGTACTCAGGTGCATAAACATCCTGGGAAATTCGGCATACAGAGAAAATAGATGACCACCCCAAGGAAGTGTCCCTGCCAACCACTTGGGAAGGGACTCTGAGCCTGGAAAGGGTAGGCAGCCACACGGACCTCCCGCACAACAGCCCACTGGGAAGAGGTATGAGCAAGCCCAACGAGGCACTGCTAAGCTGGTCCAACAGAAGTTGAAAAAGACCGCCCTCGAGGGGACTGCATTGGCCGCAAGCGTGCAAATGGTATCAGTCTTGAAGGAAGCTCCGCCACAGAACCCCAGAGGGTTTCCACCCAGTCCTAATGGCAGAGGTCAGGGAGGCTGGCAGTAGCCAGACCTCAGAGAATGTTTCTATTGCCACAGAAAGGACCACATGGCCGACCATTGCCAGTTAAAGGAGTATCATGAGCATCGATAAGTCTAGGGTAGTCCCTGTAAAATCCCCATTCACAAAATCAAGCCCAGACCAACCCAAATGCAGTTTAAATTCAACTACAGCAAAATCAGTTAGCGATCACATCACCACAATGAGGACCAGGTGGTTGGACAAACACGTGGCCATGGCAACAGCAGACAGGGAACCCAGCCCAACAGGAACAGGGACCACAACCACTGCAAGGAGGGGTACCTGCCTGGGGAGGCAATGCTTTTACACCAACACAAAACTCAAATACACAGTAGATTCAACCCCCAATGCAGAACATACCCTTTATGTACACCTCAATACACATTTCAAAATAAAGACAACATCAAGCATTTCAAGGCTTCACTTATGTTCAGTAAACTCAAGGCTTCCGTATGTTGTGCAGATCAGGTATCCACGCTAGAGTGCGCTATTAGGGTGCCTGTGAGGCCTAGGCCCCACCCTACTGCTTATCTCTCAGGGCAGGGTTGGCTGGCCACTCCCCTGGGTAAGAGCAGTCTTACGAGAGGGCAGGGTGGCTCCCCCGACCAGTGCATAAAGACAGGCACCCAGGTCCCCTCACCCAAGTCACTAGGACGGGCACTAAGTCGAAAATACCCCATCCTTCAACTGCATCCAAGCCAATGGAGGCCCCTTTTTGGTTCCAAAACGAGTCAATGTTCCCGTATCTGGAGCCAGAGTTCCCACACACTTGAGATAATGGTGCCCTCCATAAAATTCTGACTATTCACAAACCACTGCATGATGCCGAGTCAGTAGGGAGCTTATCAGAACAATTGATCATCCCAGTCCGCTACCCGCATCAGGCGAAATCCGATGAAGTTCGGGCCTTGCTCCGGACTCTCCATTGAGCAACATACTGCCTTCTCCTTTCCCTCAAAGTTCTCCAAAACACCCAAAGCCTGTTTGTCAGGCCATGTCTCTCACAAACATCGAAGGTAGCATGTCCCAAGTCTCTGACAACAGCCGGGGACAGCCGGAACAAAAATCTTGGATGGGGCATAGTCAAAGGGAAAGGGGGTGCTGGAAAGGAGAAGATCTGCAAAAATCCATCACAGATCCATGTGAGGGACTCAAAAATAGGCTCACCACTGTACCCAGCCTAGGGACCACGCTGACAGCACACCAGGCCTTACACACACTGTCTAGGTCAGCAAGTAAGCCCAAACTTGGACACTGCCAAAGCAGAAACACATGGGGGCCGCGGGAAAGCTATCTGACCCCCTCCAATAATCGACAATGGAAATAACCTAATCAAGTGAGAAGCCCAAAACCAGCCCAAAAGTAGTCTCTAGAAAAAAAGGACACCTGGCGCCACTAGGGAGAATTACACTGCACGCTGTATGCCGGAGCTTGAGGAGCAGACATGTGACCTCAGAGCATGGTGCAAACATTAACAAACACCCAATTGCAATCCACTCCCTCTTCTACATTGCCCCCCACACAATGAGGTCAAAAGACAGTGCCCACATCAATTACCTCCATGCACATTAAGGAAGGCAGATGGTTAGAATACTTGCGACACCCATAACAAGCAGGAAAATAGACGAGATCACCCGCTTACTGAAACGCCCCATCCCACTGTGGTGAGGGGAGAGAGACAATGACTCGTGAGTAAAAGGCCCAGGCGACTCATGAATAATCATTCATCACTGAATTTCTGAATAATTAACACATTTGGGGCCATCTTCCGGTAGCCCACTAAAATTGCGTGAATAAAATAACAAAGAGAGCAAACCCCCAAAAAAGAATGGCTCATGAACCCCAAGGTTGATTTGGGATGATACATAGGGATGCATGTTTTTCTAAACTAACCTACAAAAACAGCTCTTATCCAACAGGTCTGCAGTCGAGCCACAAGTGCACCACCTTTACAGCGCCCTTCAGCTCTGTAGAGACTACTTCCAGAACACCAAACAATCCCAAGTGTGCAAGTCAAAGACCATGGACTATGTTTTTCTTTTACGGACATTCGCAAACAAACTCTTTTTAGCACTTTCAACAAAGCAAAAGAAACCCCTGATCACCAGAAAATTACAAGTGTCTCCTCCGGAAATCATCCCAAGACCTGCAATGTTTCAGAAGTTATTATGCCTTTGTATACCCTCTGTTTAGTATGGGTGTGACTGCATCCATCTATAGGCAGAAAATCTGCCTAGTCAAATGGAGTCTATCCCAACATTTCTACAGTGCTTGAGCAGGGGCCTCTCCCACCCCACTTACAATTAAACGGAAGCCAAAGCTAGTATTCCACGCGTACTACATAGCACACTCTTACACAACACATGGTATCAGCACATGACCACCGTGGGCGCCCAGATATCAGACAGGTCATGCTATGTATGTTCACTGATACCACATGCAGTAGGCACAGACAGGCTTTATTTATCTCAAGAGGTAGCCCCCGAAAGAGCAAAATGCCTCCTCCACCTGTACCTATATAGGATTAGGTCCAGGATACTACCCAACAGAGTAGAATCCCACAAAGTAGTAGTAAACGTAGCTCGATATGAGACCAATCCCACAGCACTGTACCATTACACCGAGACTAGCAAGATTCAAACAGAGCTAGATAGGATGATGCAGGGGGGCACCATAGGGGAGGATACTGTGTGGACTGAGGGGTATATTCACAAGAACGTGCGCTAAACATCTCCAAAAAATGTTAACGCAACTTCACACATCGCAGTCTATCGCGGGAAAATAACCCTGTGTTAACGTGGAATTCACAACACGGCGGTACCATTCGATAGCCACCCGAAACCGCGGCCAATGTCCGCGATACAACCACTGCGACAGCGATAAAAACACAAACCCCAAAGCGTAAAAAGACGCGATGGGCCCAAACACGATAAGAAAACAGTGATAACCAGCGAGAGGCCAGCAATACGCAAGCGTAAAGCGGGAAAAAGCACAAGAACAGCATACGGAAAATGCCACTAAAAAGGAAATGAACTGCGGATTACCACGGATGCACCCTGACCGACTGTAGAGGACAACAAGAACCCCACAATCCCCACGGAGGAACACCCAGGAATCCAGGGGTCGTGGAAGGGCAATGAGAAGAGGAAGAGGAAGACGGGGTACAGTCTGCAGGAAAACACGATTATCGTCACGGATGAGATAGAACACCACCACCAACTGTACATCACCTCCAACGTGTCATTGGCAACAAAGAGGCAAAGATGGCACACCATCTCGGACCATGTGAATGCCGTCGCAGCGCCGAGGAGGACAATGGAAGAGGACAAGAGGCGCTGGATTGATGTGAATGGCAAAACCAAGCAGAAACTCGCTGCCAACACGAAAGCAGCAACGCACTTCGGAGGAGGGGAGCCAGCAGAACACCAGGAGCTGAATGACATGGAGAAGATGGTGGCCACAGTCATCAGTTGGGAGACGGTGACAGGAGTTGGGGATCCAGACACTGCCCAACATGACCCGACACTACATCAACAGGGTGCGTACCGACCAGGGAGTGGGGGGACGGGGCGAGATGGGCACAATGGCACACATGCACAATTAAGCAGAGCACACTGCACACCCACAATGACTCAGGATCTTGACCCTGATCCCACGGGAACACTTCAGCACACACACAAACACCAAGTAGTCCCACGTACACCATGTGCCCAAAGGGGCACCCACCCAACACATCAACAATCACACAACCAACACATGCACACGTGTGAAACAGCAAACATGCATATACGTCAGCCACACTGACAATGCAAGAGACACCACATGACGAGTAGCATGGCTGCAGTCCAATCATCATGACAATGTTCACGGCACGACACTGAGGTGGCTGAGTGCGCACCACAACCGGAAAGGAGCAGGTCACACTCGGACACAACCACCTGCACAAACAACCCCTGACGTCAACAACACATCTGCGGACAAACCATTCCCAAGAGTCACAACTCGACAAAGAGCACAAGTTACCCAAGTCTGCAACATCTCAGCACTGTGGAAGCACAGAACTGAAAGGCACACCGCATGAAAGGGATAAGTGGCAGCCAAATCAGAGCCGCAGGAGCGACTCACCCACCGTGCAGCATACGCACATAAGAATAAGTGCACCTCGACATTGACAACATCCTGGTACAAACAGCAACACCTCCACAACAGAACACAGGACACAACTGGTGCCGCATATGTGCACAACATGACCAATCACATCTGGCACAGCAGGAAACTGTGACATGACAATGTACAAGTACAACCTGTAACCTGCAAATATTTTTTATTCACACATGCTGTGCTTGTGGACATTTTGTACTGTCCCATGATTGCCAGGGACGGCCACAATGTGATGTGCTCATGTGAAGAAATTGGCAATGAGGGTGTTCCTACGGGCTATTCCTGCCGCAGCTGCAGTGGGATGTGGGCCACCTGCCCCATCGTCCTCATCATCCTCCGGTACTTCTGGAACTTGGATCCATGGGGCATTGGTGCGTACACAGATGTTGTGCAACACACAACATGCAACGATCATCTTGCACACGATGTCTGGGCTGTACAGGAGCCTTCCACCTGTGACGTCCAGGCACCTGAAACGTGACTTCAACACGCCAAATGTGCATTGCACGATGCCCCTGGTGTGTATGTGGGCCACACTGTACTGCCTCTGGGCGGGTGTGTTCGGGTCTCGGAGGGGTGTCATCATCCAAGGGCAGAGTGCATATCCTTGATCACCTGTGACAGTGCAGAGAGAAAAGAGTCAATACTTGGTTCGGCATGATGTGTTGGCAGGCCCACTAGTCCAGTGACGCCTGTGCTGGCTGGGCCTGATTCACAGAACTAACTTACGTCAAAAACGTAAACGTAAACGTAAACGTAAAGTTAGTACTTTTTAGGTATTTACAGAATACACTTACTCATTTTGGTATTCACAGAATAGTACTAACTTTACGTTTACGTTTACATTTACGTTTTTGACGTAAGTTAGTTCTGTGAATCAGGCCCGCTGTGTGTGGGGTGAGTGTAAGCCAGCCCTCAGGGAGTAGCTGGTGCTGGCAACAACTTCAACAGTCATCAGGCACTCAGGAATGCAATGTTCGAACAGCAAGGGAGCATGACTTGAGTTGCACAGAGTTAGTGGCCCCGGATGCACAGCGGCCGACATGGGCCTACCGCCACGGGACGCTGACTTGCGGGACACTGGGGTAGGGTCATGAGGGCAGAGCAGGGTCTCGTATGTATCAAAGGTGGTTTTTGCAGAGTGTCTCGGGGGAGAGTGGGAGGTGTACCCCCAGGGCATGATGCAGAGGGCACATACCAGCTGTGTCCGGCAACATGGCGGATATGAATGCCACAGACTCATGCCAAACACCAAGTCCGTACCTGCCAGTTGCTGATGACAACCCCCAGGCCACAGGCTCAGACACCAACAATGTTCTGTTGGAGACTGACAGTGACTCATGGCGCACAGGGTTAGTGGCACCAGGTCAGTCCTTGCTAGTGTTCGACCTCCTCCGTAACGGTGATCCATGTTTCCACCGGACTGAAACGCATCTTTCTCTCACTCCTCTCCCTGTGTTCACTGGCATGAACTCTGCCATTGATTAATGAAGACTCAGTTCTAGATGTGGGACATACTGGACTGCAGTGTAGGCTGGCTGCAGCGGTGGAGTTTGTCAACGAATGAGGACTCCTGGGGGCCTGTGTCACGGAGGACAGCGATGGTCTGAGGAGGCTGCCAAGGTCGCGGGCATGGGTCTTGGAGCTAGCACCGGCATGTGGTGGGCCCTCTTTGACACACAACGGTGTCAGCAGGTGAGCAGTGCGGCCTTGGAGCGCTGGGGTGGGCAAGCCAGGTCTGGGTATCAGCGGCCTGGGGTGCAGCAGGCGCACAGGCTCGCAGGCCCCGCTGCTCACGGCGTCAGCCTCGTGGCGGGCTGAGAGGCGCCGCCCTGGCAGTGACGTTGGCAATTCCGGGAGAGCACCACGCTCAGCGCCACGGTGTTTTTATCCACACCCCTGCGCAGGCCTGGTGTAAGCCGGGCCAACCCACTACGCTCACACACACAGGGGGGGACGCAGCGAGCGACATTTCCGCGATCTAACCCACAGCCTGGGGTGACATGGTTGCGTCCACTGTTCACTACTCTCCAGACACCAGCAGTTAATGTCTGCATGGACATATCTGTGGTTTGCATACCCAGGTCTGTCCAGCACATTCACGCCACACTTGTCGTTGTGTACATTCCCACTTGCATCCTTCGCACATGCCTGCTTTCCACCTCTCCACACGTTCAGCTGTTGTGTGGCTGTGGTGCCATGATATAGCTGGCTTGTGTACATGGGAAGCCCAGGATCCCAATGGAGTTGTGTTGTCGTGTCTGGTAGGTGGGCATGTTGACTGACATGTTGTATGTGGTTTTGTCACGTGAGCATTCCCACAGTTGTGCGTTGTGTAATGGTGGCTTTGAGGTGTGTGGTGTGTTGATTTGGTACTTACCAACGAGTAGTCCAGTTCCATAGGTGCCATCCTGGAAGCGCTTGTTGATGATGGACTGTTGGAAGATGTAGGAATCGTGCACACTGCCTGGGTAGTTTGCGACGACATTGGTGAACATTCCCCGGTGGTCCACTATTGCCTGCACATTGATGGAATGCGTGTGCTTTCTGTTGCAGTAGATGTGTGCAGTGTCCGCAGGGGGCACAAGTAGGACATGTGTGCAGTCAATGGCCCCCAACACGTGTGGGAATCTAGCAATGGCGTAGAAGCCTTGCTTTGTCTCCAGCTGTTCCTGCGCAGTGTGGGGGAAGTGAAGGTACTGGGGTATGAAGCTGATGATGGCATCCAGGACAGGTGTGAGGAACTTTGATAGGGCTGGCTGTGAGACTCCTCCGACTCTGGCCGTTGTTGGTTGGAAGGTACCAGAGGCCAACATGTGCAGCACAGCCAGCAGCTTTGTCTGTGGAGGGATGTTGGTTATCCGCTGTGTTGGGACCGTCAGCCTGTGGCCGATGTGGGTCATGATGCGGAGGATGGTTGTCCTTTTGAGCCTGTAGTGGGCAATGACTTCCTCGGGCGTTAGGTCTGTGAGACTAGTGCGTTTTCGGTAGGTCCGCTGTCTTACTCTGCGCTGCCTCTGTGGTGGTCCGGGGGGGGTGCCGGTCTGGGTCCTGGGGGTGGTGGCGGTGGGTGTTGTGGCCCTGTTGGGGCTCCAAGCTGCATGATGAGTAGCTCCATGGCGTCGATTGTTCTTCTGGTGTGGCTGTGTGCCATTGCCTACTGCAGGTAGTCGTCCTGCTTAACACCAGCAAGAGGCAGGTGTTAAATACCTGCTGCTACAGCAGCTTATTGCGTGGTTTTGACTCGCATCGCAGATCTGGCAGTTCATTGTGAAAGTGGTGTAGTGGTGTTTTCGTGGGTTTTTGCACGGGAACGCCTACTCTGCATCTCATTAGGGTTAGTTGGTGGTGTCACCCGTGGGGATAAAATTTGCAGCAGTTATCGCGGGTATACTGGCGATGTCTGCAGTTTGCACCCACTTGTGAATGGGGCGATAAATCTGTCGCCACTTTTGATGCGCTAAGGTGGCGATAATTCGGCGATAAGTCCTTGTGAATATGCCCCTGAGACTTTCCCGATAAGAGATTATTGGAGGTAGCAAACCCACCGCACCAGTGCATAAACACGTCTGCTCCCACTTCTGTCTGTAGTCCCAGGGTGGCCCTCAGTGTGTTTGGTACAGTCTTCTTCAATAACAAATGGATGCCAGACATAGAGTTCCAGTGTAGAGCCGTCCACCTCAATGATACCAAGGAAAATGTGTCACATAGGGGAGGGTTAAACTCCAGCATAGATAACCCCTGTCAGGAAATATGGGACACCTGAGATAGATAGGTACACATGGTTGAAAGGGAAGGGGCAATCCCTAAATTTGAGGAAACTTAAACTGTATTGCTTGTGCTTCAGACGCAAAGTAACAAATTTACTTGGCACAAATGAGAACTGCGTAGCAATACTGTACATACCTGACATGCAATAGGGCAGCTCCACTCTGAAGGATCTGTACTGGCAGTGTGGGGACTTTGCATATGCTCAGCTCATCCCCAGTTAGCATGACCTCAGCTCCTTCATCACCATACATACACGACCCTGGTCATCCCTGGAGAAGAACTGTCAGAGTTCTAACAACATCCGCTGCAGAAGAAAACAACTCTTTTGCATCAGGCGCAAGAAAAAAGAACTGCCAATTATTTTGGTTGGGCTCAGTACATGGACATTCCAGAAGAATTCAGACCAGGGGTCTCCAAACTTTTCTGTACTGAGAGCTACATATGTTCAATGAAATGCATTGAGAGCTACTAATTATTGGTGTTGTATAATGTCAATTTTGGTATGTATTGATTCAACCAAGCGAAAGCTTACTAATTTAATACTAAGCTGGGCTGCACACAGGTGAGCTACTCAGAGGTAGCTGGAGAGCTGCAGGAGCTCATGAGATATTGTTGGAGACCACTGGCGTAGTTCCTCCACAGTGAAAGGGCTTATTGGTCTATTCTGGAGGTACTTTGGTGTCAATGGGGAGGAGCGGGGGGATTGCTGACAAAATCAGCCACATTGTTCTTTTTAATGAGATCAATAACCACCTTCATATTTTTCTTTGCAACTTTATTTTTAATGGTGGCAGCATAAGAATTCCTCATGTTGGACAGTTTTGTTCTAATTTCCTGAATATTATATAAAAAATCCAAGCATCACAATGAACAAGGTGAATTTGGTTGCATCTCTTCCACCCATCTGGCACATACATTATTAATTCAAAGTGTAACTTGTATGGGGTGTAGCCACCTAATACTTCTTTCAGCAAATAATTTAGCACGCTCTGTGGCCGCTACAGATTGTGATAACATGACAATTATGTATTCAAAACCCTGGAAGTCAAGGCTTGTGTAAGCATGCTGTTGGCTCTCTCTATGACAATATTTGATTCCAGACTAAACAGGGGCAATAATAGCAGTCATACTTCCAGAGCAGACATAGCACCCATGATTGCCTTAATGGTGAAAGCAGAACCGTTGTCTGAGTGAAATGTATGTTCTGCTCCCATTGCTACCAGACACTGCAAGTATTTTATGAGGGCTTGGCCAGTGGCAATTCTTTGTGTTCAAAATTCAAAGGAATCTAGGGGCAGATTTAAGAAGCATTCTACCGGTTGCAAACCCATGTACAGAAGGCAAAATGCGGCTTGGTAACTTGTTACCGAATCACATTTTGCTTTGGCGACTCGGTATCAGGAAGGGACATGTTTAGGGCGTCTCGTCCTAATACTGAATAGCACTGTATGTAGGAATGTTTTGTGACCAGGAATGCAGTTGAAAAACATTCGCAGTTACCACCAACTTCAAGTTGGTGATAACCCATTTGCAAACACGAAGGGGTTCCCAAGGGACCCCTTCCCCACTGTGAATGTTGGCGTCAACATTTTTTAAGAGCAGGCAGTGGTCCCACAGACCACTGCCTACTCTTATAAAATGAACAGGTAGCTTTTCATTTTTATTCTTTAAATGCATCCCATTTTCCCTTAAGGAAAATGGGCTGCATCTCAAAATAAAAAACTGTTGGCTACTGTTTTAAGCCGACTATCAAAAGAGGAAAATTAATTAAAAAAATTCACCATAATACATTTAAAGGATATTGTGTATTGTAAAGAATATGTATTGTGTGTGAAGAATATTGTGAGAATGTGCTGAACTCTTACTTAATACAAGTGGTATGTTTTGATAAATCTAGGGTGCTGAACTGCTACAATTTTATTCAAAATAAAAAACTGTTTTATTTAAAAAGCAGTCACAGACATGGTGGTCTGCTGACCCCAGCAGACCACCATCCCTGTGAATGCAAGCCATTCCCAATGGTTCCAAAATTGCGACCTGCCTCATGAATATTATTGAGGTGGGGTCCCGTGCGACCCATTGGAAATCGCAAACACACCATTGTAAATAGCTGGTTGCAATTTCCTAATAGCGAATCGCTATTAGGAAATTGCAAACGATGTCTAAGTACATTTGGCCCCTAGAACAGGATTTGACCGCAGCCGATATATATTTATATTGATTGACAATCGGTAATGGACCAGTATGTTTGAGGACAATTAAACCAAATGGTTTGTTGGTCTTATAGCAGTTGAATGCTTTATTTGTTGACAAACATTACAATGCTGTGTGTAGTTCTTTGTAAGCTTTGGTAAATATGGACACCATTAATGTTGCTGTAGCACTGATACAGTATCACTGATACTAGTTTGAACAGAAGATTTCCCTTCATGGGCTGCCCTATGTCTAATCTTCCTCACTCATTAGGAATATGCCTACCCCTGATCTCAGGTATATAAACCGTAGGGGTACTGTGTTTGGTGAGACTATAAAAAGACTAAGAGAGAAAACAGTCAGGAGCCTTTTCGCTTTTCAATGTTGCCTGTATTGGCCCTAAAATCCTGCATCTGACTTGGTTTGAGATCGTGTTACAGAAGCTACCTTAAAGGTTTACCTGATTGTCTTCTCAAACAAGTCTGCTGCACAGTTCCCTTAGTGTGAATTCCTTCACTTTTACAGGCCATGGTATGCTGTATATGCAAGTACGCCTCCATATGAGCTACGGTGCTCCCATAGTTTATTTAACTAGGGTCCCACCAGAGATAGCCCGATCCTATATCGTTTAGTACTTTGCTTACATGGTCTCCCAACTGTGTCCTTTTGTGTGTTCCATAGCATATTGGAGATACAAACTTACCGGGTGATTTCTGTTTAAATGGATCCAATATAGGACAGGTCTTAAGGCAGCTATATTTGATACTGGTCATACATCTTGTTCTGCATATAGGGGGAGTAGCGGTTTCCCATGGCCCAATTTTAACAAGGTATGTGGGAAATTATTTTCTGCTACTTGCAGGTCCCTAGTTTTCTTATAACTCCAAATCTATGCACCATAGAGAGCTGGAGCAACATTTTCTGCCTGTAGACCTTCAAGGCAACAGTTAAAGGCTGACTGCCTATCCTTTTAGAAAATCTAAGAACAGTGTTACAACATCCTCTAAACTTAACTGTGGATTTGTCTAGTTGAGTCAACCAGCTGGGTGATGGACAGGCAAACCAGGATAGTTGAACTGATCAAACTTTCCTAGTAGTTCCCTATCTATCTTTAATGACCTCCTTAAGTGCAGACTTGTTTTCATCACAATGACTTTTGCTTTCTTCACATAATATGTATACATTGTACTCTACAGAACCCAAGAAATGTATTGATCGCAGCATAAATAATAGCCTACTACCGGTAGCTCGTGATCGACCGGTTGGAGACCCCTGATTCAGACTGTTTACTGGCACACAAGTAAATGCAGGAGGGTCTGTACCCTTTCTCACCATGCAGACAAAAGCAAACTCCTGCTGGTTACAAATAACCAGGTGGGAGCTGCTAAAAATGATGAACAGTACTGAGCTTGGCCTTAACACAATAAAGGAGCAACTAAGAGCCATACGCCTCATAGTGAAACAACACCGATATATATTGGACTTGATGATCGCAATGGAGGGAGGGATGGGTGCCAAGATTGGTGAAACCTGCTGTACTTTCATCCCAGGCAATGACATGGATAACGGGGTGCTCACTCTTGCCATCCAAAAACTGCATCGATTCCAAATAGACCTGCGTAAGGAGAGAGGTGCCCCAAAGCAGGAATGGTATGAACTCTGATTTGCCTGGCCTCCCCAGTGGTTTGTGGGACTGTGTACGTCATTGGTGCCAGTTATTATTCTTGCACTGTTTCCTGCTGTAAAAAAGCAGGCCTCAAAATGGGTAGAAGGCAAATAAATAGAGAACCAGTAGTAATCAAAACTGAGACACAACAAGCCCCCAACAATGTGACTGTCATGAAGTGTAGGGTAAATGATGTAGTTGAATATTCACTAGAGAGGGGAATGTTAATATTGATGTAAATCTACACAACAATACATGTATATTAAAAAACAAGATCAAGTCACTGATGTCGAAATCTCCCAAGATGACCTCTCTATCAACCCCGAGTAAGAAATACATGGTCAGCAGGGTCTGCGACCTAGGCCTGAAGCTACTGATTGACAGATCACAGGTAGGGTGGCAGGTAACCAGCCGGACAAACACGCGAACAGGAAAAACCCAGATTAATCCTACAGATAGGAGCAACACTACAATGGTCCCAGGAGGTTGGCCCCAATGAAGCACATATGGCTGGAGGGGTGGGACTATTCCCAAAACACCATAAAGTTAGATGCCACATTAAGTTAGGAACATTCAGCTAATCAGAGCACAGCACACACACTGCACAGAGCGCTCCCTCGCTCCCCATTCCAGGCATCAGGACACTTCACCCACTGGCCCTCATTGTGTGCACGCAAGGCCAGGACCTACTGCATTCACTGTCAGGTGGCCTGATTTACACCTCGTGACTAAGCCCACATTCCTTTCTCTAAAATAAGATCTAAATTGGTTTATGATGTTCCAAAGACTGTATATAAAGACACTCAGAGCAAATGTATGTTGAGACAGTCCTCAGATCAGTTTCTGTGGATGTTTCCTGGCCGAAGCTTTTAATTAAACCAACTGTTCCTGTTTTGCCAAACGCCTCTTGTCTTTTGTTTTTTCAAGGCAAATTCATATTACAGCAACAAAGGCCAAGGGGGTCCCACATAAATATGATCGCATATGGACTCCCTGGAAAAACAATGCTGGACCATGTTGAACACCATTACAGATGTTTCTGCCCCTGGGCGGGCTATGCAAGGCACCTTTTGTTTTTCTTTTCTTATGTTGATGTCAGCTGTAACTGTATTGTGTCCTGATACATCGGCAACCACTTTGAAAACAGGACCCTGTGCTCTGGCGAGAGGCTACAGGGGCCACAGCCACATACAGTGTTCATGCTATGTCTATGTAGAAAACAATAAAATGTGTTATTAAAAAAAAAAGAGTACCTAACAGCTGTGAGCTTTGCTTTTTTATTTTAAGAGCCATATCCCGGATTCTGTCAGGATGCTGGAGATAGCTTGTATGAGAGGCTTGAACTTGAGGGGATGTCTAGAATGAAGTTATGTTCATTATGCACTTTGTATGTGCATAATTTCGCAATTCCTTTTGCTTTATAACTTCATATTATTGGGCTGACTGATATCTACAATGTGTAGAGTTTGTCAGTGTAGATAAGAAGTGGGAATGATCTTTTAACATTATCTTGGCTTGGGTGAGTGTGCATGGAGTGGTCCCCAACAGTGGTCTTACATGAAGGGGGCAGGTGATGTACTTCGCAGTGGTTCAACCTAAAAAAAAAAAATGAGTGTGTGGAAAGTTTCACATGGTGCTGGAGATCAGGCTTACCCTCCTTTTTTACTTTTTTAGTTAAAATAGCGTTAGATTTCTTTTTCTGCTATTCAAATGACCTGCGTGGGAGCGTGTCAGAATAATTATGACGCAGTCTTTGGACTGTGCTAGATCTTTTCCACAGGGTTTAGTTCTTGTCATAGGTTCAACAATAGCTGATGTCCTGGCATCTTATTCCTCTGTCCCTTGTACTTGAGGCTAATGTGCCCTCGATCTTAATCTATTGTTATTCAATACATTGTCAATATATTGTTGGTTTCCTAATATGTTTTACATTTCACTGCCTTGTGTCACTCTGAAGTCTCCCTGCAACAATTCTTCCATCCAAATTTCCTCACCCTGGTCATCAATCCACTTTGTCCAAAGGTCCCCTTGAAGGAAGTGACCAGATTAGGGTCACCCGGGTCACACAAGACCACCTCTCAGCCTTCCATACCAAATGAAGAGTCGGTCAGACAGTAGAGAATACAAACCAATATCTGTTTATTTCAGGTACACTCATAGTGGAGCCCAGTCTGCCCAGGCGCTAGGAGTGCTGCAGGGGGACTGACATCAGCAAGCATAAAGATACATTATGTACATTTGGAACTAAATGAAAACACGCCCACAATGGAATTTTCCAGACAGATGTAGCTGAACAAAGGAGTATAGAGGATAAGTATCGATTCTAATGCTGGCACTATCTCCTACTCAAGGTCGTTCTGCCCTTGCCCACCACTAGATAAGTGGGAGAAGGCCTCTATCTAGCTAGAAAGGTATGCGCTAATAAGAACAGTCTATTCATTAGTGTAGCAAAACCCAACCTTGGGGAAGAGAAACTTAACAGAGGCCTATTCTCAGAATCCACAAAGAGTTAGTTTCGATTATGACTCAAAATGGCGCTTACAAAGAGACAGAGGACATCTGGTAGGAGGAGATCTGCAAGCTGCAGAGCAAAAGGCAGGATGAGGGTGAATTAGCCAAACTGGGCTTCAAAGGGAGAATGACAGTTTAGGGCAGCACAGGCTCACCCCTACATCCTGCACCCACCAGTCAGACAGGAGCCCCAGTAATTAGATTAGCAGAGGGGCAAGAAGGGGAGTGTTAGGGAAACTTAGCCACACCAGTGGAATGGCTTAGCCAGAGCTTAACCGCTAGGAGAACATTTCTCCATTTTAGATTTTAGAAGAATAGTGCTTTCTGGGACAATCATATGCCACAATTTGGAGAAAGTTGCCATACTTCTGGGTGTCACCCTGAACCCCATTGGTATGGGATGCCCCACTGCTTGTCTCCTAGGAACACTGGATAAAAATGGGAGAGCTGCCCAGCACCTCAGATCCCTGCCTGGAAATATCAACAGAAGAAGAACTGCCCTGATGAGCCCCTGGTCTGCACATCAAGAGCACTGCACTCATAGGAACTGCACCTGCTGCACACTTTGGGACTACAGCCCTAAGGAATTTGCCTTGCTTCAACCGGAGTAAGGAGGGACTCCCTGTAATCAACAGGTGCAAAAGAGCTATAATAGATCCCTGCCTAAAACTAGAAGGAGAAGAATGACTACCTTGATGGAACCCTGACCTGCACCCCAAAGGATTGTACTCTGAATTACTGCACCTGCTGCACACTTGACACTACGGCCCTAAGGACTCTGCCTTGCTTCAAGAAGTGGAGAAGTGTTCTCCATGAAATCAATGGGTTAAAAGAGTCCACCTTTATCCTGTCTACTAAGAAGAACCCATCTGGACAGGGTCCAGTGGACTTTTAAGGAATTGGGCAGCTGCATTGTGGGAATTGTGGTCTCAACATCCCAAGGACCATCTCAGAGCTTCTAGATCCTTAAATTGGTGTTGTGGACACTTTGAACCCTCAAAAGAACACTGCTGGAAGTAAGTGTAAAGGTGTTACATCGTGGACGGACGGAACTCTTGACTTTATCCCGGACCAGCGCAACCTTTTTTTTAACCTTTTGAGTGCTATTTGTTTCTAAGTATTAGTTTTACCTTTAAGCTTTAAAAATTCATATCTCTGGTTCCCTACATTGAATTTATGTTGTTTTGGTGTCATTTTAATCATAAAAATATTTCCTGTTGAATTTGTATTGTTTGTTGTGTCTTACTTATTTATTGTATTGGTCTTTTTAAATGCTTTACACACCTGTCTCCTAAGTTAAGCCTGCCTGCTCGCAGACAGTTGCCAAGGGTTGAGCAAGGGAATAATTTATCGAGACCTTGACTGGACCTTTTATTGTGATTGTCGCCTTATTACTAGTGGTAAGTCCCTACTTACCCCTGCTAATAAACCACTTTCTGACACACAGGATTTAGGCAAAGAACTTGTCATGAATGTGAGCGGCATCTTAATGCGAGTGGCAGTTTCTTTGATGTGAGCGATCAACAAACATTTCATTACCCAAGTGCACCGCTTGGGCAATTTGTGAGGGCTAAACTGTAAATCCAAATGCAAGTGGCAGCAATGCCAACATGACAAGCAGTTCCTTTAATGCGAGTGGTGAACAAACATTTCAGGTAAAAAAATGTACCCAAGAAATTGTTCAAGTAATTTTTGAGAGCCAAACTACAAATCCAATGGTGAGCAGCAGTGTTTTGAACGCGAGGGAAATTAACTCACATTTTCAAGTTGGGGGTAATATTTTGAAAATGAAAGACATTTCGTTTTTGGTATAGCAGGAAGATAGTGCCATTGAGATTGGGAGGCTACTATGCTTACGGTGGAAATTTCCTATTCCTGTGCTGAAGACTATTACCTCTGCTTTGTTCAAACCTTTTTCATTTTGGATTTGGATTTTTAAGGAAGAACACCACTCACTTTTGTCTGCAGTCTCTGCTTCACCAACAACATTGGAATTTTCACTTTTTGGGAAAAATCAAGTAAGTTTAAAACAGCACTTTCGAGAATGTTTTTTGTCTGAGTGAGAACAGGCACCTTTGCTCCGTTTTGTGTTTTTTTTTTAAATTTTGTGTCTTGTTGGTGGATGGTTTGGAGTTTGGAGTAGGTACCCATGTGAGATTAACTTTTTGTTTGGATGGTGGTGCCCTGGAGGTATACATACTTTTTGTGCATTTTGTACTGATTTGTTTATTATTTTACCCTGATGTTGTTTTGCTGTTTGGGGCCTAGCCTGACCTGGTCTTGGCCTTGAATGTATTTTTGATGTATTTTTCACATTCTCACTGCTGCTGAGCTATCTGTTTTTTAAAATGTTTAGCGGTGTTGGTGGCCAGGCACAAGGTGGTTCCTGGAATCTTGGCCCGTGCAGCAATACAGCTTCCTTTCTTCTCAGCTACCTTCTTCTCAGCGTCCTTCCCCACCAGTTGAGAGTTTGTTTATGTGAAACATGGTTGATATTGTGGTTTGCTTATTTTCCTGCAGTTTTTCCGGATTTTTGAGTGGTAATTGATGTTGGCGTAAGCTGGTTGTGGTTGCAGCATTTTTAGAATTAATTTAATTTTCATTTTTGGCATTGCTGATTTTATGATGGTGGAAAAAGGGCATTTTTACATGTGGGTAAATAATATGCATATATGAATCCTCTCCCTGCAATTCCACAGAATGTTTTTTTCTGGGGGAAGGGGAGGGGCTCAGGGCAGCACAAAGCAACTATGTTCTTTGTACTCCAAACTTTCTTCATTGCTGGACATGTGACAGTGGCCATTTTGTGTAGTCAGTGTCTGTTTGCCACTGACCATCTTTTGTTCTTTGTTCTCCATTCCTGGTTTTTTGGTGGCCATGCAGCGGAGGCCATTTTGTGTAGCCAGTGTGTTTGTTTATTGTAGGCTGCCATTTTATCTTTGATCTCTATGTCTCTCTCTTTGCTGACCATGCGGAAACCACCATTTGGTGGGGCCTATGATTGTGTGTTTGGTGGGGTTTTTTTGTCTTTATTTTCCATGCTTCTGTCTTCAGTAACATGTGGTGGGTGAGCTATCTGGATTATTATCTGGATGGTAGTACACCATAAGTAATAATGTAACTATTTTTGTTAGGTCCAGGAAATGTTCGAGAACCTGACCTCAACCTCTAGTAGCTATGACACAGCCTGACCTCAACCTCTAGTAGCTATGAAACAGAGCAGACAGGCGTAACTTAAAAAAATGTGTAAAGCATTTAGAAGTAACAAACGGTTTAAAGTTTCAAATACAACACAACAAAAATCCCACTCCAGGTTATCAAAATAGAGATGATTTTAATGACTAATATGACACCAAAGTGATAATAATCCAATAAGAGGAACAGAGATATGAAATTTTAAAGTTTCAAATAAAAATAGTGCCAAAAAGCATTAAGCGCTAACTGCGGTCATCTGGTCGCTCTTGCTACCTCGGCATGATATAATGTTGACCACGATGGAGCGCGAGTCAGATAAAGAAACGAGGTTTGTCCTAGTCAGAGGTTTTAACTTCTGACTTAGTCTCTGGAATGGAAGTTCAAAATTTTCAGCCTGTCAAGGCAACAGTTTGTGGCCAAAAGGGGCTCCACAAGGTTGGATAGACATTGTATAATGTCCCGGTGAAGCTGTTGACGTTTGGTGGGAAAGCCTAGAGTGGGATAAATTCAAAATTTGCATCCAAGGAAAGTCTTTCGCTGGCCAGATACTTTTGGCGCCTTCCCTGGTGAATATTTCTACCTTCAGACTTAGGGCCTGATTCCAACTTTTTGTGGTGTGGGTGACACGCCACTGCCACACTCTCACACTACCAAGAGTCACCGCTGCCCGACCGCCAGATTACAAGTATTTTTGTGTTCTGGCGGGCGGCGTGGCAGTCCCACAGCAGTTCTGTGTAAAAGCTCATTGTGAGCCTTAGCAGCACTGCCGCAGGACCGCCACTGCCCGTTTCAAGCATGGGAAGGAATGCACCATGTTGTGTATTCCTTCCTGTGCAGACACTGGGGGTGCACAACTACTGGGGGGCACACGATGTGCACCCGTGCACAGGGGCAAAAGAGAGGTCCCCCTTTCTTTCCTCACCACCAGCAGTCACATGGAGGAAGAACCTCCATATAACTGCTGGCAGTGAGGAAAGTTGTAATATGCTTGGCGGTACCTCAGGGCACCACCAAGCATATTGAAGCCTCAGACTGCCGCGGGCCCGCCTGGGAGCCTGGTATCCTGACGGTTGCAGCGGTGCAATGGCTGTCCAACTGCCAAAGTCATAATAGGGCAGTCGGAACGCCAGTGTAGCAGTGGCTGGACCATCACTGCCGCGCCCTGCGCGTCAGCCGGTCCTTGGACTGTTAGACATGTAATCAGGCCCTTAGTCACTTTTTTGGAGCTTAAATTCGTCCAGCGGGGCAAAGCTGAAAGCTGTAGCCGAGCAGGGCTTCATGATGCCAGATAAATGCTCTGCCACATCCTGCTGAAAGTTTTCCTGCTGCAGCAAAGGTCAGCGCTGAAGCAACCTGAATTTTTGGCCCTGCGGCAACGCACCTTCATCGGATTGGCTTTGGAAGGTTTGTTCTAGTCTTCTGTCAGTTCTGAAGGTACAAATCCTTGAAAATGTTTCTAAGTCAGGTTTTAGAGTTAGGTAGGAGGAGAACACTCTGATACCAGCCAAGGGATCCGGGGACTTCAGGGACCCACTACACAGAAGCCACCAGCAGGGAGCAGTTCCATTTGAAACTGTCAGCTGGGGCCTTACAGGAAAGTGGACTTCTTGCTCCTTTTGCGTCCCTGTATTTTAACAGTCCACTTCTTTGTTCTGGGTACAAGTGGGAGCTGGCCCAGCTTCTCAGGGGTCTTCTCACAGGTCTCAACATCAGGTACAGTCCTTCCTCTGTCTTCCATAGGTCCATTAGTGTTGCTAAGAAGGTACCAAGTGGTGCCACATTTATGTGTTTATATATATTTGTGGGTGGGACTGACTCCAGGCCCCTTCCTAACCAATAGAGTACATTTTCCTTAGGGTAACTCTACCCTTTTTTTGCAGAAGTTCCTGTGTGCCCTATTGCAAACAATCCCACAGTGTCCCTCTATGCCCAAATCCAAAATGGCGGAGCCTTTCGTCCCCTAGAGGTGTGGTCAGAATAATGTTATGTTATGTTATACTATTTTATAAAGCGCACAGCTGCCCCGGCAAAGGGGCGTCCCAGCGCTGATAGCAGAAAAATGGAGGGCTGCTGACAGGAGACAAATTCTATAGCGGAGGGAAGAGGTGCGTTTTGATTGCCTTGCGAAATGCCAGGTAATTATTCATGCTGTGGATGAATATTGGCAGAGTGTTCCGAAGTTTGGCTGCCAATGTACGGAAGGAGCGCCCACCCGCCCGTACCCTCCTCACCCGGGGAACAACCACCAGATGTTGTCCCATCGAACGGAGTTGACGAGAGGGTGAATAGGGTGAGAGCAAGTAGGCCAGAATGCCAGGAGAGGAGAAATTCAGAATTTTAAAAGCAATGCAGAGGGACTTAAACTCTACACGTCTGGCCACAGGCAGCCAGTGTAGCCGACGGATAGCACTGGTGGTAGAGCAGGTTCTAGGGAGGCCAAGAAGAGTTCTGGCAGCAGCGTTTTGGACTCTCTGCAGTCTCAGGACTTCAGTCTTGTTCGCCCCCAGATAGAGTACATTAGCATAATCTAGTCTCGACAAGATGGAGGCCTGAAAAATCATCTGCCTGATGGACGGATCAAAAAACCCCAGCAGCGGTTTGAGCCCCCGCAGTATGCCAAAACAGGTCCATGCTACTTTCTTAGTTTGAGACTGAAAGCTGAGGGCCGAGTCAACCCAAACACCTAGATTTTTTACCACCTGCTTGGGGGCGGGTGCACAGCCCAATGTGGCAGGCCACCAGCGTTCGCTCCACAGCTCCGAGTCTCTCCCTACCAGCAGAACCTCAGACTTGCTGGAGTTAAGTTGGAGACAGTTGGCAGTCATCCACTCAGCGATAGCCACGAGATCGCCCCAAAACTTGGGGGCCTCCCGCACGGAATCGTCCGAGAGTGCGACTACCAGCTGTGTATCATCTGCGTATGATACAACTGTGAGCCCTCTGCTCTTGGCCATGGCTGCTAACGGTTGAACATAATAATGAACAAACTCTCCCCTGTGAGCATTTAGAACTAGTTATCATTGGTATGGGGATGTTCAGGGGTGTCTGAAAGAAAAAAGGGACTAGGGGCGTTATTAGATCCAGCATACATGCCCCTTCAATATATGATACAAGAAGGTATGCAGTTCCTGAGAGGAAAGGAAGAAAGGAGGGGACACAGGCCTGGTCGGTTGTCAGTCCAAGGTTATAGGGAGCAGGGTATTCCCCCTATAGGAACCAGGGCCCTCACACACCCGGCTGGGTGTCATGCTTCATCATAGGGCGTGCTCCTTGTCAGGTCGGCGCTGCAATACCTGACGGGCTCCCTATGAGGGGCTCTTTGCCGGAGATCTTTTATTCCCAAATGCCGTTGGGTGCCGTGTGGGTATGGGGCCTTGTCGTGTAGATGGATGTGAAAAGTGTAGGTGCTCAGAGTGGTGGAACAAAATGGGAAATGGAGGTACTCCAGAATGTACTTTAATCAGCGAGTCCTCCAAACCCAATTAAAAATAAAGGTGGCACACTGCTGAAATGATGTTCAGAAGTGGCGCAAGTTATATCTCATTTATTTCCAACACTCTGAGCATTGACAGTTTTCACATCCATCTACACGACAAGGCACATCTTTCAGGAACTGCATACCTTCTTGAATCAGATGTTCAGGGGTGGCCATGTTTTGGTTGGAAGTGATTCAGTCCACTGCGATAATGATTGAGGTGTAAATGGCTTTTTCCCCAATGGTGGTCCTGTTGTGGTATGTGAAAGTGGCACTGAAGCCCTATAGGAAATTGTAAGCAATGGCTGTTTTGCTAGGTGAACGTAGAGTGGCAATGACATAGGGGACAAAATGGTGCCCCACTTTAAAGAGTGGCTGAAAGGCATGATGCTCTGTAGGAAAGTGGTTGAGCTCTAAGCCACAACTTTACCAACGACCTCTAGACTGAGAAACTACTAGGTGCCTTTAAGTGCTTATGAAGCTGAAATAGAAAACTAGGAAAACCAATAATTATGGTTATGATAGTGATAGCACTAACCCCAAAGAAGTGAAGATGATGTGACATCACTACTTAAACTCATGCGGTCTTGACCCCTGATGGATTGTAAACAAACAGGAATGACATTGGGTAGTTGTTCGCTTTCCACCATGTTGAAGACAGTGTCCTAATTTATTTATTGTCTTCCTGATACTGTATTGCTATTACTGAGATCAGAATGTGGTTATGCTGTTGTGCTAAATTTTACAATGAAAAAAGATTTAACAAAAAGATTGAGAAAAATCTTAACATTGTATCTCCTTTGAATTCCATTCACTAACCCGATATATCTTTTATTTGGAGATAAGGACCAATGATTGCACTAGTCCATAGTACATAATAAAAAAAAATGTATACTTGTTTTTCACTTTTCTGAACCTTGTATCTCAGTTTATTCATTTTTGTACGACGTGTAAATGAAAATTATTCTAATGATATTCCTGTTCCTTACAGACCTTTTAACCTTATTGGTTACAGTTGTATCTTCAGAAGGAACAGAGATACTGTTGTAGGGATTCTGCACATATACAGAGCTATGCACAGGATAATAGGACCTCGGAGTATAGTGGTGAACCAACCATGCACCTCAGTACCCACAATCCCAATCCGACTAGCTTTAGCGTCTCATTCGCAGCGAAGCTACCAATGAATAGACAACCCAGAACACGGTCTCTCTCAGGACTCGCGGGAGCAAGAACACTCTTTCATAACTCACTCATACTTGTCCACAACGTGCGTAATAAGAGACACAGTATAGTTTAAAATGTTTATTTCAACTATCGTGCTCTAAGATACAGTACACGTGCCAGTACTATCAGCATAATGATAAAATAATAAGCATGGTTACAATTCCATAGAATACAAACGGGGATAGCTTTTTATAACGACAGTGGATATAGGGCTAAATAGCCTTACCACCCTCCCCGTGCTAGTAACTAGTTTATTATAAAAACAGAAGACCTCTGGGCTTTGTCAGGCGGACCCCCATACCTCAATATCTAGATGCAAGGTTTACATCATCAGACAAGCACAGCTCTTCTCCCTGGAAAGGTTTGTCTCCAAGTGTCACAAACAGCGAGATCACAATATTAAAAGCACACAAATTTTTCCAGTGCAGCTGTATTTTGTGTTATGTCTAAGTGCGAGGGGCTGACCAGATCAGCAAGAACAAGGGACGTTGTTTTTCGACCTTGTACATGATGTGCAGACGAAACCCACAGGGAACAGGAGAAAAGGTGAAAGGCAAAAAGGCAGACAGTTCTAATATAGCCGGGCACAAGCAGAGGCTGGAAAAACAAAGTCACAAAGTAATGTGTGCAAAAAGGCATCATGGCAGCCAGGCCTAAGCTAACTTAGCAATGTAGACAATGAGGCCACAAACCACACTACACCCTCCCCTGGTCAGTCCATAGGCTAAGACATAGGACGAAAACAGAGTTCAAATAGATGGAGCAGAATGTAAACTTCTATTTAGGAATAGTCCCCAATGAAGGACAGTGAATGGAAAAAAAAAATGCAGGATAAAAAAAAATTCCATTTAGGCCGAATAAAAAAATCCAGAGAGGCAGGACGCTGAAAGCGGATGCCCCCTAAGTGCAAAAAACCGCCACACCTTCCAAGAGGACATCGTTGGAATCGTCTGAAAAAAGAGACGCCATCCAGTTCAACAAATCAAAACTGCATTCGTGTTCCTCACAAGAGGGAGCAGTGATCAGCATTGCGGGACAACTTGCGTGATACTCAACATAACTTTGTCGTAGGAGAGTCTGAGCAGCCGCCCAGATATCCCATTGCGCCAAAATTCCAAGTGCAGCCGCACGCGCCATCAAGCCATCGCCGTAACAGTCCCGTTCATGGGCCTCTAAGGGACCCATCAACTGGCCAAAATCCGGGTCCGACAGAGACGTATTGGAGAGGCAAAAATCCAAGGACCAAGAGAAAGGACATCGGATGCAAGACATCACAGGTTGCACGCAAGTGAAATACGCAAAGCGAAAAGAAAGTCTATAGGACACACTGAGTGTCGCCAATGGTAGGATGCCGAAGCCCATGAGCAGGCGTTCACGGAGCATCCGGAGTCGACCTTGGTCGAGGAGGCCCCCAGGAAGTGCAGCCATTGCGTAGCAAACAGACCAAAAACAATATACCAGCCGCTAAGGCGAGGAGCAACGGAAAGCCGCCAAAGACGCTGGAAAAAATAGAATGAATAAAGGCCGGTATTACACCAAATATAGTTTGAAAGGAGGAAACAAGGCCAGAGCCCACAACTTTAAAAAAATGCACAAGACCTACGGTGCTAGACGCATTGAAAACACAGTGAATCAGTTCACTGAAATGTTGTGGGAGGTTTGTGTTCAAAAGGGCCTGTATTTCACTGTGGGTACTAGCCACCTGGAGGATGAAGGTCTCCCGTGCGGATGTGAGCATAACCTCCTGGTTCAATAATAGCGCCTTTATTCTGCTCAATTTCTTGAAATCCGCCTACAAAGTCGGAATGGAAGGCCAAATGGAACTATCTATTATGTCATGCGGGGGAGGAAAAAGCAAATTTTTGCAGTACACAACCCGGTGGGAAACTGTCACAATATAGGGGATGCCGGCCAGCATTCCACTGCAAAACACACAAGATGATGGACGGAATGCTGCACATTGGCAAACATTCACCCCCAGTCACAGATCTGGGTTTAATCCATCGTTATTTTGCTTCACCACGCCACCCCAGTTCAGACATAGCCATATGCAAATCAGTCTTGACCCTGTGCCTCATGGGAACAGTCCAGACCGAACTGCCAAGCCATGTCTTCCCTGAACCGGAATCAAGCATCCTAGGACCGGTTTCAGGCTATCAGCCTTCATCAGCCAGGATAGCTTGACTCCAGTGGCGTAGTGAGCACGGGACCCACGTCTGGGCATACACTTCCCACTTAGGGCGAAATGGAAAACACACAAGATGATGGACGGAATGCTGCACATTGGCAAACATTCACCCCCAGTCACAGATCTGGGTTTAATCCATCGTTATTTTGCTTCACCACGCCACCCCAGTTCAGACATAGCCATATGCAAATCAGTCTTGACCCTGTGCCTCATGGGAACAGTCCAGACCGAACTGCCAAGCCATGTCTTCCCTGGACCGGAATCAAGCATCCTAGGACTGGTTTCAGGCTATCAGCCTTCATCAGCCAGGATAGCTTGACTCCAGTGGCGTAGTGAGCACGGGACCCACGTCTGGGCATAGCCTTCCCACTTAGGGCGAAATGCAAAACACACAAGATGATGGACGGAATGCTGCACATTGGCAAACATTTACCCCCAGTCACAGATCTGGGTTTAATCCATCGTTATTTTGCTTCACCACGCCACCCCAGTTCAGACATAGCCATATGCAAATCAGTCTTGACCCTGTGCCTCATGGGAACAGTCCAGACCGAACTGCCAAGCCATGTCTTCCCTGGACCGGAATCAAGCATCCTAGGACCGGTTTCAGGCTATCAGCCTTCATCAGCCAGGATAGCTTGACTCCAGTGGCGTAGTGAGCACGGGACCCACGTATGGGCATACCCTTCCCACTTAGGGCGAAATGCAAAACACACAAGATGATGGACGGAATGCTGCACATTGGCAAACATTCACCCCCAGTCACAGATCTGGGTTTAATCCATCGTTATTTTGCTTCACCACGCCACCCCAGTTCAGACATAGCCATATGCAAATCAGTCTTGACCCTGTGCCTCATGGGAACAGTCCAGACCGAACTGCCAAGCCATGTCTTCCCTGGACCGGAATCAAGCATCCTAGGACCGGTTTCAGGCTATCAGCCTTCATCAGCCAGGATAGCTTGACTCCAGTGGCGTAGTGAGCACGGGACCCACGTCTGGGCATACCCTTCCCACTTAGGGCGAAATGCAAAACACACAAGATGATGGACGGAATGCTGCACATTGGCAAACATTCACCCCCAGTCACAGATCTGGGTTTAATCCATCGTTATTTTGCTTCACCACGCCACCCCAGTTCAGACATAGCCATATGCAAATCAGTCTTGACCCTGTGCCTCATGGGAACAGTCCAGACCGAACTGCCAAGCCATGTCTTCCCTGGACCGGAATCAAGCATCCTAGGACCGGTTTCAGGCTATCAGCCTTCATCAGCCAGGATAGCTTGACTCCAGTGGCGTAGTGAGCACGGGACCCACGTCTGGGCATACCCTTCCCACTGAGGGCGAAATGCAAAACACACAAGATGATGGACGGAATGCTGCACATTGGCAAACATTCACCCCCAGTCACAGATCTGGGTTTAATCCATCGTTATTTTGCTTCACCACGCCACCCCAGTTCAGACATAGCCATATGCAAATCAGTCTTGACCCTGTGCCTCATGGGAACAGTCCAGACCGAACTGCCAAGCCATGTCTTCCCTGGACCGGAATCAAGCATCCTAGGACCGGTTTCAGGCTATCAGCCTTCATCAGCCAGGATAGCTTGACTCCAGTGGCGTAGTGAGCACGGGACCCACGTCTGGGCATACCCATCCCACTTAGGGCGAAATGCAAAACACACAAGATGATGGACGGAATGCTGCACATTGGCAAACATTCACCCCCAGTCACAGATCTGGGTTTAATCCATCGTTATTTTGCTTCACCACGCCACCCCAGTTCAGACATAGCCATATGCAAATCAGTCTTGACCCTGTGCCTCATGGGAACAGTCCAGACTGAACTGCCAAGCCATGTCTTCCCTGGACCGGAATCAAGCATCCTAGGACCGGTTTCAGGCTATCAGCCTTCATCAGCCAGGATAGCTTGACTCCAGTGGCGTAGTGAGCACGGGGCCCACGTCTGGGCATACCCTTCCCACTTAGGGCGAAATGCAAAACACACAAGATGATGGACGGAATGCTGCACATTGGCAAACATTCACCCCCAGTCACAGATCTGGGTTTAATCCATCGTTATTTTGCTTCACCACGCCACCCCAGTTCAGACATAGCCATATGCAAATCAGTCTTGACCCTGTGCCTCATGGGAACAGTCCAGACCGAACTGCCAAGCCATGTCTTCCCTGGACCGGAATCAAGCATCCTAGGACCGGTTTCAGGCTATCAGCCTTCATCAGCAGGGATAGCTTGACTCCAGTGGCGTAGTGAGCACGGGACCCACGTCTGGGCATACCCTTCCCACTTAGGGCGAAATGCAAAACACACAAGATGATGGACGGAATGCTGCACATTGGCAAACATTCACCACCAGTCACAGATCTGGGTTTAATCCATCGTTATTTTGCTTCACCACGCCACCCCAGTTCAGACATAGCCATATGCAAATCAGTCTTGACCCTGTGCCTCATGGGAACAGTCCAGACCAAACTGCCAAGCCATGTCTTCCCTGGACCGGAATCAAGCATCCTAGGACCGGTTTCAGGCTATCAGCCGTCATCAGCCAGGATAGCTTGACTCCAGTGGCGTAGTGAGCACGGGACCCACGTCTGGGCATACCCTTCCCACTTAGGGCGAAATGCAAAACACACAAGATGATGGACGGAATGCTGCACATTGGCAAACATTCACCCCCAGTCACAGATCTGGGTTTAATCCATCGTTATTTTGCTTCACCACGCCACCCCAGTTCAGACATAGCCATATGCAAATCAGTCTTGACCCTGTGCCTCATGGGAACAGTCCAGACCGAACTGCCAAGCCATGTCTTCCCTGGACCGGAATCAAGCATCCTAGGACCGGTTTCAGGCTATCAGCCTTCATCAGCCAGGATAGCTTGACTCCAGTGGCGTAGTGAGCACGGGACCCACGTCTGGGCATACCCTTCCCACTTAGGGCGAAATGCAAAACACACAAGATGATGGACGGAATGCTGCACATTGGCAAACATTCACCCCCAGTCACAGATCTGGGTTTAATCCATCGTTATTTTGCTTCACCACGCCACCCCAGTTCAGACATAGCCATATGCAAATCAGTCTTGACCCTGTGCCTCATGGGAACAGTCCAGACCGAACTGCCAAGCCATGTCTTCCCTGGTCCTGATTATTCAGAAGGAGATAGCCACCATTTGCAAGCACAGTGAAAGTAGGTGATATAGCAGGAGCAGGAATGCCCTTTAAAATACAAGCAAGATTCCGAGCTGAAACATTACAAGCCCCGTGCAATTTAATGTTTTTACAAATCAGTGAATGACCCACAGTAGAATCGCATGACTCTCCTGTGAGAAAAACTACTTTACCGTCCCTAAGGCATCTGTACATGAAAGGCAGGGACCAAAGTTCATGCAAAAAGGCACTGCCTAAAGGCTGAAATGGCCAACAGGATAATGTTTCATGCAGGAACTGAACTCAAATAAAGAAAAAGGCAAAGCGATAACCCCGTGAACTAGCCACACAGCAGAGTCCAACTCCGCCACAGAGAATGGTAACGGCTCTATCTTCTCGATATGTAAGAGAGTGTATGTTGCATCTTTCATGGACATGAATTGCTGTTTTTCAGTCAAATTAAACGGCAAGAATAAAGCAGAGGTGTTCAAAAAATGCCAAGGAACTTTACCCATTTTTAGTGTTTGCAAAGTCCACGCAAACTGCATTACTGAACGCAATTGATTTTGACCATGAAATAACACAGACACATCATCTTGTACAATATCAACAACAGAGGAAACAATATTCTCTAATGTGTAAATGCGGGAAAACAGGGTATTAATACTATTGTCAACAACAGCAAGCACCTTTTCCAGATTTGCTTGATCGATTTCCCGGAGACGGGAAGCAGCTTCAATTTGCGAAAGCTTCCAGAGTTCATTGTAAGTTTCATAAATGAATCTCTTAGGTCGAGGACCACGAGGCCCCAGAACAAAATCGGACAGATCAATGTTGCCTGATAGGAGGGATAAATGTTGTTTTACAGAATCTAATGAAGAGTGCTGCAACCACTGTTTACACAATTTACCAACAGAATATGTTGTAACAGTACAAGAGTCAGAGAACCTCGGATCTGGCCTATCCTGTTTGTAACCCGGAACTGAGTCATGAAAACGCAGTTGGCAGCCATTAGAGGCGATGGGCCAAGCCAACCAGGGTGACTGAACAAGCGTAGAGACATTAAACGAATTGTTTTGAAACAGAGCTTGCAAATTGGTTAGGGAAATATTAAAACGCAAGCTGTCGTTGGGAGTGGAAGACAATGCGGGAATGGAGGGTGCATTCAATTGTTTAGAAGTAGCCAAACCCCAACAGGTCGTTTGATAGATCGTACGATTTAAAAACAAAATTTGGGCCGGGATGAGGCAAGCACGGTGTAAGGCTTCCGTGCCTCGGACCTGCCATGACTTGGTGCCCCAAATAGACTTTAAGTCAATGGTGTCCTGCCAGTGTTCATAACCACCCACCGCTAATGCGTTCAAGAAGGAACCCGAATATAGCAATTTGGTGTGGGTTAACATGATCTTCTGAGCGGATGAAGTGTTCAATTTAAAATAATAGGACCCAGGGTTTGATCTATCAAAGTCTGTAAAGTAAGTAAATTTACTTCGAAGAATTTGTGAGCTACCTGGCAAAGGGGTCGGACAATGTTCCCATTGTGTGTAATTAAAAGGACCCCGAAGAGTACTTGGTTTATGGAGAAAGTGGTTGCCTCAATGCTGGTAACAATATAAGTCAGCATAACTTGCAGAATTTAAATACAGATCTTCAGAATTAAAAGAAGCATAATATTTCAAATCAGAAAATAACGATTCAACGGTATGCACATCCCAATCGTCAGAATGAATATTACTTTTAACGACATCACCCATTGAAACACGGAGGACATTCGGTACATTAATAATCTCGGTTGGTCCATGAATTTGGAAATTTACCGCATCCCATACGATGCCATCAGCGACTGGGAAAGCTGAAATGTTCACAAATGTGTGGTCACGCTTCATGATGTGAGAGGAAGAATGCGGAGCCAAAGTTCCAGCGACACAGTTCATGGCAGAGCGTTCTAGTAAATAGTGACCATTGATGAGTAAGAAAAAAACTGTCACAAAGCCAATGGACATGAACAGAAAAATCAGGAATAGTACCAACCAGATGTACGTCCATGGTGGGACCAAAAAATTGTCTCTGAACCAGGATACAAAAATACTGAAGCTGGACGGGAGAAGTGATGAGGTGGAAGCCGAATCAAAGGAATAACGGGTTGGGTGTAGTGGTGTTGTTGGTAAATGAGCCACCAACTCGGTGGCGGGATAGGCATACTCGGTCTCCTCGTTGCAGGAGGAAGCCGGGAAGTCGAGCAGGCGATAAGGCAAATCTACCATCTCAATGGCAACATCAGTGTCCGTGTGAGCTGGAGGGCCACAAACATGAGTCCTAGAAATGGCCGGACAGGAGACCGCTGGTGTTACGCTATTCAGAATCGGCCAGATGTTGTAGCTTGACATTGTCCACTGAGATGTATCTGTTGTCCTTGCGACCAGGAAGCGGTGGTAAGATGACAGTACGAGTACCCTTCAAGCCAAGGACTGGAACCGGTGCACGATAAGAGGGGCCAAATTCTTTTTGTTCTCCACCTTCTCTCGGACCAGATCTCCAACCTTCGGAAGCCAGCCGGCAACCGGAATCTGCAGCGCAGCGTCTGTGGCTGAAGGTAAATGTTCGTTTGCAAGTTTGTCACGGGCTTCTTGTAAGTCCTGCAACATAGTAGAATGATTATCTACGTCAAAGATTGCGGCACTCGCCGCCATGTCTAGACCATCAAGGTCTGGCACAAACATTTGGATGCCAAAGAGCATTTCATATGGGGTCCGCCCACCCAGAGATCTTCTAGGGAGATTATTAAGTGCACGTTGTATGCTATACAAGTGGGCCAGCCAGTTCCTGCCAGTACCTAAGACTCTAGCTGTCAAGGATTGCTTTAAGTCACGGTTCATTCACTCCACAATCGAATTACCCTCAGGTCTATATGGAGACGAAAATTGCACCCGCACCCCAGTGACCCCATTGCGTCCTTGTACGCCTTAGAGGCGAACGCTGGACCTTGGTCGGAATGGAAGGTGCCACAGGCAAAAATTCCCACAAAGACACGCAAATCCCTTATGACATTTCGAGCGTCAGCACTCCGTTGTGGCCAAACCCAGATGAAACGTGTGCACGAATCCACTGCAACGAAGATATATTTATATGCAGTGTCAGAAGAAAATGGACCGCAGTGATCCAGGTAAACACACCCAAAAGGTTTGTTTGAAATGCAGAGCTGTGTTTGCGGTGGTCGGGTAACCGTCGAAGGCTTAATCTGCTGACAAACGTCACAAGAAAGCACATAAGTACGGGTCTGTTTATATAAACCACGCCACCAATAACGCTGCTGCAAGATGGAAACAGTCGCAGACACGCCAGCATGGGCCGAAACCAAGCCTTCGTGTGCGGCCGTTATCAAGGAAGGTCTGCGGTCCGCGTTGGGAATCAGCCGATCACCAACGTCTGGAATTCTTACGTAAGGAACCTGTTCGGGACTTAATTGATAAGAGTACTTGGAAGGGAAACCCCGTGGGTAATTAGCACCTTCCTTTGTTGCAGCAATAGCTGCCAAAATATCATTATCTATTTTAGTCATGGATCTTGTAACTGCTGCTACTGAGCACGTGGCTACTGCTGATTTGGCAGCTTCATCTGCCAAACTGTTACCTACCGCGTGTGCGCCCACACGCTGGTGGCCAAGGGTGTGAATCACCTGTGTGAGAGGCAAACGTTGTTTAAGATCTGCCACTCGAACCCAAAGCATCTTATGCTTAATTGTGCTGCCTTTAGCATCTCTATAGTCGTTTTGAGACCAAAAGAATAGGTTGTCATTAAAAGATTGAACACAGTAGTAAGAATTGCATACATTAAGAGTCGTCACGTCTGGATTTGCGAACTCAAGTGCTAGCACCAAGGTACGCAGCTCGGCCAATTGTGCAGTACTGTCTCCTAGTGCCTGTGTGTGCACTACATTCAACTTGAACTCTCCGTTCACCATATTACCTGCAACAATAGCACATGCTGCGGAATAAGCATGCTTTGAACCCGTGGCAGGTTGTGCCGAACCATCGGTGTAAATAATGCACTTGTACTCCTCAAGCGGCAGCAAAGACAGAGGAGGAGGATGAACAAATTCATACTGTAAGAACTCCTGTGTCTGAAGAGAGGAATCGAAGATAAAAGTGACATCCGGGGACATCAGAGATGTAGCCCATTGTATCCAACGGGGGTGCAAAGCCTTAGAGTTCGGGACACTTGCCTTCGTCACTGAATCAAGGGCAGGATATGGTGTTACCACCAAAATGCGTTTTCCCTGTGCCAGTGCGCGTTCCTTAAGAATCGCCATTTGCACTGCAGTCAAAACTTTCTCCACAGAGGAAAAGTGCAACTCTGCTGAAGTGTAAAGATGTGACTTGTATGCAATCGGTACTGTGTCACCTTCGTTAACCCCTTCGCTGCGTTCGTCGGCCAACGGCCGTCGCGAGCACTACCTCGGTAGTGCTGCGCACATCCGTTGGCCGACGCGGTCCCGCCCACTCCTTTGAAGTGCCGCACCGGCGTGGAATGTTCGCCGCGGTAAAGGGGTTAAAGGTTAAGTACGTGAAACCCACTGCCCCTGGCACAATTCTAATCACCAGGTTTGTGTGGTTATCACGAGTCAACAAGAACTTAGATTCAAGTAGATCAGACTGCAAAGAGTGCAGTATAGAGGAATGCTCAGGAAGCCAGCATGACTTCGAAAAGTTGGGCTGTATCAAGGCATATAGAGGCTTGATACGCTGGGCATATTCGGGAATGTAAGTACGCCCGAAGTTTAGAAAACCCAGTAATGACTGAAGCTTCTTCAGGGTGGTTGGAGGGCGCAAAAGTGCGCACTTCTCCAAGAAATGGGGAGCTAAGCCCCTACCTTCATTGTTGAGCTCATAGCCCAAAAACAAAACAGTGAATTCAGCGATGTGAGATTTGGCAAAATTAAATTTGTATCCTAAGACCGCAAATTCAAGAATAATGCGGTCCACACGTGAAAGATGCATCCATAATTCATCGTCTGTCAGATAGATATCGTCGACGTACGAACACGCATCTGGGTCTATGCTGTCCAACAGAGAGACAACACGGGCGGCGAAGACACCCGGGCTGTTCTTGTAGCCCATGGGCAAATGCCAAGATTTGAATTGTTTTGCACCGGAAGTGAAAGCGCTCCATTGGCTGCACTCCGGGGACAAGTTGTGCGTGTAAAATCCATTGGATAGGTCAAGTGTCGTTTTATATTTTTTACGAACAAGACTGTCTACAAGCGCAGAACTGTGGGTATTTTGTACCGCAAAGGTTCGACAGTGAGAGTTCAAATGTCGGTAATCCAAAACTAAACGGTACGATCCATCGGGTTTAGAAACCGCAAAAAGGGGATTATTCATTGGTGATACGCATGTTTCAATTACTCCTTGATATTCTAACTGTGTCAGAATGTCTGAAACGGGACCTTTAGCTTCCTGCCGGATGGGATATTGGGGTTGTGGCTGTGGCAGAGACCGCAAGGGAATATCATGGGGCGGAGAGTCTTCATCCCAGCCCACGTGATTACGGTATAATGCCAGAGCCAGGGCTCCAGCCCATTCAGCTGCGAGAGCCTCCGCTTTGTCCTTGGGGACATGACGAGAAAAGCTCGGAAGGATTACCTCCTCCCCTCTACAAGCAGCAAGTACGAATGGGGGCGGCCAATCCGCCTCTGCCAACAAAATATCGTAAGAAGAGGTCAGATTCTCCCAAAAAATCCCTTTAATAACACGCTCAATGTCACCCTCTATTTGAATGACAATATTAAATAGTCTGTCAGGGGGTGCCACTCGGGTGTCAGCTGTCTCGACAGTAATGAATGTATCAGTTGCTGCCGCCTCCACATGAGGACACAGTGCCTCCCGCACTATGGTAACTTCCGCGGTGCTGTCTAGCAGCGTCACTGCCCACGTCCAATTCAGGAGTCTCGTTCTCACCCTCTGTGGCATACCTCTCTGTTAAAGCTGCAACTTTTTTCTTCTGAAACTGTGGGCGAGAACGTGGAAATTCTTCTGGTTTCCCTCGGACTGGTTGTCGAGGTTGGTCTCGTTCCTGTGGAGCCTCACGACCCCTGCCTCTATCCTGGCGATCTCCTCCACCAGTCTGGGAGGTCAATGGTGCCTGTGAAGAACGAGGAGAACGCGGGTCAGGGACTTGAAATCTATCTGGAGATTTAATTCTCGCTCTGTCGCGCAAATCATAAGTGCGTTCAGAAGATATGGAAACCGGGGATGCAGCCCGCGACCCTGGTTTTGATTATTACTTACCCTGTTTTTTCAACCTCCAGCTCTTTTTAGTAAAGAACGGTTTCTCATCTTTCTCAGACTGAGTTTTTTGTTGTGGCTGTGATTGAGTTTTCATTTTAGCAAAAGGCTTAACTCCCAGACTATTGCGGCCAATGGTTTTATAAGCCTGTGCAATAATTTTCGGTAATTCGCGTGGCTTGTCCGGCTCTGGGACCAAAGCCAAAGCATTAGCGACTTGAAAGTTGACTGCATCCCCCTTGACGTTCGCAAGGATTAGATCAGCCACTACATCGAACACTCCCACCAGTCTCATCCCCAATTCCACAGCCGCTTCAGGGCCATGTTCATCCTGCACTCGTTTAATTACAGAGGGGAGTACTGTCATGGAAGGGGTGCCGAAACACTTCGCATATACTGCTGCGAATACCTTGCCCCAGTTGTTGCATTCTGCCAACTCGGGAATTAAGTCTTTCGGCAAACTAATCGTTAAAATCCTGTGTTTTTCCACAGGAGAAGTATTTGGAAAAACTGCCTCCAGCTGGTCAAATTTTTCTGCAAACGAATAAGGCAAATCATCCTTATTTTGTGGGCGCTTGCCCATCACCGAATTAACCATGATGGGACTTATGGTTACACTGCCCGGTCCAGCTGGATGCGCCGCAACTCCAGGAGGGGCTCCCTGGTCGTTGCCTGTAACATACTGTACCAAAGCTCTGTGAACGTGTATCAAAGATGTATGCAATGCACGCAGTTCATCAACCGCAAGCGTCAAATAACGCGGATGTGGGGTATACCCGGCCAAGACTGGCCAAGTGGCCCCGTCTATTGATAAGGGGCCTAAATGAACCGGGGTGACCGGATGTGGGAGGGTACCATTAAACCAAATATGGTGTTGCCATGCCGTAAGTGGTACTTCAAGAGCCTGATAAGGCTGATAAGCATTGGGTAGGGCAGTGAGAGTGTATACATGAAACAAATTGTCAGCTCCGTCCACTGCCGGAAAAGTGACACAGAGTAAAACAACTTTCGCTTTATTTGATGCGAGCGGACTGCCGTGTTGCTAGTCATTGTGGACTATCCTACTTCAGGGGTACATTCTTACTACGGACTTGTACCTACCCATGCCTTTTATGAGAATGAGACCATTCCGTCACTGAACGGGGGTATTGGATACCCTTTAGCCACCAACAATACGAATTTATACTCAATTACAGTTTGCTGAGATTATTGGTTATTCCAAACGACATTCGCAAGGATACTTCACACGCAGTCTGAGGCACCGTTGTGCCTTCTCTCTGTTGGAATCAACTGTTACTACATTCCCATACCGCCTTGAAAAAGTATGGGTACAGACAAAACACGTGTCGGCTAGATCGTGTGCTGGGAATCTTTTTAAAAAAAAAAAAGAATCAATAAAGACAAGGATCTGAAAATTGACTAAATTATTTTTGGACTGTCTGTTGGATACGCACAGTATTGATTGTTCTTCGCTTGTTAGAATGTATCGTACTAATTAGGGTATCTTCCTTGGACTTTGAATTCATCCTATACTAGAGTTGGACTGATCAATATACATAAGGGTGTGCTGATTAAGCTTTTAAGAGTTAAGAGTAAAACACCTCAAAGTGGTGAGCCGGGTCAGCCTGCACCACAAAGATGAGTGCGACACCCGCGTCGGGCACTCCATAAGCCAGTAAATGAGCCCGGAGCGCAGCGCGGCTATGTGCCGGTATATTTATATCCGCCATTAAGACCAGAAATTATCGACAACCTAATGTGAGGCAGCGCAATATAGGGTTAACATAAACACCTTTTAATATCTTCAAGCTTGAAAGAACCTATAAAAACATCAATATAGGAGGTATCACCCTCACACACGTTTCCGGAAGCGTATGCGAAGGGTGTTGTGGACAAGCACAAGCACTACTCAAGCGTCTCGCAGATAAGAAGCGCCCCACGTTGGTGGCGCCATGTTGTAGGGATTCTGCACATATCCACAGCTATGCACAGGATAATAGGACCTCGTAGTATAATGGTGAACCAATCATGCACCTTAGTACCCACAATCCCAATCCGACTAGCTTTAGCGTCTCATTCGCAGCGAAGCTACCAATGATTAGACAACCCAGAACACGGTCTCTCTCAGGACTCGCGGGAGCAAGAACACTCTTTCATAACTCACTCATACTTGTCCACAACGTGCGTAATAAGAGACACAGTATAGTTTAAAATGTTTATTTCAACTATCGTGCTCTAAGATACAGTACACGTGCCAGTACTATCAGCATAATGCATAATGATAAAATAATAAGCATGGTTACAATTCCATAGAATACAAACGGGGATAGCATTTTATAACGACAGTGGATATAGGGCTAAATAGCCTTACCACCCTCCCCGTGCTAGTAACTAGTTTATTATAAAAATAGAAGACCTCTGGGCTTTGTCAGGCGGACCCACATACCTCAATATCTAGATGCAAGGTTTACATCATCAGACAAGCACAGCTCTTCTCCCTGGAAAGGTTTGTCTCCAAATGTCACAAACAGCGAGATCACAATATTAAAAGCACACAAATTTTTCCAGTGCAGCTGTATTTTGTGTTATGTCTAAGTGCGAGGGCTGACCAGATCAGCAAGAACAAGGGACGTTGTTTTTCGACCTTGTACATGATGTGCAGACGAAACCCACAGGGAACAGGAGAAAAGGTGAAAGGCAAAAGGCAGACAGTTCTAATATAGCCGGGCACAAGCAGAGGCTGGAAAAACAAAGTCACAAAGTAACGTGTGCAAAAAGGCATCATGGCAGCCAAGCCTAAGCTAACTTAGCAATGTAGACAATGAGGCCACAAACCACACTACAATACCTTTATCACTTAAATGTAGCTAATCATTTTTATTGCTGTACTCTGTTTCTTCGCATGTAATTATCCTCTCATGCAACTCAACAGCCTGAATTATTGTAATAGGGATTGCATACAAGGATCTGTTTGTATAAATTGTTTTCACAATCCGCGATTGATTGATTGCTCCACAGTGCCTAGTCCTTGCCTAAGCCATCTTGTATTTAGGAAAAGCACCCCTTATCCTGTACTCACATTTCCAGATGATCAAGTAAGAGTCTACCCATAAGTTTACTTGTGGTGTCAATTAGGGAAACTGAGTGGTGGCATGGAGGGTCTGCTCTTTTGTTTTTCTTAAAGATAGATATTGTGTTTGAGCATAGCCATGATTTCGGGGGGCCCTCTATAGTCACACTCCTCATAATATTTGTCAGCAGTGGAGCCCACAGATCAAGGTGAACTAGGTGAACTAGGAAGAGGTTGGCTGGTGCGAATCAGTGCACAGACCACCTCCTTGTAGTTGGGTGGGTATATCTCCATGCTAACACCTGTTTTTGTGGGGAGACCTTGGTCAGACTGGCTATCAAATCTGTGGTACAACTATATTCCTTGTGAAATGCTCATCCCAATCTTGCAAGGGAATAGCGGCATCTATGTGTGCATTATGATCATCTTTGAAGAGTGGATCATTTACTGTTTTCCAAAATAAATAGGGATCTTTACTCACGCTTGCTGCGTGTAATTTTTCTCAAGCTTCACATCTAATGTCTTTTTTCCCTCTGGGTAATGGCTGGTTTGTACTTGTGCCTACATAGTCTCACCAACCCCAGTCACAAGGAGTTTGTTTTAGAGCAAGCATTATGTTACTGTGTGTGTTACGGCAGTTTCTATCAAACCACCTATGCAGCCTAATCTTCCCTTTCCTACTGTGAGTAGTGAGGAAGTCAGTGGTTGTCTGGGCGATTTGCTCAAATGCATTTAGCATGCTCTTGGGATTGAGCTCATCACTTAGACAGGCTAATATCTAACCCCCATTTATTTTTAACAATTCCTCTAAGAAATGGCAGGAGTCTACTGTGGCCAATTAGGGTGTGAAACCCTTATTTCTACTATATTCGACTGGAGGGTTAAGTGCTACCACCTGCTGCTGAGTGTCTTTGCCTGTATCAAAAAACAGACAAAGGGTATAGTGGTCACTGAGGCACTTTTGTGTAATGATAAATTCAATAGTCTTTGTCCTGTAGGACTGGTAGAGTTCGACAAAATCGATAAGGCTGACTTTGTCTCTTCCCGGAAAGGAGATGTGTCCTGCACTTGGATGTCTACTAAAGTCGAGCATTAAATAGAGTGACATCTTGTTCAATATTGAAGGAGTCCTCAATATCTCACCCTGTCGGCCCACAGACCGCCCAATCTGATACTGGACATAGCCTGCAATTAAAGTCCCCTCCCCAAATTAAAAAGTACTGTGACCTAAGTTCCCCTACAAGGTGGCTGGGAGTTTTTTTCTAGTGAGGCAGCTATATTCACATGGTACTGAATAAATCTGTTATGATAGAAATTAACAATAACAAGGACCAGCTTCGGTTCAAACTGAATTAAAATAATTTGAAACTGGGGGAAATCCAGGTAGATGTTAAGAAGCCAGTTCTGAAAGGAAGTTGATACTAGGGTTAGAAGGCCTCTTTTATGGTGGCCGCCTCTTGAGCTGTCCGCTCGCTGGGGTATGTATTGAAAGGAGCCCATCAATGTGGACTATATCCCTGGTCAAAGTTTCCTTCAAACATACAATATTAAGGCAGTTAATTATGTTATACCGCTGCTCACTGCAGGAGCCCAGGTACCATGCAACATCCCCCGCTTGAACCGCAATCGGAAGAGAGCCCGGACCCAGCCGGGTCCCCACCACTCGTAACCCACTACCCACCACCTACCATCAAACTGAGCCGAACCAGCTGGCCTACCTTCCCTTTCTTCATTCACTACGCCACTGCAGCTGTAGGCTGTCGGCAGTCAGCTGTCGGCTGCAGGTGTGGGACCTTGGGGCAACGGACACTCCGGCCGCAGCGGGAGGCAGTTGGCGGTCGAGGCAGATGAGGCAGGGACGTCCCGGACCGGGTGGTGCGGTGGCACGCTGTGAACGGCAGTGGCGACAGGGTGCCTGGCAGGCTGGATTAGCCAGGAGCCACCGCCCGGTCTCCACACCCACCAAAGGCACCGTCAGAGCCTTTTTTTGTATCCTTGGTGTCGTGAATGCTGTGAGTGTAGGAATGTATGACGATACAACGCATGCATTCACATCGCATGCCATTAGATCGCGGTTTTTACAATGCAAGTCGTTACAATGACTTTCGTTGGAGGGCGCTGGACTTAGGAGTAGTTTAATTTACTATTCCAACTCCAGCCTACGGGAAGGTGTTGGATAGTAAATTAAACTATTCCTTGTCCTATAGCGCCCTCCAGCGCAAGTCGTTGTAACGACTAGCATTGTAAAAACCACGATCTAATGGCATGCGATGTAATGCATGTGTTGTAAAGGTTGGTCGTACCCGGCACCCGCCGGTCGTACCCGGCTCCCGCAGAGTCTGTAGCCCTGAGCGACCCACAGAGGTGGCCTGGCTAGGACTGGGTGCAGGTTGCGGTCCGCTCGGTGTGCCCCACTCGCAGCACAGAGTGAACTGCCCACCAAAAGAGAGGTCAAAAGGGTGCAGGAGCCATCAAGGGGAGTAACAAATACACAATTCGAGGGTCTCACTCCGGCATATTTAGTCACCTCCACTACAACACGAGACAGCAGGCACCAGGAGGACAACTGGATGACACCTGAATGACGACAGCAAGGATGGCAAAGACGGGGGTAGTACACACACCATGAAGTGAGTGGTATCTGCTTATTTTAGCGCTCAATGTCGATTGAACTGTGCTGTTCCGAGTTATACCATGTTGTGTCCACCCCCTGCGGTCTCTCGCCCCAGGAACGTGCTGCAACTCCAGAAGCAAAAGTTAGACACCATAGCACAGCACATTGTGCTGAGTTGTGCCTATAATGTTGGCAGAGCTGTGCTGTGCCTGATTCCACAGTGCTAGTGGAGACGGGAACCTTGAACTCTGAAGGAAACGGAGGCACACACCAGTAAAAGTCACTACTGAGCAGAAATTCCAGTGTCTGAAAAGTAGAGCGCACCGGCAATTAGTGCGCACTAATAGGGTGGAAGGAAAGATGAGATCAGGCTGGGTCAGGCAAGCACACCCCCCCCAAAAACTCTGCCAACACAAAAAGCCCCACAAGAATCCGAACACAACAGGAATGGCAGCAGCTAATAGTCCATATGGGGCAGCATGCCAGGCTAGCCCAATAATATCACGCTTGAAGTATACTTTGGCAAAACCGCCAAATCAGAAAAGATAGAACAAAATGATTTTCTAAAGGATCCAATGGCAGCTATCTTTTCACAAACGGAAAATATAAAGGGTCTGCCCACCTCCCTTGCACCACAAAAATCAGACTTTTCAATAAAACATGGGGACCAGCAACCAAGAGCATGTATAAAAGAGTCTCTAGGTAGCGAAAATCAAACAACAACTCACCAGCTAAGAAATAATATAATTACGGTTCTGGTGGAGATGCATACCTTTAACAATTGCAAGAAGAAATCAGAATTAACCAAGCAAACATACACGAAAGCTGTTGATACGTCACTTCACCAGGAAACCCGGCCGCTGACAAGGCCCAAAATACAAGATCATCAACACTGTACCCCAAATAAGGACCAGAAAGTTGTTCCGAACCAACAGCCGGAATATGGTACATCGCCTTTTAACAACATGGGATCTGAAGTGGATGACTTAGGAGCCTCCTGGCTATACTCCACATTATTAACGGATAATGCGGATCTTGTTAAAGCCTTGGAGATCAAAACAATCAGTCAGACAAACCTTGAAACCCCCCATGTTATACCACAAACAGTAACCTCAAGCCAACCATATCAACCGAATCAAGCCTACATAACAAACTTGAATGACACAACAAAAAACCCAGAAACATCATCAATCATAGAAATCCCCAGTCATTCTTTAATACAAACTCACATTGACTCAAAAGTCAGTTAATAAATCTTAACCGCATTTAGTCCATTACAGGATCACCCTGGCAGTCAAACAGGGAGAAACCTTAGCAGATCGTCGGTACAGCAGTACAATAATGGCACGAAATTCACAAATCGAAGGAGCCCAAGCAACTAATTAATACAGAGAATATTTCTTTTATACTCCTCATTATTAAGTACTTTACAATCGTCCATCACAGTTTTAAATATGCAATCAGATAAACTCGACCTTCAGATTGACATTATGAATGTTATGGCAACCCGCATCGCAAGTATTAAGACCACAACAGAAATAGTTACTCAGCAGCTTGCAATAGTAAAAGCATTCAAAGGTTCGGATCTGCAAGGAAACTGTAAATGTGTCCAAATAATTGACAAACTAACCACTCTGCTGGTTATATTATCTGATATATTAAACGTGATGAGACACCAGGAGGACCCACACAACTTAAAATTAAGCTCCTTTGAGGGTGAAAGCCAACAGTTAGGAAAACAAACACCAAATTTAGCGGAAATGGGAAAGAGTCAACATACTGCAGAGCAACAAAACGTGACAAAAGGTATAAACCAACAATCACAGCCCTAGCACTGACCCGACGGTGGCTCCTGCGTTAGAACCTATACCACTGGGCTTACAAATATAATTCCCAGACTCAGTTAGCCTCAACACTTACCCACTAACAAAACAACAGAAAAACGTGCTAGGAAGGCAAGAAAAAACATCAATTGTCTTGTGCAAAAGGACGAACCGTGGAATAAACTTTACCCGTGGTTTAACACAATACAAACAAGCATTGGCATAGCCATTAGGTCTCGCCTTTGGGGCGTTATAAGTGTTTTGACAGAGCTATGGGCTTTGTTAACGTTTTTAATATGTGTTGTATAGTATTGTGAATGTTGTGCAGCATGTTTAAAAGTTATGTTATAATAAAAAAGTGTTATAACCATTTCTGGCACCTTATATATAACCTAAAAAAACATTATATACAACTGAAGTATCATAGGTTAGGTTTGCTCTATAAGCGTCGGTATTAATAATTAAGTGCCTTGGTGAGTCCCGGACACCACCAGCTCAAACTAAGCACTGTAGGTTACAAAATGCAAAAAGCATATTAAACGGCACGCACAATAACAGCATCGCAGTCTATAAATAAAAGCTATATCAGAAATGTGTTTTACTTGTGCGTGTTATAAAAGCCAAAGAGCATGTAAAACATTGCGCACAATAACAACATCGCAGTTTATAAATAAAAATATATCAGAAATGAGTTTTACTTGTGCGTGTTATAATGCGTTTTAATATATCTTTAAATGGTGCTTATAAAAAGCACTCCAAAACCTTTGGGTCCAGTTTGCACTGTAAGCGCCGGTGTTAACAATTAAATGCGGTGGGGAGTGCAGGAAAACACCGGCTCAAATTAGCACTACTATAAAAAAAAAAAAAGGAACAGATTAGGAGAAGCAAATGTCATTGGGGAAAGCTATCGTGTAACAGGCAAAGATGCCGACTTTAGAGCTGGGGAACAAAGTTTGAGTCTTGGCGTCGGATCAACATCCTGTGATCCTGGGCCAATAACTTAATTTCCATGTTTGTACCAAAAATTCTTATGCCCTTAAGTGGTATTTATAAAAATAACAGTGTTTGTTCCATAAAGTAATATGTCCTTAAGTAATGCTTATAAAAACTCCAAAAACGCTGGGTCCAGTTTATGCTATAAGTGCCAGTGTTTATAATTAAGTGCTGTGGTGAGTTCCGGAAAGCACCAGCTCAAATTAAGCACTACTATAGAAAAAGTAACAGATTAGGAGAGGCAAATGCCATTAGGGAAAAGCTATAACATAGCACTGAAAGGTGCCGATTTCAGAGCTAGGGAACAAAGTTTGAGTTTTGGCATTGGCCCAACATCCTGCGATCCTGGGCAAATCACTTAGGGGCCGATTCCGATTCGGGCCGGAAAAAGCACCGACCGACTCGGATCCGGTAAAAATACCGACCGACACGTACCAGTGGCGCCCGACACGCCAAGTACGATGCAAGCCGCGATAAATCCGACCGACACGTCAGGAAACCAAGCCGACCGACCGAGCCGCTCGGAAAATAGCAATCCGGCCGGAAAAACACGCGAATCCAACCGACCGACACGCACCCGGAACAAATCCGACCGAATCGTACCCGCCAACTCCAACCCGCAAAGTACGATGCAAGGCGCGAAAACACGACCGAGTCGGACGGAGGACAAGCCGTACGACCGACACGCATACAAAACCGAGCCGAAGCAACACAATACACCGCGACCGACGCGTACGCAGCATACAAAACTGCACAAACACAGCGTGAACGAAACGGAAAACACCGTACGAGACCAATGCACGGTCCGACTCGGTCACAAGAACGTTTCCAACATACACAAACAACACAAAGGAAAAATCAACCAAAAAAGGCCAAACAAGCAATTACCAAGCCAATAAATACTGGGGGGTGGGGACAGAGAACAAAGACACACCCACAACTCCACCTATATAAAGGACACAAATCACTACCATGAGCCTTTGCAAATGCCATTCCACTACCAGCACCCAAGAGAAAGCAACCACACACCCACAGCTCACCCCTCACACAAGCCACACACCATCAGCACACCAACAAATACCTACCTCACAGACACCCAGCAAAACACACACTCACACACCCTCACCTGCACACCAACACACACATCACCCACCATCACCACCCATCACCATGCCCCCCAAGAAGAATCACAAGTTCCTAGATTGTGAATTGGAAGTCCTGGTAGACGAGATCCTCAGGGTAGAGCCACAGCTGTTTGGCACATTGGTCCAACAGACCCCCATGTCGCAGAAAACCAAGATGTGGGAGAGGATCATCAACAGGGTGAACGCCCAATCACCATGTCGGCGCACAAAGACCGACATCCAGAACAGGTGGTATGACGTGCGCAGGAGGGTACGGAAACTGCTGAAGCAAGATTACATCAACAGCCAACACACCGGCAGTGGCCCTCCTGCCAAGCCAATATACCTCAGGCCCTGGGAGGAGAAGGTGCGGGCCATCCTACCACCAGTGAGCATATATGGACTAGAGGACTAAGCCTGGGCGTAGTTCGCGAAGTAGCGCTACGCGAAGCTACGCAAAGTGCAGTTCGCACTACGCGAACTACGCGTAGCACTACGCGAACTGCGTAGTGCACTGTTCGCAATGATTGCACAGTGCCGGATGCTTGTCCGCACTGTGCAATCATTGAAAACGGCATCTTGCACAGTGCGAGCTGTCATTTACTGCCGCTCGAGTAGATTTTTACTCGAGCAGCAGCTTTCTCAACGCGGACTGGTAGTTTCTCATCGCGAGCGGTCGCGAGCATACGCGACCACTCGCAATGAGAAACCTGACCTCCCTGCGTTGAGAATCTCGCCGGGATGAACATTTTGCTTGCTCGCGGTCGCCAACTTGACGTTGAGGACCGCGAGCAAGCAAAAATGACCGCTGCACCACGCTACGCTACGCTACGCGTGTTTGCACTGTGCTACGTGCAATTCGCGTTGTGCGAAGTAGCGCAAACTTCGCAAACTACGCGAGCGTAGCGTAGTGCTTTGCCCAGGGTTATAGAGGACATCCCAGAGCCTGGTGAGTACACAACAAATGTACACAATATACTGCCACAAAACACACAAATCACTGTCAAGGGGAGAGTCAAACCATGCACTCATAGCAATTACACAGCAACTAGAACAGAATCATCCCAAAATGTGTATGTCAGTCAGATAAACACAACACATGCCATCAAAAAAGTCACATCCAACTGTGCCAACACATGTACAAACACAACCACAACTACAGCTAGGCAGTGGCACAAATAGAACTAACACACACATCCACACATGTAGCCACCACAACAACACCAACACACAGTGAAGACCACTCAAAGGAAGGAATTCTGTGTATGCTGGCCAAGTCAGTGTAGCCAATAGCATCATGGGAGTCGCAGTCACACATATTGCCCCCCCCAACTGTCCCATCAACACCACCATGAACCATGCGCACATCACAGGGAGTGGAGAAGGACTCACAAGATGGCTGACACTGGCTACTGCTGTGGGGAGCACAAGGGCATGCTGGGAACTGCACACCAACCAACAGCAGGACACCACTGTCAGCCATCTTGCCATTGCCCTCACACCCACACACACTGAACTCCCCACAAAAGCAAGTAAGTATGGGAATGCTGGGAAGTGGGGTGGAGGCAATAGCATGATGGGAGTCACAGTCACAGACATAGCTCACCCCCACAACTGTCCCATCAACACCACCCTGAACCATGCTCACATCACAGGGAGTGGAGAAGGACTCACAAGATGGCTGACACTGGCTACTGCTGTGGGGAGCACAAGGCCCTGCTGCCAACTGTGCACCAACAAACAGCAGGACACCACTGACTGACATCCTGAGAGACAACTTACACTCCCTGCAATGCAAGCACGTTCCATGGTGGGATATCTGGCTGGCTGGGTGGGAAGGGGGACTTGCAGCACTGACCATAGTCACCAGCACCTCCCCTCACACCCCCCCAACACAAACTCCACAGTACCCACCTGGTAGAATGCAATGCCCTCCATCCTAACACAAGATCCCACAAAGCACCACCACCCTGGGTTATGTTGTGTGAAGCACAGGGACACTCTTGGGACTCTTAGCCAAACAACTGCCAGGACAACACTCCCAGCCATCCTGTCAGCACAGCCAGCCCACCCCACAGGGAAGCAGAGTCAAAAGGAAGGAAGCATGGGCATGCTGTGAAGGGGGGTGGAGGCAATAGCATGATGGGAGTCGTAGTCACAGACATTGCTCAGCCTCACAACTGGCCCATCAACACCACCCTGAACCATGCTCACATCACAGGGAGTGGAGAAGGACTCACAAGATGGCTGACACTGGCTACTGCTGTGGGGAGCACAAGGGCATGCTGGGAACTGCACACCAACCAACAGCAGGACACCACTGTCAGCCATCTTGCCATTGCCCTCACACCCACACACACTGAACTCCCCACAAAAGCAAGTAAGTATGGGAATGCTGGGAAGTGGGGTGGAGGCAATAGCATGATGGGAGTCACAGTCACAGACACAGCTCACCCCCACAACTGTCCCATCAACACCACCCTGAACCATGCGCACATCACAGGGAGTGGAAAACAACTGACAAGATGGCTGACACTGTGCACTGCTGTGGGGAGCACAAGGCCCTGCTGCCAACTGTGCACCAACAAACAGCAGGACACCACTGACTGACATCCTGAGAGACAACTTACACTCCCTGCAATGCAAGCACGTTCCATGGTGGGATATCTGGCTGGCTGGGTGGGAAGGGGGACTTGCAGCACTGACCATAGTCACCAGCACCTCCCCTCACACCCCCCCAACACAAACTCCACAGTACCCACCTGGTAGAATGCAATGCCCTCCATCCTAACACAAGATCCCACAAAGCACCACCACCCTGGGTTATGTTGTGTGAAGCACAGGGACACTCTTGGGACTCTTAGCCAAACAACTGCCAGGACAACACTCCCAGCCATCCTGTCAGCACAGCCAGCCCACCCCACAGGGAAGCAGAGTCAAAAGGAAGGAAGCATGGGCATGCTGTGAAGGGGGGTGGAGGCAATAGCATGATGGGAGTCGTAGTCACAGACATTGCTCAGCCTCACAACTGGCCCATCAACACCACCCTGAACCATGCTCACATCACAGGGAGTGGAGAAGGACTCACAAGATGGCTGACACTGGCTACTGCTGTGGGGAGCACAAGGGCATGCTGCCAACTGTGCACCAACAAACAGCAGGACACCACTGACTGACATCCTGAGAGACAACTTACACTCCCTGCAATGCAAGCACGTTCCATGGTGGGATATCTGGCTGGCTGGGTGGGAAGGGGGACTTGCAGCACTGACCATAGTCACCAGCACCTCCCCTCACACCCCCCCAACACAAACTCCACAGTACCCACCTGGTAGAATGCAATGCCCTCCATCCTAACACAAGATCCCACAAAGCACCACCACCCTGGGTTATGTTGTGTGAAGCACAGGGACACTCTTGGGACTCTTAGCCAAACAACTGCCAGGACAACACTCCCAGCCATCCTGTCAGCACAGCCAGCCCACCCCACAGGGAAGCAGAGTCAAAAGGAAGGAAGCATGGGCATGCTGTGAAGGGGGTGGAGGCAATAGCATGATGGGAGTCGTAGTCACAGACATTGCTCAGCCTCACAACTGGCCCATCAACACCACCCTGAACCATGCTCACATCACAGGGAGTGGAGAAGGACTCACAAGATGGCTGACACTGGCTACTGCTGTGGGGAGCACAAGGCCCTGCTGCCAACTGTGCACCAACAAACAGCAGGACACCACTGACTGACATCCTGAGAGACAACTTACACTCCCTGCAATGCAAGCACGTTCCATGGTGGGATAACTGACTGGGTGGGTGGGTGGGTGGGTGGGAAGGAGGTCTGGCTGTCAACCAAACACAATCAATGCAGACCATGTTCACACCCCAGAGAATACATAGAAATGCCCAAATAATGCAGGACAATGTGCCACACCAATATCAACCCCTGACTGTGACGACTTAGGACAATACAATGTACAGGCCCGCACCCCGAGGCACAGTCACAACTGTCAGGTGTGTCAACCACTGATGCCTGCAGAAACATGACATACATTGTTTGTGTCTCCCAAAAACAGGTGATGATAGGGACACAGCAGCAGACGCTGAGGAGTCCCAGTCCCAGGCTCAAGAGGATGCCGAGCTCACTGGCGTCGTACAGCCTCTGTCCTCCTCGGACGATGAAGAACAACCTGGCACATCCGGTGCAAGTCAACATGCTGCACCAGCAGGACCACCAGCTGCAGCACCAGCAGGTCCACCAGCTGCACCCCCTGCACCCACCCCTCCAACGACTGTCACCACGAATACCATCCCTGCCGACATGGACAGAATAAGGAACAACACCAGCGCAGTGACCCTGGACCAACCTGGGGCCATGGACACCACCACCACCACCAACCCCCAAGGTGGACCAGGGTTATCTGTGCGTGCAACTGCACACACTGCACATGTCAGCAGGGGTGGTGGGAGGGGTGGGAGACAGAGGTCGCTGCTTGCAGACGTTGCTGGTGTGCATGAAGACCCACAACTGGTACGCATAGCTGATGCGTACCAGTCCAGCACCGGAGAGCTCAGCCAGGTAGTGGGGCTCCTCAGAGACATCAAACAGCAGCAGGCTGCCCATCATGCCCGCTTGGACTCCCACATGTCCCACGTGGAGTCACACATGTCACGTGTGGACTCCCACATGTCACGTGTGGACTCCCACATGACCCGCGTGGAGTCCAAGTGGGATGTACTACATGAGATGACGGCGGTGCACAGGGACATTTTACAATGCCTCCGCCAGATGAACAGCAACCAGTCCACACCTCCCTGTGTGCCAACAACATCTGGTACCGAACAAACTGCAACTGCCACAGGGAGGGAGGAGGACTCTGGCGGAGAGTCCCCTGCACCGCAGCAGCCTGCACTAGAGGGCCCCCCCCAAGAAGAGGGGTCGTCCGAGGAGGGGACAGTGAGAGGCTGATGGCCAAGCGCAACTCCCAGGAAGCCTGAACCTGTTCTGGATTTTCGCCTTTGTGCACAGACTGTTCACCCTGTTGATGGCAACACTACTCCCACACATTGCATGGGGAGTACAAGTTGGAACAATGTGTCAGACAACTGTGGCCCCGATACTGGGGATCCTGTCTACCTGGACTTTCTATTCATCTAGGAACTTGGGATTGCAAGATTCATGTACAGCACAATCCATCCTATGCACTATTATCACAATAAACACACTAATACACCATACTTGCCTCTGTCGTGATTCCAACGTGGGTGCTGTTATGGGGATGATGAACTGCAAAATTACACAGTGTATGCGAACTGCAACAGCAAGGACAACACAGGCATGTGAGTACAGGCAACGTGACACATATGAGGGAGACACACCACCAGGGCTACACAACACATACACACCTAGGCCATCTGACTCATTGCCTACACTGATGTTGCCAGGGAAGACGGTGCAATGCACAGACACCACACCCATTCCCAGTTGTAGTCAAGTAGCCCACAGGTGCAGTAAGCAAATGGCAGTCAAATGTGTGACCACAGACAACGCACATCACTAAGTGAAGCACAGGTTTATTACACAGTAGCAACATGCCGTAACCACTACAGATGCAAGGTAACCCCACCTGGTAGCGGGCACACAGTCAACAACTGTAGACAGAAGGAAGTCCATGGGTGTGGCGCACATCACCTGTAGGGACACAACAGCTACCAGCCTGGATGTGCAATCACGTCGTCGGTGGACACAGTTGACCAAACGAATCTGAAAGTACCCTGTGAAGGACAGAAATGACACACAGTCAAAAGCAATGCAGTACAGGACAGAACAGCAAAACTCATGCACAATACATGTTACAAGATACCCACCCAGAACCAAGTTAGCATGTCAACACTGTTGGGGAGTACAGCCCACCTGTCACCACACATCGCAACACACATCCTGTCAAGTAGCCCATGGACACACTCCAACAGCACCAGAGCACCACCCACACATCATGCCAACTCACATCATTCACATGACACCTCAGGATACTCACATTCAGCTAAAGAAGTTGGTGATGAGCTGTGTGCGGACATCACCATCATCATCATCATCATCACTGGCATCGTGGTCCAGGCCAGGATCCTCCACAGGTGGCGGATGTTGGTCATTGTCATCCTGGATGAGAGGCAACTCCTTCCGCACTGCCAGGTTGTGGAGCATGCAGCAGACGATGATAATCTTGCACACTTTCGCAGGGGCATATGGGAGGGACCCTCCGGTCTTGTCCAGGCAGCGGAAGCGGCTCTTCAGGAGACCAAAGGTCCGCTCAATCACTCTCCTGGTCCGACCATGTGCCTCATTGTAGCGCATCTGGGCAGGTGTCACAGGGTTCCTGAGGGGTGTCAGCAACCACGGCATGTTGGGGTATCCCGAGTCACCTACGGACAGACAAGTGCACATCAGCTGACTTGGAAAAGTGGGCGGAATACTACAGATCAGATCACACACAATGGCACAAAGTCAGTACACACCGACAAGCCAGGCACGCTGGTTCTGCATCTGTGCCATCAACCTGGGGATGCGACTACTCCTCATCACAAAGGCATCGTGTGCTGAACCAGGGAAACGGGCACACACGTGTGTGATGGTCATGTCTGCAAGACACACCACCAGTGCATTGACCGAGTGGTAGTGCTTGCGGTTCCTGTAGGCCTGCTCCTGGGCCTGTGGTGGTACCAAAGCCACATGTGTCCCATCAATGGAGCCAATGACATGCGGCATCCTCCCCAGGGCATAAAAGTCACTCTTCACGTCAGTGAGTCGTCGCAGTCTAGGGAAATATATGTACCGGTTCAGGAAGAGCAACATTGCCGCCAAGAAATCGCGGAGCACACGGCTGAACATGGTCTGTGACATCCCACCAGCAGACGCCACAGTATGTTGGAAGGTACCGGTGGCAAAGAAGTGTAGGGCTGCCATCACCTTCACCTTGGGGGTCAGCGCTGTAGGATACGGCCGGCCAGGCTGCAAATGTGGGGACAACTGCACTGCCAAATCCTCAATCAGCTGCCTGGTGAAGCGGTACCGTCGGATGCTGTCCCGTTCCACCATCGTTGCCAGGTCTGGGAATGGCCGATGGACAGCAGGAGCCCTGCAGTGCAGAGGAGAAGTAAGCAAGATCGTCAGTCACCCCACATATGCGGCATTGAACACACTCAAGATCCCAACATACATCATCATGAGGCACAACTACATGAAGTGTGCAGTACCGGAACGACATGTATGGTACATACATGGCCAACATCTGTCAACACGGTCCTACAGGTGGCATCAATTTGGCCCAGGTTGGCCCATTGGATATCATGATGCTGTGTCACAGTCACCCCCCAGTGACATGTGAGGACAGATGTGCCCCAGGCACCACAGCTCAACGACAGGCACATTCCCAGGGACCCTGTAATGCCACATGGACACTGGCATCACCTGGAGTATCATGTGTACACCACAACAAAACAAACATGACCCCCACAGGTAGTGGCCACACTTGCCATGGCAGGAGAGCCATGGACGTCTGTGACACACACGCACAACATCAGAGTCCATGCACACACAACGTGGATGTGGAGACTGTCTCCCATTGTGCACATGAAATCAGAGACATTGTAAACACTACATGCACAAAGACTGTGGAGGGCCATCACTATTGTGCCACTGGGACACCCTGGCTCAAACATACCGTCCCACATGGGACTCACGGGGTATGTGACATGACATACACAAACACCACTGTGAAATGTGACCATGGCACATGCACAGATATGAACAGTTGCACATCACAGTGGTCTCGTACACGTAACACCCAGGATCCTGTCCCCATTAACACGTGCACAGCCTGGGGGTGGCTGCCCACAGGTGACACCCACAGGACAACATGTACACCAACATACACACAATAGGAAATGCAGCCTTACATGCCTTCATGATAAGGTGTGGACAGGCTGTCGTGATGTAGGTGTGCCCCTCACTCCCTGGGAGCTATCTGTGGTTGGCATATGTCCATCTGAGACAGGCATGCTGACATATGCCAGTCACATGTACAGTGATGCGTTGAACAGCAATGGACCGATCGGTGCCTCCGGCCGGCCCATTGCTTTCAATGTGTGCGGGTACGCGTTGTACCCCTGTGCGCGTTGTACCTCAATGGACCGATCGGTGCGCACCCATTGACAATGGGCTTGCCTGGCAACGGACGCGTTTTCGAAATTCGAACGAGTCGGTTGCTGGAAAATCAGTTGGTCACCCACAACAATGTTGCAAAATCATGTATGTCATGAAGTTGAAATTTTGAAGGATGCTGTGGGCGTGTTTTGGTGCTGCTATTCCATGGATTGGCCAGATTCAGAAGATGCAAACGACTTGGACCTATCACTTTGGACACAAGGGACAGTATCTGCCTCTCCAGCACATATATATTGCTGCATGTTCCCCTGAGAGCCCACTTGCCTGCACTACATGCTCCAGGACGACATCTGCCACTGCACTGCTGCTGTCTCTGCCCCTCTGGACCCTGCAATGGCACGTACTGTGGAGAGAGCCCCAGCCTTCAGCCTTGAAGAGAACCAGGCCCTGCTGGACAGCCTACTTCCACAGTACAGCAAGCTGTATGGGACACCAGGGGAGCAGGTGAGTGTTCTGTGCACTGCCTTTCTGAATGTGCATTTTGTCTGACTAGCAAGGCTGAGAGTCAGCACACCACTGGCTAGCAGGCTCACTGAGTAGTTGTCACCCCCATAGTGTGTAGTGACTTGCACTGGACAGGTATGGTGCAGTGACAGTGCTTCTGAACAGGGTTTTACTCCCCATGCTATGATACCATGTAGTGACTTCTGGAAAACTGTCCATGGGCAGCCGTGCACTGCCTGGGTACACCATGTGCCCCTGTGATTGCGACATGTATATGCAACTGTGTCATGCACGGATATGTTGCATGTGTAGTAATGTCCTTATCACTTTGTCATCCTGACAGGCTTCTGCCCATCGGAAGCATGAGATCTGGAAGGACATCGTCCGGGCTGTCCGGTCCGTGGGGGTCTACAAGCGCCGGATCCGCAACTGCCAAAAGAGGTGGCAGGACCTTCGGGGCTGGACCCGGAGGATTGCACGGGTCCAGCTGAAGCTGTCGCCTCCTCGCAGGAGGGGCGGAACACGGACCCTGACCCCCCACATGCTCAGGATCCTGGCGGTGGTCTTTCCAGACCTGGATGGGCAGCTGAAGGCCAGAGAGCAGCAAGGAGGGGGTGAGTCAAAGACTGCACTGTGTACTCTGTCTAACATGTTATGTGCCCTCCTCGGGCCAGGTTGAACTGCCACAGTACAGCAGTCATGTTGTCCAGGAGCCATGTCCCTCTATTGTGCACTGCCCACTCCTCATCTGATACCCAGGTGTGGCCCTTACATGCAGGGAATCCTGTCACTTAGGACTGTGTCCTTGCAGTTTGCTTGACTCAAGGTGGGAGACAGCATCTGTTTCCCTGACTCTGTGGTGGGCATCATGGGTGGGTCCATTGCTTACACAATGCCTGTATTCTGACATGTATTCAGCGTGTTACTTTGATCTGTGGTCCAATTGCTGAGCTGATCCACAACATGTGGCTGGGGTACCTGGCACACACCCATGCTGCGGGTGGGAACAATGTTTGGGCCCCAGGAGTATGTATATGACGTGTGTCACACATACTTAGCCAGCTGCCTACAGTCCAGGGCTCATCCCTCATTAATGTGGGGCTGGACAGTCATGCCTACTCCAGGCCATACAATACACTCTGTACTCCCACTCCCGTGTATCAGTGGACACATTGTGCACAGTGATTTGCCCCTCAGGTGTCTGCCTCTGTGTCAGTGTGCTGTGGATTAGTCGCCAGGACTGCTGTGGAGTTTCTTGGTAGGGGCTCAGCATGCCACTGGAGATGTGACCATAGGAGACGATACTTGTGTGACACATAGGTGTCTGATCAGCTGCCCATGCAGACTGGGGCATGTAAATGTGAAGTTCAGGTAGCTGTTCCCCATG